>CM048744.1:499682403-500882403 GCA_026315105.1 Locusta migratoria | reverse complement strand
GTCACCATCCATGGTACCGTGCTTGTGAAGGCGTTCGGTGAATTTATTTCTTGTAAAGACTACCGCCTTTGAACACGGAACATCACCAAAGTGTTCAAATGTTGGTTAAGCTTATGGAACTTAACTGCGGGGTCATCAGTCCCCAAACTTACAAACTACTTATGAACTAGCTAATACTAAGGACGGCACAAACACCCATGCCTGAGGGAGGATTCGAACCCCAGACCGGGAACGGCCTCTCGCACATCGGAGCATAGCGCCTCAATGCGCTCGGTCACTACGCCGCGGCGGAACATCACACGGAACTTCATAAGCGTCAGCACTAAACAGAGCGTAGAGGCTACGTCCATCAAACGACGTAACAGAAAGCAACGACAAAGGATCATCGTTAATATGTTCCAACCAGAAAGGTGCAAAGAAAAGCTCGAAACCATCACTCACTCCTGTTTGACATAGATGTGTCAGCGATATTTCTCTAAGCCTTCATTTGTTTCCAGTTTTTTTATTTATATTTAATTAATAAGTAATTATTATTTACTTTTCGATAATTCAGACTGAAAGACTTCAGAGTTCATGAAATGCATTATAAGAAAAACAGTAGCATACATCAATATACCAATGAAACACTAACACACCAGCGTGAGTCTGTGCGAGAAGCAGTTCATTAAAGCAGCTTAAACGGGCTTAATATCCCCGTCCCGATGAAGCCGCGAGCAAATTCTATTGACATAAGTCAAATTACACAGTTAAACAGTTTCCGATTATTTACTCTTCTTACTCACTGCTCTGTTACTGCAAGACGACAAACATTGGAAACCACAACGGGAGCAAATACGGGCAAATGCAAATAATGTTGATGTAAAACACATCGGAGTTAAATAGCGATCCTTATAAATATACATTCAATTACGTTCGTCCTTTGGCATTGCACTGTTTGCAAAGAGAGAGAGAGAGAATCGGTTTAGCAATATACGGCGTTGATCCTCATTAGCTTCTTGTACGGCTACTGCTCATTGACTATGAGAACAAGGACTCCAGTGTGTGATATATAATTATGATATAATTCAAAATCTGTTCAACAGTATAAATAAAAGTTCTAAAGATTTTAGGTATCCTCCGTTGAAACCGTGTTTTTCTAAAATCTATAACTACATAATCCGTCTTCTCGACAAAATAACTAAAACAAAATAGCATTTAGAGTGTCATAATAACATTATTCTTGTGCACGGTCCGTGTATCTCCAAGAACTCCCCAGTGATACAAACGTATAAGGAAAGTGAGTGAGAGCATCGTGCTCGTGAACAATAAACTAAAGAGACGTCATTTATGTGTAAAATCAAACGTCTTAAAAGTTTTCAGCAACTCAAAGTACACAAAGAGAAAAATATTTTCTTTTGATTACTAAAGTTAGTAACCGTTTCTTAAACTGAACTACGCACTTAGTGGAAAATCGTATTCTCGAGTACTGACAATGCGAACACATCCTAGGTAAATAGGACAGTCTTTATAGTTTTGGGAAGGTACGGAATGTATTATACACTAAATCTGATACAGACGGTATAGGTTCCTATGTAAATATCGGAAAGCATGGCACAACAAAACTCTTGGGTTAACCATCACATTTAAAACTTAGTAGCCCGACGCTGAATAAAAGGCTCCTCCAAGTCCAAAATTCTAGCAAGGGGCAGTGTTTTTCTTCTTTTTTTTTTCCTCACATACTGCACCAGAACTGCAAATGTAACGAGATTATCATGTCACGAAAAGCTAGTCAGCTGTTATAACATTTTAACAGCATTGCTGTTTCATAAACAAGTTACGCATGTATACAATTTACTACGCACTTTACAGACATCACCTTGTAATCAACTGTCCTTTTAGGGGAAATTTCGAATATGGGGAGCTTGAAGATGTCGGCAAAGCTAGAATCAGATAGAGACGGCATAGTTTTATGTAGTTGCTGATGAGTTCTAAACAATATGGCAGCTTTATTTCGGAACGCACGAATAGCACACATTGAGGGGTGACGTCTCTTTTAATTTCTCTGAATCAAATTAAGTGTATGTTGCAGGAAGTACGATATCATGATAATATTCTGCTTGGTCTTTTTTTCGACAGCCATATGCAACACAAGTAATGGCCGTATTAACTTTCTGATTTTAGTCCGCTGTCTTCACTGGCATGACTGCTCGCACCAAAATGCGTCGCAGTCTGCTTTTCTGGTCCAACAAGTAAACCACCACACCTGCTAATCTGGACTGGGATGAGTCTCCGGTATGCCGCAGAGGAAGTAGTCCTAAGTACCTCACCAGGTGAATTTTAATGCGCTCCTCATACAGCCTCATCTACAGACAGATTTTCACCAAGCGAGAATAACACAGCAGTTAAAATTCCCTGCTGCCGTGCAGGAGGTTCATATTCAAATCCTGCTCGTGTAATTTTTTTTTTCAACTTAACTTCAGAGCATATAATTAAATAACTCATGTCGTATAAAATTATACAAATTTTGCCGTAGTAATTTCAGTATTAAATTAACCACTACATGACACTTCCGTCAAATCCTCATCCCGCATGCTACAGAACAATCCCAAATATGTTACTCACTACGAATCGTATCTCTAGCTATGGTAGAACAGATTTCCGGATGGCATATGTCGTACCGACAAGAGAAAAACAAATATGAAATTGAGAAACAAAATTTACATGGGTAGTATATGAACAGGTACCACCATAGTGGTAACTGCGCATCGCAACCTCTGCGCTGCATTCGGTTGGTCGAGTCGCAACATCACACGTTACGGATGTAGCGTCAACTGCAGAATGGGTTACAACACATCGGATATTAGGTTATATTGTAGTAATAGTTGATACATTCTTTATATATTAATCATAGATAATAAAATCTTGTTTTTCGAAACGATGCGTGAAATCGTAAATAGAAGTAAATCTCTATAGAAATAAAAGAAAGATTTTCTTTAATTGTTTGTTGATTCTGGTCGACATTTTGAACAATTTTTGTGCTGATTATAATTCTCTTCTTCTGTGAATGAGTGTTTATAACATATTGGTGTTTATGATGTGTGGGTGTTTGTGGTATATCTGTAAGTCGTCTATTAATTTACCGAAAAATGTGAGAAAATGCGATTTATAACACTGAACAAAATTAACTAACGAGACATTTGCGTGAAGTGGAGAGTTTCTAGTAAGGAAGAACTACAAACATATAACCATAAACTAGAAAATATTACTAAACTTACTACGCATCTCGCAAAACAACTACAAACCTGGCAATAATGTGTCGTAATTTTCGAAGTTGGTAGTGATAATAGGCCTACTCCATTCTTTAGAGTACTGTAGTTATTTTTGACAATGTGGATAACAGCTGACCAATAAAGTTCATCTGAAAAAAAAAGGACACGGATGTCAATTATGTTATTTACAACGATGGTAGTAAAAGTACCTTATTATTCAGTTAACCTATAGGTCAACTGAAGAATGTTATGCAAATACCACAAGTTTCGAGTCCATCTCCGTCTGTACCGACAGTATGGTGTTCTTCAGTTTACCTTCCCCAGATAAGCTGAAGAATGCGATAGAATTTCTGTTGTTGCTTAAAATTGTATACTACTCTTCGGTTGAAACACCTTAACTTAAGAATAGGATAAAAATGTTAGTTGTGTTGCTAATTATGCGTTTGCTAATAATCTTACCCGTTCCTTGCTTGACATATATAGCCTGATTATTTGCCAATGGAAAACACGTTTTCTTTGTATTTATACAATTTTCTTTTCTTTTTAAATGCTGCTTTACTTCGCCCCCGTCCGAAATGCCCTACTTCCCGATCTGTCCCGTTAACATATTATTTTGCTATCTCGGTAGGGCTGTGTTCTAAGTGCGCCATTATCGTGGCATGTCTATCTCCTGGTATAGTTTGTTTCAGGACGCTGGAAACAACTAAATTATAATATCTGGAGATATGGTAACGCTGAAAACGCGAATCGAGAAAAATCAGCCAGTCCGCCGTATTTCTGTGCCAAAAACATTTAATGTGTGTGTGTGTGTGTGTGTGTGTGTGTGTGTGTGTGTGTGTGTGTGTTGTACGTCATGTCTGCTATTACATACTCCGTTCTTTACTTAGATTATACTGATACTTGTTCCATAGATCATCAATACATTTCGTAATGATGTCGAACATGTCGGTTTAGTAGATGATAACGTTACATGATATTCTTTTTTTATTCATATATATAATAGAAAAAAAATTGGAATGTCATGTAACGTTGTCTTCTACCAAATTGACATTTTCCACATCATTACGAAATCTCGTATTGATGATCTCTCTCTCTCTCTCTCTCTCTCTCTCTCTCTCTCTCTCTTTCTCTCATATATAAATATCTACGGAAAAATTCATCTACTGAGTAGAAGGAGTTGTCATTCAGAAATTCTTTCAGTTTGTTTTTACATGCTGGTTTCCTATCTGTCGGACATTTGACGTTATTTAGTAAGTGAGCAAAGCCTTCTGTGGTAGCATAATTCACCCACTTCTGTGCGAAAGTTCGATTTAACCTTCAGTAGTGTCGATCATCCTTTCTCCTAGTGTTGTAGCTATGTACAGTGATATTACTTTTGAATTGTGTTAGGTTATTAATACCAAATTTAGTAACTGAATATATACTGTGAAGCTACTGTGAAGATCCCTAGATCTTTAAATAAGAGTCTGCCGGATGATCTTGGGTGGACCCTAGAAATTATTCTAATTACACACTTTTGTGAATGTATACTTTTTTGTCCAATGATGAATTACCCCAAAGATGAATGAAACTAAGTATAGTGAGCTAATTCACTCAGATGTTCAATGTTCAATGTTTGTAGAGTCTATGGGACTTAACTACGGGGTCATCAGTCCCTAAACTTACAAACTACTTATGAACTAGCTAATTCTAAGGACGGCACAAATATCCATGCCCGAGGGGGGATTCGAACCCCCGACCGTAGTGGTCGTGCAGACCGTGACTGGAGCGTCTCAGTCCTCTCGGCCACCGCGGCCGGCTCACTCAGATGTTTGTCACCAAAATTTGCATTAACCCTAAGAGCTTACGTTGCTGAACTCAGACTTTCCAGTAGGACATCAATGTTTTTCTTCCAATTCCGTTTCTCTTGAATGCACACACATAAAAACTTTGAAAATGCTATCTTAGCAACAGGCTTCAGTTCACAGACTATATTTAGTAATCTTCGAAGTCTCTGTGGGTTTTCTGCCGGATAATAAAATCAAACTGATTCAATATTTCGACAGTACAACTGTCTATCATCTTCATGAACGAAGTACCGCGTCCTATATAGGCGTCGGTCGCGTGCACGGCGCATGCACCGGCCGTCACAGTTGCTGCCTCCTAGACAGGGCTGGTGGCGCCCCTCTAGTGAAATAGGGCACAACGATATATCGCACTTAACATTAATCAGTCACAGGTGCTGGAAACCGGGTCGAACAATGCAATTTGATATTATTTAATAATGGATTCCATGTTCTACTAGAAGAAAACCCCATGTCTCTATTTATTAAATTGTCCGTCAATCTGATTTCAATGGTTTCTCTGTAATCACTATTCCAGAAACAGGAGGTATTGGTTACTATGCGGGTCTCATCATATATCATCTTGTGTCCTTCCGTTAAACAGTGTTTGCTACCGCCGATTTATCCAACTTCAATAGTCTCGTGTGGCGGCAATGTTCCACGCATCTATTATGTACAGTTCGAAGCGTACGGCCGATGTATGCCTTGCCACACTCACACGGTATTTTGTAAACACCGGGATTCTTGAGTCCGAAGTCATCTTTGACGGAGCCAAGCAATGCCCTAATCTTGGACGGCGGACGGAAAACAATCTTATGTTAAAGCTTTTTAAAAGTCTTCCAATTTTAAAAGAAACGCCCCCGGCGTAAGGAATGTAGGCTAGAGATCAATACTCCTCTTCAAGCACTTCTGGAGATGGTCCAAACTCCATAGCACGGCGAATCTGTTTTTCAGAGTTGCCATTTTCTTAAAAACAGTCATCAGATGTTCCAGTTCCGATGGTAAACTGTCTGCATCTGAAATGGCATATCCTCTGCGTACCAGCGTTCTAAGGACGCCGTTGCGTTGGTATTGTGGATGGCAATTAGTGGCATGCAAATACCTGTCAGTATGTGTTAACTTTCGGTGAACACTATGTTCAATGGTGCCATCATCTTTTTTGTAAACCATTACATCCAAAAATGGAAGTTTCCTGTCACTTTCGACCTCCCCAGTAAATCTGATGTTTGGGTGAGCAGTTAAAATGATTCCTAAATCGATTGCGCTTATCACGTCCATGAGGCCAGATGAAAAAGGTGTCGTCAACGTATTTCCAAAACCACGTTGGTTGCAACGCTGAAGTTCTCAGTGCCCTGTCCTCAAAGTCCTCCATATATTTATTAATGGTGTCATAGGTTTACCGTATGGAAGTGTAGTATGGCGTTTAATCAGAATTTAATGAGAGTCCATCTGCAGAGAACCACTTAATGATTTTCTACAATTTCATCAGTTAACTCTTATTTGCCGGGTGTGATTACACAACAGTTGTATCAACAACAACAACAACTCGCTTTGCATCTTCGTGAATGTAGAATGTCAATTCACTGATATAATCAAGAGCAGCGGAAGGCAGTATTTGACGTATGTAGTTCAACTACAGTGCAGGCAGGATGTAGTGCCGATGTGAGCCTAGCCGCAGACGTGACCCACCTTGTTGGCGAGGTCGAGCATGGAGGCGGGGGACCCCGCGGTGAGCGAGCCGCCCGCGGCCTCCACCAGCTTCTGCAGCGTGTGCGGCTCCGGGCTGAGGTCGCGCGCGCCCGAGTCGAACTCCCAGCTCTCGTGCTTGCCCGCCGACGCCGCCCCTAAAACACCACAAACCACAGACACTCTACCTCAGCACAAAAACTCATTTCTACCTAACTAACCTGCGAGGGCCGTTTCAAAAGTCCATGCAAAGTCCGAGAGATGGCACCACCGGCACGTATCGAGCTCATGTTTAGTTAGTAGTGTGGCGGCCGCCACTCCGCACGGCAACACACTGACGGATTCACGGTACAGTGATTACTGAAAAGATTCGTAAAAAGTGAAAAAGACGCCCACCAAAGCGATCAAAATTGTGTCCTTAGTTTTATTTGCACGCCTGTGTATCCTGCACGCTCGGCCAGCAAGGAATTTCGGCAACCTAGCTCCCTTTCCAAGCTCATGTCCAAATGGTAGGAGGGTTCTGCAGTGCCGGCGATTCGTGGCGACGACCAGTCGGCCCCGAGCAGTGGCGAGCAGAGCAGCAGGTGAGGCCAGCTTGGCGCGGCTTGCAAGCTCCCACATGGCCAGGAGCAAACCACCTCATGTAGACACGAGCAGGAATCACAGGCGTGCTCACTCTTTCTTTAATTTAATGTAAAAAATGTTAATTATCGTGACATGTGTTTTTATTGTAGTAGTAGTTAGATGAATAAATTCGTAAATTGTAACTGACTGTTTTTGTATAATCCTCACTCAGTCAGATAGTTGGTGAAGTTTATCGCTTTGCCACAGTAGTATCTTTGGGAGGAACGCACACCAAGTTTCAGCCACATCGGTCGATTTCTTTGTGTTTGGTATTCGTGTGAATCAAGGAAGTCGAGTGATTGTTAAAGAAAGTCGTGTAGTCATTAAACATTACTTTATGAAAGGCCACACACCTCAACAGACTAGAGAGAAGCTTGATAAACATTATAGTGACTCTGGACCTTCGACCAGAACTGTTTATAAGTAGCTAGATTCCATTTTGTGCCAGCCCACCACAGAATTATAATGAAATAAAAGGTTTCCGCTTGGTAGGCGATGTGAGATGTTTCTTTTATTAAACTTCAAAACATATCCATTTCGTCCCTATGATGGGACATCATCAGTGCTGTTAGAAACAAGGTACCTTGGTCAGACATTGAAATCAAAATAAGATTACATACACCAAGAATGTTACAATTATATAATGGAATTACATACCAGAATTGCAAGTCATGATGACCTATGTGCTCTGCTTAAAACATTTTTATCAGTCATGTCATAAAAAAAAAAATAAAAAAAAAAAAAAAAACATTTAAAAGGTCTTGCCGGTACAAGTCACAAGAATAAAACCCGGTAGCTGCTTACGTACACCTACACAGCTTAGCCTGTAGATAGCTGGTGCCTGGCACCCTCTTTGTTTAAATTCAATTACATTGCAACATTTTAAAAAGAAAATGGGTTAAACCATATTGTTGACAAATTTTAATTTTTTATGATATGTTTTAATACCTACCCGCCTGAGGGCGCTGATAAATGGTTATTTATATTTTTATGATATAATGCATAATATCTGTATGTCATTTGTTAAACTCTAATTCACCTAGAATCGCCATTTTTATCTTCTTAAGCTTTTAATATGAATTAACCCATTTATCACATGAACATAAACTGGGGAGATACTGTTAAAATGACTGTTGTAAATATAACAAATAACTTTGTATATATGTTAAGTACTAGAGTTATGTGGAATTCAGTATTACCACACTTATTCCGTTTGTGATTTTAGCTGTAAAAGAAAACGTAATCACGGTTTGAAATAGAATATTTGCTATTTATTTTACAGAGTAATATGAACGAAGTCATATCTGAACTACAGGAAAGGTAATATCTACGTTAAAACCGTCCATAGCAACCATGTTAAACATTTTAGTAGATGCAATGATACTAATTAACGACTTTCAATATATTCCATAAATAGTGCACCAGTGGAGCTCTGTGGGAACAAGAGTTATCGTCCACTACAAGGAACCCATACCCTATAACACAACCGTAAGGCACAACAAAAGATCGGAGAATCTCGTACTTACTCCTCTAAGCAGTCAAAGCACCATTATGAACAATATAGAGGTCCGTACGTCGCCAATACTCCGTACTCCTGCCCATACGATTCGTCCACCACCTTGATATGGTGATGTTTCCAGCATATGAGCAGTATTGTTTCAACTCCCATGTCCTTTCTAGATGGAGGAAAGACGACTGTCGCGCTGAACACAAAATCTTGACTCATCTGTGAAAAGCGCCATTCGCTACGACTCCCATCACGATGTTCCTCCGTCCAGTTTCTGTGGCCTTAAGGCGGTGTCCTGGTTTTAACGGGAAACACTCTGTAGGCTTGCGTGTGAAGAGGCCACATTTACGAAGCCTATTTCGGTCTGTCTGTGTTGATATCGCGCGTCCTGTTGTGCATGAAGGGTGCGCTGCCGCTGAGAGATAAACTCTAGTCTCCGATAGCGTTTTGACCAATGACGTCACATGATGTCATACATAGTACGAACACATGTTTACGACAACATGACGATATAATAACGTCCACGACTAATAGGAATACATTAATCGAAATTAACGGGACCAGCGCGGGAGATTGGGATTTTTGGACGGGGACATACTAAATTAAAATGACAAAAAAACTGCATTCAGAATCCAATTATAGAACAAACTTGGTATCGATAACTACATTAGACCTATTTAGATCAAATCTAATATTGTCGATACCACCCCTGTATTTCATTAAAAAATAACCTACTCATCTCCCATAACTAGAAGTCACATACGTAAATTGTGTTATGGTACCGTTAGTTAGGTCAAATCTACTTAACGATACCACCTCTTCAAAATACCTTTAATAATCAGGTAATTTTAAAGAAAACTTACAATCGAAGTTATACGGCCTGAAATTGAACTTAGCACGTACAACTGTAAATTGATTGAGTGTTTCTGAACTGGAGACTCGGGTACTACGCACCCTTACGTACGGAGAAAAAAAGTTGTTTAACCTATACCTAACCTCTATACCTAACCTTCATAAGGCTACTTTTTTAAAGTGAAAGTTACAACGAAACCCAGGTGTCGTCAAAAGACACGTAAACAGTAAGTATTCAAACCACGAGCGGGACGGAATGACGTAAAACATGACGTCATTTGTCAAAGCGATATCGGAGACTAGATTTGACCCCATCTGAGTTGCACTCAGCCTAATGTTTCGACGGGCTGTTAATTGGACATAACGGTGCTCATTCTTGCTTCTTTGTCAGAAATCGCGTCCAGGTGCTGTCCCGCATTCGATCTTCCTATGGCTTTCCATGCCATAACTTCGGGTAGGCCACGTTGTTTATGCATTGCACTACTTGCCCACTAAAATATGTGGATCCAAATGGTTGTGTAATTCGTTTGCGCCAGCCTCGGTGGCCGAGGGGACTGAGGCGCTCCAGTCTCGGTCTGCACGGCCACTACGGTCGGGGGTTCGAATCCCCCCTCGGGCATGGATATTTGTGCCGTCCTTAGTATTAGTTAGTTCATAAGTAGCTTGTAAGTTTTGGGACTGATGACCCCGTAGTTAAGTCCCATAAAAAATTGTTTGCTAGAGTAAAGACAAGTCAAAACTAACGCCCACTGCAGCGACTCTCTGTTATAACCACTACCTCGGTTACCGTAATGTTGTCTCCACTCTGTAGAATCGACAGAAAGACGTCTAACTAGTTTAGTTTATCTGCCGATGACAATACTTCAGAACCAAGAAATCTCAACTGATCCCCTAATTATCAACAAATAATACAATTCCTTGAGACAACATTGTCTCTTTATACCAAAGGTATTAAACATAAGGAGAGGCAGAATTAAAGTATGTGATGTGGAGGGAAACGTACTTTAAGACAGTCCGTGTAGTTGCTTTGGCTACAACGTTGTGTTAGCTGACTGGTCTAAACCACCTACCTAGTAAGTAGGAGGTCCCGGATTCGAATCCCGGCCACAGAATAAATTTTAATTCAATGCATCTCCTTATGTTTCATCCCCTAATGGTTTTGACTAGTGTAGATGCAGACAGACGCACTTTGGTTATACGTACTGCGGCGGCGACATGAAGCACTTGTAATGAGACGTCACAAGCAGCCGGTCAGCAGCTTGCAGCTGGCGCCTGTGCCGTGGCGCATCGTCAGCGGCCGGCATCGACCAGCGCCGCCGTTTTCCGGGCACGCACGCTGCGCTTCCCAGAGGACCACGGAAGCCAGCCAGCCAGTCCGTCCCAGCCGCTGCTCACAAACTAACACACGCCCCGCATCTCGTTGTATACTCAATGGAGGGGCTTTCACCTCTACTAATGCCATCCACTTCCTGCTCCACACCATTAGTTGATGTAGGCCTCGGTAAACCGGAAACAAATTTTTTACATGTATGTCACTGTACTGTCTTTGAAGGAAACGCCTTTTGCTACTGCAAATGAAGGGTTTTATTTTTATAACTCACCCATACCCATTTCGACTTTGTCACAAGGCATCATCAGTGGGTGTCAGCACTTGCTACTCCATATCAGTCTCTTTCCGGCAACCATGTCGAAAGGTTCCACTGTTTTCTGAAAAACTTCGCATTTTTCTGGTTCCACTGTCACCTGCTGCCATAACGTGTCCACAGATGACAGTAGAAATAGAAAAATGCGAAGTTTTTCAGAAAACAGTGGAACCTTTCGACATGGTTGCCGGAAAGAGACTGTTATGGAGTAGCAAGTGCTGACACCCACTGATGATGCCTTGCGACAAAGGCGAAACGCGTACGGGGGAATTATAAAAATAAAACCATTTGCAGTAGCAAAAGACATTTTCTTCAAAAACAGTACAGTGAAATACATAGTTTTCAGCTGCTGCTCAAATGGCCACTACAAGCAACGTATTAAATTTTTTACAATTTGCTCATGGCAGGGAGCGATCTTATAAATGTATTTTGTGAATAATGGAAAGCCAAGATTGCGATATTTCCTCTTTATTTATAACAGACGACCGGTTTCGATGTACGCAGACATCTTCTGGTCTCTGCACTAAATAGTAACAAATTTGTTCTTTCCTATAAGTGGCAGGCTACAATGCTGACGGATGCACTTGTGCTGCATCTTGCAGACCTTTCTTAATCGTAACAGCATTTATGCGCATGCTACGTCGGCTGCAGGCTTCAACACCGCACCACAAAATAATTACTGCTAAAAAATCTTCAATTTACTCCTCGGTCACTTCCGACTTTTACACTGAAGGCATTTTTGGTGCAGTCTGAAAGTGAGATTGGGCGAAAATGTCCAGTTGTCATACTTGGCGCCGTGTGAGATATCCATATTAATAACATCTTCAGTTAAACACATGCATTGATAATGGCCAGTTACTGGCCGAAATCATGATTTGCTAATAAAGAATTTAAAAAAAAATAAAAAAGATCGACTGATAGCTGAAAATCACAGAGTGTTGGATTACGAATACTACCTAACATTGTAACGTAAATGCGAAATCTGTGGCTCAAGCCCAGCTTCATGCTTTGGTTGACTGTGTAGATTGATTAGAAGGTACCGTCTTTTGTAAGACGTGAAGGCAGTTTTTACCTAATGCTTTTAGATGAATGTATTTCACCGTAATATTTTTAAAGAAAACGCATTTTACTACTGCAAACGAAGGGTTTTATTTTTATAATTCACCCATACGCGTTTCGCCTTTGTCACAAGGCATCATCAGTAACTTTCCGGCAACCAGGTCAAAAGGTTCCACTGTTTTCTGAAAAACTTCGCATTTTATGATTCCACTGTGATCTGCTACCATACTGTGTCCACTGTAGTTTGTTTTGTATTGTTGCCAACCTCCTCAGCTTATTTGAAATTCAACTATTTCATTGAAAGTGTGTTGAAGGTATCTTTCTGTGTGCGTGTGCGTGTGCGTGTGTGTGTGTGTGTGTTTGTCAGTGAGTGTTCGTATTAATTTTTTTTTATTTTTATTTATTTATTTATTTTAATTTCTGTGTGTATGGGGTGGGGTTGGGTTTGTGATTATGTATCTATCATATGGTCAATCAGTGAGAACAGTGACTAATTGGTCAGGTTTATTAGTGGACACAGTATGGCAGCAGATGACAGTGGAACCAGAAAATGCGAAGTTTTTCAGAAAACAGTGGAACATTTTGACCTGGTTGCCGGAAAGAGTCTGATATGAAGTAAAAGTGCTGTAAGTACACCGTTTTATAGCAAACAACGAACTGTGTTAAATCAGAAACGAAATGTTTTGTACATATGTAAGAAACCTAACCTTTATCTGTGAACAGGAACATGTAAATATTTCAGGACACCCACTGATGATGCCTTGTGACAAAGGCGAAACGGGTATGGGTGAATTATAAAAATAAAACCCTTCATTTGCAGTAGCAAAAGGCGTTTTATTTAAAAACATTACAGTGACATACATAGTATTCAGCTGCTGCTCAAATGGTCACTACAAGCAACTTTTAGAGAAAACTTATCTTTATCAGTGAGCGCCGCGCGGGAGTGACCGTGCGTTCTAAACGCCTTGCTGCGAACTGCGGGTCTGCTCCTCGTCGGAGGTTCGAATCCTCCCTCGGGCTTGAGTGAGTGTGCCGTCCTTGGCATAGGTTATTTTAGGTAGTTGTGGACTGATGACCACTGCAGTTTGGTCCCAGAACTTTAGAAACATTTGTACTATTTTGTACAGTATGTAGCGAACTGCTACTTGCCTCGTGATCAAAGTTGAGATTTACAACAACATAACTGCGGATGACATGGATTCGTTTACAGTTTGTGCCTTCCTTGGTAGCGGTGGCATCTACCAGCAGGATACAGTACCTGGTTCTGTCTTAAAGCAATAATTGTGCTCGGCGGTCTGAGAATGATAATAACTGGATTCGCGTTGGAAGCAAAATCACCCTGATGTAATTCATGCGAAACATAACTAGCTGTTTACTCACACGAAGTGACGAGTGTTGTCGACAAGGGTTCGCAAATCGATTCCGTATTTCTTGATTTACAGAAGGCTTTTGACACCGTACCTCACAAACGGCTTTTAATCAAATTGCGTGGTTATGGTATATCGCTCTAAATTTGCGACTGGATAGGGGATTTCCTATCAGAGAGGACACAGTTTGTAGTAATCGATGGTAAGGCATCAACTAAAACAAAGGTGATATTGGGCGCTCCACAGGGAAGGGTTATAGGTTCTCTGCTGTTCCTTATTTACATAAACGATTTGGGAGAAAATCTAAGCAACTCTCTTATGTTGTTTGCTGATGCCGCCGTCATTTACCGCCTAGTAAAATCATCTGAAGATCAAAGCCGACTGCATAACGATCTAAATAAAATATCACTAGGGTGTAAAAATTGGCAATTGACTCTAAATAATAAGTGTGTATTCGTCCACATGAGTACTAAAAGAAATCCGTTAAACTTTCTTTACAAGATAAATCAATCAAAAGTGAAGGCCGTCCACAAAATACCCAAGAATTACTATTACTTCATACTTAAACTGGAAAGAAGACGTCGATAATGTCGTGGGAAAGGCGACCCAGAGACTGCGTTTTATTGGTAGAACCCTTAAAAGATGCAACACAACTACTACTACTAACGAAACTGCATACACTACGCTTGTCCGTCGTTTTTTGGAGTATTGCTGCCCAGTGTGGGATCCTTATCAGGTGGGTTTGATGGAGGACATCGAAAGAGTCCAAAGAAGGGCAGCTCGTTTTGTCTTGTCACGATACAGGGGAGACAGCGTTACGGAAATGATACAGGATCTGGGATGGGAACTCCCACTTACATAGGTAGAAATGATCATCATAAAAAATACGAGAAATCAGAGCTCGAACGGAGAGATTCTGGTGTTCTTTTTTCCCGTGCACTATTCTAGAATGGAATGGGAGATAAACAGTATAAAGGTGGTTCGATGTACCCTCTGCCAGGCACTTAAATGTGGTTTGCACAGTATCCCATGTAGATGGAGATGTAGGGTTCGACCAGAAATTACCGGCCTGTAATTGACGGGGACTATGTGACCTGTGGCTAGACATCTGCATTTGGAAACTCAGCAAGAACTAGTCAAATGCAAGCGACACAGAAACTGTGATATGCCGTCCCAAACCGACGCCACCTAGGTACAAGGCCTGTGCGCAGCCTGCCAAGAGTAGTCATAACACAAACTATTTCTGTTATGTAGCTTTGTACTGAATTTGGGAATACGTTCACGATGCACAATGTGTTTCAGAATGTTCTTATGTACTTATGTGACTCAAAGACAAATCTGTATTTGTTTAAGATATTTATGAACTGTTAGCAAGATATCTTACCGATATTGGAATCGGACAATTCATATTACGCATTTTGTCTCATACAGGCAAAAATCTGCACGGAGAATCACATAAATAACATAAAGAACATCCTGAAACTTATTGTGCAACGTGCACCTATACCCAAACTCAGTACAACGCTACGGCGCAACTCTGTAATTGCAGTTGTGCCTACAGACTTAAGCCGAAGCTATCCCGCAGAACATAAATAGCGTACGAGTAGCCGACAATGTTCAAAGATTGTTTGTTTGTTTGTATAGTCTATGGGACTTACCTACGGGGTCATCAGTCCCTAAACTTACAAACTACTTATGAACTACTTACGAACTAGGACGGCACAAATATCCATGCCCGAGGGGGGATTCGGACCCCCGACCATAGTGGCCGTGCAGACGGTCACTGGAGCGCCTTAGTCTCCTCGGCCACCGCGGCCGGTCAATGTTCAAAGATTTGTAATGCTAAGAGACGTAAGTGCTAAGTTCATCGGTCCATAGACTTACCAACTCCTTCAATTATGCTAAGAACAACAAAAACTCCCATGCCCGAGGGAGGACTGATGACCATAGCTGTTGGGTTCAATAGGTTTACATTCATATGAAAATTTTCATGCTATTACGCAAGTGAAAATTATGTTTCCTTTCATCTATGTGTCGTAGGCGACGGTCTGCATATTGAGGCTTAAGCAATCTACGTGCAAAAACGTGCTTCTCACCACGAAGAGTACCAGACGTGGTTGCTGCACGCTGTGTCACGGCCTGCTACATATCACGGAACGTGCTCCTCAGCAAGTTTTGTGACCGCAGAGCTTCCAAGCGTCCGTTCCCGGCTTTATCTAGGGCGTGAATCACAGTTCTGTAAGAAAATGGACGCCGCGATCTAAATAACCGCTTTAAACGCTGCTAGTAGTGGAGAAAGAAGCGCGGAAGAAATCGCGAAGAATATTCTGGACTCACTGATGGATTCAGCAGCCAATTACTAGTAAAGGAACACCACATAAAGCTGTACAACTATCTGAGATACATACTAGTACAAGTTATTCCTTAACTGAACTGAATCTCCATCTCATTTCCGGGTTTAATTTGAATACAGAGTACTATCACTTTGCAGTAGTGTACTTCAGCACGTAGTTTCCATGACATGAATTCCTTTCGTAATTTCATTCGAATCGAAGAAAACAAAGTTCCATAATAACAAAAACTTGCAAGGTATAACATGTTTCCTTTTTCAAACAGACTGGCAGTAGCGTTAAATTAACTTGCCCCTGAGGAAACATTTCAATCGTTGACCTTCGCCGCAGTCGCAGTAAATGCATTATTTGTAATAAATAATATTGACTACTGCATATAATATTACTTCTATACATTTAATAATAAGAACTAAGAATCAGTTAGAAAACAAAAATAAAATAAAAAATTGGAGCAGGTAGTCGCGAACCTGTTACATTTCGTATAACATTTGCCCATACTGTCAACCACGCTTTGGTTTCGAGATGCCAAATGTAAGTCGAATACAAGAAGCACTTTACTTAAAGATCTCATTATTTGGCGATGAATAATGATAAACAACTATCAAGAAGAAGTCCTTTTGATAGATAATCTTTGTGCAATTGGAATGAAACGCTAAAGTTTCATGGCAAACAAATTGTAACACTAAATGTACAAGAGTCGTCCACAATTAAGTTCCGTTTCTACTTCTATCCGCGGCTGCGCTACGGTCGCAGTTCCGAGCATGCGCGGCAGTTGCTCTGACAAAAGGAGAAGACATGTACGCCATTTTCAGATCGCTGCTGCCGACGTGTGCTTTGTACTGCTTCTTTATAATGTCTGCCGTAATTGAAAAATGCCGCCGCGAGTGAAATCGGATCTGTGATTCCTTTTCTAAATGCAAAGAAAGATAAACCAAAGGAAATTCGTCGGCAAATCTGCGAGGTTTACGGACAAATTGCTAGGAGTGATACAATGGCTAGAAGATGGGTCAGACAGTTCGATGTAGGACGTGATCAAGTGTACGATGAAGAACGAAGAGGACGCCCATCTGTGGTTACTGATGAATTGGTTCACGCAGTTGAAGAGGAGATTGAGCACAACCTACAGGGTGTCCAGAAAAGGGCTCCCTGATTTCAAAATTAAATATCTCGAAAACAAAGATCGATAGAGGAATGCAGTAAACGGTATGTTTATTGCGAAAGCTGTAAGAAGTTTATACAGCAGTTTGAAATAATAGTCACAAAAGCTGCTAAGAGATGGCGCTGTACACTGTACAGCTCATATCAGCATACATAAGTGAAATAATCGTATGAAAACACTCTTTGCAAACAATCACATCACAATATTTTCAAAATGTTCACCATTGGCACTACAGAGATGGCCCAAACGAAGAATGAAATTCTCCATCACATTTCGTAGTGTCTCAACCGAAATGGATTCACATGCCACACAGATTGCCGATTCAAGCTCGTCCAGCGTGGCCGGGTGCTTCGGGAAGACCATGTCTTTCACTGTGCCAAACAAAACAAAAAAAGTCACAGGGAGTCAAATCCGGCGAATATGGAGGTCAATCCATGCCTGAACCAGTAAATTTGGGATATTCCAAGGCAATGACTCGATTCCCGAAGTATTCCCCAAGAAAGCGAAACACTTGTTCGGTTCGATGTGGTCGGGCTCCATCTTGCATAAACCATTCAGTACCTGGTCGATCCTCTAACGCTTGCTGTGTGGCAAAAAATTGTTCCAAAATTGCAACGTAACGTGCACCAGTGACCGTTTCTCGAATGAAAAAAGTGCCAATAATGCCTCTGCTGCATACTGCAGCCTACACAGTAACTTTAGGAGACTACAGCAGTTTTGCTTCACGCCAATATGGCTTTTCGGAACCCCAAAATCTCCAGTTCTGCTTATTCACGTATCCATTCAGGTGGAAGTGTGCTTCACCTGTAAACCAGATGCAGCCAACATCAAATCCTTCACTATCAATCATTGTGAGCATCTGATTAGCAAAGGAAACCCTTGGTGCACAGCTCGTACGGGTATGGCCTGGTGCGTTTGAATTTTGAATGGAAACATGTGTAGACTCTTTCTGAGTATTTTCTGCGTGCTGGAACGCTTCAAACCAGTCTCAGATGCAATTCTACGGACGAATGACATTAGATTTCGCTGAATAATTCCAGAAACTGTAGCGATATTTTCAGGCGTAACTGCAGTTTGCTTGCGGCCAAAATGCCCCACTAGATCATCAGTTACGCTGCCTGTTCGTTGAAATTTTGCGAAGATCGGACGAATGGTTTTCGCATCGGGTCCTTTTGGAACTTTAAATCGTGCTTGAAAACTTCGCCTTGTTGCCGAAAGACTCTCTTCTAACCTGTGGTACGCTAGCACCAGAAAAACGCGTTGTTCAATGGAGTACATGGTTTTAAGCTCTTCCTTCGGTACGCTAACCTCATTTCACGTTTCAATAGTGGAACTGATCGCTCTAGGCTTCGGATATACTAGGCGTTACGTATGGTGATTACAGCGCCATCTATTAGCAGCTTTTGTAACTATTATTTCAAACTGATGTATAAACTTCTTACAGCTTTCACAATAAACATATCGTTTACTGCATTCCTCTATCTATCTTTGTTTTCGAGACATTTAATTTTGATATTAGGGAGTCCTTTTCTGGACACCCTGTAAGTTTACACTTAGTGCCCTTGCTATGGAAGTTACGCAAATCAAAACTCTGATGACGAGCTGAAAGAACATATTACCACATGGTCGAATACATAGGCGGCAACCTTCTATGAAGAAGGCATATAAAAACTTGTGTCAAGCTATGACAAGAGCCTACAAAATTTCAGAAAGTTATGTAGAAAAGTACTTTAACAGTTGTAGAATTTTGTACAATGTTTTCTTTTTCTACACACGTTTGTTTTATATAACCAAACGAAAGTTACTTAGTGGAAATACCTCGTATTAAGTACAAGAAGTCTTTTACTATCGAAATTTAGGCAGTTATTTTACTATAACAACGACGCATCTTCCAAATATCCCCAACTTGCAGATGCTTTCAAATAGCTTACAGTCTTAACACGTATCGTATAATAGAGGAATCTACCCAATACCCCCCATAAAATGTAGTGCCATCAAAGATCTGCCTGTGACGTAAAAACGAAGTCACATCTCACTGGGCAATTTCCTTACTGCGACGTCAAAATGTGACATGCCATAGTCTTCATTAGACGCTTTAATACAGTTGGGTGGAAAGTGCAGTTCGTCGCTTTGACGTCGCCAGTTACCAGCCCACGTGCGTTTTCACATCCTGTGTGACAGGGCGGCTTTAGCGACGTTATGATGTCGAACAGTGCAGCCGTCAGGACCTAGAGCTATGAATTTTTTTTTAAATAATTAATTAAAACTATGGGCTCGAACGTTTTAATTAACGAAGGCATGCACCTAAGCATTCCATACCTTCCCAATTTGCCTCTCTACGCTGCTTTTTATACTTCAGTTTTCGGCCGCAAGCCTTTATTGGGATTCTCTCATGTTTTTATCGATTATCTGATGTCGATGCAAGAGCCTAATACAAAAGGGATGTCAAAGACACACCGAGACACATGTGGAGGTTTCAGTTAAATGGAAAAGACGACGTGGTCGTCTAAATTAAACCAGCCAACATATTAACACTCGTATAACTAAGATAAAACAGTTACAAATTTTGTCTAGCTACAGTGTTAGCCATCGAAAATACAGAACCTAGAAGGAGATGTTACAGCCATACAATTTAAAATACAGCGCCATGTGGAGTGAGGAAGGTGATGACATCAGTACTGTGTTTTGCCGTCATTGCTGGCTATAACCGCTGCCTCTGCACTAAGGCCTTCTGGA
This sequence comes from Locusta migratoria, assembly GCA_026315105.1. NCBI lineage: Eukaryota > Metazoa > Arthropoda > Insecta > Orthoptera > Acrididae > Locusta > Locusta migratoria. Next base: position 500,862,348 of record CM048744.1, on the reverse strand, counting down.
TGCGTTGTTTGAGTACAACAGTCCACGCTGCTGCCACATACTGCCAAAGGTGATCTGCAGCTGTTCAAATGTTTGTACGTCTACGGGACGTAACTATTGTGGTTCAGTCCCCAGGCTTACAAACTACTTAAACTATGTCAAACCTAAGGACAACACACTCATCCATGCCCGAAAGAGGAATCTCCGACAGGGAGCAACCGCGCGCTCCGCAGCAGATCGCCTTAGAGCGTTCAGCCATTCCACCGTGGCAAAGCTGATCTGCTGTAGCAGCAGGTGATGTATCCCGGACCAGCCGTTCCGCAATAATCGACCAGTGAGTGTTGACATGACGAGGAGAGGGGAGAGGCAAAGGCAGCGAGGCAGTCTAACGGTGGACAAAGAAGTCTTGACAATTTGACACTTTACGTGCCACGAGTTATGCGTTATCCTATTGCATTGAAGCTGTCGGACAATCTCCAAAGACATGGGAGGGTACCAGATGGAGGACCAGTTTAGCGCTGGCAGTCTCCCGCCTCCTTGTCTTCAGACTCTAATTCGACCATCGTAGTGGTGTCGGCAGAATCGGCTTCCAAACGACGTTGTTCTATCCAACGATTCCAGACTTTTTTTAATTTAAAAATAATGGCAACTATTTGTCCACAACCGATACAAAAGCGTTACATGTTTGCACCTGTTACTGTCCTTCAAAGTAGTCACCATCGTTGTGTAGAACTCGTTGCCAGCGATGTGGAAGGGGTAGTATACCGTAAGTTGAGCCTGTTCTGTTGATGGCGCGAATGGAGCGGTCTACTGCCTGTCGAATCTCTGGAACAGTTCTGAATCCAATCAAAGTCACAAGGGCTTAACTCCGGGGAGTATGGTGGATTGTACAGTACCAGTACTTCCCAGGCCCATTGACCGAACAGAGCAGCCACAGCTTGCGCTGAATACGCCCACGTATTATCGTGCCAAATGATGGGTGGGTTGCGCAGAAAGTGTTGCCGCTTCTTTCGCAAAGCTGGTAGTAGGTGATGCACCAACAATAATACTGTGCATTGACGATCTGCTATGGAGGAACGTAATGCGTTAGGATAACACAATAACAGTCGTACACGAGAATCACCATAACTGGGGCTCGATCACTGTCCACTACCCCAGCAACAGTATAACTTCTTCTTCGGGGACGCTAGTACGACGTGCTCGATGCATGTTGCCACAGTTTGCCGACCTTCGTTGAAGGCTTTTACCCAACGTTCCACTGCTCTGTACGGCAATGCCGATCCCCCACACGCCTCTTGAAGACCTTGATGACACTGTCCTGATGTACGACTTCCAGCACATTCAATCTTGATCCAACTCCGTATTCCTGTTTCGAAAACATAGTGACACCGTTACGCTAGACCGCTCGCTCATAAGTGACTATGTTTCCCTAGATTGTGCGCGCGCCTTTTCGTTGAACGGGCGAGTCGATTTGCTTGGAGGCAAGGTAGGTATGTTAACAACGTGTGCTATCAGTTACAATGGCAGATTGCGCTGCGTAGTGTCTGCACTGCAGTGGTAGCATTATTTAAGTTCCATCGTACTTTTTTATGATGATAAAAACAGAAGTTCCTTATGGCAGCGGCATTCCACGATCTACAATACCAACTGCCGGTACGCTGACCAGCTAGCGTTAGATCTCTGAAGTGCTGAAGCCCGTTGTTTTCCAACACATTTGGACCACATCGACAGTCACAGGAAACAGAATAATGCGCGATCATACGCGGCAAGCAATGTACCAAACTACTTCGTCGCCCACAGCATTGCATTAGTGCCTTCCCCTCTATCTCAACCTGATCTCTCGCCCATCTAAAACGTATGGGCGACGACTGCGGTACGACTCGTTCAACTTTGGCAGTTTGTCTTGTAGCCCAAGACAAGCAGAGCCTCTCTGATTCTGTGCCGAGCCGTGTAGCACCGGTAATGGCCAGCAAACTCAATAATGATTTCATCAATTTTCTCAATAAACGATGATATATTTGCAGTCATATGATCTTTGAACAACATATTATCTTCCAGACAAATTTTCTTCTGATATTTCCCGCCCTACTCGGTGTTGCATTCTGGAACGTCAGCACTACTCATGTTAATAATCAACGCATTTAGGAAAAACCAGATAAATACGTCTACAGCCGATTGCCTTTACTACCTTTGCTGGTATTCTGTTTCGGATCACATCAGTAGTAACAGATCTACGTAGCGTTTGCCCGGAGAGTAACTGCTGAGTAGTGATTCCACTACATGTGTCGCCTTTGCATTTATGACTAGCGGAAACCGACGAGGGGTATGCGGACGCAATTTCTGCCGTCAGGAACTACTGTAAATGTAGACGCTACTGCAATCACCACACTGTTTAGCAGTATTATCAAACTATTCTGAATTTTCATCCTGGAGTTAATTAGAAGTTAATTGTTCGGGCGACTGCTGAGGTGCTGCGCAATCCGGCAGACAGAGCTCTGTCTCGTCTTCCACCCGGGAGGCTGTGCTACAGAAGCAGGTAGTGCTTCAGCAACTGCCTCATAATGAACACCACGCAGACCATGTAAGCTACATATTAAGTTGACGGGGAGAAGATTATCCTGCCAGCCGATCTGATTAAATAGACTAAAGTAGTATGACGCCGCGTGAAAATGGCAGAGTGGTCTAAGGCTCCATGTCATGGATCGTGCGGCCACTCCCACATTAATTTTGAGTTCTCCCTCGGGCATGCGTGTTTGTGTTGTCCTCAGCGTAAGTTAGTATAAACAATTTGCAAGACGAGGGGCCGATGACCTTAGAAGTTTGACCCTTAGCTTTGCATTTTTGTGGTATGACATAAGTCAGTAAAACGATTGAAATCATCTATTCCGTCAGAGTCAAATAGATGATGAAATAATTCGACATTCCTAAACTCTTTCATCGTAAAAATTCGTAATGCAGTACCTACAAAGCTCAAAACAATTACGGTATCAGACGAGCTATCACACTGAGTATTCATATGGTAATGTATTTTATTCACATATTCGTTACAATTGTAATTTGTGTGTGATCAGGTTCGACATTTTGCGGTCTCAACTATTTACTTCAGGTTTCCATGGCGTTCACTTAGAGCAAGTCACCATGAAGTTACATAAAGTGGGAAGAAAAAAATTCTCATTGTCATACCTCACATGACAAGTACAGTTGCACACCTACGTGGCATGAACAGTATGAGGTTATCAGTCACCTCGTGAGGGATATTTGGTCATTCTCCTACTCAAATATACCTATCGTTGTAAGAGGTAGTGGTCTGACTGTCATGCGTCTGTTTGGGGCATCCCAGAAATCATCAATTGGGTGTAAGTCTGGTGAACAAGGTGACCACTCCTTTCGTTCAATTCCCTTAGGTTCAAGCATGTTGTCCACCAGTGCAGCTGTGTGGGGACGTGCCTTATCGTTCACTAAAAGGAACGCAACAAAAGGTCGAACGACCTCTTTTCTATATCTCTCAACAGTCAAAGCGCCTTTCTGAAAGACATAGAGTTCAGTGCGTCCGCCAATACTGACTCTCGCCCACACCATTCGTTCAACACCATGGTATGGTGATGTTTCCGGCACATAAGCAGGGCTGTTCCTTTTGTGTCCCAGCCTCGTCGCCGCTTTTGTGTCTCGTTTCCGTCGTAGGTGTCGGTGGCCGAGTAGGAAGACCGACACAGGAATAAAGGTAGCACGCTTGTGCAGGTACGGAGGTCAGCAGCCAGTGGGACAGCAGAAACAAGAAACACTAGAGTAAATTAGAACGAGATATATATTGCACAGAATTTATACAATACTTAACTTTTACACAATTCAGTACTGCAGAGTGCTGATACATAGTTGAGTTAGAGGCCTGCCTAGTGCCTATCCGATAGCCAAGTCTTCACTGGTGCCTATCTGATTCCGAAGGTCTTAACTGGTTCCAAGTGAACGATGTCGTTCAGTGGTGGCCACGAGCGGAGTTGTAACAGAGGGCGCTCGTGGCTGACGTCGTAAGAACGCCGCGCCGTGCGTGCATGGCGGCGCGCGGCGAAAGTACGTGGCGCGCACTTTGGACTTGTGCGACACCACAGTTCCGAGCTCCACGTTCTCTCCAGATGAGGAAACGACGGTTGTCTGGCTGAACCAAAAATCTTGACTAATCTGTGAATCGAATCCGGCGCTATTCGCTACGACTCCAATGCCGGTGTTCCTATAGTAGGATTTTCCCCCCCTCCGCGATCTTGGTTACATTTCTCCCACTCTGCCTTCAAGAAAGACATCATCGTCTGGAAAAGATTCCGAATTCTGCATTATGAAGGGTACCTTCAAAATTCGGCATTGTTTAACCAAATACCATAAAGTTTGGCAGATATGTGATATTTTTCATACAAGGAGAATGGATGAGATTGGCAAATATTGGGTGAAGATATTGACACAGACGGAGGAATGGTTGGCTGAAGGTAAAAGGGAAAGAAGAGGAGGAGGAGATAGTGGTAGATAGGGAGGAAAGAGGAGAAATAATTAAAGGGATATAAAGAATGAGAAGCAAGATATGAACACATAGAGAAGCGAGAAGAGCAGATGGATAGATTGTGGGTTGTGAGATGTAGAGGGAGTAGGGTGAAGGTGATGAACAAAGATAGGGGAAGGAGGAGGAGACTAATAAATGGAGGGAGAGGAGAAGAACGACAGAGGGGAGGAAGACAAAAGGAGAGGGTAGGAGGAGAAAGAAAAAGGGAGAGAGGAGAAGGAGAAAGACAAAGGGACAGGGGTGGAGGAGAGAGACAGAGGAAGAGGAGAAGAAAGTCAAAGGGAGAGAGGAGGAGGACTGAGACAGAGGAAGAGGGAAGGAGGAGAAATACAAAGAGATGGGCAGGAGGAAAAAGATAAAGGCTGGGAGGAGAAGGAGAAAGATAAAGGAAGAGAGGAGAGGGAGGAGGAAAGATACAGAGGAAAGGTGAAGGCAGAGAAAGAATAAGGGAGAGGGGAGGAGGAGAAAGACAAATGGAGAGGGAGGAGGAGAGAGACAATGTGAGAGGGGAGGAGGTTAAAGTGGGAATGGAGGAGGAGAGAGACAAATGGAGGGGGGAGGAGGAGAAGGAGAAAGACGAAGAGAGAGGAAGTAGGCGACAGACAAAGGCAGGGGGAGGAGAAGACAGGTAAATAGAGGGAAGGAGGAGATTAGGGTGCAGAGCCAATTCTCTTCATAATACCAATTTCAAAGCATTGCTGGGGTTTCGATGAAGTACGCTGTTTTAATTAATGCTAACCTTACATCAATAACTGAAGTCTTCAGCTGTACTGTTAACAGTTGCTTTTAATGTTACAAGGTCGTCGCAACTGTGTGAACAGCGAACAAACTTTTCACACTAGTGCTCTGGTTTAATTACTCGGTTAGTAGCAACAGTCGTTTAACCTTTTCGATCCGTATTTCGCGGGAACGGCTTTATGGCAGAGAAAGTGCAGGCGGCGCTGATGCTGAAAACGGCGTTAGGCCGTCCCCTTAAAAGTGGATCGATGTCCAAAGTGGGACTTAAAGCCGTCGCGGGAATAATGTAAGGAGGCGGCATTGTCCCGGCCTGGCCTGGCCTGGGCTGTGCTCGGCGCGCTCCGCTGGCTGGCTGTCCGCCGCGCTGCCTCCTTCATCACAATTACCTCTCTCTCTCTCTCTCTCTCTCTCTCCTATCTCTCTGTAAGCTCCCTTTACGCACACAAAGTTCAATTCAAGTTTAATTAGAGGCACAAAGAAAATCTCACTCGGCGCGTTTCTATTTTTCCCGCGTAAATGCTCCACTTTCAACTCAAATTTACCCGACAAAGTAGTTGCCATCGCGTCTCACTGAAACCGGGAGATTAGTTTAAATGTGTTTCTCTTTGTACGCTGTCCAATTATAGAGTCTTCCAGAAAGTCACTTGCAACCTGTCCCTTTTGAAAATGCTTTTTCTAACAAAACGAAGCGTAACGTCTCCTATTCAGAAGGAGTGGAGCGACCGAAGCCATTGTACTGTAGTTTCCCGGTCTTAGGATTATTCTGCTTGAATAAGACGTAAAACAGTTGAAGGGCTGAGTATTTTTGCACCGTCTATATATACACTAAACCTGGCTGAACAAAAACATCCTTATTAACTTTTTAATAGGGCCAACAATTTTGTTAGCCCAGGATCGCATCAAAGCCTGTCATCATAATGAGATCCGGAGTGATCTTCCTTCACTATGCCAATATCACAGTTGTACCTTTATTTATGACGACAGGTTTTGGTACGCTACGGCAGCATATTCTCGTCTGGGTGACATGTCGAGCACTTCTAAAGGCTGTACAAATGTATTAACCTCAACATAGAAGGATATAGTACCATAGCGTACCGAAACCGATTCAGGTATGAACACTCATCGTCTTGGCTACATGTTACGGTAGGGGGGGGGGGCGCAAATGATCTGTGTGACTTGCAAAATCGCGAACTTCAGTTAATACGAGCAATATCGATTTGAGGCGGTCTTGGCAAACCTGATTTTACTGATTATTGCAAACGTTTGATCTTCACCAGGAACTGACGCAACGTCAGGGATAAATAAAATGGCAATACACTCCTGGAAAATGAAGAAAGAACACTGTGAATTCGTCGACCCAGTAGCCGGAAATTTTATTGACACATTCTTGAAGATGTATTCAACACACGACCACATAGACATAGTCATAACACACGCGATATAGTCACCACAGCGCGCGCATTGTCGACGCTAGTAGAATGTGTGCCCTCCTTTTGCACCAATGAAAACTACAATTCTTCAATGGAGACGATTCTAGAGGTGCCGTATGTAGTCTTGCGGAATGGCTTGCAATGCAGTTTCCACCTGGTGCCTCAGCTGGGCAAGATTCCGTGCCGTCCATGCACCACACGCCAGATGACCTTCCATCCGGTCCCAAATATGCTCAAAGGGGGACAGATCTGGGGATTGCGCTGGCGAGTACATTTGACGTACTTCATGAACAGCACGTTGGGTGGTATGGGATACATGTGGCCGTGCATTGTTATGCTGGAAAAGCGTACCACCTAGTTGGTGAATAAACGGTAGAAAGACGGGTTGAATGACGATTTCGATGCACCATACACTGTTCATTGTTCCACAGACAATCACTACAAGAGAACGGCCACTGTAGGATATCGCTCCCCAGAACATGACGCACGATCATGCATGCCGTTAGGGTGTCTCCCGCTCACGACCCATCATCTTACATCCCGCCTCCAAATGGTGTCGCGACAGGTGGTTATGGAAGGACGAATGGAGACGTGTCGTCTTCAGTGATGAGAATGGCTTCTGTCTCGGTGCCAATGAAGGTCGTACGCGTGTGTGGTGTCAAGCTGGGGAGCGCAAAAATCTGGAGCGTATGCAACAGTACACGATATCAAGTGATACAAATGTCATTGTATCTGTTATAGGCACGTCTTTTATCGCATCTACTAACTGGGCACTATTTTTTACGGAATATTGTTGCCCAAAAACATATTGTTTTTTCAAAATGTTTAAACACTTTCTAGCTACTTTGCATAAAGGTCCACTTCTACCATCAACCAATGGTCTAATCGGTTTCAGTTTCTTGTGTGACTTTATTTGTGACTTTAGTTTTGGAGCACTTGGGTTCATTATTTTCAGAAGTGGTATCTCACGAGGAGATACTATTCCGGAGTAAGATTTTAATTTTTCGTTTAGCTTTCTTTGTATTTCATTGGTGGGGTCCCTGTCTACAGCTACGATATTATTTTCATGGAAGAACTGTAGTGTCTTTTCAATATACATGTCTTTTGTGACTACAATGACTGTGTTGCTTTTATCCGCTTTGGTAATAACTGAATTACCTTCTGTTAATTTCCTATTTATATCTTTGATCAGATTGTTCTCATGGTCAACCTGATTCCTATTCTTTGTCGTTTCATTTGTTATTCTCCTATCAACAGCTACAGCTATCTTATTCTGTTCAACCTTCGGAATTTTATGGGTATCTAACCCGAACTTAATGTGCGCCAACGTGTTTTTTAGAGATCTCTTAACTAACTTTTTGCTCACATTATATTTTAACCCTTTTTGTAAAAGTTTTTCTTCATCTTGATTAAATACAATGTTAGTGAGATTTAAAACTCTAGGATAAAAAACATTTTCAGAATCATTGTTACTTATATGTTGATTTTCATCATCCATTAGATTGGCCAGTTTCTTGCTATGTCTACACCTAACTTTCTCAACAACCTTTTCGACAGTATCATTTGCTCTAGTTACTAGTTGATCAAAAACTATTGGAGTTACTAAATTAGCGAGTTCACTATGTGCATCATATAATTGCGCACTAATTACGCTATTCTTTATAAACAATTTCCTGATTTCACTCCTTAGAATTACCACTTCACACTTCCTTCTTGCCGATATGGTGGTCCATCTTCTACTGTCAAAACAACTTTCTACATATCTAGGTGTGATTTTCTTGGTGATACATTCCTTGTTGAAATGGATGTGTTGACTTGTAACTGCCAGTCTGACCTTCAGATTCTTAAATTTAAAATATGCTGCACATGCCCAGCTAGGCAAAATCTTCTTGTAACTAGATTCCATTTTTGTGCTAGCCCACCACAGAATTATAATGAAATAAAAGGTTTTCGCTTGGTAGGCGGTGTGAGATGTTTCTTTTATTTAACTTCAAAACATATCGATTTCGTCCCTATGATGGGACATCATCAGTGCTGTTAAAAACAAGTTACCTTGATCAGACATTGAAATTAAAATTAGATTACATACACCAAGAATGTTATACTTATAAAATAGAATTACATACCAGAATTGCAAGTCATGATGACCTATGTGCTCTGCTTAAAAACATTTTTATCGGTCATGTCATAAAAAACATTCAACAGGTCTTGCCGGTACAAGTCACAACAATAAAATCAGGTAGCCGCTTACGTACACCTACGCAGCTTAGCTTGTACATAGATGGTGCCTGGCGCCCTCTTTGTTTAACACAGTTACATTGTAACATTTTTTTAAAAAGAAAATGGGTTCAAACATATTAAAAGCTTAAAAAGATAAAAATGGTGATTCAGGTGAATTAAAGCTTAACAACTAACATACACAGATTATTCATTATATGATAAAAAATATAAATAACCATATATAAGCGCCCTCAGGCGGGTAGGTATTAAAACATATATTTAAAAATTTAAAATTTGTCGCCATCAATTGTTAAAACAAGTTACATTGTATCACGTATAAAATACTATCTGTTTAAAAATATATACAAATATATATTTTTAATTAAGACTAGCATAAAAGGTAAAGTCGTTACAAAGCACCAATGCATATGTGTGAGTGTGTTAGAGAGAGAGAGAGAGAGAGAGAGAGAGAGAGAGAGAGAGAGAGAGTTCAACTATTTCAAATTCAATGAGCAAACATATGTGCAAAATGTGGGGCTCAGCATGGGAAGTCCAATTTCAGGGTTCTTAGCCGATGTTTTTATCAATTTTTAGAGATCAGATTCTTCCACGATTTCCCCATTTTAGCTGAAAAAATTGTGTATTATTTTAGGTATGTTGACGACACACTGCTGTTGATAAATGGCGATGAAACGGTTATAAATGAAATTATAAACAAATTCAACACGCTCCATAGCAAAATCACTTTCACAGCTGAAATTGGCACGGAAGGTTCCATCAACTTTTAGATTTAATCATTTGTAACAAAAAACGGAAAGCACATGTTCGACATACATAGGAAAGCCACCTTTACAGATATAATCATAGATTATACATCGCAACATCCAAACAGTCGCAAAAAAGCCTTTTTCCACTTTGCCTTTAATAGGTTGTTTAAACTACCGTTGTCAGAACAAAACCATCTTAAGGAATTAAAGACTATTCAGAGTATAGCAAGGAACAATAACTACCCTCTGCAATATGTGATGAACATTTACGACAGTGTCGCAAAAAAACATGAACAATGCAATAAAAATCAAGATAGTTTAGCAGTAAATCAGCAAAGTCAGTATGTAACGTTGCCATATTATGGTGTAATGAGTATCAGGATTGCGGGCATTTTTAAGAAAAGGAACATAAATATCCCGTTTTCCACAGACAATAAAGTTGGCAACCGTTTGATCCACAACATTCAAAAATTTAACAAACATCAAGAATCGGGGGTTTATAGATTATCATGTTCTGACTGTGATGCTGTCTACATCGGACAAACTGGAAGGAAGCTTGAAATCAGATTCCGCGAACATGTGGCGTTAGACAGGCGTGATATTGCTGACAAGTCCAACTTCGCAGCTCATCTTATTAATTCCGGACATACCCCTCCTGACTTGACTTCACAGTTGAAACTTTTGCACAGAGGAAATAAGGGGAGGTTTCTCGTTCTGCTTGAAGAGATGGAGATTTTCTGTAACGGAAGGACACCAGGATGCACACTGCTCAACGAACAGATAGCGACGAAAAGCACCCACTTCTGAGAGTTTTTTACGTTAACCCCTGGTATGAAAATATGGGCTCGTCTACACTGTAGTCGAACGGCTGGGAAGGGCCAAATTTCCCTTTATATCTCCGCACATTCACAGAGTACATATGAGAACAATATTTTTGATACAAGCAATAGTCCTATTTCACGTGCTTTAGTTCGTATGGAGCTCATGTTCGCTTCTAACAACGCCATTCTGTAATGTCCACATGTTGTAATTAGCTTTATTTCGATATATGTTCTTTAAATAAGTAGCGACGTATGCGCCATGTAGCGCTAATGTGTGTATTCCCCATGTCCTGGATTGCAAGTTCATCCCTTGTGCTCAAGCGGTAGTTTGGATATAAAGTCACAGTAGCTGTAGTTATGTTGAGTGACCTATAAGAACCACATATACCAATGTCATCTGGATAATGTAAGCGCATATGGTATTAAAAAAAAGCCCGATTGTTTCTCTCCTATGTAATCAAATTTCAACCTTCATGTATATTTCTATATTCTATGTTTAGACGCAATGTAATCATATTTGAACCTTCATGTACATTTGTATATTTTTGATTTTGACGCACTGTACTAAGCAAAGTCGGCCAGCATAGTATCATTCTGAAAAACTAGATGGCGTGAACTGCTGTGTATCTCTCTCTCTCTCTCTCTCTCTCTCTCTCTCTCTCTCTCTCTCTCTCTCTAACACACTCACACACATGCATTGGTGCTTTGTAACGACTTTACCTTTTATGCTAATCTTAATTAATATATATATATATATATATATATATATATATATATATATATAAACAGATAGTATTTTATACGTGATACAATGTAACTTGTTTTAACAATTGATGGCGACAAATTTTAAATTTTTACATATATGTTTTAATACCTACCCACCTGAGGGCGCTGATATATGGTTATTTTTTTATCATATAATGCATAATCTGTGTATGTTAGTTGTTAAGCTTTAATTCACCTGAATCACCATTTTTATCTTTTTAAGCTTTTAATATGTTTGAACCCATTTTCTTTTTTAAAAAAATGTTACAATGTAACAGGGTTAAACAAAGAGGGCGCCAGGCACCATCTATGTACAAGCTAAGCTGCGTAGGTGTACGTAAGCGGCTACCTGATTTTATTGTTGTGACTTGTACCGGCAAGACCTGTTGAATGTTTTTTATGACATGACCGATAAAAATGTTTTTAAGCAGAGCACATAGGTCATCATGACTTGCAATTCTGGTATGTAATTCTATTTTATAAGTATAACATTCTTGGTGTATGTAACCTAATTTTAATTTCAATGTCTGATCAAGGTACCTTGTTTTTAACAGCACTGATGATGTCCCATCATAGGGACGAAATCGATATGTTTTGAAGTTAAATAAAAGAAACATCTCACACCGCCTACCAAGCGAAAACCTTTTATTTCATTACAATTGTAATTGCAAACGAACCGTTGATCTGAAACGAAATTTGAATAACCTAATTGGTAGAGGAGAAAATTCTCTACAACTTAGGTCCCTTATGTTTTTTTCATATCTCGTATCGTTTGAGACATATTTCCAAAAAAAAAAAAAAAAAAAAAAAAAAAAAAAAAAAAAAAAAAAAAAAAAAAAAAAAAAAAAAAGTTCATCCAAATAACCGGAACATTTCCCCAAAACCCGTAAAACTTCCGGGAAAACCAGAAATCTTGGCAGATATGAAAGATATTGTAGCACTGGGATTAGCTTCGGCAGCAGAGCCTAGCGCTTTTCCCGCTTTCAAACCTTTTATTTTCAGTTTTATCTCAGCTTGGGAAACGGGATATACATTTTGGCTCAGTTTGGGTTACGATAGTAACATTAAAAGTGGGCCTTTACGATCGTCTTTTGACAGCTCGAAATTTAATTGAAAATGACGGCTTAATCATTCATCTGACACGAAAATTTAATAACCGAATTTGTAGAAGAGAAAATTCTCTACAGCTTTGTTCCTTTATGTTTTTTCTTTTTTTCATATCTCGTTTCGTTTGTGAGATATTGGCAAAAATAACGGAGTTTTCAATATTCAAATGTTTGTATAGCTTATGGGACTTAACTACGGGGTCATCAGTCCCTAAACTTACAAACTACTTACCAACTAGCTAATAGTATGGACGGCACAAATATTCATGACCGAGGGGGGATTCGAACTCCCGACCGTAGTGGCCGTGCAGACCGTGACTAGAGCGCCTCAGTCCCCTCGAATGGAGTTTTGACACCCTACATTGAATTAACGAAAACCAACCGTTCGCAGATGTCACGTGACATTCCTCGCCCAGAACTCTCTCTGGCATACGCCATCTTGCGTTGCGTATTTGATGATATTCTTATTGTAACTTACACGATGTCATTTCAAAGCAATGGCGCATTTAATAATTAGCAAAAACACCTCGTTCTTCGTACGATAAATGATAATATAATGTCTACAAATGCCATATTAGCATCAGTTAACAACGGCCATCAACAGTATGACATTAAAGAAGGCACCTCCAAACTGTTTGGTGTAGCGTAGTGGGCAACACCTTGGACTGTGACGGTGAAGGTCAGTGGTTCGCAACCTGCCACTACCTAATTTTCTTTTCCAAATAGGGTCTCAGACACTTATTAATTAATTTTTTATTATTTAGATTATTATTTTGGTCCAAAATGTTTGCAAAAAGTTATAAAACTAGAAATCTAAAGTGGCCGTAAAACACGTCAGTGCGATTTTTTGTTATGAGATGGTTGACCAAGTTGGGCTCTTATCTCAGCATGTGTTTCTTCCATAAGGTGATGGTCAGGGAGCAGCGCAGTGATGTGTACTCACCGAGGCTGTTGTCGCTGCTGGCGGGCAGGTAGTCCCTGGCGGCGGCGGCCGAGTGCCCGCGCAGCGCGTCGATCTCCGGGCGCAGCGCGAGGCGGCGGCGCAGGAACTCCTGGTAGGAGATGCGGCCCTGGTCGTCGGCGCCCAGCTCGCGCATCAGCTCCTCCAGCGAGTCCTCCAGGTTCAGCTCGCGGCACACCGTCAGCAGGTCCTGGCTGCGGGCACGCCACACACGTACACCCTCACTACCTCTCCCACTCACAGCGGAAGCTTACATACCAGAGGTCGGCATGTAATCTTAGATGGGGTCCAGGCGTAAAACCGCATCTTTCTTATTAATTTCTCATTTTAATTTTCACTCAAAAAATTATATGAAATACAATAAATGTAAAATAATAATGTATAAACAATCCAAAAAAACTTATATACTTTGCTATTTATTTTTATTTTCACTCAGAAAAAGTACGAAATAAAATGGATAAACAATCTTATATTGGAAATTCCAGAAACAGGTCATTCATTATACATACTTTTTACTTTAATTTTCAGTAAAAAAGTTTGAAATACAATGAAATATGACTATATGTATTTAAAAAAATCCATGGAAAAAATTACATTTGCGGTCTTGAGCAGGTTCTTAAAGTTATGTTCACGTGTGGAGCAGCTTATGCGAATAGTGTCTTCAAGGTGATCGGTCGTTAGTCTTGACCGAAAATTATTCCCCAAGAAATTGATTTTTGAAAATGAAATTTCACAAATAGATGTGGAGCCAAACATATCAGCCAGGAAGATCGCTAATTTTTTTGCAATTTTCATACTTTTCCGGGACATGTTGACTCCTTAAATTCTTCAATAGATAAAGTTTCATATGTTTGCAAGGAAATGTCTTCCTGAAATTCTATAATCTCCATTTGGAGTGACGCTTTGAAAGCCACGCAGCCACGACCGTCCATTGTGCTGCAGGAGAAACATCAAAAGGTGACAAGTCGTATATTGCTTTGAACCTTACTGCCAATTTCTTCTTAAGATCTGCCAAGAAATTTGATAATATGGATTGTCTATTTCTGGAATATTTTTATATTAAAAATTGTTGGAAAATAAAGGAATTCTTGACTTAAAACGTCTCTTTCAACGAATCAGTTTCCGACGGAATGATGATACACTTTGATCCAAATCACATATTAATTTTCCATTTCCTTGTAGCTCCATGTTGTTACCTACAAAACAATTCTTTTTCTAATAAATAGAGTATGTGACTTGTACTTTCAAAATATTTTTGGCGGTCCAGGTTTTGACCTTCCGCGGTCCGCCAGTTGCCGACCGCTGCTATATACCAACAGGATGGCAGTGCATGTTTAAATCTAAGGATCTCATACTGACGATACGAATTCCAAATATTTTAACATTTCGACCGTTTCAGGGCATTGAAATAAATCCAAAGGCAATGATGAAAATTTGTGCTGGACCGGGATTCGAACCCGGATTTCCGGCTTTGGGCCAGCGGTAGCTCTAACCAATTAAGGCTATCCAGGCACGCTTCTCTTCCAACCCAAATTCTCATTTTGTAGTACACTACGATGGTACTGCCCCATGCTATTTCAATCCACTTATCAGTGGAGTGCCGCCATACTCATTCTCATTCGGCCAAAAAATGGAAACGTCAGCAGGCAGCAAAAAAAAAAAAAAAAAAAAAAAAAAAAAAAAAAAAAAAAAAAAAAAAAATAAATAAAAAAAAAAAAAAAATAAAAATAAATAAATAAAAAAAAAATGGTGTCACTGTTTTCGGATAGATAAGAACTTCTGCTCGTTGATTTTTTTGGAAAGAGGTGAAACAGTAAATGCTGAAAGATATTGTGAGATGAGAGTCATGCGAAACAAACTTCGCGAGATGTTGACAACGTGAGTCTCTCTGCTTCGCGTCCTCACACCGCTCATACAACACAGCAGTCGTCGACTTTGGTTGGGTTGTTTGAAGAAGACCCCCTCTCAGCCCCGATCTCGCCCCTAGTGACTATCATCTGTTCACTAAAATTGAAGGAACACCTTCGTGTAAAACACTTTTCCGGCGACGAGCAGGTGGAAATCGAAGTGGAGAACTGGCTGAAAAAGGGGGCGGCAGCGTTTGTGATACGGGAATTAAAAAACTCGTCCTATGGATGACACAATGTATTGAGGCAAATGTTGGTTGTATGGAAATGCTGTACCTATACTACAATTCATGTAAATTCTTTTAAAATAAATTCATTTTTTGTACTTCAAAAATTTTTGTTACGTTACTTTCCGGATTCGCCTCATACTGTCGTCATCGTAGCACAGTAGAGTCAGACCGGGCTGCATCTGTTTCGAATAATATGCAGTGTCCGATATAAGATTACAAGAAAAGAAGAAAAAGACGCAAAAGCATTACGGGAATGTATTAAGTATTACCACCATAAAGGTAATGAATTTACTTTCTGCGAGAAAACAAGAAATTTAGATCATAAAGCAGACGATGTTCCACCGACATTCAATAAATTACAAACAATGACACAATAAGAAACTTCCTTGCAGATTCACTCTGGAATGACTCAATACGTACAAACCAGCCAAATAATTTATAAATTCCTACCCTACTAAAATCTTGATGAATGGAATAATGAAACAGAATAACACTACTCAAATTTTATTGTCTTACAACTGCATCATACCATATCTCTTAATAAACTATACATATAAGACATATAAAGAGATAATAGAATGGACAGTATCTATTACACGAACACTGTTACAGTGGTATTAGTATCTTTTACATTCATTATAGAAAGATCCTCTATAGATTGTTTCAACTACAGTTGTGTGATATAAAGTGATCATCAACTCAGAAAGAAAATTTTTTTGGTATCGAATTGGTTCGGAAAAAGTAGAACTGGTGACAGATTCGCTTGCTGAAGGATGAAAAATAACTGCAGAATGAAACTTCCTGGTAGATTAAAATTCTGTGCCGGAACCGGGACTCGAACCTGGAACCTTTGCCTTTCGCGGGCAAGCGCACTACCGACTGTGCTATCCCGACACGACTCACGATGCCGCCTCACAACTTTATTTCCGCCAGTACCTCGCCTCCTACTTTCCAAACTTCACAGAAGCTCTCCTGCGAACCATGGTGGAGTCATGGCTTAGCCACAGCCTAAGGGATGTTTCCAGAATGAAACTTTCACTCTGCAGCGGAGTGTGCGCTGATGTGAAACTTCCTGTCAGATTAAAATTGTGTTCCTCCTACTTTAGGAGGCGAGGTAGTGGCGGAAGTAAAGTTGTGAGGCGGCATCGTGAGTCGTGTCGGGATAGCACAGTCGGTAGTGCGCTTGCCCGCGAAAGGCAAAGGTTCCAGGTTCGAGTCCCGGTTCCGGCACACAATTTTGATCTGCCAGGAAGTTTCACATCAGCGCACACTCCGCTGCAGAGTGAAAGTTTCATTCTGGGAACTGCAGAATGCTGCCGGTGGTACGGTCACAGCTGCTACCCGCGCGACACGCATGGCTGACTGGTTGCCTAAGTAGAAGAGATTCCGTCCTCAGACCAATTTCACTGAACGTATGCAGCATATTTTAGGTGCTGCTTGCGAGATCAAATAATTTCTTAACATATGGTTTCAATCAACGATCGCTGATTTTATTTTTAATTGTGATGATCGGTTTCGATAGTCGGCATCATCATCTGATCTTCAAACGTCGATTTTTAAACCTTCTTGTACAGAGGACATGTGTACGATAATATTACGTAAAACATTTCAAAATATATCTAGTGACTAGTGGTATTTACAATGTCATGGTTGACTGGTGCAGCACTCGAAAGTGGCTTCCTTGTATTAATATTTCGTTTGACTCATTGGCCTGGTGCAAGTCTTTCAATTTGACGCCACTTCGGCGACTTGTGCGTCCCTAGACTACCCTAGTTATCCAAATGTTTCAAATGTTTGTATAGTCTATGGGACGTAACTACGGGGTCATCAGTCCCTAAACTTACAAACTACTTACGAACTAGGACGGCACAAATATCCATGCCCGAGGGGGGATTCGAACCCAGTTATCCAACCAGGGAAAGGGGACCTACAGCTTAACGTGGAATCCGAACCACGTGTCGTTTATATTTTGAAACATTTTATACACTTTTATTCTACATGACATGTACTATGTACAACTTCTAAAATTCAATTTTGTAGATCAAATGATAATGTCAATAGATCTTCAAAACCAGTGATCATAATTAAAAATAAAACTAGCGATCTTGACTTGAAACAATCTGTTAACAATTTCTCTTAAGTTCTCTTCGTGCGCATAATAGGGCGCTGTATGGTGCTAATAATTTTTCAGCGTACAAACTCATTTTGTGTCCGAGTTTTTTTTTAACCCTTTTCTTGTGGTGAATGTATGGTGTTAGTTACGAAATAGTGGTTGTACATGCTGCATTGAATAATTTGAAAGCAGTAAGCAGATTCAAATTATTTACTCGGCTATAGTGCCTGCCATTTTTCCAAATTTTTTACTTCTGAAATTGGGGACGGAACTATAGGCTCATACTTCATAAATTCAATAGTGCATTCGGTTCATTCAGGATGGGCTACACTTATTACGCCTAAACATTTTATACATGAAATATTAGTAACGGAGGACAAATAACAACTCTCCGTAAAGAGGTTCGCTGAGCTATTGAAAGGCACGAAGCATAGACAGTCACATTCAAACACTTAAATTTTCTTCATCAGAAAAAGAAACTAATACATTCATGCAATCACTCAGTCAACCACACACAACACAACCACCATATAAGGCCGCTCCAGTCTCTTTTATTAAAACTTCATTTTTATACAGACATACAACTAATATGTTAATCAATTATTCGTTGCAAACTCGACAACTCTTACTTTATACGGCCTCCAGTATTCGTTTTCGTGTGTTTTTGACAGTACACATCTGAATTCAACATTAAAAACGGAAAAACGGAAGACTGGCGATACTGAGCGGAGAGTGGGGTATACCATTGTTTCATAAGTCAGCGACAGGAATGTTGTCGGAATTTACGTAAATTACTGCTGCTGAACTTCGTGTAAACTAACAAATTTACGAATTTTCAAGATTTTTTTAAAATTTCGTATTTTGATGTCAAAAATTAAGGGCGGGTACTATAGACGTTGGGATACTATAGCCGAGTAAATACGGTAGTTTGCACTGGTTAGTCAGGAAAAGGTTTCGACAGAAACGACTTGAGTGGCGAGCTGCATCAAATCACACCTACAACTGAAAAACCTGACCATCACCACAACAACAAAAAAGTTAAAGGATTGAGAGAAGATGGTGTTAGCAAAAATGCCAAACGTTTCTCACCATATTCCCTCAAGTGACAACTGAAAGATAATTTATTGTTCGCACGCTGTATCCTACAATCATAAAAACAAAACTATCCCACATTATGGCAGAGATATTATCCATTGTTATCTACTCTAGATAGATCCCCATTCGTCTGCAGCCGTACTAGTAAGCGTTGGATGGTATTTACTTATTCCAGTCTTCTGTTAGTCATTCCTTCCCCCTCCCGTTCATCTCCACACCCTCCGTCTGCCACCGCCTACTTTTCCTCCTCCTCCTCTTCCTCCCTTTCCGGCCCTGAACGCACAGTTGTGCACTTTAGGTCTTGCTCGCTTTATTTCTTTGTGATTAACTCTGAGGACACCAGGACAGCACTGAACTTTCGTGGCTGGAGCGTTTTGACACTTGCAGCACCCGTTAGTTTCATGATTCCACCGTGGATGGCACCAGCAGTAGGGTTCTGTTGGCGAAAGGAAACACGCATTCCAATGGTTTCTCCATTGTCAGAATATGACACTGGTTTAGATCGTTTTATTTCCATGAGTCTACTTTAAAAAATCAACTTGTGAAAATATCTTATAAACTTTTAGTTTATTTAAAAGTTAGCGTAGATATAAAGTGAGATATTCGCACCTACACAATAGTGCGGGTGTAAAATTACTGGAAATTTCTGAAAATAAATTGTGTTGAATTACTGCCGGTGTTTTCAGCCTAAAAGCCCCTATCTCCAAACATTTCTTCTCGCCCGTTTCTTGCTGTCTGCCTTTCAGCTCCTGCGCTCCATGTCACTCATCTTTTCCATGTCAAACCTCCACCTCCTATATCCACCTCTTCCTTCGGCTCTCTCAGTCTACGTCGTACTTCCCCTGTATATCAAATTATTACATATAAATGACAATTTCCATTGTGATCGGGAAAAGGTGACGAGGTTTATTGTTAGATGTCCTCCGCCAGGCGTAGTATAAAAACCTTCTGCTTGTAAAATATCTACACGTGTCAACTTTCACAGTGAGCGTTTAAACGGCGTAGAAGTTTACTGTAATCTACCCTCTGTATCATTGTAAGATATGCCTAAGATGGCACAGGAATATATTTTTTTAATTTTTTGTTTTATTTTTATTTGTTTTATTATTATTATTATTATTTTCGTGATATCAGATTTTCTTCCATGATACCACAAGTCCCTTTTTCTGTACTCCAGAATCACGTTGCAATTATTAATTCTTCTAGATGAAAGTTACCTTAGTTTTTTTCTGTACCCTCGTTAAAACGTACGCAAGTTTTTATGATGACTGATGGAGTAGTTAAAGCGTAAAAGCGTAACAAACAAACAAACAGACTCTCTCAGATTTATATTTATAATACGAATTAGCTCAACAATGAGGTGAATTTTTGTCCTTTAAGTGTGGCTCCGTGTTGAGGAATAGCGTAAAGTAAACGTCAGCTTGGTTCATAGATTCCTTCTGCTCACGTATACGTACCTCTTTTTAATGTACTCTGCTGTTGTGTTCCTGTATTTCGCTTGACTGCATATACTCTTATACCTTGTCGAAAAACCAAAATGTTTGAAACAGATTTTTCCCCAACGAAAATTGTTAGGAATTTAACGAAGGTTTATGAGAAACTCTGTCTCAACTTGCATCCACAGAGAAGATAAAGAAAAAATACACTAGAAGAAGTGTGAAACTTGATACTTAACTATCATGAAGTACTGATGCCAGGAAGGGTACAATATGGCTTACGAAGAGACATAGCATGTATGTTTGTGGCATCCGTTGAATACTGATGAATATAGAATGGAAAATATATAATGCAAACTATACAGCAAAACTTAGAACAATTGTCAAATACCTTGCGATAATTCTGGGCCTACTGAGGTCAATAAGAGAGACCAGGCATGAAATTTTAAAGTAAAATTTTTTCTCAAAACAAGGTTCTAGCTTGGCAAGATTCCTCGCCAGCCTGAATACTGATACGATTACACCAAACTTATTCACAGCATTTTGTACCGTCTAGATTCTATAAATTTCGACACATAAAAAATTTCTACGAGCACAGAGCGTCATTGTAATTACCAGTTTTGAGATTTACAATTCGGTATTTTTCAGATTGCCAAGATATCATATCATGCAAAAACACTGCATACAGCGGTCTGGTCAAAATAGGAACTACGAAGGAAAAAAATACATTTTTAATTAAATACTACTGTCTTTCACTAAGAACCAAAACTATTTCTCTACATGTGTGCCGAGCGGGAATGGCCGTGCGGTCTGTGGCGCCATGTTACGCATTGCGCTTCTGCTCGCCTCAGAGGTTCGAGTCCTCCCTCGAGTATGTATGTGTGAGTAAGTTAGGGTAGTCTAGGGACCGATGACCACCGCAGTTTGGTCTCTTAGCATTACAAATATTAGAACTTTTGTTGTGAAGGTTTGTGGAACAACGGGTTGGCTTTTATTCTGTCGGAAGTATTTTGTACCTTGTAATAAATTATTTGTTATTGTGCGTGATATTATATAATGCTGCCTTTCCTCGAGTCTGAACATTAATATTATGAGCAGCCAGAAAGCGATGGAGAAAATACTGCTCTTAAACTTTAGTCAGTTAGTCCTCACTTCACCCCATCGAAACTGTAACAGAATGTTCCTGATCTCTATGAAATTCAGATGATTCGGGAACTACTATGAAAATGAATTTACACAATTGTCAGTAAACTGGTATATTCTTAAAAAAACACACACACATCAGATATAAAATTGTCATATAACTTATTGTTTCAATCTAAACTGCACGTCTTTCACACGCGAACTACCAAATTGATTTTCCGTTCCCATTATCAAACAGTTACTGAATATTATGCACAGTTGTGCAATTCTTCGTAGACGCGGCTGTTCTGTAAGCTCTGGCGTGCTGATGCGATCGTCGTGCCCAGTTGTGCAATCGTATATGAGTTTGCAGTACAGCATGCGCACAACCCATGATACTCAAATTATATAGGAGAGAGTACGGAAAGCTCGCATCCGTGATGGTTGTGGTGACACACTGACCAATAGCGTGGTCCGAGGTCGACGTTGGGTTAGAACAAAGCAGTTCGGTGGATATTTCCAATGTATGTGATCATATAACAGTAAAGATAAGTTTTATTATTAGTCGTATTTTGATAACTGATTTATATCCATTATTTTGACGACATCGTGGGTCAAAGTTAAAGCAGTATCGGGACTTAAGTACTTCGTCAGGAAACCTTGCAGCACATCTGGTGCACCTATCAAATCAACTGTCACAAACATTGCCCGAATAAAGATGAAAAATAATTTGAAAATTACATCAGATGATAACCCATACAGTATATAACCCACTGTTGTTACTCCAATGACCCCAGAAGAGTCTGATTAAAGTGAAAAGCAATGACGGGTCCACAATAGTGTATGGATCTCAAAACTATTTAACATAACCGGATGATAGCTATTTAGCTGAAACAGGCCTATTGTAAAAATAAGTCATTATAATAATCAGAGTTCTGGATTGATAATTAGACAGTCTATACAGATCTGCAGTGTCGCTTTGATAACAAAATACTTGTACTAGTTTGTAACTGGATTCAGGTCCTCCAAACAGGTAGAAACCAACACGTGGTTATTAATAGGACGAAATCGTCAGACTCATAACTCAGTTGTGTTTTATGGTGCCATTAATGTTCACACTGTAAATAAAGGCACGAGATCGTCCAGGGTTGATGTTATTTATATGCATATTGAAACGACAGAAAAGCAGGAAGACCTGCAGAAGACTGAGGCTTGGTGCAGGGAATGGAATTTGGCCATGAACGTAAAAGAAAAAAAAATGCTAATGCACAAACCTGGGCAAAGATAACCACTACTGTTCGATTACACTACTAGTCACAAAACATCACTGGAAGAGATTTCTTTAGCTACAAGAATGCGTGTGTTTTTCTAGCATGACACGACTCCTGCACATTCTAGTCGTCAGCGAACACGCAATCTAAACCTAACATTCCCCTGGTCCGTAGATAAGTGCACGTTTCTTGCCCCTCTCCCCCCGACCCAGGTCACCAAACGTAACCCATTTAGTTTTTTGCATATGGAGCTTGTTCGTTTGTTTGTTAAGCTTAAGGGACTTAACTGCGGGGTCATCAGTCTCTAAACTTACAAATTACTTATGAACTACTTTATACTAAAGACGACACAAATGTTCATGCCCGAGAGGGGATTCAAACCCCCCGACCGTAGCGGCCGTGAAGACTGTGACTGACGCGCCGCAGACCGCTCGGCCACCGCGGCCAGCCCATGTGCAGGTGATTGAAATATGGAGTATAAAATGAAACAGTAGAAAACAAAAGCCGATTTGACAGTTCGGATTGCGAATGTTGCAGCCCTCATATAAGAATGGAAAGACTACCTCCGAAGAGCTACACGTGGTTTAATTAAGAGATGTCAGAAGTGCATTGAAGTTAGTGGTAGGATTTTGGTAAAAAATAAATAAATAAATAAAAAACACTGAACATCCTCATTTGCCTCTGCTTCAAGTTTGTTTGGGTTACATACAAACAGCAGTATCTCTGTACTCCATTAAATTAGACACAAAAATATTGAAATGTTTGTAATTCTTTGAAAGCAAACTCCTTAAACTAAGGTCAACACACACACACACACACACACACACACACACACACACACATACACATACGGGAGGACTCGAACCTCCGACGGCGAGCAACTGGCCATTTCACCGCAGCAGCACGCATAGTTTGGCCATTTCGGAGCTGGTCGACATTAATTTCATGTATACAGGTCCACATGGAAACGTATAAGTTGCTCAAAGTAAGTACAGAGAAAGATTCGCGAATCATCGAACATTCGACTGTCTTCGCCGTGAGTTTAGGCTGTACATAGTCTGTCAGCCACTCAGTTAGTGGGTCGCGAAGGGATTCATCGAACCGAATCTTTCCTCGATTTATGTGAATTGCAACAAAAGAATACCAATACGATATTGATTGATGACTTGAAATAAAGCAAAATTCATTAACACGCATATGGAGCTTGTTCGTTTGTTTGTTAAGCTTAAGGGACTTAACTGCGGGGTCATCAGTCTCTAAACTTACAAATTACTTATGAACTACTTTATACTAAAGACGACACAAATGTTCATGCCCGAGAGGGGATTCAAACCCCCCGACCGTAGCGGCCGTGAAGACTGTGACTGACGCGCCGCAGACCGCTCGGCCACCGCGGCCAGCCCATGTGCAGGTGATTGAAATATGGAGTATAAAATGAAACAGTAGAAAACAAAAGCCGATTTGACAGTTCGGATTGCGAATGTTGCAGCCCTCATATAAGAATGGAAAGACTACCTCCGAAGAGCTACACGTGGTTTAATTAAGAGATGTCAGAAGTGCATTGAAGTTAGTGGTAGGATTTTGGTAAAAAATAAATAAATAAATAAAAAACACTGAACATCCTCATTTGCCTCTGCTTCAAGTTTGTTTGGGTTACATACAAACAGCAGTATCTCTGTACTCCATTAAATTAGACACAAAAATATTGAAATGTTTGTAATTCTTTGAAAGCAAACTCCTTAAACTAAGGTCAACACACACACACACACACACACACACACACACACACACACACACACACACACACACATACACATACGGGAGGACTCGAACCTCCGACGGCGAGCAACTGGCCATTTCACCGCAGCAGCACGCATAGTTTGGCCATTTCGGAGCTGGTCGACATTAATTTCATGTATACAGGTCCACATGGAAACGTATAAGTTGCTCAAAGTAAGTACAGAGAAAGATTCGCGAATCATCGAACATTCGACTGTCTTCGCCGTGAGTTTAGGCTGTACATAGTCTGTCAGCCACTCAGTTAGTGGGTCGCGAAGGGATTCATCGAACCGAATCTTTCCTCGATTTATGTGAATTGCAACAAAAGAATACCAATACGATATTGATTGATGACTTGAAATAAAGCAAAATTCATTAACACGCATTTTTTTACGGGTTCTTCGCAAAGCTTGGTGACAGACGTTGTATTTTTGTAAATTCGAAATATTCAAACATCTCCACAGTTACAGAATATTGAAATAAATTCAATGACTGCAACATTTTCAATTTCGCTATGTATTTCAACGCTCTCTAACAGTCGAGATGTTTGATTATTTCGAATTTTTATGTTTTCGGTTGTTAATGTGAATCAATGGTGTGTGTTATTTCGGAAATGTCCTAAATTAGACAGCATATCTATAACCGTATACTTTGTCATTGCTTTCGAGTATTTGTGTCAATCTTCTGATCGTCCGTCACTCCACTCTGCCTACCTCTCTCCAAGTCTTTCTTAGCTCGTCCTGATATAAACGACGGTACGCGGAAATCTGAGAAACATCTTCTACATTATGTATTTAATTGAACCTTCCAGTAATCCATCGCGTCCTTGCCCGTCTCTCTGCGTGCGAGTCCTCACCCCCCCCCCCCCTTTCATTCTGCCCTCTCTCAATACATCCCCTACTGTGCCTTTCTCATCTCATCACTTCCTCTCGTCTGCCCATTACCTTCTCCCCTCTCTCTGTGGTCTTCCCTCTCACTATCATTCCTTGTTCTCCTATTTCTGTCAATGTTCTTCATCTCCCCCTTCTCTCCCTTTCTCCATCCCCCCATATCTACAAGAAATTACAAATATCAGCTGACTTCCATAGTAATCGATCAAACTGTATCTAAGGGTACTCTCCGCCGGCATCATAGACAATATAAAAATCCTTCTCGAAGAAAAAAATAGGCATGTGTCGAAGTAGCAATGTGTTGTGCCAAATACGTAATTGCTATCGTCAGTCATGATCGAGATTGCATTCAAAATCGATGATTTTGTGCGAATTTTCTTTGATTTGTAACTGTCACGCATCTTGTTTTCCCTGGATACTTTTCTAGGACGATAACAAAAAGAAAAGGAAAAAAATCGTATTATGTATACTCATCGTCATCCAATATTAATCCAATATTAATTTAAATGTTAGGAAGTTCTTTCTGAAGTCAAAGCATTGTATGGGAGTGAAACGTTGACGATAAGGAGTTCAGATAAAAATATGATAGAAGCTTTGGAAATGTGGTGCTACAGGCGAATGATGACAAATTAGATGGGTAGATCACGTAACTAATGAGGAGGTGCTTAACCGAATCGGGGAGAAAAAGAGTTTCTGTCATATCCCGACTAAGAGAAGGGATAGATTGGCTGGACACATTCTGAGACATCAAGGAATTGTCAACTTAGCATTAGAAGGAACTGTGTGGGGTAAAAATCGTAGAGGGAGACCGAGGGAAGAAAATAGCAAGCAGATTCCAAATGATGTAGGTTGCCGAACGTATTCTTAAAAATTCAAATTCAAATGTTTGTATAGTCTATGGGACTTAACTACGGGGTCATCAGTCCCTAAACTTACAAACTAGTTATGAACTACTTACGAACTAGGACGGCACAAATATCCATGCCCGAGGGGAGATTCGAACCCCCGACCGTAGTGGCCGTGCAGACCATGACTGGAGCGCCTCAGTCTCCTCGGCCACCGCGGCCGGCGAACGTATTCTCAGATGAAGAGACTTGCACAGGACAGGGTAGCGTAGAGAGCTGCATCAAACCAGTTTGCGAACTGAAGACCACAACAACAACAATAACAACAACATCGTCAGAGTTGTGAACTATGTTTATACACAAATTCATAAACAGAGGACATCAGAATTTTCCGGAAGCTTTTACGAATTTTCTTTCATACAAAACTTGTGGTGACAATTACGAAAAAAAGAAGCCAAGCCAATCTCAAAAAACATTTTTCATAGATGCAGGACTGGACACTTCGTATAAACAGGGGGACGTAATGTTGTGGTCCCTTCCTGGGGCGAGGTTGGTAGATTAGCGCAAATTATTTGAAGACGGGGATGTTAGGTTCAAAGTGTCACGTTAGGTGCCCCCCCCCCCCCCCCTATTCTGTGTGTACGGGATGGATGTCGGCGCTTTAATCTGCCGCAGGACGCAGGTCAGGGCGGGGAGCGGCGCTCAGACGTGGTCCTGCGGCGGCAGAAAGACAGTCGCGATCCGTTATTTACGAGCGCCTGATTACGGCGCCCTCAAAGCAGCCTCACCCCACCCCCACCCCTCCGCCCCTGACGAATCGCGGCCCTGACGCGCCGCCCGCCGGCACCGTCCGCAATCAATCTCCCTCTCTCTCTCTCTCTCTCTCTCTCTCTCTCTCTCTCTCTCTCTCTCTTTCTCTCTCTCCCTCTCCCTCTGCCCGCGGCGCCAACCGCCTGCCTCCTGCGTTTACGGTTCATAAAACAATAACGCCCCAAGCCGCTGTGACTTAACGTCTGCTTACCAGCGAGCGCTATTTTCAGCTGATGGCGGCGTCGTACAAATTCAGAGAGTCGCTTTATTACGGCTGGGGACCTAAACGACAACATTTCAGCCAAACGGATTATGCTTTTATCTCCTGCGCCATTTTTTTTCATGTGCGCCTCGGTTGCACAGTGGTAGAGAGCCAGACTACAAATCCAAAGGTCGCGGGTTCGATCCCCGCCAGCTCCTAGGATTTTTATCTGTCACTTTCCACTTCTTTCGCCTCTGGCAGTACTGCTCATGTGAAAATACCGAGTAGCACCGTGGTTCGGAACCCACGTTAAACTGTAGGTCCCCCTATAACTGGCTGGGTCAGTCAGTTCGAAGGTCGGAGGAAGGCAACGGCATACCACCTCCAAACAGGACTATGCCTAGTAAAGCACTGTGGTGTTCAAACCAATCTTCGGCTTGTTGACTCCTTTACCTTAGAAATCACCATATATTAAAAGCTTCACTGTAGTCTGTCAAGACATTTGAGCGAAAATACACTGTTGTCCAGTTATATATGTGGTTTTACGGCGCACAACTGCTATGGTCATTAGCGCCCAAATAAGAACGGAGATTCGCTAGAACTCGAAAAAATTAGTAACTACCAGATAGAGTATCAAAAGAAGGCTAAAACAAAGATAAAAACAATTAAAATGGTTAAATATCTTTTGATAGATTGGCCATGTTGATAAAACGCAAAACTCAGTCACTGCTCGTGTGTCATCAGTTAAATGTTCCTCCAGAGTAGACGGAAAGTGGAGGGCTACACGGAGATGATTAAAATTAACACAAGACAGTAAAACATGTCGCACCGTCAGCAATTCACCGCATGAGCACAGCGGTGCAGGGTCGGCGGTTAGCAAATGACGGTGGCTGAAACGGCAGTGACCGATCCGCAACCGGGCCAGGATGACCACCTCTCGCCGAGAGGGGCGTGAGGAGGTCCTCCAAGCGGTCGGGATCGGTTTTACAGTTCTCAATTTATTGTCGTGCAGTGAGAACCACGCACTGTACCAGGACGACACGATACTCCGGCGAAGAGACCGTTGAACATGTCCGATGGGACGCAAAAAGTAGCCATGCGAGGCAAAAGAGTTGCTACGTCGGCTATGTCGGCGGTCTCATTCCCGGGCACACCCACGTGGCCAGGGACCCACAGAAAAGAAACGTGAAAGCTGTCATCTGCTACCAACTGGAGGGAGCGTTGGATCCGATACACGAGAGGATGGGTCGAGAGAGGGTCCTTAAGACTCTGCAGGGCACTCGGGAGTCCGAACAGACGGCATAAAATGGATGACGGCGGCGGCAGGTATATAAAACAGCCTGGTGGAGGGCATATCGAGTTCGTGAACAAAGTAGTTTAAATGAACTATTCCGTGAAATGTAGTTCATTTTAATTCACTCCGGTGAACTATAGTACCTTTACTCCTCGCTTCTCGATGTACTGCACATTACGAGACGCATGGTCATTATACTCAGTACACTGAAACTCATACTATTATTATATACCACATCGAGTTGGCCAATATGAAAAAGAAGCGTCGACTGCTATATTCGGACAATACATCCAGAGCCTCTATGATTCAATGCCGACGAGTGTAGAAGCAGTTATACCCAGCAATGGCGCCAAAACTAAATGCTAATTGATCATCTTCCTCACTTCAGGAATATATTCTTTGCACAACGTATTACCTCCCAAATAGATTTTTTGTGCTATCTCCGGTTCTTGGTGGTGCTGCATTCTGAATGGCCAGCACTGCACATGGACTGTGGCACTGTTTCCGCGACGACCACAGCGACAGAGAAGAGATTCGCACCGACAGTGGTGCGCCCAGAGATAGGAGGAGGCAGACACCAGCTACCCGTGTATCGAGGCTACGAGGATAACAAATGTTGCTCGACTGAGTTCTTCGGAGTCATATGTGCCCAATACCTAGCGCGATCGTGCAGGTCGTCATCTATAAAACTGAGGTATGCGCCCATTATGTAAGTTCCCTATGGACTCCAAGACGACTGGATCAATTTTGATGAAATTTTCGAAATAGCCCAGCGGGTGATCGTGTGTAGTTTGTTAGCGGTCAGATCGAGATATTAATTAACATATACATAAAAGTTCACGTCTAGCATTTGGAACAACTGCACCCCCCCCCCCCCCCTAGCGTAGAAACAGCCAACTGCCATTGCTCTGTAACTATAGTATTGGCGCTTCGAGTGCTAGCGTCGCTTCCGTGACTTCGTACTCAATATTTGCAGTGAACAAATAACATTACGAATTACGACAGCAACCTATAACGATCCAAATCTCATATGTGCTCTGTCAGCTGGAGTAGCAGTAAGCCTGCAGTTCGTAATATCTTTTTACTAATGAACTAAACGTGCGACAACTTAAACATTGAGGATTAAACACTGCTAGGCTTTTATTGAGATGCTGTTAACCAGTTCAAATGTTCAAATGTTTGTAAATCTATCGGACCAAACTGCGTAGTCGTCAGTCCGTAGCTTACAAACTACTTAAACCTAGGTAAACTAACCTAAGGACAACACACACACACCATGCCCCTGGGAGGACTCGAACCTCCACAGCGAGCAACCGCGCGCTCCGCAGCGAGACGCTTTAGACCGCTGGGCGTCTACACGTCTACACGTTATTGTATTATTCAAGTATACTGTCAGTTTTCAGAGCATTCCAGGCTACTGTTGGGCAACAGAACTGTTTCACAATCTTGTTTTCGAATATGCTGGGCTTACTGGAAGATGAAATGCACCGTAATAATTACAAGGAGAGTCTAAAAAATAATATCTGTTTATCTGAAAGTGCTTTCGTGGTCCGTCTCTTAATACTTCCACAACACAGTTTCAAACTCTTCCAGTCACGATCTATTCCGATACAGTGCGTATTAAAAGCAATAGAAACTTCTTCCCATTCCTGTACCTTGTAGGCTGCAGTAGCTTTAACCGTTTTTTCCGCCCCTCTATTGTCTTCTTAATTTGCTCAAACGATTTCTAAAAATTAAACTTTTTCGTGTTGAGGAAAGTTTCAATATATTTTTTTCTGTTAATTTCCTTTCATCTTTACAACATGAAAGCATCCATAACAAATGTTGTGTATCGATTAATATCTGTGGTCGAGGCACAGTAATCATATCGATAGCAGATTTTAGCGCTGTTGCAAGCATCCTCCCTGCTGACTCAAATGAAAGCTGAACCAGTTTCGGCGGATCTAGGTTTCGCGTTATACAATAGAGAGGAGCCCTGAACAGAGTTTAATTACTGAACTAACGTCTGATTTTTATCTCCAGTGAGCCATGTTTATACAATCAATCCGCAAACATTTAAATATACGTTAAATTGTAATATTAGTATGTAAATTAGGATTAAGGACGCTGAGGATTGTATAAGCGTAGTATGCATTCAGTTCAGTCATATTACGTAGAACATAGTAACCAATAAAATACAAACACACATCGATTTTTGTAAATATAGAACATAAATTCCACCCGTGCGAAGCCGGGCGAATCGGTATTTAGGTATACAAAACGATCACATTTGGTTCGTAAAGTCCGCAATGTGGACCACTGAAGTTATATTTCTCACTCGTTAAGGGTGTTGACAGAGCTGTTAATATGTTCAAATATTTGTAATTCTATCGGACCAAACTGCGTGGTCATCAGTCCGTAGCTTACAAACTTCTTAAACCTAGGTAAACTAACCTAAGGACAACACACACACACACACACACACACACACACACACACACACACACACACACACGCCCCAGGGAGGAGTCGAACCTCCGACGACGAACTACCGCGCGCTCTGCAGCGAGGCGCCTTACACCGCTCGGCTACTCCACCGCGAAGACAGAGCTGTAGCTCAGAGGCGTTCATAAAGTTATTTCAAAAAGTCGGCTGCTTCAAACATAGGACGTTCTTACGTCCAATCAGGCATTGAAAACATGGTCACGATGTGACGTAGCCAGGATATTGTCAAAAAGGGGGGGGGGGGGTCCGAATTGTTAAAGAGAAATTTACAAAGGCTCATGTTTTTCATTTATTCTAAAAACAAACTTAGGCTAACATATTTTTTTATATTTTATGCACATAGTTTGCGTTTGTAAGACCTTATTACAAATATTGCAATATTTTATATACAAAATTGAGGAAAAATGTCTTAAAATTGTTTCAATGTACGCCAGCAAAACCTTCACTTGTTATTCCAAACGAAGTCAGATTACCAGAATGAGAAGTGTTTCTTTGTATTTGAACACTGGCAACGACACGGTTGCATGTCACCAAGCTCGCTGCCTGTCAGCCACGCTGTAGCTTGGTGTTTCGCAAACCTACCTTAATTTTTGCATCAGCATAAAAACCTTGCATACTGATTTAGGAATCCTAAGTCTATAATTTTATTTCCAAGATTATTGGTTCTTTTACTCTTGTTGGCAAGGCAATGTATCCATCGGAAAAAAAAAAAAAAAAAAAAAAACGGCAGCGGCAACATTCCACTGTAGTGCTTAACAGAGCAATAATGGAGTAAGGCCAACAATGGACAACGGCTACAGGAGGACTAGGCAATAGCCGTGCTGTTATCGATGTATCGATAATTAAAAGCTATAGATGGCTTTGTTGACTGTCGACAGTGCGTATCCCTTTTTCGGTGAATGACTGATAACAATATCATTCAGTTTCACTACACGGTAGGTGTCTTATTGCATTTAGTCCCTTCAGAGGTTCGAGTCCACCATCGAACATGGGTGTGTGTGTGTTGTTCTTAGCATAAGTTTGAGTAGTATTTTATCGTTTAGGTGATGGGGGGAGGGGGTCCGGACCCACAAGACACCCCCTTTGGATACGTCCTTGGGTCACGGGTTACAGGGTGCCTGACACTTTAGCACAGAGGTCAAATAGCGTAAAACACGAACCCGTAATTGTCTTGCGTCCTTACTGTAAACGTAAATTCGCATACAAATTTCATGAGGTATTCTTCATACCACACTGTATAACCACAATAAATAAATATTCGTTATCTGGTTATCTGCTTGCTGTTTCTATTTTATTGTCGTGCAATGTATATCCGAAGGCAGGAATGTAAACTCTTGGGGATGGAAAAAAAATCGTATGGCTCTTTAGAGCTTAGAGTCTGTCAACCAGTTTCCGCTTCAAAGAAGTAAGAAACATGAGGTAGCTGTGTTGATGGCCGGATTACCTGGGAACGTCAAGTGGGGACGCCTGCAGACGGCAGCATGTGGAGCCGCGGAGTTTAATAATGTGGGACGTGGCTGGAGCACGGCTCTCCTCTCCACAAATGTTTGCCTCTCGTGCCCCCCCCCTCCCCCTACCGGCACTGTTAGGCCTCTCCTGCGCTCCCCTTCACCGCGCTGCGCGCTGTTTTTCATCTTTCCCTCAGCGCTCCGGCTGTCAGGCCCCCGGCAGCC
Source organism: Locusta migratoria (assembly GCA_026315105.1). Lineage (NCBI taxonomy): Eukaryota > Metazoa > Arthropoda > Insecta > Orthoptera > Acrididae > Locusta > Locusta migratoria. The sequence continues at coordinate 500,829,864 of CM048744.1, read as the reverse complement.
GAAGTGTTCGCCTTTTGGCAGATGACGTGCTCGCCGACTTTCATGTATAAATGCATATCCTGCCCCATCTCCGGCTACGACAGCGACGAACCGCTACGTTCTGGTTACGGCTTGGTTCAATACCATATCTCATACTCTCCTTCCCAACACTCGGAAATAGTTTCTCGCACAGCAATGCTTCTATAACATTCGGTAGGAAATGACGGTAACAAAGAAAGTATAGCAACCTGAACTCAGTAGCTGTAGGGTAGCTTACTTTTCAGTAGAAAACAAGAAAGCAACAACGAACTGTAAATACGTTGCTCTAACTACGTAGTCGTAAAGAAATCACCATTTCGCTTTTTTACGACTTAACACTATCGAGCTTTTATCGGTCGCCCAGTTACAGAATTGTATAATCTTACTCCACTGTCAGATACACACGTATTTAGGTCCACACTTTTTTACTTTGGGCGATCAAGATGTTTTGGTCTGAAGGCGTTGCTGCAACGTATAACCAACATAACGAGATTCCGATGCAGATACGACTATATCAGCATCGATTGTTCGACGAGACTGTACAGCAGGAACATTTAAGAACTTCATCAAGCAGCAGGACACTATCAAACGAATCTATTCTATATCTACATAGATAAACCGCAACCCACCAAAAGCTACGTCGCGGAGGGTCCCTCGTACCACTACTAGGTATTTTCTTTTCTGTCCCACTCCCAGACAGATCGAGGGAAAAACGAACGCTTCTGTGACTCTGCAAGAGCCTTAATTTCTCTTATCTTTCTGGTCCTTAAGCGAAATGTAAGTTGTCGGCAGTAGAATCATACATCAGTCAGCCGCAAATTCCAGTCCTCTAAATTTCTTCAACAGTGTTTCTTGAAAAGAACGTCGCCTTATCTCCAGCGATCCACATCTGAGTTTCCGAAACATCTCTATAACACTTGCGCATTATCGAACTTACCAGTACAAACTTAGAGCCCCGTCTCCGAATCGCTCCCGTGAATTCCTTTAAAACGATATGTTGGAGATCACAAGAGACGAGCAATTGTCAAGAAGGGATCCCGCAAGCGTTAACTCATGATCCACCTTTTTCAAAAAGTTTTCCAATAAGCCGAAGTCGACCATCCGCCTATCCCTCAACTGTCTGCAACTTTTCCCCCAGATTTACTCTACCCGACTGCGGCAGGCAGCACACTACTGATGCTGTATTCTAACAGTATCGGACATTATACGATGTACTTCCGTATTCATCTACATCACATTTTTCTACATTTAGAAGCAGCTCCTCTTCCCTACACTAGCAAGAAATTTTGTCTACATCATCTTGGATACAACTACATTCAATGACGCCAATTTCCTGTACACCACAGGATCATCAGCAAATATCCGCAGATTGCTACTCATCCTGTCCGTCAGATCATTTATATATATAGAAAATAATATAGCTCCTATCATACTTCCCTGGGGTACGCTTGACAATACCTTAGTTTCTGATGTTGACTCACCATCGAGCACAACATACTCGGTCCTATTACTCAAGTAGTTACATATCTCGAAACCTATTTCATATTCTCGTAGCTTCGTAACAGTTTTCAGTGTGGCACCATATTAAAGGCCTTTCGGAAATCGAGAATTATGCAGTCTACCTGTTGCTTTCCATCTACAGTTCGCAAAATATCATGCGAGAAAAGAGGTGGCGCAGTGGTAACGGACTGGACTCGCATTCGGGAGAACGGTGGTTCAAATCTACCTCCGGCCATCCAGATTTAGGTTTTCCGTGATTTCCGTAAATCACTCCAGGCAAATGCCGCTATGGTTCCTTTCAAAGGGCACGACCGATTTCCTTTCTCATCCTTACTCAATACTCCGAGCGTTAACTCCGTCTTTAATGACAAAGCTGTCGACGCGACGTTAAACCCTAAACTTCCTTCCTCACTTTCTTCCAGAATTCTTAGGTCTAATAAGACGACTGCAGTCATTAAGGTAGTCAGCTTATTATGCATTGGCGAGTTTAGGTCTGAAATTACCTGCACGACATTTGTTAGCAGCTCGAATCCTAGTGACAAGACAGCTTATTCCGTCAACGGACTTGCCACCCTCCGTAATGAAAACATCGGCGGTCCTATTTCGATTTTCGGTATTGTCGGGGATTGTATTCACTAGGTAGATTGGTGTTTATACATTCCTAACACTTCATCTTATCTTTATCGACACGCAAAACACCGAAAAGGCTTTAAGTAGAAATAGTTGCATCAGGCGCGGAATATATCGTCCCGAGTACCATCAGAGTATTGCAAATGAAGTGGCACAGCGAATATAAAAGCCGTAGAACCGATAAATGGGGCGTTAATGTGGTGCGGTTAAGTTTATGTTCACATTGTCCCACACCGCAGAACATGTCGAGACGAGTAGAAGACCACAAAAAATTAGAAACACTGTGACTCATGGCGGAAGTTATGTGACAGTGTGACCAGCTGTACTACGCTCTTCAGTGTGTCCTTTGGTATCATCACCTATTTATTAGGTAGAGGGCACATTTAAACACCTGGTTAAGGATCGTTAGACTTACTGAGATCGGCGTCTCAAAAGGAGATGGTTTGACAGCTCCACGATGGCACCAAATGGACAGGCAAGTCACGTAACGGGTAAGTGCTCCCGGTAGCCTAAGCCAAAGGCGTACCTCAAGCTGGACACATTCAGGTACGAAGCATAGCAGACGATAGCCATTTCCGAATACACCAAAGATGACAACAACAATATCCAAAGTGCACCACTTCTATCAGGTGGAACTAGAAGGAAACAGAGAGCGCTGCAGGACGGGACTCCAGGAAGTATCACTATATACTCTCGCACCGGATTGGCTGGAGCCGGCTATATCCAGACACGCAGCCGGCCCCACCGACACTTCACTTGCGTATGCCAACTACCAGAAGACTTGCCTCCGGACGAAGACTATCTACATCTACATACATACTCCGCACTCCACCCAAAGGTACGTGGCGGAGCGTACTCAGTACCACCACTAGTTACTTGTTTTCCTGTTCCACTTCCATATAGAACGAATGTTTGTATGCATCTGTTCGAGCCCTAATCTCTCTGATCTTTGTGGTCTTTACGCGAAATGTAGGTTGGCGGCAGTGGAATCGTTCTGAAGTCCGGCTCAAATTCCGGCCCTCTAAATTTCTTCAACAGTGCTTCACACAAAGAACGTCGCCTTCCGTCCATCCAACCCCATTTGAGTTGCCGAAGGATTTCAGTAACATTCGCACATTGATCGAACCTACCAGTTACAAACCTTACCGCCTGCCTCTGAACTGCCTCTACGCCCTCCTATAAACCGATCTGGTGTGAATACCAAACACTTGAGCAATACTCAAGACAGGGTCGTTCAAGCGTTTTACATGCGGTTTTCTTTATACAGAACAATCACACCTTCCCAAAATTATCCCAATAGACCCAAGTCGACCATTCCCCTTCCCCATGACTGTCCTTCTGTGCTCGTTCCATATCATATTGCTGTGCAGCGTTACGCCTAGGTATTTAAATAACGCGAGTGTAAAGCAGCACATTACTAATGCTGTATTCTAACATTACGGGATTGTTTCTCCTACTCATCTGCATCACCTTACATTTCTCTACATTTAGCGCTAGTTGCCATTCTTCACACTAGTTAGAAATTTGGTCCAAGTCATTCTGCATCCTACTACAGTGATTTAATTACGACACCTCTTGTACACCCAAACAGCATTATTAGCAAATAGCAGCAGATTGCAACTCACTCTATCCGTCAGATCATTTTTGTACATAGAAAGCAATGGCCGAGCGTTCTAAGCCGCCTCGCTGCGGAACGTGCTGTTGCTCGCCGTCGGATGTTCGAATCCTCCCTCGGGATTGGGTGTTTGTTAGTGTGTTGTTAGTTTAAGTAGTCTGTACGTCTAGGGACTGACACACAGCAGTTTGATCCGTTTACAAATTTTTGAACAGTTGGAAAATAATAGCGGTCCTATCACAGTTCCGTGTGACAATACTGACGATACCCAAGTGTCTGATGAACACTTGACATCGAGAACAACCTACTGGGATCCATTACTTAAGTAGTCTTCGAGCCACTGATATATTTGGGTACTTATTCCATACACTGTTATCTTCGTTAGCAGTATAGTGCGGTACCGAGTGAAACGGCTTTCGAAAATCGAGAAATATGCAATCTGCCTGTTGCCCTTCATCCATTGCACGCAAGATTTCACTCGTTTGTATTATGACGTACATTCCTTGACCAATGTATGCCTATGCAAGTGCCAGCTGTTGGCTTAGTTTACTTGCTATCCGCTCGCCACACTGTAGCCAGTTAGGTGCATGTAACTTTAGCTGTAATATCTTAGAGGCATGAAATTAATAACTGGAATCAATTATCTTTTGCTCTGTCTGTGGAGCTTTATATCAGATTTGAATGTACGAGTAAGTACGACCAAGATGTCTTGATTGTTAATTCTAATACTGTTTCTGTCTTATATTGTACTTCTATGCACTTATAGTTGTTAAAAAATTCCACAGTTCATATCTGAAGACGATGGGACACAAAAACACGTAATATGTAATAAAAATTACTGCGATCAAGTACTTTCAGTACATTTAATAAGTGCCAGTTCTAAATGGTAGCTTGCCTCGACCATGACGATGTTTTGAATCAAATAACTTTTCAGAGTGCAAATATAATTCTGGAAACATCTCCTAGGCTGTGGCTAAGTCATATATCCACAATATCCTATCTTCCAGGATTGCTAGTCCTGCAACTGTAAAGTAGAAGGCGAGGTGCTGTCAGACGGTAGAGCGCTTGCTCGCAAAAGCCAAAGGTCGCATGAAACTTCCAGCAGATTAAAATAGTGTGCCGGAATCGGGATTCGAAACTGTGGCCTTTGCCTTTCGCATCGAAGCGCTCTACTGTCTGAGCTATTCTACTGTGTGAGCTATCCCGGCACGCTGCACGGTCTGTCCTCACAGCTTTACTTCTGACAGTATCTCGCCTCCTACCTAACAAACTTCACAGAATTTCTCCTGCCTACCTTGCAGACTAGCATTCCTGGGAGATATGACATGGTGGAGACATGGCTTCGCCACAGTCTAAGGGATGTTTCCAGAATGCCACGGCGGATTAGTCGTGCGTACTGGGGCGTCGTGCTGCGGTGTGCGCAGCCGTTCGCCGTCGGGGGTTCGAGTCCCCTCCTCGGGCATGGGTGTTTGAGTCGTCGTTAGTTTAGTTTACCTTATTTTAAGAAGTTTGTAAGCTACGGACTGATGACCACGCAGTTGAGTCCTACAGATTTACAAACATTTCAGCAATGTTTCCAGAATGAAATTTTCACTCTGCAGCGGAGTGTGAGCTGATATGAAGCTCCCTGTCACATGAATGTCCCAGACCGGTATGCGAAGCTGGGACCTTTGCCTTTTGCGTGCCGGCATAAATCAGACAGTAGAGCGCTTGCCCGCGAAAGGCTAAGGTCCCAGGTTCGTATACAGGTCCGGGACACAGTTTAAATCTGGCAGGAAGTTTCAAGGATGTGCATCCATTACTTATATCAGTGTTTCCGAACCTTTTTCAATACGCGATCTGCACGCCAAGAAATAACATTCGGTGACCTCTTCCTCCTAAGGCAGAACGCTACTGTTTAAAAGTGCGCTTCGTAGTCCAGTGGAAAGAGTGGTGGGTTGCCAAGCAGGTGGCCCGGGTTCGATTCCAGGTCGAGTCGGAGATTTCTTCCACTCGGGGGCTGGATGTTGTATGTCGTCCTCATCATCATTGACACGGAAGTCGCCAAAGTGGTGTCAGCTAAAGAGACTTGCACCAGGCAGGTTGACACGACGCAGTTGGGGTCTAACAGCCATGAATGCCACAGGGAATCACCAGTGTGTATGAGATCTCAAAGATCTAAAAACGAACGAATATATTTTTTTTCTGTAGATACTACTTTGTTGTACAAAAATGATGTACATTCTTATATTTTAAAGAACGAATTTCTGCCTTTATTTTATTTTATTTTATTTTTTTTATGTGATATTCTACCTTTAAACGATTTCCGAAGGAGAAGTACATTTCGTAGAATGGGTGTTTCTCATTTAAGGTAAGACATACAACGGAATTATATTCGTTAGTTATATCCCAATGTGGTAAGTTTGTAATGAAGTAGGCCTATACAGGGTGTTACAAAAAGGTACGGCCAAACTGGCAGGAAACATTCCTCACACACAAAGAAAGAAAATATGTTATGTGGACATGTGTCCGGAAACGCTTAATTTCCATGTTAGAGCTCATTTTATTACTTCTCTTCAAATCACATTAATCATGGAATGGAAACACACACCAACAGAACGTACCAGCGTGACTTCAAACACTTTGTTACAGGAAATGTTCAAAATGTCCTCCGTTAGCGAGGATACATGCATCCACCCTCCGTCGCATGGAATCCCTGATGCGCTGATGCAGCCCTGGAAGCCGGCCGCGGTGGCCGAGGAGACGGCGCTTCAGTCACGGTCTGCACGGCCACTACGGTCGGGGGTTCGAATCCCCCCTCGGGCATGGATATTTGTGCCGTCTTTAGTATAAGGTAGTTCATAAGTAGTTTGTAAGTTTACGGACTGTTGACTCCGTAGTTAAGTCCCATAAGCTTAACAAAGATTTGAACATTTGCAGCCCTGGAGAATGGCATATTGCATTACAACTGTCCACAATACGAGCACGAAGAGTCTCTACATGTGGTACCGGGGTTGCGCAGAAAAGAGCTTTGAAATGCTCCCGTACATGAAAGTCAAGAGGGTTGAGGTCAGGAGAGCGTGGAGGCCATAAAATTGGTCCGCGTCTACCAATGCATCGGTCACCGAATTTGTTGTTAAGAAGCGTACGATTACGTCGACTGAAATGTGCAGGAGCTCGATCGTACATGAAGCACATGTTGTGTCGTACTTGTAAAGGCACATGTTCTAGCAGCACACGTAGAAATGAAATCATGATTAGGTGCTCTAGTGAGCGTAGGTGGAAGAACATGAGGCCCAATCAAGACATTACGAACAATTACTGGCCAAATGTTCACAGAAAATCTGTGTTGATGACGTGATTGCACAATTGCGTGCGGATTTTCGTCAGCCCACAAACGTTGATTATGAAAATTTACAATTTGATCACGTTGGAATGAAGCTTCATCCGTAAATACTAAAATGAGCTCTAACATTAAAATTAAGCGTTTCCGGACACATGTCCACATAACATATTTTCTTTCTTTGTGTGTGGGGAATGTTTCGTGAAAGTTTGGCCGTACCTTTTTGTAACACCCTGTATAGATTTCTTGTTCGAATTTATCAATAATTATTACAACCTGTCCAGTTAGCTATCAATTAATTCCTGATAACGTATTCAGGCTTTGCGTTTATTCATCGTTATTCACAACAAAACGATGTACAACGTTCAATTCAATTTAGAATTAACCTTAAAATGTAATTACGTAATTGTAGTGTAAAATAATTCACTTTTATTAGGTCTGTGTTTCCTATTATTGAATCCTTAGCATTCAAGACACGCACACGGCCGGTTGCCGTAGGGTCAAGGTATTTTTTACAGTGGCCGCGACTCCGCGAGCAATATTTTGCGACAACCCTGGGGGTGGCGACCCACAGATTGAGAAACAAGTGACGGTCGCGGTGGAGTAGCCGCGCGGTTTAAAGCGCCTCGCTGCGGAGCGCGCGGTTGCTGGCCGTGGAGGTTGGAGTCCTCCCTGGGGCATTGGTATGTGTGTTTGTCCTTAGGTTAGTTTACCTAGGTTTAAGTAGTTTGTAAGCTACGGACTGATGACGACGCAGTTTAGTCCGATAGATTTACAAACATTTGAACATTTGAAACAAGTGACTTATGTGGATGGAAACTGCGTGTGTTTGAGGTTTGAAACAGGGCGAGTGTTGGGACGTGCGACAGCGGCATTTGGCGGCCAATCGGAGCGCCTGGCGCCACAAAGGCGGCAGCCGGTGCCGCGGATGGGCCGCCGCTGCCCTCGAGGGCTGAGCCGCCAGGAGGGCCGAGCCGCGCGTCGAGGGCGCGCCATTGTGACGTCACAAAGACCTGGCTCTCCACGGCCGACGCGCCGCGCCGCCCTGACCGAGCCGCTCACCAGCTCTCTCCGTGTTTGCTCCTTATTCACGCCTCCGTTTCAGCGCGATAAATTAGGCCAACTTAAAACCGCCGTTAGAGGTTCTGTTTCAACGTCGCTAAAATAAATTTATAACAATAATAATTGTATGTGCAACACAATATGGAAGACTTGCAATGTCTTTGAAACAACTAGTCATCTAACTAACAAGTAACTCCACGTAAATGCCGCTCGACGATTCCGATACACTTTAGCATTACGTAATATGTGGTGTGAGTAAAACATAGAGCATATGATCCGGTGAACAAGTGTCCCATGGGAAAACTGCGCCCATATTTCCATCTAAAATATTATTGCCACTTACTTTTAGTCTCACAAGAGCACCACCTGGGCATCGGATTTTAGAATTTTTTGATATTTATGGGACGTGAAGTTCAGAACTCAAATAACAATAAGCCAAAGCCATTCGAAGCGACGCTCGGAAATTCTCGAGAAAATCGACTTTCAAGTTTTGCAAGTAAGCGTAAGTACCAATCACAAGTGAATAGCAATATGTGTCGGTGTTGCTCAGGTAGAAGCGTTGTGGCCTTACAATCCTCGGTCGGTGGTTCGAATCCTGTCGTCACGGTTTTTTTTAATTCTTTTTCGTTGTGTTCGAATACTTGCACAATTTTAATATCTAATGGTATTTCTTTACGAAAAGGCGCGTATCTTTGTGTATTCGTAATCTTCTATATTTTATAGAAGGTTGTTAATAATGGTTTCAATAAAAAAGTTACCTTTTTTTTAGAATATTGGCTTCATTATTAGTTGACGTAGATTGTTCCGTTTGTGAAGAGCTACGACGCTGCTTTTCGAAAGTCATCTCCATAGCTACTAATGGCTTACCAAACAGCTAACCCACTCAATCATGGTTTGAGGTGACAACAAGGTTTTCAGCTTGTCTACATACACATAAACAGAAAGTGACACAACACCTGGAATAGACATCCCAAAATGATTTACTCAACTGAATTCGAAAACGAAAAGAAAATATTGATCACAGCGTAATTCGAATCATCCACTCTAAGGTTGTGAGGTCAGAACGCTGCCACCTGAGCTACAGCGACAGACGCTGTAACTGTTTCAATTATTGGTACTTACACGTACTTTCAAAACTGCAAAGTCGATTTTCTCGACAATTTTCGAGAGTTGCGTCGAATAGCCTTGACTGATTGTTATTTAAGCTCTAAAATCCGATACCTATCCTTGTCAGTCCGACAAAATCCTCCAGCAATATTATTAATATTTAATGTACCGCAATTTATTTAAATATTTCTATCTGTATTATGTAATTATATTGAGCTATGTTTCTGTTGTTTAGAAAATTAATTTAAACGTTGGATAAATAGAAAGCCACTAAACTCTCAGTTGCACCTAACAAATCCAACTACCTTCTCTTGAAGGGCAGCCTTGTATGGAACCCGACAGTGAGGATATCAGGAGTACCAGTGATTCAGCGAAACCAGGCAAGATACCTGGAACTTCATGGCCCACATAGATGCAGTAACTGAGAGAGCGTCAGTTGCACTACAACAGGCTCCGCCCAGTCTCATCAAGCTCTACCACAACAGTTTACTTGTATCTCTTGTGGGCTATTCTTCTGGCAGCTGGGCCCGCAGGGCCTCCAGGTAGCGCCTACCATAGCGGTGAGAAGGGTACAAAGGAATATCCTGTTGTACTCGCTAGGGGCTCATAGGACAACTCCTGAAGGGACACTTCTTGTCCTATGGGGCTCCACCCGCTGGACGTCAAAATAAGGGAACAAGCGGCATGGTACTGGGTGAAGAAGGAAAGAAGGAAGGAAGCTTAGGTTTTTACGTCCCGTCAACAACGTGGTCATTAGAGACGGAGCTTACGTTCGGATTTCCAGGGAAGGATATGGGAGGAAATCGGCCGTGCCCTTTGAAAGGAACCATCCCGGCATTTGTCTAGAGTGATTCAGGGAGATCACCAAAAACCTGAATCTGGATGGCCGGAGGTTTATTTGAACCACCATCCTCCCGAATGCGAGTCCAGTGTCTTACCACTGCGCTGCCTCGCTCGGTGGTTGAAGAAGGGAAACCAAGATAAGGTATCTGACATCACGGGGATGCCGCTTGATAGCAAGACGTCCATTAGGAGGAGAGGGGTAGAATTATGGCAGGAAAAATGTGATCAGGATGAAACCGGAAGGAGAGCCTATAAGCTCCTGCCGAGTGTGCAGGAAAGATGAGACACTTTCAACCGTCGTGGAATGATGCACTTCCTCACCGGCCATGGTCCCTATCGGACATACTTATGTCGGTTTAGGAAGAGGGCGACGCCTGAGTGTGACTGTGGTGCCCCAGAGGGTACACCGGATCACGTCATATACTCGTGCCTCACATACGATAGGGGTTGCTTCCGAGTTGAGACAACAAATCCCAAATAATGACACTTACAACCTGATTATGACGACCTCGGACGACCTCGCAAACGCTATATTAAACAAAGTGCGAGAGGACTTGCTCCGGGATCAGCAGTGAACGAGTCTACACGGACGTGACCAACGCACTCATGCCATGCCGCCAGGGTGTGGACTGGCCGCCAGTTGTACTGGTGGAAACCGCCACACTCCGATCAGGGGGACTAGGTGCGACCACCGATTTCGACTGTAGGTTAAGCTTAGAATAGTTCTTAGATGTAAATCTTAATCAACAACAATCATGAACAACTTTACGGCGACTGCAGTGAACAAACATCATGGCCAGCCCAGCGCCAGGGGCAAGTCCACTGGGTTTAGCTCGGTGCACATTGGCGGCTCTTAGTTTTATACATTGCTGGCACACCTGTAATCACTGCAGTAGTCCAGTAGCTAGTTTCTTCTCAGTAGAAAAATCTCCCTGAAGTAAAATCTCTAACAGTAGCCGTTGCAGTCAACTTTGCATGCAACCTCACTGCCACATTGTAGTAAATTCGGATCCATTAAATAATTGGCGATGGGTTGTTGTATAAAATGGGAATAAAGATATATATATATATATATATATATATATATATATATATATATATATATATATATATATATGACAGGCGTAACATTCCAAAAAGTTTCACCTGCGCCAAAATGTAGCGACTGGCAGGTAGTGTTACTCCTGCAGCAGTCCGTTGAGACAGCGCCCTCGAACAGTGAACATCTACTTCAATCGAGTGCGTGTATCGCGTAAAATGTAATATGAATTGTTAAGTATTTGTGAATTTCTATCTCCGAGCAAATGCATTCGCCCGTCTCACGTCACAGACAATAGACCGCTCCCTTCGCACTATTAACAGAACGGGCTCTGCTAATGGTATACTACGCCTTCCACTTCGCTGACAACGGGTTCTTCACAACGCTGTGACTACTATGAAGGGCAGTAACAGGTGCAAAAATATAACGCTTCTGGTTGTAAATAAATAGTTGCCACTATTTAAGTTCCAACCATCGTACTTCAAATATTCAAATGTTTGTAAGGCTTATGAGACTTAACTGTGCCGTCATCAGTCCCTAAACTTGCAAACTACTTATGAACTAGCTTATACTACAGACGGCACAAACATCCATGCCCGAGGGGGGATTCGAACCCCCGACGGCCTCCCGTATCGTAGCAGAGCGCCTCAATGCGCTCGGCCGTTCCGCCGCGGCACCTTTGTACTTGCCCCATCTGTCCGTTTAAGTGGTGGAAACCCTCCCGTAGAAAACGCAGGTGTTATCTTTCTGAGCACATATCGCCCAAACAGTACGAGATATATCAAAATCGTTGACACATAATTTCCGTGGTTACAACTGTACTTTACAACCACAGAATCACATCATTAAACATTTCAATAGACCTATCCCCCTCCCCCCACCCCTCTCGTTGAGAATTCAATGTCCCACCATTGTGGCACTAACCGTCGAAGATAACAAAAAAACAACCTAAATACTGATAAAAGCTTCTCGGGTTGACGCCGCGGCGGAGCGACCGAGCGCTTTGAGGCGCTATATTCCGATGCACGAGTCCGTTCCCCGTCAGGGGTTTTAATCCTCCCTCGGGCATGGATGTTTGTGCTGTCTTTAGTAGAAGGTAGTTTATAAGTAGTTTGTAAGTTAAGGGACTGATGGCCCCGCAGTAAAGTCCCATGCTCTTAACAAACATTTGAAAATTTTTTCTCGGGTTGACAGCAGTCAAAAATGTTGAAATTTTTGTAAATCTATGGGACTCAACTGCGTGGTCTTCAGTCCGTAGCTTAAAAACTACTTAAACTAAGGTAAAGTAACCTAAGGACAACACAAACACCCATGCCTGAGGGGGGCACTCGAACCTCCAACGTCGAATGGTCGCGCTCACGTTAGCACGGCGCCCCAGTGCACACGGCTAATCTGCAGCGGCCGACAGGGGAATCAACGCGCCATACTCCAGCAAGTTTTTGGAAAGTTTCGCACTTGCCACATTCAGTTATCTTCCCCTAAATATGGAAAGTAGGGAACTTGCCGAAAAGTTACCGGAAAACGGCGCACTGACTCGGCGGTTATCCCGAGAAACTTTTATCAATGAGATTCGCCGAGAAAGTCAAAAGTAATATCCAAAACGAAACAACCAACCAAACAAACGAAACAAAACGAAACAAAACAAAACAAAACAAAAAAAATGGCCTCTCGCCAACTCCAAGTAGATTACTCCAAATTAAAAATGTTCCTGAATCTAAGGGTCCAAATTGATGACGTCATCAGGCCCAAGACTTACAAACAGCACAGCTACATTGTCTGACCAACAGAATTACTGAATACGGCTATTTCATAACGTTTATTTTATGATAAGTATTGGAAAAACGTTAACGTCGAGATAAACACAGATTTCTAGCTCAACTAAAATAAGGACAGGAAGTGGCTCAGATCCTCTCACATGGATTTTCAAAGGGCAAGTTTTTCATTTGTCGCTGGAAAATGTCCGACAATTACGCGTCCAATGGACCGTGTACTCTGTTGACTATCATATACATCCCTTGAAATTTTCAAATATTTGTAAACTAAGGGGCCAAACTGCTGAAGTCATCAGTCCACAGACTTACAAACTACTCGAACTAACATATGCTAGACACAACACACACACACACAAACACACACATTCCGACGAGAGCGGCCGCGCATTCCAAACATGTCGCCACAGACCGCGCGGTATATTTTATTTAGGCTACAGGTAATGTTTAAAGAAGTTGTACCGAGTATAACGAGATCTCTTCTAACTTTAATTCCTGTCTCATGAAAATTTTGCTTGGATGACAAGGAAGTAAAATAACGAGCAAGACTGGTATACATAAGATCTCTACATCTACATCCATACTCCGTAAACCATCTCGCGTGCATGGAGGGGGGTACTTTGCGTCTCACTGTCATTTCCTCCTACTATTGCAGTCGCGTATGGCTCGTGGGGAAAACCGATTGCGTATATGCCTCCTGCTGATTCTCCATCTTTGTACTCGTTTGGCACAATTGGTTCCAATCAGATGAATGACGAGTCCCGAAAAGTAATCGGAAGCTCTGGTGATGCCAGTGGTACCACTACGCCGAGTTTCTAGTCGTGTGCCACAAAGCGTTCTAACCTAAAATTACGCCACACGTCGCATGGAAGATGGCAGACCGCACGGGCGAGCTCATCTCCACAAGAGTGAAAACGGAACATACGAGCGAGCGAGCGAGCGAGGGAGGGAGGGAGGGAGGGAGGGAGTCGCTCCCAAAATCAAATGTTCGTAAATATATGGGACTTAACTGCTTGGTTATTAGTCCGTAACTTACATACTACTTAAAATAAGTTAAACTAACATAAGGACAACACACACAACCATGCCCGAGGGAGGATTCTTACCCCCGACACAGGAGGCAACGCGATCCCTAACGTGGCGCTCCAGATCGCTCGGCTACTCCCGTGCGGCAGAGTCGCTCCCGACAAGCACTACTTTACCACGTTCCGTAGTTACCAGGTGTTAGGCATCAACTGTTGCTTCTGAAAAAGCATTCACTACAACCAAGGAACGGTCAGTAGAATCAGGGGAGGAAAACTGCTGTTTTCCTGGTACCTGTTGTTTCTTCTGTTAGAATTCGACCGAGAGTTGCCCCACGGTCACATATCAACAACAAGTCGTGCTAGGTTGATGATATACACACGACATTTCTTCCACCACAGCGGCTCACGAACAGTTGACGAATGCGCCGTTTCAAAGACATTGCCACCATCGGCAGTGAAACAAGAAATCTCCCCCTTTTGCATATGTGATATACGACGTCTTATAACCGCGACAGGGACAAATGAGGTATGCAGATGGCTTATCGAGCCACTGATGTACGCGCCCAGAGCGGCAGCGACCGACAGTGCACACTCCACGAGCTATACGATGCCCATCTCTGAGGCAGGAGATAGTGATCGTGATGTAATGCAGCTGGTAGTTTACAGTGCGTGTCTTCATAGCACAGCTGCATATAAGGAGCAAAACGTAGAGTGCAGTATTTGGCTTACTGCCTCTCACGCAACGCGCATCCTGAACCAATCTGCCATTGCAGCATGTGTGTTTTGAAAGAACCAACGGCGCTCTCACTCAGACCATAATAGGACACCGCACATACAGCAGACGAGATGTGCGAGACGCTACTGTGTGAGTCACACTTTGGTGACCTGTTATCTTGTGACCTCCTCCATTTTTCTATTGCACAAGGACGGCACACGCAAAAGCCTGATAAAGAAGTCAAAGGGCGATTGTAATAATCAATGAAATATTTTTTTTTAACATATGGGACTTAACTACGGGGTCATCAGTCCCTAAGCTTACAAACTACTTATGAACTAGCTAAGACTAAAGACGGCACAAATATCCATGCCCGAGGGGGGATTCGAACCCCCGACCGTAGTGGCCGTGCTGACCGTGACTGGAGCGCCTCAGTCACCTCGGCCACCGCGGCCGGCAATTAATGAAATACATTCATCACGCGAGAGAGGGCAGTTTGTACAGTAGGGCGGCAGTTTGAATAGGAAAGAGGCTAATTGTTCAAATGTTTGTATAGCTTATGGGACTTAACTACGGGGTCATCAGTCCCTAAACTTACAAACTTCTTATGAACTAGACTTACGCGCCGCAGTCCCCTCGGCCACCGCGGCCGTCGAGGCTAATTGTCGTCCTCTTTATAGCCTATATGGCAGCAGGGCGAGGGTTCAAATGTTTGTATAGCTAAGTGTCCAAACTACTTACGTCATCAGCCCCTAGACTTAAAACCTGCTTAACTAATTTACGCTAAGAACAACACACACAGCCATGCCCAAAGGAGGACTCGAAAGTCCGGCACGAGCAGGCTGATGAGGAGGTGGCCGTGCAATCAAGTTATAATGTCACCGATTTATTTTTCTCCGAACTCACTACTGACAGAAAAATGTGAATGCATGGATGGGCTGAATTGCAGTTTATGTGTCAGCGAGTGGTGTTTAATGCGTAGACGTTGGCAATGGCGCCGCAACTAATCAGAAGTCGCGTTCGTGCGGCCGTAAGAAATAGCTTTACTCTTTATGGTTTGTAAACAAATCGGAGTAGTGGACGCACAGACATACATTAAATAGACTGGCAATATCGCTGGTATTAGTGAAGCTTGACGCCGCCATTTTACAGTTACAAGCCTCAAGAAGATTTTATGTGGCATAAAAAATTACACAGCTTAAGACGGCTCATCGATTCACGAGTTCATTTAAACTGTGTGGTGTAGATAAATCAGTTTATTTCTATTTTTATGCCGTTTTCATCCACTCATCATTACCTGGTTAGGTTAGGTTTTGTAATGGCAACATGGTGGCGACCGTATTTCGCTGGCTTCACAGACACCAATGATACTGCAAATGGTACTGCCAGTCTAGTTAATGTTGAGGTAATGTATGTCTGTGAGTGGATGTAAAGATCTTTTGATGAACATATTGGAGTTCAATCAATGTGAAATTTCTTTCGGATATCGTTTGTCTTTTTCCTGTGAAAGCTGTATTCTGGCCGTGCTATATAGTCAAAATTACTTTCACCTGTGATTTAATTGTGGTGACTGCATGTCTTTGCAGCCTTTTTGTACGTACATCTTGTGGAATGTTACATCACCTGGTTTTTTCTTAGGGAAATGAACACTAATTTTAATAAGATTCATTACTCATGTATTGCAAAATTCTGGAAAATTTATAGTGAGTAGTATTACTTGAGAGAGAAACACACACAAATTTCAATTTACGTTGCGAGAAAATATTAAATCTAAACGGAAAAATAGTGCATGTGAAGAAACGTGATGGAGGAGTGGGTGATGTTCCCCATACAAATCGTGTGATTCATTTTGAAAATAAAGTAATTGAAACTCAATGTTAACACGTTTTATCACATCAGGTGAACATTCTGTACGAATATCGAAATCGACATGCTGTAAACAACACGGATTCGTTAAATTTTACTGTATGTAAATAGCGCTTTGTCTTAAAATTCTGATTTATTGACCGGATAATGGTACACTGAGAACCTGACAACCTTAGAGCAGGAACAGCATTAATTAATATTCGTACGTTTGTCGTGAATTACAAATATCAACGTTCCGTTTCAAAACATTTAAAATAGCACAAAATATTGCAATATACCAAAAACTACATTGATATGTAGCAAACCTTATAATTTTTAATGACGAGATCAGTGAATTCATTGTGAAATCACTGACAAAATCGCTGCACACAAAGCCACACAAAAATTTTAAAACTGACGCCAAATTCACTACACATTAGCGGGGAATCTTATTGGCCATCCTAAAGCGACTCCTGATTGGCCGCCGTCACCTGCGTCATTCATCGCGCCGTTGCCAATGTCTACACATGAAGCCCCACTCGCGGACTCACAAAATGCACTTTTACCGAATGCAAGATAGACATGGCAACACTGTACGGTACATAGAACTGTAGCGACATCATAGAGAGTTGAGACCGTTACTGATACTTAAAATGGCGATGTTCTCAGTACAACAACAGCTTGTAATCATTCACTTTCTCCATTTGCGTACAGAGCCACAGATTAGAATGTATCGCCAGTTGAGTGAGACATGTCGTGATGGTTTCATGGATCTATCCACCGTGTGTTCGTGGGTGCGTGCGACAACTCAGAGGAGGCAGAACGATGAGTGACATCACAACGAGGCGATCTCGGCCTCGCACCAGCGGTCTGACGAAATGATCGAGCGAGTGAGGAAAACTGTATTAGAGAAGACGAAACCAATATTCCAGATTTCGAATTACGAACACAGACCAGAATGAATAACGTAGAACTAGATATGATCGGAGTAGTGAAGCAACTGAAATCACTTAACAAGAACAAGCTTCTGGTCGGGACTGCATATCCATTAGACTTCTATTTGATTATGCTGAAGCGATAGCTCCTTACTTAACAGCCATATACAACCGCTCTCTCTCATCTGTACCGAAAGATTGGAAAGTTGCCCAGGTCACGCCTATATTCAAGAAAGGCAGTAGGAGTAAACCACTAAACTACAAGCCTATTTCATTGACGTCAATTTGCAGCAGGGTTTCGGAACATATCCTGTATTCAAGTATAATGAATTATCTCGAACAGAATGGTCTATTGACCCAAGATCAACACGGATTTAGAAAATGTTGTTCAAGTGAAACACAACTAGCCCTTTACTCACACGAAGTGATGAGTACTATCGACAAAGGATCTCAGATTGATTTTGTATTTCTAGATTTCCAGACATCGTAACTCACAAACCACCTTTAACCAAATTGCGTGGTTATGGTATATCGCCCCAAATTTGTGACTGGATAGGGGATTTCCTGTCAGAGAGGACACAGGTCGTAGTAATTGATGGTAAGGCATTGACTAAAACAGTGGTGACATCGAGCGTTCCACAGGAAAGTGTTATTTGTCCTCTGCTGTTCCTTATTTACATAAACAATTTAGGGGAAAATCTAAGTATCTCTATTAGGTTGTTTGCAGATGACACCGACATTTACCGTCTAGTAAAATCACCTGAAAATCAAAACCAACCGCCAGAACAATCTAAATAAGACATCAGTATGGTGAAAAAATTGAAAATTGACTCTAAATAAGAAGAAGTGTGAAGTCGTCTACATGAGTTGTTGTTATGGTCTTCAGTCCGGAGACTGGTTTGATGCAGCTCTCCACCCTACTCTATCCTGAGCAAGCCTTTTCATCTCATAAGAACAACAACCCACATCCATTTGAATCTGCTTACTATACGCGTCTCTTGGTCTCCCTCTGCGATTTTTACCCCACACACTTCCCTCCAATGCTAAATTTACGATTCCCCGATGTCTAAGAATGTATCCTACCAAGCGATCCCTTCTTTTAGTCAGGGTATGCCAAAAATTCCTTTTCTTACCAATTCTGTTCAGTACCTCTTCATTAGTTATGCGATCTACCCACCTAATCTGCAGCATTCTTCCGTAGCACCACATTTCAAAAGCCTCTATTCTCTTCCTGTCCGCACTGCTTATCGTCCATGTTTCACTCCCGTACAAGGCAACACTGCACACAAATGCCTTCAGAAAAGACTTCCTTACACTTAAATTAATATTCGATGTTAGGAAATTTCTCTTTTTCAAAAATGATTTTCTTCCCGTTGCCATTCTGCATTTTATATCCTCTGTACTGCGACCATCGCATGTTATTTTACTACCCAAGTAACAAAACTCATCTACCACCTTCATTGTTTCGTTACCTAATCTAATTCCTTCAGCATCGCCTGATTTTCTAAGACTACATACCATTATTTTTGTTTTGTTCTTGTTAATGTTCATTTTATACGCTCTCTTCAGCACACTGTCCATTCCATTCAACTGCTCTTCCAGGTCCTTTGCTGTCTCTGACAGAATAACAATGTCATCAGCAAAACGCAAGGTTTTTATTTCTTCCCCCTGAACTTTAATCTCTATTCCAAATTTTTCCTTGCTTTCCTTCACCGCCTGCTCGATGTACAAATTGAATAACATCGGAGAAAGGCTACAACCCTGTCTTACTCCTTTCCCAACTAATGCTTCTCTTTCATACCCTTCGAGTCCAATAACTGCGGTCTGGCTTCTGTACAAGTTGTAAATAACTCTCCTTTCCCTATATTTTACCCCTGCTGACTTCATAATTTCAAAGAGTGTATTCCAGTCAACATTGTCAAATGCTTTCTCCAAATCTACAAAAGCTAAAAATGTAGGTTTGCCTTTCCTTAATCTATCTTCTAATATAAGACGTAAAGTGAGTATGCCTCCCGGGTTCCTACGTTCCTCCTGAATCCAAACTGATCTTTCCCGAGGTCAGCTTCTACCAGCTTTTCCATTCTCCTGTAGATAATTCGTGTTAAAATTTTGCAGCCATGACTTATCAAACTGATGGTTCTGTAATTTTCACACCTGTCTGCGCCTGATTTCTTTGGAATGGGGATTATTACATTTTTCTTAAAGTCTGAGGGTATTTCGCCTGTCTCATACATCCTACACACCAGTTCAAATAGTCTTGTCATGGCTGGCTCTCCCAGAGACTTTAGTAGCTCTGAGGGTATGTCATCTACTCCTGGGGCCTTGTTCCGACGTAGGTCTCTCAAGGCTCTGTGAAATTCATCTCTCAGTATACTATCTCCTATTTCATCTTGATCTACTTCCTCTTCCCTTCCTACAACATCGTCTCTAAGTTCTTTTCCTTTGTAGAGCTGCTCTATGTACTCTTTCCACCTTTCAGCTTTTCCTTCTTTGCTGAGAACTGGTTTCCCATCTGAATTCTTGATATTCGTAGAGTTGCTTTTCTTGTCCCCAAATGTCTCTTTTATTTTCCTGTAGGCGGTATCTACTTTTCCCCTTCTTATACATTCTTCTACAGATTTGCATTTGGCATCTAGCCACTCCTGCTTAGCCATTTTGCACTTCCTGTCAATTTCATTTTTTAGTCGTCTGTACTCCATTTTGCCTGTTTCATTTACTGCATTTTTATATTTTCTCCTTTCATCAATTAAATTCAGTATTTCCTGTGATATCCAAGGATTTTTTGTAGGTCTTGACTTTCTATCTATTTTGTCCTCTGCTGCCTTCACTATTTCATCTCTCAATGCTACCCATTCCTCTTCTACTGTTTTATTTCCGCCTGTTTCTGTCAATTCTCCAGAACTTCACTTTCCTTCAATTTATCTGAGTCCCATCTCCTTATTTTCCTACCTTTCTGCAGTTTTTTTCAGTTTCAGCCTACAGTTCATGACTAACAAGTCAGAGTCTATATCTGCCCCTGGGTATGTCTTACAGTTTATAACCTGGTTCCGGAATCTATGTCTTACTATTATAAAATCTATCTGATACCTTCCGGTGTCTCCTGGTCTCTTCCACGTATGCAACCTTCTTTTGTGATTCTTAAACCGCGTGTTTTTACGATTAAATCATGTTCCGTGCAAAATTCTGCTAAGCGACCTCCTCTTTCATTCCTCCTGCCCAGTCCATATTCACCTACTATTTTTCCTTCTCTTCCTTTTCCCACTACCGAATTCCAGTATCCCATCACTTGTCTCTTTCTTAACGGTCTGAATAAATATCCTTTAGCTCCTCATATATTTCTTCGATATCCTCATCATCGGCAGAGCTAGTTGGCATATAAACCTGTACTACCGTTGTCGGTGTTGGCTTCGTATCTATCTTGACAATGATAATGCGATCACTGTGCTGCTCATAGAAGTTTATCCGCATTCCTATTTTCTTATTCATTATCAGTCCTGCTCCTGTGATACCCCAACTGATTTTGTATTTATAATCCTGTACTCACCTGACCAGAAATCATGTTCATCCTACCACCGAACTTCACTAATCCCCACTATATCTAACTTCAAGCTATGAGTACGAAAAGAAATCCGTTAAACTTTGTTTACAAGATAAATCAATCAAAAGTGATGGCCGTAAACTCCACAAAATACCTAGGAATTACTATTACTTCAGACTTAAGCTGGAAAGAACACGTAAAAAATGTCGTGGGAAAGTCGAACAAGAAACTGCGTTTTATTGGCAGGACCCTTAAAAGATAGAGGATCTGGGTTGGGAATCATTACAACAACGGCGCTTATCGCTGCGGCGTGGGCTACTTACGATACTCCAATCGCCAACATTCTCCTCCGAATGCATAGATATATTGTTGACTCCCACCTACATAGGTAGAAATGATCATCAGAATAAAATACGAGAAATCAGAGCTCGAATGGAGAGATTCAATTGTTCTTTCTTCCCGCGCGCTATTCGAGAATGGAATGGTAGGTGAATAGTACATAAAGGTGGTTCGCTGAACCCTCTTCCAGAAACTTAAAATGTGATTTACACAATATCCCATGTAGCTGTAGAATCACCGGAGAACTGTGGATCACATCGCCTCCAAAGTTGGCATTTCCGTGGGAACTGAGAATGGGATCTTGCATGAGGACCTGAAGATGCGATTGTGACAATCGATGAAATATGGTTGCTGTTTTTCAATTCGAAAATGATGAGACAGTCAGCTAATGGAATCGATTTTCCAGTGTTCAAAGCTGACTCCTAAAGAAATGTTCGCAGCGGGCATGGAACCGTGGCGTTGTCGTTGTTGTTGTTGTTGTTGTTGACAGGCCTCGCGGCATCGGTAGCTGTGAGTTCCAGAGCACCTACACACAACAGATAGGTGCTAGGAAGAAGCCCGCGATGGCTGTTAGGAGGAGCTGAAGATACTGCGCTCTGTAAAACTGGCATTCATTAATTAGACGAAAAACAATTGCTAAACTTGATAAATAACTTTTGAGTCATGTCTTCTCGAAGTAGTTCGTGGAGTCTTGGGCCACTTGACGGAATCGAGTCTAACAGCACAAAGTCTGGTACTACTCACTTCGGAGATTGAATTGTAGCTTGACAACTATAACTGCTGCAAGTACAGGAGAAAGACTAAAGGAATCCTATCAGCGGATGCGGTGGCGTCGGCCGCGGTGGCCGAGGGGGCTACGGCGCGTCAGTCACGGTCTGCACGGCCACTACGGTCGGGGGTTCGAATTCCCCCTCGGGCATGATATTTGTGCCGTCCTTAGTGTTAGCTAGTCCATAAGTAGTTTGTAGGTTTAGGGACTGATGACCCCGTAGTTAAGTCCCATAAGCTATACAAACATTTGAACAAGTTCATCCTGGTGACTGCGCTGTACTCGCCAGCTAGTAAACTCAGAGGGGGAGTGCAGTGGGCCGTGTCCGACTTGGACACGCGAAGTCGCTACAGTCGCGTTCCTGCTATGACTAAACTACCTAGCCGTGGTCGTCTACGTGTAGTATCGAGCTGTGATACAAAAGTTGTGAAATGTTTACAGCTGCGGGGAGATTTGTCCAGAAGTGACAGAAATTTCACAGTTTGAGTGATATTAGTTTGTGAGAAAAATCATGTGTTATAACTTGACTGCACCTCGTACTCAACAGGGGCTTGTGAGAAACACTGAAGAATGATTACCTACTTTAGTCATCAAGCACATCAGATCTTTTCAGCATTGTCATGGAGGCATTCTTCCACAAAAAAAGGCTTAAATATCCAATCAATGTCCGTTCTCCGTACTCGTGACTTGTGTCTACGTAATCTATCCAGGCCACAGAAACTATCCACTCCTATTCAGCTACCTCAAAACCCTACTACAGATCCATAATCTAATTATTTTCTGTGATCACAGAAATTTAGCTACTTACCAGATACAAATTATAATGTATTATTTTGGTAGTAATATTGGATATTTAAGCAATTTAAAATTTTTACCTATATATTGTCACCCTTCTACATTCCAAATGTTTGACCTGTTACAATCATTTGTTCGTCAAATTTCTATTGTTCAGTTTATTTTCTTAGGACAAATGTTGTACTTCATCTCTTCTCGTATTTCATCAATGTTAATCTTGTCATACTTTATCAATGTTGTCATTGTGGTGTCGCACAAGTACAAAGTGCGCGCCACCTACTTTCGCCGCGCGCCGCCATGCATGCACGGCGCGGCGTTCTTCCGACGACAGCCACGAGCGCCCTCTGGTACAACCCCGCTCGTGGCCACCACTGAAGGACATCGCCACTTCGCACTTCGGACTGAGATCGCAACGAGTTAGGACCTTCGTAATCAGATAGGCACGATTGAAGACTTTGCTATTGTACAGGCACTAGGCAGGCCTCT
Source organism: Locusta migratoria (assembly GCA_026315105.1). Taxonomy (NCBI): domain Eukaryota; kingdom Metazoa; phylum Arthropoda; class Insecta; order Orthoptera; family Acrididae; genus Locusta; species Locusta migratoria. The sequence goes on along the minus strand of CM048744.1, from coordinate 500,806,512 downwards.
AATAACTATGTATCAACATTCTGCAGTATTGTGTAAAAGTTAAGTATTGTTACATTCTGTGCAATATATATCTTTCTAATTTATTCGAGTGTTTATAGTTTCTGGCTGCTCCCCTCCGTACCTGCACCAGCGTGTCGGTCTCATTCCACTCGGCCACCGACACCTACGGCGAGGCTGGGACACAAAAGCGGCGACGAAGTCGGGACACAAAAGTGGCGACGAGGAGTGATAGACGAACCTTGGACCAGCCCGCTTGCAGCAGCCAGACGGCAGCAGTCGGAGCACGCAGAAATTGCTCCCGCCCACCCACCCTTAATATAAGAATTTTGGGGGAAGATATTTTGTTACGTGTTTTGTGGACTTTTTTGTTTCAGAGCGAGTCCTCTTTCATATTGCATTTGTGTTTTGTTATAATTTACTTGTATGCGCGGCGCCTAATCGGTCAGCATGGCCACTACCCCGAACCCAAACTTAATGGAAATTATTCAGTTACAGACGGCGCAAATTACCCAGCTCCTCCACGCTGTGGCCCAGCTCACAGCGCAAGCAGCTAACCAACAACAACAGCCGTCGCACCAGCAGCCCACACCTGCCGCCGCACCGCTTCCGACGTTCCGCCAGTACAACGAACGTGAGGAAGAATGGAGCGACTACTTCGCACAGTTTCAAGAACTCGTCGCGGCTCATCAAATTACAGGTCAGAGAGTGAAGAACCTTTTCTTATCGATTGTGGGCCCCCAGACCTTCGTATTATTGCAAAAACTTTTTCCGCAAGCATCTCCTCGTGATGTAGACTTTGAACGAATAGTAGAGGCACTAAATGCTCATTATGAGAGAAAAGTTCTTGTAGCAGCTGCACGATACCGATTTTTCAGACTTAAAAAATTACCGCAGCAGTCGCACCAAGAGTGGATTACGGAATTGAAGGGCTTAACCCGCCAATGTAAATTTACTTGTTCTTGTGGACTTTCTTATAGTGATGTGATGTTAAGAGATGCGATTACGCAGAACATTCAGGACCCCAGAATTAGAGCAGCAATTCTGAAACAGTCTGACCCCTCATTAGACAGTGTACTGCAGCTTATAGAAGCGCATGATACTTTTGACTTAGCAGATGTAGAAATGCAAAGCCACAGTGTAAATTCAGTGCGCCGCAACGGACGCTTTCCTAGCCGTAGTTCTCAGTATAGCACTTGTGATTCTTTAAATTCTACAGGCCGTGCTGGACAGACAGTGAACAGTAGCCAGTGTAAAAGTGCGACGCAAAGGTCGCCCCGTAGTGTTAGACACAGTGATTTGAATAACGGGCGCCAACGCTCATTTCAGACAAATGTTCGTAAGTCTTGCCCCCAGTGTGTGTCTCGCCACAAGCGTGCTCATTGCCCTAGTCGCAACGCAACCTGTTATCAATGTGGCAAATCGGGACATGTGCAGTCTGTGTGTATACAAATTAAAAACTCAAAGAACAGTAACGTTAGAAACGGTGCTTCGCATAGTGCGAGAACAGTTCATTCTGTAAATGTTATACGGGCTGTGGAGTTGAACAGTGCTTTAGTTGGTTCTCAATTGCAAGAAAGTAGTTCTGCACCTATGGCAAAACTATATAGTGCACCACGTAGCAAGCGCCGACGAGCGCGTAAAACAGTGCAACGGAAACGGGTTCGGGACAAGCAAAATGACTATGAACAGTGCATTCCTGTAGTGAAAATAGTGCCTTCTGCAACTGCTCCTTGTAAAAGTGCCCAGTACTGTGTAGCTAGTAACAGTAGTCTTGGTGTAGCTACTCAAAGTAATTTTAGTGCAGTAGCCTCGCAATGCGCGGACGCCGATCAGACGGTAGTGTCATCTAGTGACAGTGTTGTTAATCCGCTGTGTGCCGAGTCTGCGCCGCTTCCTTCACTACGCGGCCCGCGCATACGCAGCAAACAAACCGTAGCAGACGTTGCCCACATTCACGCACCTGTCGTGCGCCTGAAGCACAAACTTTTTGTAAATCTCTTCATAGAAAATAAGACGGTGCAATTTCAGCTTGACACTGGTTCCGCTGTTACCTTAATAAATAGAGATACTTATGAACTTCTGGGTTCGCCAAGATTGTCGCCGTGTCAACATGTGCTAACGGCGTATACGGGTCAAAATATTCCCGTGCTAGGAATGTGTAGCCTGCCTGCCTCTTTTCAAGGTGCTACGAAAACAGTTGCTTTTGTTGTTCTTCAGGCCAAATCTACGCAGAACATTTTTGGACTAGATGCTTTTGACTTGTTTGGTTTATCAATTCAAAGAGATGTGCTTCAAATTTCGTCAATAGTGCCTCAGGATAAAATCAATGCATTGTGTGACAAATATAGTGACCTGTTTTCGCCGGAACTAGGTTGTGCAAAAGACTTCGTGGCACATGTAACTTTAAAAGAATCTGCAGTTCCAAAATTTCGTAAAGCTAGACCAGTGCCTATCGCATTGCGTGATTCAGTTGCCGAATAACTTAAACGTTGGCAAGATAGTGGGGTGATTTCTCCTGTTTCTGCGAGTCAGTGGGCCTCACCTATAGTAATTATACCCAAGCCGACAGGAAAACTTCGTCTCTGTGCGGACTTCAAATCTACAGTGAACAGTCAAACAATTGTAGACACTTATCCCCTGCCCAGACCTGAGGAACTGATGGACAAATTAGGACAGTCTCGTTTCTTTTCTAAGATTGATTTAGCAGAGGCATACTTACAGATTCCACTTGATGACGAGTCAAAAAGTTTTTCGTCATTAATACTCACATGGGCCTTTTTCAATTTCAACGCCTACCCTTTGGCAGTTCTTCCGCTCCCGCTATTTTTCAGCGCTTTTTGGAACAGCTGACAGTTTCTGTACCGTGTTGTTCGAACTATTTAGATGATATTGTGGTATCCGGACGTACAGTTGAAGAACATTTAGCAAACCTGGAGTGCCTTTTCAACGTTTTGACTGCAGCAGGTCTACGTTGCAATAAAGCAAAGTGTTCGTTTTTTCAAACTGAAATAGAGTACCTAGGCCATGTGATTAATGCCCAAGGAATCCATCCCTTACAGTCACATCTTAGAGCAATCAAAGACTTGCCTCCTCCTAAGAATGTGCATGAATTGCAAGCAGTAATGGGAAAGCTTAACTATTATTTCAGGTTTATTCCCAATGCCTCTCAGATTGCAGCTCCACTGCATCACTTACGTAGGAAGAATGTTCCTTTTGTATGGTCTAAAGATTGTCAGGTTGCCTTTGACAAACTGAAGTCTGCACTACTCAGTGATGCATGTTTGATTCCCTTTGACCCACAGAAGCCTGTAGTGTTAGCAGTTGACGCCTCGTCGTACGGTGTCATGATCGTCCTATTGCCTTTGCATCCAAGCTACTGACGCCGACGCAACAGAATTACAGTCAGATAGAAAAGGAGGCCTTAGCAATCATTTACGGTGTCACAAAGTTTCATCATTATCTCTATGGCAGGAAATTCTATTTGTTGACAGACCACAAGCCTCTCACGTCGTTGTTCTCACCCACAAAGCCAATTCCGCCACGAACGGCACAAAAGCTTCAGAGATGGTCCTTGATATTGTCAAATTATCAGTATGAGATTTTGTACCGACCTACCTCTAGACATGCCAACGCGGACACACTTTCCCGACTTCCGGTTGGCCAGGATGTGTCGTTTGATTCTTCAGAAAGGGCATGTTGTCAGATAGACTCCAGAGATGCTTACGCTGTCGCAGACTTCCCTTTGAACTCTCGTCGGGTTGCACAGGAAACAGCTGCGGATGTAGACTTAAGTGTGGTAGCACGTTTTGTTCGCTTTGGTTGGCCTGCCAGAGCCAAAGACATTGATCGGCCTCTGGCTCGACGATATTTTGCACAACGTCATGCATTATCTTTAAGTCAGGGTGTACTGTTGTTGCATACCGACAACGACCAAGCAAGGGTGATTGTTCCTCGTTCCCTGCAACGTGAAGTGTTACGCCTCCTGCATCAAGGACATTGGGGCATTGTTAGGACAAAGCAACTGGCCAGACGTCATTGTACCTGGGTTGGTATGGACGCTCAGATAGAGGACATGACGTCACAGTGTACTGTTTGTGCGGAGCATCAGGCGGCTCCACCGCAACGTTTCTCAGACTGGCCACGCCCCAAGGGACCATGGCAACGTTTACACATTGACTTTGCCGGACCTTTCTGGAATACGCGCTGGTTAATTGTTGTAGACGCTTTCAGCAAGTTTCCTTTTGTGATTGCCATGAACTCAACGACGGCTTCTAGTACAATCAGTGCCTTAACATCAGTGTTTTGCATCGAAGGCTTGCCTGAAATTATCGTCAGTGACAATGGACCTCAGTTTGTTAGTGCGGAATTTCAACAGTTTTGTCGTGTGAATGGCATTCAGCATATCACCACCGCACCTTTTCACCCTCAGTCCAATGGTGAAGCAGAACGTTTCGTTCGAACATTCAAGTCTCACATGGAGAAGATGAAAGGTCAGCACTCCAGGCAGCAAGCTCTTCAAATTTTCCTGTCTACGTATCGGTGCATGCCACGTGACGGCCCGTCTCCTGCCGAGCTGCTACACGGCCGCCGTCACCGCACTCTCCTTCACCTGCTGCAGCCTCCCACGCACCGAGTCGGTTCGTATGGCGCTACGCGTTTTCAGGTTTCCACGCCGGTGCTGTACAGGGTGTTTGCTGGAAACAAGAAGACATGGTTGCCGGGCACCATTCAGCGCGTGCTTGGTCGCAATATGTATATTGTACGTTCTTCCACAGGGTCGGAGCTGCGGCGCCACGCAAACCAATTGCGCTTGCACAGGCCGCGCGATCCTGTCTCCGGTTTCTTGATTCCAGACCCAGTTCACCGCCAGGGAGCACAGCCACATCGTTCGTCCCCGGACTACGAGATCGTCCCCATGGAGGTCGACGCACCTCCGATGCAGTCGTCGCCGCCGCTGTCGCCGCCGCAGATGACAGCGTCGCCGAGAGGGACTCCGGGACCGTGCGGGCCCCCCCCCCCCCCCAGCTTGGGCCACGCACCTCAGAAGAAGATGACCTGCTCCCTCTGGGCGGGGGCGGGCGCCCTTCCCCAGGTTTCGGCGGGTTCCCTGGAGGATCGCAAGGCGGATGCCGGGGCGCGGACGGCGTCTCGATCCCGGCCTCAGCTACGACGCCCGTCCCATCAGTAACGCCCCCGCTCAGGCCCTCCTCCCAGTGCCGTCGCCGTGGCCCTCAGCCCTACGCCACGACGGCGCGGCGGTTTGGGGGGGAGGGGTGTGGTGTCGCACAAGTACAAAGTGCGCGCCACCTACTTTCGCCGCGCGCCGCCATGCATGCACGGCGCGGCGTTCTTCCGACGACAGCCACGAGCGCCCTCTGGTACAACCCCGCTCGTGGCCACCACTGAAGGACATCGCCACTTCGCACTTCGGACTGAGATCGCAACGAGTTAGGACCTTCGTAATCAGATAGGCACGATTGAAGACATTGCTATTGTACAGGCACTAGGCAGGCCTCTAATAACTATGTATCAACATTCTGCAGTATTGTGTAAAAGTTAAGTATTGTTACATTCTGTGCAATATATATCTTTCTAATTTATTCGAGTGTTTATAGTTTCTGGCTGCTCCCCTCCGTACCTGCACCAGCGTGTCGGTCTCATTCCACTCGGCCACCGACACCTACGGCGAGGCTGGGACACAAAAGCGGCGACGAAGTCGGGACACAAAAGTCATACTAGTCTTCTTTGAAAATTAATGTACATGCACGAGGCGCGTCCAGAAAGTAAGTTCCGTTTGGTAATAAAATGAAATTGTACACAGATACAGAAGAAATTTTTATTGCACAAAATTCTACAACTCTTAAACTACTTTTCCACATAACTGCCGAAATTTTGCAGGCATTTGTCATAGCGTGGCACCAGGTTTTGTATACCTTCTTCATAGAAATCTGCCGCCTGTGTATTCAACTAGTTGGAAACAATGAAATTTGGGGGAAGTCCTTGGCGAGAGCACTAATTGTAAACCTACGGTTTTCCTGGATCTTGTCATCAATCGCGTGAACCACTTCTGTAACCAAAGGTGGACGCCCACTTCGTTCTTCATCGTGCACATCACTACGCCCGATATTGAACTGTCGGACCCATCTTCTCACCATCGAATCACTCATCGCATTTGGTCCGTAAACATCGCAGATTTGCCGATAAATTTCACTTGGTTTCACTTTTCTCGCATTCAGAAACCGAATCACCGACCTGATTTCACAGGCGGCGGGATTTTCAATCAACGCCGACATTTCAAACGAGCACAACAAAGCGTACGTAACTGACAGCGATCTCCAAATGGCGCACGTTCTTCTCCTTCATATACATCGTCTACAGCGCATGTGCGGAACTGCAATCGCAGCGCTGCCGCGGAGATAAATTGAAACGGAACTTACTTTCTGGACGCGCCTCGTATTATCTACACAGCGACATAAGATCTTTGAATGTAAACTCCCAGCTGCATCGCTATATCCCTGTGGTGTTTACCTGATGATGGCGTTATAGCCGAAAACCGGATGGTTAGTGAAAACGATAAATTTGAAGAATATTACACAGTTATCTCGTGTGTTTCATTCAAAATGAAAAAAAGTGTTCATTACTATAGATGGAAATCAGAGACTTACTACAATTCTTCTGGTGTGCTAAATACGAACGGAGTACTGCTTGTAATCTTCAAGATTCTCGAAGAAACTCATAGATTACATGATTTACTGACACTGACAGTTATGTACAGTACTTTCTTTAAATATGAGTGAGGCAGTCATCTTGTAAGAAAATTTTATTTGCCCAGATCGCGAAGAACATAACAGTGATTGCCTGTTTCGACAAATTGTCAAAAAATTTAAATGTTTGTAAAGCTTATGGGACTTAACTGCGGGGTTATCAGTCCCTAAACTTACAAACTACTTATGAACTAGCTTACACTAAAGACGGCACAAACATCGATGTCCGAAGGGGGATTCGAACCGCCGACACAAATTTCATCTTCAGAGCACTTTAATGCAGAGTTTCCCAAAGAATACAAGTGCTCCATGTGAAGTGAATAAATACTCCGCGAAAAATTTTAATAAGGGCGGTTTTTCCTACATTTTGAGGATACTAATTTAACGGATGTAAAATTCATAACAGACCGCTGTTAACGCTACAAGCATCCTAAGCTCGTGTTTACCAATAACATAAGGAATTTCTTTTATTAACTTATAATATACAAGGTGGACCATTGAAGTATGATGATTCGAAAGGTGTTCGGTCACCGTATTTGCTTGGAAATTCCTGCTTAAGTGAAATTTAGTAGTGTGACAGTCTATCACATAAGGTGAATACACAGACACAACCGTATAAGATACATTACTGACTAAAAATGCGTTTTGCTGGTGCTCTCGGTTCCATATTGTAATGAAACGTTGGACTGTAAGGGCTTGTTTACTCTTGGAGACTCACTTTTCTGTGAGTGTTGCGCCAAATGCTCTTATGTTAACTTTCACTGATAGAATGTGCCACGACTACTTCATATTATAGTGTTCGGAAACACCATTTTAACTTGTCGAAACCGGTAACCAATGTATATGTTATTTTTATCTGGCCAAATACAGTCTTCTAACGAGAAGACAGACGCGGAGGAGTGGCTGATCGCTTTGAGGCGCTATGGTGCAATGCGTGAGGCCATTCCCCGTCGTGGGTTCGAATCCCCCCTCGGGCATAGATGTGAAGACAACGCAACGGATAATTTTAGTTTTGAAGGTCGTGTTTGCATAGGAGAGATATCCGTGAGATTGATCAACTGAGACATGATGTGTGTTACTATGTCTATGGTAATGTACACATTAACATAAAGAACACAGAGCCTCCAGGTTCTTGAAGTTCTAAAGATCTACAGAAAATCTATAGAGTAAAGCGTATCTACCGACAACTGCAACGAAAATGTTATTCATCGATTGAAATTAAGACGGGGGAAGGAAGTTTGTCTGTGCTCCTGTATGAACCTAGATGCGATTATCTCTAAATGTTCTGCACTGGAGTACGTAATAACGGAGAAGGACGCTGCTATTCAAAGCCCAACAAACAAAATGCTTTTACACGACAAAGCGGGCTGGCAGTTTGTTACGGGTGCAGCAGAACAAGGATTTCTTTGTCTAGTTTCCCGCCGGCGTGCTGCTCGCATTCTTTGGCAGGCGTTCTCTAAATGCTTCTGTAATGCTTCTCCCTGCCAAGTGCTCGCTCTCCACGAAGAGTAGTCTTCCTCCACTGCTAAAGTGGAAATTTTCCACCAGCCCATTCACGTTTCTTTCGGAGTTTTCCTCGTAAATTACAAGCACAGACACAGCTTCAGATTGTAACATTAAACTAAGTTTATTGCTACTTGTGAATGAATATGCACAGATTAGTATTGCCTATAATTTAACTTGCAAACGGCATAAAATGTTTAATCACACCTACTGGTAATGAGAACTGTCTTCCTAGAAAAAAATTCACGTACACCAGTAAGATACACATCACCTCAAAAGTAGATAATGGTTTTGCAGAGGAGGAAGGACCATTCGTCATTAGTGTTTGGATGAGGACGCGCGATGGCGACGAAGAATGATTCCTGATCGGCCCGCTGTGACAATGCTAAACCTCTGCACAGCCTCAGGGATTCAGTTTCTATAGGCACTACTAGCGCTAATCGGTCTCACACACGTCCTCCTCTGCCTGTCTCTTTCCAAACTAATAGACCATATGTGTCCTCCGAATCTTTCGCGACGGCATTCTTCAATAAAATATTCACGTCGGATAAAATCCGAAATGACGTGCTTGTAAACCTAGAATATTTTATGGAAGAACAGAACATATGTCTGTGTCTGGTATCGCATCCTGCTATTCTTTCATCTCCATTTTGCGTTGTCAGAATGTATACCGCTTAGTTTTTAAATGTTTTACTTCAAAGACAGCGGAGTCGCCGAGCGTTCTAAGGTGCCTAGCTGCGGATCGCGCAGTTGCTCACCGCCGAAGGTTCGAGTCCTCCCTCAGGCATGGGTGTGCGTGTTTGTCCTTAGGTTAGTTTACTTAGTTTAAGTAGTTGTAAACCTAGGGACTGATAGCCATAGAAGTCCCGTAGATTTAAAAACATTAGAACATTTTTTTTTTTTTTTTTTTTTTTTTTTTTTTTTTTTTTTTTTTTTTCAAATACACTACTGGCCATTAAAATTGCTACACCAAGAAGAAACGCAGGTGATAAACGGGTATTTATTGGACACATATACTAGAATTGACATGTGATTACATTTTCACGCAATTTGGGTGCATAGATCCTGAGAAATAAGTACGCAGAACAACCACCTATGGCCGTAATAATGATCTTGATACGCCTGGGCATTGGGTCAAACAGAGATTGGATCGCGTGTACAGGTACAGATGGCTCAAAAATGTTCAAATGTTTGTATAGTCTATGGGACTTAACTACGGGGTCATCAGTCCCTAAACTTACAAACTACTTATGAACGAACTAAGACTAAGGACGGCACAAATATCCATGCCCGAGGGGGGATTCGAACCCCCGACCGTAGTGGCCGTGCAGACCGTGACTGAAGCGCCTCAGTTCCCTCGGCCACCGCGGGCGGAGTAAGATGGCCATGCAGCTTCAAGACGATACCACAGTTCATACAAAAATGTGACTGGCGTACCATGACGAGCCAGTTGCTCGGCCACCATTGACCAGACGTTTTCAGTTGGTGAGAGATCTGGAGATTGTGCTCGCCAGGGCAGCAGTCGAACATTTTCCGTATCCAGAAAGGCCCGTACAGGGCCTGCAACACGCGGTCGTGCATTATCCTGCTGAAATGTAGGGTTTCGCAGGGAACGAATGAAGGGTAGAGCCATGGTCGTAACACATCTGAAAATGCCGTCGATGCTAACAAGAGGTGACCGAGACGTGTAAACAATGGCACCCCATACAATCACGCCGGGTGAAACGCCAGTATAGCGATGACGAATTAAAGGCTTCCAATGTGCGTTCATCGGGATGTCGCCAAACAGGGATGCGACCATCATGATGCTGTGAACAGAACCTGGATTCATGCGAAAAAATGACGTTTTGCCATTCGTGCACCCACGTTCGTCGTTGCGTACACCATAGCAGACGCTCCTGTCTGTGATGCAGAGTCAAGGATAACCGCACCTTGGTCTCTCCAAGCTGATAGTCCATGCTGCTACAAACGTCGTCGAACTGTTCGTACAGACGGTTGTTTTGCAAACGTCCCCATCTGTTGACTCAGGAATCGAGACGTGGCTGCACGATCCGTTACAGCCATGCGGATAAGATGCCTGTCATCTCGACTGCTAGTGATACGAGGCCGTTGAGATCCAGCGTGGCATTCCATATTGCCCTTTTGAACCCACCAATTCCATATTCTGCTAACAGTCATTGGATCGCGACAAACGCGAGCAGCAATGTGATACGATAAACCGCAATCGCGATAGGCTACAATCCGAACTTTATCAAAGTCGGAAACGTGATGGTATGCATTTCTCCTCCTTACACGAGGCATCACAACAACGTTTCACCACGCAATGCCGGTCAATTGTGTACGAGAAATCGGTTGGAAACTTTCCTCATGCCAACACGTTGTAAGTGTCGCCACCGGCGCCAACCATGTGCGAATGCTCTGAAAAGCTAATCATTTGCATATCACAACATCTTCTTCCTGTCTGTTAAATTTCACATCTGTAGTTCGTCATCTTCGTGGTGTAGAAATTTTAATGGCCACGAATGTACAATGCCGGAAATAAAAATTAGTTACTCTTATAAAGTTTTCCAATTCACAGTGATTTACTGTTGAAACAGTACTTCAAAGTGAAACACCCATGTCGTTCGTGGTGTAACCTCGACGAGCGCTAACGTAAGAGTTGCCTCTGGCGTCAGTTAGATCAAACAGATGGCGAATACTGTCTTGGGAAACATTGTTCCACACTTGCTCGAACTTTTCCCGTAATTCTGCAAGAGTTCTGCGTTAACGAATCGCACCTGTCAGTTTTCTCACCGTCATATCCCACACATGCTCCATTGGAATCAAGTCTGGAGATCGTGAAAAAATCATTCTTGTGCCCAGAAAGGTAAAATACTTTTATTTGCTATGCTCTAACGGTTTCGGCAGTTGCTGCCAGCTAAAGGAGATAAACAAAATATTTTACATCAACAATAACAAGATAACATTTTTTTCTGAATACGACAATGTCATATTTACACTAATTATTGCGATTGTTTCTAAAAATGTCCGCTTTATATCATTTTGAAAGAGTTCTACACCGTCCCTAATGGTCCCGACTGGGGTAACGGCAGGTCAATGTGAATGCGTCATGGCACACACAGACGCTTCTAACGGACGGCTGCAGAGTTTTGCAGATGCGGGAATACCACTAGAGCAATAAGGGACCATCACATTATTTCTCACACGATTTTGGTGTATTCGTGTTGGTTCGAGCCCAAGTACTTTCCTTGTGCGGAGACAAAAGCTATGGGCTACCTCCTAATATCGAGTCGGACCTGCTCCTGCCACGCGAAATACAGCAACTCGATGTGGCATGGTCTGAACAATTCATTGGAAGGACCCTGCAGGAATACACAGTCTTGCTGCCTTCACACCCGTCCGTAATTGAGAAGGTGTTTCCAGTACAGAATTTAGTGCACGAACTGACCTCCCGATTATATTCCATTAACCTTCTGGAATGGAATGGACCAGAATGTTTTTCAAAACAATCACGAACAATTTTGGCCCGTTGACAAGGCGCAGCGTCATCCATAAAAATGTCAGTCAATTCGAAGTAACAACAGCTCACAATGTTAAGGCCCGTCTACACTGAGTTGGAAACATTGTTTGCAATATTGTTCGTGGCTGCTAATAGACTGTCAATGTTCACAATCTGTTGGCAACGTCATAGTGTTCCGGGGATGAGTCGGTAGATCAAAGAAAGAATATTCTGTGGCCTCCTACCACAAGCTACCGCTACGCAGCGGTAGTGTCAGTTTTAATTTTTGCCGCTGATCCGAGTACTGTATCGGTCGTGCGTCGTGGTTTTCTCTACCAGTGTTCTGGGAGGTAGAAAGGACCAGGGAGACAATTTACCACCATATATTATTATATGCGGAAGAGTAGTGCTTGTGGAACGTGCATAGCGCAAGATACGAGAACATAAGAGAAAAACTTGATTCCTCCAAAATTTTGCTGTGACATTGATAAGAAAATAAAATTATCGATATTTTTCATGTCTTTTTTGTAGACAACAAACTTTATAATATTTACCGTAATTTTTTTTCTTTTTCTTCAGTTTATAAATCATGTCATTCCCGCCAAGTCTTTTATACGACCATTGGAACTTAAATAGTGGTAACTTTTTCTTCACAACCGATGCAAAAGCGTTAAATGTTTGCACTTGTTACTGACCTTCAAAGTAATCACCAGCGTTGTGTAGAATCCGTTGCAAGCGATGTGGAAGGCGTAGTATACTGTTAGCAGAGTCTGTTCTGTTGATGGTGCGAATTGGGCGATCTACTGCCTTTCGAATATCTAGAGCAGTTCTGAAGCGAATGCCGCGAAATGGTTCCTTCATGTTCGGAATCAAATCAAAGTCACAAGTACTTAAGTACGGGGAGTATGGTGGATGGTACTTTACTTCCCAGTCCCATCGAGCAAACAGACCAGCCACAGCTTGCGCTGTATGCGCCCACGCCATGTCGTGCAGAATGATGAGTGCGTTGCGCAGAAAGTGTTACCGCTTCTTGCACAGAGCTGGTCGCAGGTTATGCTCCAAAACCTACCTCAGAGAAGTTACAACCACCTCACTGGTGCATGTCTGCCACCGTTTGGCGACCTTCGTTGAAGGCTTTTACCCAACGTGCAATGCAATGCCGATTCCCCGCACGTCTCTTGAAGACCTTGATGACACTGTCGTACAGTATGAACTCTGGCACATTCAATCTTGATACAACTCCATTGTTTCTGTTTCGAAAACTTAGTGACAACGTTACGTTAGACTGCTGGCTCACAACTGACTGTGTTTCCCTAGATTGTACGTACGCTGGTGACGTGGGACGGGCAGGTCCATTTGCTCAGATGTAATGTAGGTATGTCAAGAACGTGTGCTATAAAAATGTTCAAATGTTTGTAAGTTGTATGGGACTCAACTGCGGGGTCATCAGTCCCCAAACTTACAAACTACTTATGAACTAGCTTAGACTAAAGACGGCACAAACATCCAGCCCAAGGGGGGATTCGAACCCCCGACAGGGAACGACCTCGCGCATTGTAGCATAGCGCCTCAATGCGCTCGGCCGATCCGCCGCGGACGTCTGCTATCAGAGCCCAAGGGGGGATTCGAACCCCTGACAGGGAACGACCTCGCGCATTGTAGCATAGCGCCTCAATGCGCTCGGCCGATCCGCCGCGGCCGTCTGCTATCAGTGACAATAGTAGATTCCATTGCATAGTGTCTCCACGGCGGTGTTGCCACTATTAAGTTTCAACCCTCGTAATACATTTTGCGTCTTCTAAATTTATTTAGCAATAATAACGCAGCACCACATACTACTGTTTCTTCCTCCTCACTTGATATCTCTAAGCTTTGAGAATTCCGTAATGAAATAACAGCTCAAGTGGTGGTCGCCAGTGTACCCGCGGACCCGAAAAACGAACAATATTGTCAACATTGGCTAGGATAAGTTGGAATGTTCAAATGTTTGTAAATCTTTGGGGCTTAACTGCTTGGTTATTAGTCCGTAGCTTACAAACTACTTAAACTAGGGTAAACTAACCTAAGGACAAACACATAAACCCACGCCAGGGGGAGGAGTCGAACTCCCGACGGCGAACGGCCGCGCGCAGTGCAGAACGGCGCCTCAGTGCGCACAGCTAATCCGCCGCGGCAACAAGCAGAAAGCAATGTTGCGAAAGAAGACATGTTCCGAACTTCAGTGCAAAGGCGCCTTTACGGAGTCACAGCGCTTTGTTGACAACTTGAGCCCACGGCTTTTTGGGATCTGTGCCGCACTTAGTCGTTTTCGTCAGCTCTTGCCAGCTGTGATAAGAACTCATCTGACCAAGCCACGGTTCTGCAGTCCAACTGATATGGTCATAAGCCCAGGAGAGGCGCTGCAGTCGATGCCGTGCTGTTACCTAAGGTATTCGATTCGGTCGTCTGCTGCCATAGCTTATTCGCGTCAAATTGCGCCGTACGTCCCACATTGATTTCTGCGGTTATTTCATGTCTGCTAGCACTGAAAACTACGGAAACGCCGCTCTCTTGATCGCCATTAAGTACGGGCGTCGGTCCTTGCATTGTCCATGGTAAGAGGTAATGCCTGAAATTTTGTATTCTAATCACGCTGTTAACACCGTGTTTCTCACAATATAGAATTCCTGGCCGATTTCTGAAATGGACTGTCCCATGCGTTCAGCTCCTACTGCCATACCGCGTTCAAAGTCTGTTAATTCCGGTTCCGTAGCAATAATCACGTCAGGAACATTTCACGTGAATCGTCGGAGTACTAACGGTAGCTGTACCAATGCACCGCCCTTTTATGCTCCCGTACAAGGTCTATGGTGGACAAGTCTGGACACCAATTTTCCTAACGGTGCCGCCATTTTGGTTCTACACTAGACGAAGCTAGTAGGAGAGAAAATAGTCAGTTTCGCAAATTATTATTATTCTGCAACCAGTTTGCGTACAGTTTGAGTCAGAAATTATATTCTTAAGTTTAGTTACCAAATACTGATAATTATTCAGTCTTACCAGGAGAGGTCCAAGACGATCCTCAGACATATGGCTCATACTGTGTGAGAAGAAACTGCTAGATGAACCATTGAAGTTCTTAAAATATCTGGCCTCAATGGGCCATGAAAGACTTCCGATTACAGGACGTTTGGATGATCAGTAAAGTAAGCTTTCCACTGAAGCACTTTTCGGGAAAAAATCTCTTGCCGGAAAATGCTTTCATAACATGTAAATTGTGTGTAATATGATTATTAACGATGATCATCCAAAATAAATGTAACTTTCGCAGATAATTGCTACAATTATTGTAAATACTGTCCTGAGTGGACACTTAACCAAATAACTACAATGGTTTAACTACATTAATTACCGAATCAAAGTAATTACAACTGAAATAATACTTTTATTTTACAAAAATAAATTTCAGTTTCGTAATTTTTCACTTGGCGCAATTATTTTCATGGGGTTCTTCCATTCTCTCTCGTACCTTTTCCAACTTAATTTCAGTTAAAACACTATGATCTGATAGAGATACAGTATCTCGAATTTTTTTCCATGTGCGTAATCATTAGCAACGCGCACTCCAGGAATGTTTCATATGCATGGAGCCGACATTCCATGTAAGATTTTGTTATCGGATAGTTCAACAGATGAAACTTTTCATTATCCTTCGGCTATACCTTGACAAATGGAAACTTGAGAAGAAAAGAATAGAAAAATAATATATATTAGGAGAAAACGCGTGCAGCCTTATTTTATTCAAATATGATTGGAGGAAATATAATTTCATTAATTAAAAGGCTACCTTTTGCTCACAATGGTGGTTGTATCGGTAGTCATATCACACATACATTGCAATGATAATGGATATAGCAACATACTCTGTAACCTGCATAGTCCGTCGCAATTTTACATTCTTTGCTTTACGCAACTAATATTTTCTAGTCACAAATATTATCCGAATGCAGTCCCCTACAGCCGCGTTTTAGAACCAAAATGGCCGCCACCGCAAAGGACCACGGTAGCGTGGCCTGGTCTCTCGTATACAGACCTTGCTCCCGCATACGCGACGCTACCACCACCTTTGTGTCCATATCTCCACCACGCGATTTTTGTCGCCATTGCCTGACACGCTTACTTGCGGCTGCAGGATGCCCTCCTCATCGGCTGCTGCACTCTTCCTCTGGCCGAGTATGTGCAAGGCGGTCTTCCTGGAAGTACTGTCGGCAATGGGTGGCTGCTCGGTGGGGCTCTGTCGAGACCTGACACTATGGGCCTACCTAACACTATCATGCACAAGGAGATATTTTTATGCTGACCAGTGACCTTTTGCTCGAACAATGAAAAACAAGTTAAACCCGCTAGAACTAAACAGCGACCCTCTTTCTCTGCACTGGGTTCTTAGGTAATTCATGTGAAGAACTCACAATCGAGTGGAAGAAGTTTCAATCTCGTAGAAGACGCAATAAAGTCACAGTGAATGTGCGCTTAAGTTCTTTACTTTGTTGACCTAGCGCAGTGAGTGATACCCTGCTCCCGACAATCTATATGGCTGTTAACCAGCTGCTATTGGAGGGTAGCCAGCACTCCGGCATCTCAACACAAAGGTCTCTGTGTCAGCTCACATCTCTGCTGGCAAAATTGTTAAGTATGCACTGATAACTGCTGAAATACGAAACTAAACAAAATCCACGAATTTTACTCTTTTGTGATTTAGGTTAGACACTGTTTCAGCTATACAAGGCGATGACAAACGAAACAGTCAAACCGTACTGCATTACTGAACATCTGTAGCTCATCCAACTTTCTCTTCAGTTTAATTAAACAGCTGCTCTTTCGTTATCATTAATCAAAATGCCATGTGTCATAATGGACAGATAGTTTCACCACGTTTCACGTAAAGTGAA
The DNA here is from genome assembly GCA_026315105.1 of Locusta migratoria. NCBI lineage: Eukaryota > Metazoa > Arthropoda > Insecta > Orthoptera > Acrididae > Locusta > Locusta migratoria. The sequence goes on along the minus strand of CM048744.1, from coordinate 500,789,818 downwards.
AATTTCTCGGTCAGCCACGAAATCACATGATTAACTAGCTGAAGTTCCGGCGTTGCCCGGGTATTTATTTACACCATACCCTACTTAGTCCATCTGCTCCCCCGTCCTCTATCTCTGTTCCTCGTGTTTTGAAATCCAAGTGTCCAAGTTTTTCTCAAGATCGGAATAAAAATATAGACTGATGTCTGTACTTAAAGTATCCTCCGCCATAACAATATTAAATTTTATGAAGACAGTGACCTTTCCATCGTTTTGAAAGTCACACGTGTACAATTTCATCAAGACTGCAACAAAACTGTAGGTTTGTATGCAATACAAACACACAAACAAATGCAAGGATACACTACTTCATACATACATACAGATAGTAAATGTGGTTGAAAAATATAGAGCATATGTCTGTCCGACTGTTTATAACAGTATCATGTAAAAATTGGGAGTAAAAATGTCAATAAATTTATGAGGTTCTTGGCAAAAACGTTAAACAATTACTTTTTTTAATAACTGTGTTTACCATGAATATCATTGTTTACGTCGTCATATCTCCTGAACTGTGTGTCGTGGGTGCTTCTGAACCCAACAGCAATTTTACCTTACGGTACGAAATACGTGCACCAAATTTGGTTGAAATCGTTCCAATCTTTGTAAAAGAGGCGTGCAACATTCTCACGTCATATCTCCTGAACTATACGTCAAACACGGATAAAATTATTTCTATAACCTTCGCAAAAGTGCAAGCAATAAGTTGACAATGTTTCATCGCAATCTGATAAACGGTACGGCAGTACATAAAATACAGATATACAAAGAAACAAATCAACATCCACTTTTATATATTTGATATGTGTGTGTGTGTGTGTGTGTGTGTGTGTGTGTGTGTGTGTAAAATAGTTGGTTTTGGACGATTTATTGCCGAAGAAAATTCATCCGAAGTTACCGAATACTTTAAACTTCTTTTCGATTTCAATGGTTAAGAAATGCGAGTTGTATTCCTACATCTACATAGATACTCTGCAAATCACATTTAAGTGCCTGGCAGAGGGTTCCTCTGTCGTTCTTGCTTTGGATATGAACCAAATGAGCTACATCCGAAAATACAATAAGAGATGAAAATATCAATATTGCATATGACAGGATTGAATAAATGCCCACTAAAGCTGTAAAAATAACTTAAATAATCGGTATGTCAGTAGAAAGTGAGTAATATTTTATGTGACGAATTAACAATTCTCTGATGCTGACAGAAAGAAAATTTGGAAACAGTTGTATTTTCGTTGACTATGGAACAACTAGATATATAAAAAATTATAAAAGAGGCATGCAGTACAAACTGAAATAGATCTATAAATTAACATTTCTAGAGGAAAAAAGGGTACAAATAATTGGAACAGCAAGCAGGTTTGCATACAGTTTGGACTTGTAACTTCTCCTGCACATAAACGGTGTGGTGGTTGAAGAGACCTCTGATTGCAAGTAGGGGGTAACGACAGTTGTCAGGGCCGCATAGAGGGAGAGGGGGGGGGGGGGTTAAGATTGTATATCCGGCCCTCCAAGTGGGCGAGGAACCTCCACTCTGATTTTTAATGACTTCTAAAGTTCCATTAGTTATATAGTCCAATACATGGTATTGCTGATGTTATAGAACGAAGTTTATTTCCTTAAACTGTCTACTGTACTTTCACATAAGTGTTTTAAGCCTACATAAGTCAGCAATCGTCACACATGCCTCAACGCCGGTTAATCCCTTCCTGACATTTTTGACGGTTGTTTTAGATACAGTACTTACTGGACAAACAGTGGACACAATGAAATTCCCCTTAAATTTAATAACGTCAAATAAGGCATTTTTCCATTGCAGTATTTCATATGTAGATGAGAAATTTTCATATTGTGTATGTAAAATAGTAATGTCACATTCGAATATTTACGAGGAAGTAAAAAATAAATAAATAAATAAAAATTTCTCACAGAAATAATAGGCTTAAACCTGGCAGACCAGTTTGAAAGAAAGCGAATTGAAACATAAAAATAATATCTCACTGTGTCAAAAAATTCAATTGTTTGTAAACCTAAGGGATTTAACTTCGTTGGTCATTAGTTCCTACGCTTACAAACTACTTACACTAACTTATGCTAAGGACTACACAAACACCCACGCCCGAGGGAGGACTCGAACCCCCGACGTCGAACGGCCGCGCGCACCGCAGCTGGGCGCCTTAGTGCGCACGGCTATTCTGCCGCGCCTCCCTGTGTCAAGTCGAACTTTAAGGGATATAATGTATCATAAAAGCAAGTTCTTTCTCATTCCGTTACATATATTAGGAAGCTCGTGTAAGGGAAGAGCAACCAAATTGGCCACAAACACAAAATAAGGATATGGAGGAGGAATGCCTCAGTAACAACGCTGGGTAGAATCCTGCGATACTGATGTCAAGTATAAGCTAAAGATGAAAATTGAAGAAAACCTTCCGTCTATGGACATGTTAAACCTGCACCATCAACACGAATCAGACTGGGAATAATATCTCCCATTGATTCGTAAGTGTATACAATTTACGCCCTGCCTTACACATGAAAGGGCTCGTTTTCTAGACAAATACTTTCAGTTTCGACAAAACTACGTACATCTCGTGGAACGGTGGCTAGAAAAATCTCAGAGCTTGAAACCGACTCAGCAACATATCAGTACGCACTATATAGTTGTTTTCATGTGTTGGTAACTCCATTACTTTCGAGTTTTGCGTATGTTTGAAACTAGTATAAAGATCCAGCGACGTGCTGTCGTCGGCAAGTGTTACTAGTGAATAACTGTCACTCGTGCTATCATATGACATGTTTCCCAGTGAAGCATCATAATGAGTGCGATCAGCTACCACAATCAGTTTCTAAAGTGATATGTCTTGTTATTGCGTTTGAAAAATGTTCAAATTTTTGTAAATCTAAGGGACCTAAGTACGGTGGTTATCAGTCCTTAGGAGTACAAACTGCATACACTAACTTAAAGTAACTTATGTTAAGGACAACACAAACACCCATGCCCGAAGGAGGACTCGAACGCCCAACAGCGAACGGTCGCGCGCACCGTAGCAGGGCGCCTTAGCGCACATGGCTATTCTGCCACGCCATATTACGTTTGAAACACATATATACCTTTGAAATTGATTTTAACTTTCTTGTTTATAATTAACTTCAAAGCTAACCTACCACCCTACTATATTTTCCGTAATACAACAAACATCCATAGTTTACTTGATCTTAGCGTTTCGTCTACTTCTGACAATTCTGGAGTATTCAATTTCACGTTATTCAACTTTTCTTCGAACTCGGCTACGCTAACTACGAATTGTAACATTCTGCTGCTAATTCACCCAAAATGAAAAGCATACCGGTGTGCAAAACTTAGAGCGAAAGTAATTTTCGTTTGGAAAAGGCTAGATGATTTTTCGGTCATATACAGAAAGAACCGCTACAGTATATCACATAAGGTAAATGAAAGAAACAAGGAATCTATCCTCGTGACTTCACGTACCCCTGAAGTACATTTGTTTCTGCCATCTATGGTATATACATTGACTTCAAAAACATAATCTAGCCCCAGGTGATGCTCGCTGAGCAGCATCACTGTGAATATCGTATACCACGACGCGAAAACGTGTTCTAATAAATCTCCTGTATTTCATGAACTCCAACAGGGAAATGGACTGGAGTAGATTGGGGGGACGGTGAAGCTGGGGCATTGGAGACAGCATGCGGCCCCGCTAATCAAATGAGAGGCGATCTCTGACCTATTCGCGCTGACCCTGGGCATAAATTTGGCGCCTGACATGTTTACACGCATTACGGAGTATTAGTGGCGTCTATCGAACGTGTCTGGCACTAAACAATCTGACCGTTTCGGTCAGTGTCCCACATTGCACAACCCGGAACAAAGGACAGAGATAACCGCCACAATGGCTGGCTGAGCTGGCAGGCGTGTCACGCAGTAGCAGGGCCACTGGCAAGGTGTGGGCGAGCCGTTAATTAAACCATTTGTCTCCACTGTCCAGAAACATTTACGTTAATGTACTGTACTTGGGCAACTTTAGGCAAAGGACGGGAATGGTTTTATATGCTTAGAAATACGAGGATTACTTGTTTCCTTCTCTGTCGCCACTATCACCATACAGTAAGTGAAGCTCCTTGAAACTTGTGTTGTAATGAGAAACCAGGTCATACGTTTCGATCAGTAACGTTCGTCTGCTTACTTGACGAAGAGCAAAATTCGAACGAACGACAAAATTTTGCAACCTAAGGTTGTATTCTTGTTGCAAGCAACGCAAAATTAAGGAGAAGCATTGGTAGTTAAAATCTCATTGTTAGTTTAAAATCGTCTTTATCAGTTTACCTTAAATCTTTAGACGACACTCTAATGAACATTCTGACGCACAGACACTACATATTTTCTGAATACAAATACAACTCGTTGGTTAACGCTGTTACCAAAAATTCGAAATATTCTTGACCGATTTAGTCCAAACTCTTCACAATGTTCTAATATACAATCGAATAGACGTGGCTAGCCGCGGTGGAGTAGCCGAGCGGTCTAAAGCACCTCGCTACGGAGCGCGGGATTGCTCGCCGTCTACGGTTCGAGTCCTCCCTAGGGCATGGGTCTGTGTGTTGTCCTTAGGTTAGTTTACCTAGGTTTAAGTAGTTTGTAAGCTACGGCCTATTGACCACGCAGTTTGGTCCGATAGATTTACAAACATTTGAACTTTTTTATGGCTATACATTTTCCTATTAAATATTGTTCAGTGCCGGTTATTCGTAACTAGCTGAAAAGTCGGCGTTGTCTGGGTATTTATTTATTTGTTTGTTTGTTCGAGCCTTGAGTTACTACTTCTCTAAGCCCTTCGTTGTTAGTCCATCTGCATTTATCTAAAAAAAAATTTAAAAAAAAAAGTTATATTTATGGTAGAATATATAAGAAAAAAGGAGGTCTTGCATAATATACAAAATAATACGTGCAGCAACCAAACTAAAAAAAAAAAATAGTAATCGAAATACAAATGATATGTAACATTCACGCATTCATTTAACTCAAAATCTGATTATGAATAATATTTCTAGTTACTAGTTCAGGAACGAGAAGAAATAAACTCTTTGATAAACACACCTTTGAGTAAGCTGCATGAAGTTGTCTGGGTGAGAAACATGGAGATTCACATCCACTCCGCAGTCTTTAAAAGACTGCCCTGCGATTTATTAATCGTAATAGAAAATGCAAGTCTCACTGTAAACAGCAAAGTTGAAATGTAGATCTGTCGGAAATAATGGGTAGTTTTCGGGGCCGTACCCTGTACGTGGAACGATTAGTTTTGTGTTACCATCTCAGGTATGTGTTTCACGCGGGACAAAACAGATACTGCTCCGCTTGACAAGGTAACCGCAGTCTGAAGGTGCCATCGGCGGCAGCAGCAAGCAGTCAGTGCACGCAAGACAGCCGTCTCGTACTACAGAAAAGCGCAGGTCTAATCGAGATAGACCAACGTAGCTCCATACCTCGTAAAGGTAGGGAAACGACAGTGGAAGAAATATTCAAATGTTTGTATAGTTTATGGGACTTAACTACGGGGTCATCAGTCCCTAAATTTACAAACTACTTATGAACTACTTACGAACTAGGACGGCACAAATATCCATGCCCGAGGGGGGATTCGAACCCCCGACCGTAGTGGCCGTGCAGGCCGTGACGGAGCGCCTCAGTCTCGGCCACCGCGGCCGGCGACAGTGGAAGAGCCGGCCGCGGTGGCCGAGGGGACTGAGGCGCTCCAGTCACGGTCTGTACGGCTACTACGGTCGGGGGTACGAATCCCCCCTCGGGCATGGATATTTGTGCCGTCCTTAGTGTTAGCTAGTTCATAAGTAGTTTGTAAGCTTAGGGACTGATGACCCCGTAGTTAAGTCCCATAAGCTCTACAAACATTTGAACATTTGACAGTGGAAGACCGAAGGCATATTTTGCGGCTGCATAGTGAGGGAAAATTATATGCAGAAATAGGCAAGGTTGTCAACCGAAACCGAAACACTATATTTAGTATCGTCCAGAAATGGAAAGGAGACAAAAACTCTTGTCAATCGTCCACGACAGGGGTGTCCTCAAAAACTCAGGAACAGAGACAGACAAGAGGAAGATAGTTCGCAGACCCGCGGACAAAGGCCCCTGCTATAGCGGCAGAACTGGTATAAGGCGTTGGTACCGAAGTTAGTGTTATAACAGCGCGCAGATGCCTGAACAGTGCTGGATACAATGCCAGAATTCCAAGGCGCAAACCGTTCGACTGTAACTGCAACGAAAGAAAGAGTTCAAATGTTTGTATAGCTCATGGGACTTAACTACGGGGTCATCAGTTCCTAAACTTACAAACTACTTATGAACTGACTAATACTAAGGACGGCACAATATCCATGCCCGAGGGGGGATTCGAACCCCTGACCGTAGTGGCCGTGCGGACCGTGACTGGCGCGCCGCAGAGCGCTCGGCCATCGCGGCCGGCACAACGCAAAAAACGGATGGTTTTTGCAGAATTCGTCGGCAAGATTCTGTGGAAAGACGAATGGAAATTTACTTTGAGCCACGTGGATGGTCTTAGTTTAGTGTGCCGTTGCAAACACGGAGCCCAGAAATATGCAAAAAACCATCAAACATGCAGGCGGCGGTGTGGGGATGCATGTCTTCCAGATGTGTTGGCGAGCTTGTATTTATTGAAGACAAATTTGAGTATCTCGATATACTCAAGCAAAATCTGCAGAAAAGTGCTTGGAGATGATTTTTATTTCCAACAAGACAATGAACCCAAACATAAGGCGGAAATTGCAAATTGTGGATAGTATACAACACGCCTCATTACCGCAACGCAGTCTCCGGACCTCAATCCCATCGAAAACGTCTGGAATGAACTGAATACGAGACTACAAAACGACATGCGTGCAGGTTGACACTTTTGCGTGCTTATATAGAAGAAGAATGGGCGAATATCGGTTCGGATATAACAAAAATGGTTGTTTACTCCATACCACAAAGACTGAATGAGGGCTTCAATACAGAGAAAGGGACGCACTATCAAATACTGACTGCTGAGTGTCTGAATGCTTTTGCCCATTGTATATTTCGATTTTATTTCAGATTATGTCAGATTGACATATGTATTACCCATCTGCAAAGAATAAAATACATTTTTCAGTTAAAAACATATTTAATGTTTACTTCTCTGATTACTCCCAGTGTCTGAATACTTTTGCCCACCTCTGTAAGTCCATTGCTTTCACCTGAAGCCGAGTGCGCTTCATAGCTCAAAGTTGTCAACAGTACTGTTAGCTTTCCAGGAATTTCTTTAAGCTGACTAGAATACAGGAGTGTCTTGATAGTAATTAAGAAATATATTAAAACGTGGTACATGATGTGATAGGTTTATACCCATCGTAGTATATATTCACTACTATAATTGCTGAATGTCTGTAAAATCTGTTGCGAATGAAGCTAATTGCAAAGAAGTACTAGATAAGAACCTGATGTTTGATGAGGCGGTGTTCCACGAACGTTACTGTTGATATCCTCACATCTCATGAAGTACGTGTCGTACTTCGATACAATTTCGAAAGTACATTCAGCTGTATGTGTGTATACAGTCTGTAAAATTTTCTGCGCCTACAATTTGTACTGTAGAAATTATAAATTGTAACGTCTTAGCAAATGCCGCATTTTTACTCCAAGAACAGTGGAAAAGTAGTAAGCAAGAAGCTTTTTACATCATTTTGTTGTGGTTGTCAAAGGGGAAAAGTGTAATAAAGGTAAGAAATTATCTTTAAATTTTGTAGCAAGTCGCTAAGCAGTGTCATTCTCATACACTGTATGAATAAAATATCGTCCCATGATGTGGCAGTTTTTTGAGACTCCTGTCGTTTATATCTTAAGAACCATGTCTCGTATGTTTTTCTTACCACTGCAGAATTGTTACCTCACGCTAAGGAAAATGTGTACCAAATTTGGATGAAATCGGTCGAGCGGTTTAGGAGGAAATGTGTAATGTTGTCGTGTGATGCAGCAGTTTTTCAAAATGTTCAAATGTTTGTTAAGCTTCAGGGTCTTAACTGCGGGGTCATCAGTCCCTAAACTTACAAACTACTTATGAACTACCTTATACTAAAGACGACACAAACATCCATGCCCGAGGGGGGATTCGAACCTCCGACCGTAGCGGCCGTGCATGCTGTGACTGGCGCGCCGCAGTCCGCTCGGCCACTGCGGCCGGCAGCAGCAGTTTTACGCGCATCTCATTGTTTATGACATACGTCCTGAACTACAATGTGTTGTACGTGTTGCTTTAGAATTACGGCGACCGTCCACATGGATTGAAGCTTACGTGTGCATAATTTCTTATATATTGCAACATAACTGTAGATTTGTATGGAATAGGGTAATAGGTACACACAAACACAGGGACACTCTGATTTATATATATTTATACAAGTCTACTGTTTTATTCCGAACTAATTGAAATTTTGTACAGTTAATCTTCATAACAAATGGATTATCACTATGTACCTAAGATTTTCTGAATGCCGGAGGGTACCTTACATTGAACTTCGACATTGTTTGATCAATTGGCATGTAAGTTAGCACATGTATGAACAAGATGCGTCTGAAAAGTTCGGTGAGTGGTCTCAGGAAATAAAGGAAACAAGAGTTACAAACAAAATACCTATACAGGCCTTCAAAGAAATCGCCATTGGCTACAATACACTTCTGACATCGGTTGTACAGCTGTTGGAAACTGTCAGCAAACGCTCCTCGTGGAATCGCTCGAAGCACTGAGGTCACACATTGTTGGATCCTCGCAACCACTGACACTTTTTACTCACTGTTCAACACCAAACACTTGTATTAACATCACATGCTGTCAGCGGCCGTTTTACCTAATTTGAAACAAACGTTGGTTTTGATTGCTCCATTTTGCGCTTCATGTTGCAATGACACGAGTTCTCACACTGACCCTGTTAGCTGGGTCGCAGCGGGTACCACCGCGGAGCGGCTGAGCGCATTGAGGCGCTATGCTACGATGCACAAGGTCGTTCCCCGTCGAGGGTTCAAATCCCCCCTCGGGCATGGATGTTTCTGCTGTCTTTAGTATAAGTTAGTTCATAAGTAGTTTGTAAGTTTAGGGACTGATGACCAAGCAGTTAAGTACCATAAGCTTCACAAACATTTGAACATTTTTTGTACCACCGCTTCAGTGCAGTGCGCACAATAGAGGGGCGCTTGTTGACATGCCCTGGATGTGTATGCGTGGGCACCTCATCCTTGCCAACGCGGTTTGTAAATTATGGCACCATTCACCGAACTTTTCAGACGCACCTTGTATCTATGCTTGCATGTAGATGTTTTAATACTCCGTATCGCTGGGGATCCTTCGAAATAAACTTCGACACTTTTCCCCGATCACCGTGAAAGTAGCCATAGACACCGTGCCATAGACAGGGTGAGGGAGAGGTGGACTAAGAGAGCAAGAGGACGAGGTGGGGGGGAGATGTGGGGCAGATGGGCCGAGAGAGGGCCTGCAGGAAATGAACGAAGAGAGATAAGGACAGAGAGAGGAGGGGAGAGGAGACGGACTAACAGAAGTGTGGTAAGCGTTACAAGTATTGTGTCGCTGTGGCTGCAGAGTGTGCCGGAGCTATGTGGGTCGTGTCAGTGTTTTGGGGGCTGTGTGCAGCGCGTGACATCATGCGGGCAGAAAAAAGTGTCCCTGTAAGGAGAGGAGCAGCAGCAGCAGCAGCAGCAGAAGCAGCAGGGACGCGTCATCCGCGACGGAGACCTCTGCCCGCGGTCACGGCCGCAGAGCGGCGCTGCACAGCTTCCTCACACTAGGTACCACCCCAGCATTCACATCACACCACGTACACTACGGTCGGGGGTTCGAATCCCCCCTCGGGCATGGATATTTGTGCCGTCCTTAGTCTTAGCTAGTTCATAAGTAGTTTGTAAGCTTAGGGACTGATGACCCCGTAGTTAAGTCCCATAAGTTCTACAAACATTTGAACATTTCACACCACGTACAGAGAGCCAAACCCAAGCTATGAATGCACAAGTATATAGTACCTGAAAAAGTCAATAATACTAATCGTTATTTACTGGCCATCTGTGTCGGCAAAGTTACGTTGCCACCGTCTCCTCTCATGACTGTACATCTCAATAAAAACCAGTCATATGTATCATGTTCTCGATGAACGTGAGCTCCGTTGAACTAACTTGTTACTACTACCACTACCGCGGTGGCCGAGGGGACTCCGGCGCGTCAGTCACGGTCTGCACGGCCACTACGTTCGTGGGTTCGAATCCCTCCTCGGCCATGCATATTTGTGCCGTCCTTAGTATTAGCTAGTTCATAAGTAGTTTGTAAGTTTAGGGACTGATGACCCCCTAGTTAAGTCCCATATGCTCTACAAACATTTCAACATTTTAACTACTAACACAACATTATTCAGAAGATGGCCCCACCAGAATGACCACGCGGTCTCAGGCGCCATACACAGATTGTACGGCCGCTTCTGTCGGAGGTTCAAGGCCTCTCTCAGGTTGTACGTGTGTTGGCCTTAGTATAAGTTCCAATAGTTTGGAAGTCTAGGGTCCCTTACGTTTACAAATATTTGCGCTTGCCCGCGAAAGGCAAAGGTCCCAGGTTCGAGTCCCGGTTCCGGCACACAATTTTTATCTGCCAGGAAGTTTCATATCAGCGCACACTCTGCTGCAGAGTGAAGTTTCATTCTGGAAACATTCCTTAGGCTGTGGCTAAGCCATGTCTCCACCATATCTTTTCTTCCAGGAGTGCTAGTCTTGCGTGTTTGCAGGAGAGCTGCTGTGAAGTTTGGAAAGTAGGAGGCGAGGTACTGGCAGAAGTAAAGTTGTGAGGCGTAAAAACGTAAAACGTATTAACCATTAAATGTATTTTAATAAATTTGACAAATTTCAAAACTCAAAGAATAACAACTTTTCCAATGAGTCTTCAAGAGTCTCTAAATCTCTAACAGAAACCTTGAAGCTCAACTGTTCCATATTTCGAATTACATATTTAATATCTTGAGTTACTCACTTTCTTAAGTACCCTCTGTTCTTCTTCAGCAATCAAGCTATCTCCATACCGTACCAATTACATCAAAATCGGTTAAGCGGTTTACTCCCGAAAGCGTAACAGACATAGCTTCTTTCGCATTTGTAATATTAGCTTGGATATGGATTTATTCAAATGATGAATTTTTCATTCAGATGTTATATGCATGAGTACACATGATGGAAATGTGGTTTTGCCGAACTGGTCGTCAATCAATAATAAAAAGTGGACTTGGCTTTCTGATGTGTACCTCTGTATTCATTATACGATACATCGCTCCAAAACATTAATATTGCAAGTATACGCAGTGTGGGTCAGGAGAAAAGGTACATGCTTTGCGGGGTGATACTACTGGTGATTCTGGACAAAATACTTCTAAGAAATATGTGCCCTTTTCTTAGTCTTTTCCTGGTAACCCAATAAAAACAATTAAGGACAGTAAAAATGCAAGCGCCAGTAAATTAAGATACTGTTATGTTATAGTTTGCTTATTTGTATAATTTTACTCACAGCAGATGTTGCTTCTATACAGACGTGTTGTGTTGCCGATCGGAGCTCACTTCTGCATTCCTTTACCTGAGCATAAGCATATAAATTACTAGCGAGAAGTTCCTCTCTTGTGTCCACACTGAGCTTGTACACTTCGCTCTGCAGCCACCCCCACAAACAGTAATCCAATGGGGTAAGATCGGGTGACTTCGGTGGCTAAGCAATTATTCCACGGCGACCGGTCCAACGACCAGAATACGTTATGTTGAGATACCGTGTCACTGGCTGTGCGGAATGTGTAGGATATCCGTCATCCTGAAACCACATGCAAGCTCGTGTTGCCAAAGGTAACACATTTCGAAGAATATCAAGACACCGTGTCCCATTAAGACGGTTATCTAAAACAACTGGACTATGAGTTGGTGGTCAATAATACCGCGCTACACGTTGACTGAAAAGCGTTGAAAATTCGTATCCACAGTAGCGCGCACTTTTTATCTGGGGCTGGCCGCGGTGGCCGAGGGGACTGAGGCGCTTCAGTCACGGTCTGCACGCCCACTACGGTCGGGGGTTCGAATCCCCCCTCGGGCATGGATATTTGTGCCGTCCTAGTTCGTAAGTAGTTCATAAGTAGTTTGTAAGTTTAGGGACTGATGACCCCGTAGTTAAGTCCCATAAGCTGTACAAACATTTGAACATTTTTTATCTGGGCATACGCGAGAGTTGCGCGTCTTGTTGAATCCATTACGTGGAATTAATCTATCATTGGCAATGATCCAGTGATAGACTTCTTGTCGGGCGGCAGCATTTCCTTCATGCACATGTTGTACACACTGCCGATGAAATGGATAACAGGCCTTGCTCGTGTAAAGGGCGTGACCACTTAAAACAGCGCCACCTACCGGGTCAAACTGTAGCTAAAAACCGTCCAGGTGACCCCACTGAGAAATTTGGACAATCCGCTGAAGGGGAGAAGAATTACTAAGATACATACCCTAGAATTTTGTATATACAAATATTACTATAATAAAATATTTGCATACTTTTTACGTCACTGTCAGTCTGAAATCTGTTTTCGAGCTCTGATATTATGTTTCTTACGTTCGTTTTCGATTATAATTTGACTGGTACAACACATTACTTTGTACACGTTTTCTTAAAAAAAAAAAGCCTTGTGTTCCGTAATTAGTTCAGTGTAGCGCTGAAAGCGACTAAATTCTAAAATAAATAAATGTAAAATCGTATTGCCTGCCTCTAATTTGCATTTGTTTACCTAAGCGTTAGGGATAAGTTTTACAAAAGCATTCACGTGTATGAAACAGGCAACTAGTGTCACAGACTGTTAAACATTATTTTTATCCCGGTGTACAAAGTAAAAAAGCATGGTCAAAATGCTTTAAGGTCTGTGAAAACGTCAGAATGCTGTTAGCACCTGATAATAATTGCATTGTACAGAACGTAACTGGTGTGTATTATCGACGGCTGTGTGCTGCTCTAAGCAGACAAGAAACTGAGTAAGGAGGCTGGGCATGAGCTCACTCACAAACACATGACGCACCGCCTCTCCTCGCTTTCCAGCTACGGAAATACCAAGCGTTGCGTGCCACCGTAGATGAAAAATTAATTTTACACTACTGGAAATACAAAATGCAAAATCAAAAATGATCTTAAGTATGACAGGCATACTTATTCAGCTGATAACACATTGTACAAAGATCACATACAGCTCTAGATGCAGTGAGAACGAGAATAGGATCGCTATTGTTTCCGTCACAGCTGCCTGTAATCGCTGTACACGCCTCGGCGTCGAGTCAAAGAAGCCCTGGACGCATTGTGGTATAGCAGTCCATTCTGCTTCTACATAATGCCAAAGTTGGTCTGAGGCAGCAGCGGAAGTTGTATGGCGCACCAGGCGTTCTCCCATCGTTGACCAAACGTCTTCGACAGCCTAGGCATCAGGAGAGCAGGGAGGCGGAAGCAGCAGCAAAGCAGTCCGATGGGCAATGAAGAAGTCTTCAACACTGCATGCCAATGTGGCCGTCGGCAAGCTCTGAATGTATGGAAAGACAATAACGTCCAAAAATTACGAGATAAGACGCGGGCTGATTAGTGTACATTAGTGCGAACTAGGTGACTGCGAGAGTGGAATCCAATCTGAACCAAAGTACCGGGTGCAGGACCACTATGGCGATGCATAAGTCTCTCACCACGGTGCCTCCAGACATTAACCCAACCATGATGGCTTTGCTGTGTGGGTGTTTTGATATGTGTTGTTTATTTGTAATAGAACTCAATTAGTGGAAGACAACTGGCATTTACAGAATTCACTAAACATCTAACTCCGTAATCATCTTGATGTTGAAGCCCTTTCTTTGGTCTGTGTTTGCTTTATAAATAATTAGTTGCTTCTGTATAAGGATCTGCGTCGAGCAAAACGCTGGTTTTTCTTTATAAAATGTTCAAATGTTTGTATAGTCTATGGGACTTAACTACGGGGTCATCAGTCCCTAAACTTACAAACTACTTATGAACTACTTACGAACTAGGACGGCACAAATATCCATGCCCGAGGGGGGATTCGAACCCCCGACCGTAGTGGCCGTGCAGACCGTGACTGGAGCGCCTCAGTCTCCTCGGCCACCGCGGCCGGCGTTTTTCTTTATATATTCCCATACATGTTTCCCTACAGTTGTAGCATTTTCATTGAGTCCTTTTTATTGCTTTAAAATTCAACAACTAAAATATTTCTAGTTTTTACAGGTAATTAAAATTTCATACGGTTAATTATAATTATGTACAAGAATTTCACATATGTATATATATACCTCGTTTTACATGTTGCACTAGTTAGTTTTCCTACATCATCCCTGTAGGTCTCTGTTTACAGTCTGTTATTTGCAACCATTTGGCACTTTTATACAAAACTGTTTTACGTCGAAATATTTGATTTTTCTTATTCTAATTAACAGTATGAAATTGTAATAGCCTATAAAAACTAAAGAAATTTCTGTTGCTCAATTTTAAAGCAATAAATAGGACACACTGAAGATGCTACAACTGTATCGAAACATGTGTGGGAATTTGAAGACAGAAACCAGTGTATTGCTCAAGGCAGATCGTTATAAAGAATCAACTAATTATCTAACTCTGTCTCTCAAATCGCATCGTTTTTCCCCCAACTTTTCGGGACCACTGATTTGTAGTTGACGCTATTGGTCTAAAATTATCTCCATCGTCACTGATCTGTAAATGCTCTCATTAATTAATACTGAACACACGTTCAGTGAAAAGCTAAAATGTAGAGAAGACCGTGGACTTGTACCGTTATTTTTGTCTGGGATGATGTGAGCGGGGCGTCGTATGGTTGAACAGGAGCGTTCCAACATACAATAATTTAGATTTTAAGCACTGATGGGAAGTACGCTCCACCATCACTTTCACAGTTTCGAATGTTTCGAATGTTTGTATAGCTTAAGGTACTTAACTACGGGGTCATCAGTCCCTAAACTTACAAACTACTTATGAACTAACTAAGTCGAAGGACGGCACAAATATCCATGCCCGAGGGGGGATTCGAACCCCCGACCGTAGTGGCCGTGCAGATCGTGACTGGAGCGCCTCAGTCCCCTCGGCCACCGCGGCCGGCACTTTCACAGTGATTTGCAGGATACAGATGTATATGTAGGTGTATTTCGACAAAACCGAACACACGAAAAGGTAAAACAGTCATCGAAGATTGGTTTGAACACCATCGAGCTTTACTAGGCATGATCGTGTTGAAGGTGGTATGCCGTTGCCTTCCTCCGGCATTCGAACAGACTTACCCAGACATTTATAGGAGAACAGCCACTTTGGCATGAATTCCACGCCACGGTGCAACTCGCCATTTTTCAAATCAGCGCGTTGCCAGAGGTGAATGAAGTAATAAGTGGCCGACTATAAATAAATAAATAAAAGTAGAACTGACTGGAGATCGAAGGCGCTACATTTGTATTTGTAGCCTGGTACTTGAACCACTGAGCCATGGAGCCACACACCGAATACGTAAGGTACGACACTTACGTAACAGTGGACACCTGGTCAGAGACATGCTGCATTAATGTGTGCTGGAGCGGCGGCATTGGCAGGGGTCGCCGTGCGGCACGTAGGAAGGAAGCACAGCGAGTCAACTGTTTGTCTAAAGCAGTGGCTCGCGACCCCAAAGGAGGGTCGCCAAGACATGCTTGGGGGGTCGACCTCTCAGGAGAAAGTACTTCCACCATAAACTGACTAGGCGTTCATTAATAGAAAGCGTATGCCCAAGTGAAATTTATGTAATGTTAAAATTAAGGAGTTCCTTGTGTAACATTAATTATGAATGGCATCGATCATAGATTGTTTTATAATACAGTGTCTTAATGATGAATAAGCGCTAAACCATAAAAAGGTAAAAGAACAACGATAAGATAGTCTGATACATTCGTAAAACGATCTAGCTCTTTGCAAATTGCCTATACAGTGGGGCCTTTCTAATGAGCATAATTCGCTTCTGAGTTTTGCCTGAAAACACTCGTTAAGCAAAATATATTCTTCTGTCGGAAATCATGTAAAATAGGATGTTTTCCGCTCCGGCAAATATACAGTAAATAAATAAATAAATAAAAATAAAAAGAAATTCGTCCAAGAATTTGAAAGATTGCTGGAGAAAAAGAAACATTAAATTTGTTTCTCTAAGATAACGTAGTAACATAGTTATGTTACGGTTTGTAAGGAGGAGAAGAGGGGGGAAATCGCCAGAATATTTTTATTTGGAAGGGGATCCCATAATCGAAAAAGGTTGAATAACACTGGTATAAATGATTGCCAAGTGAGACAGAAATATGATGAAATATAAAATTTTCACCATGCAGGAAAATCTATAGCAAGTGATCAATGTTTCAAGTGATGAAGGTAGCACAAAAAAACTTGAAAATATGAGTTATTTCCGGCACCACGTCATGACAAATAAATAAGAAATCATAAGTGTTAGCAGTAATTTTATTTATAAATAAATCCATTGATATCACAGTCGCCATCTTTCTTGCAACGATTTTCTAAATTTTCTACATGGATCAAATCGAATAACGAGACATTCATAAAATAAGAGAAATCTCCATCGCAAGTGATGAACGTTTAAAATTATTAGAGAAGGGCTTGAAAGGGGTGCATTGGCTGGAATGAAAACAACACAGGGTCCTAGACTGTCCGCAATGTTATTCAATCCGTACATTAGCAAGCTGTGAAGGAAAGCAAGAAGAAATTCAGAAAGTAATTAACGTTCAGGGAAAAGAAGACAGTGTGTTGAAAAAGGAGCGTATAAAATGAAGATTAACAAGAGCAAAACAAGGGTAATGGAATGTAATATAATAAAATCGAGCAATGCTGAAGGAATCAGATTAGGTGACGAGAGATTAAAGGTGAAAGATGAGTTTTGTTACTTGGACAGTAAAATAAAGTACGCTGTTCGCAGAGGAGAGGACATAAAATGTAGAATGGCGATGGGAAGAAAAGCGTTTTAGAAAAAGAAAAATTTGTTAACAGCGCCATTAATTTACGTGTTAGGATGTCTTTTCTGTAGGGTTTTGTGCGGAGACTTGCTTTGGCTTGGAGTAAAACGTAGATAGTTAGACGATAGGTAGTTAAGAACAGGACAGAAGCTGTTGAAACGTGGTGCTAGAAACGTTCACGTATTGAGTATTGGTCAGGTAATTGGGAACCACAGCAGATCAGTTTAAAGGAAGACATGGAAGCAGTTCAGATGCGAGCAGCTACATTCGTTACCGGGAGGTTCGACCAATGCGCGAGTGTAACTGAAATGCTCCGGGAACTCAAATGGGGATCGATGGAGGAAAGATGACGTTGTTTTCGAGAAATTCTGTTGAGGAAATTTAGAGGGGCGGAATTTGAAACTGAATGTAGAACGATCTTGTTGCCGCCAAGTTACATTTCGAGTAAAGATCAGAAAGACAAGAGAAATTAGGGCTCGTACAGGGGCATGAAGAAATTCCTTTTTCTTTGTTCAATTGGGAGTGGAATAGGAAAGGAAATGCCTAATAGTAGTACAATGTACCCTCCGCCACGCACCGTACGTTGTATTGTGGAGTATATATGTGGATGCAGAGGTTGAAGATTAGGTGCGTAGATCGCTTAACTGATAAGGTGAGAAGGCACTGAACAGAATTGGGGAGAAAAGGAATTTCTGGCATACCTTGACTAAAAAGAGAGATCGATTGGTAGGACACCTTCGTAGCCATCAAAGAATCGTAAATTTGGCACTAGGGGGAAGTGTGTGGGGAAAAAAATAACCCACTCCCGCATCGAAGGTTCGAGTCGTTTCTCGGGCATGTGTGTGTGTGTGTGTGTGTGTGTGTGTGTGTGTGTGTGTGTGTGTGTGTGTTGTCCTAAGGTTAGTTCAGCTTAGTTTTAGTAGTTTGTAAGCCTAGGGACTGATGACCAGAGTAGTTTGGTTTCATAGAATTACAAGCTTTTGAATTTGAAAAGTTGCAGAGGGAGACTAAGAGCCGAATACAGTATGCAGATACAAATGTCTCTAGAATGAAACATTCACTCTGCAGCGGAGTGTGCGCTGATATGAAACTTGCTGGCAGATTAAAATTGTGTGCCGGAACTAGGGCTCGAACCTGGGACCTATGCCTTTCGCGGGCAAGCGCTCTACCACTGAGCTATCGCGACACGACTGGCGGTCACGCCCCACAAGTTCAATTCTGCTAGTACCTCGCCTCCTACTTCGTAAACTTCACAGAAGCTCTCCTGCGAACCTTGCAAGACTAGCACTCCTGGAAGAAAGGATATGGTGGAGACATGGCTTAGCCGCAGCCTAAGGGATGTTTCCATAATGAAACTTTCACTCTGCAGCGTAGTGTGCATGTTTTGCAGGAGAACTTGTGTGAAGTTTGGAAAGTAGGAGGCGAGGTACTGGCAGAATTGAAGTTGTGGGATGTGACCGTGAATCGTGTCTGGATAGCTCAGTGGTAGAGCTCTTACCCTCGAAAGGCAAAGGTCCCAGGTTCGAGTCCCGGTTCCAGCACACAATATTAATCTGCCAGGAAGTTTCAGATACAACTGTATTTGGATTGCCTTTCTTGTGAGGAGACGAAGAGACTTGCACAGGTTAGATTAGGGTGGACAGCTGCATCAAAACAGTAACTGGACTGGAGACCACGACGACAATAAGAACAACAACAGTGCGTTTCAAATGTTTGTATAGCTTATGGGACTTAACTACGGGGTCATCAGACCCTAAACTCACAAACTACTTATGAACTAGCTACCACTAGGGACGGCACAGATATGCATGCCCGAGGCGTTTCAATTACATCATGAGGTACGGTCGGTGTATGGGTGAACGTAAATGGATCAGGTTGTGCTGCAAAATTCAAAATGGCACGCTCTTAGGTACGCGAAGTATGGCACGTTGCCAACTTTATGCGCTGTGAGACAGTGGCGTAATTATGGGGGGGGGGATGAGGGGGATAGAACCCTCCCCCCCCCAGAACCCCCTCCCCCCATAAAAAATGGAAAAAGGAAAAAGAAAAAAAAATCGTATAAGAACAATCTGGTAAAGGTAAAGAATGGAAAATTGGGGTGTTTTACCATAAGCTTTCATTGTATGGGAGTGAATTAGTTTCTTCAACGGAAGTGGTAGATAGTAGTCTGTCTGGAAACTGACTAAAATCTATCCCCCTCCCCCAAAGCCAAGTCCTAGTTACGCTATTGCTGTGGGAGCGCCCCAGACACCAGCGACCGTGATGTCGACCAAAGCGCAGACCGTGTGCAGACACTTGCGGCTACTGACCGTGTGCGGATGGCGCGCAGGCGGCGCAGCGCGCGCCTGTGCAGGGAGCGCGCCTCCCACTGCTTGGGCGTCCTCTTCCTGCCGGAGTCCGCCATGGGCGCCGGTCGCGCGCGCACTGCCGCTGCCTCTGCCGCTGCCTTATCGCGGCCCACTTACACCGCCACCACAGCACAGCACTTTATCACCCGCCGCCGGTCAACACATCTTCCGGAGCGCTGCGTCACACGCGGTTTCGCCGCCCGCCGGCGCGACACTGTAGCGCGCGACTTCCGGTGAACGCCGCGGGCGCTCGCCGACGACACTGAGCGTCCGCGGGCAGCTGGCGAGCACTGCTGGAGGCGGGAGATAAAACGAGCGGGCTGCGGCGCAGCACGTGCGCGCTCCTACGCCCATCGCACGCACACGCCCGGCCGCTCCAATTGCTCGCGCGCGCCGCGGCTGACGGCTGACGTGGCGTCTCTGCCGGCACTGCCGCCTCCCAGCCCTCTACTCGGATGTCCGCAGCCAACCTTGCACCGCGCACCAGATACATATTCACTTACACGACACCGCGTCAGTTCCGCTGTCTTACGTAACAGCCACAATGCCCCATCCACAATTAGTATGCAAATAACATCTGCCTGGCCGCGGTGGAGTAGCCGAGCGGTCTAAAGCGTCTCGCTGCGGAGCGCGCGGTTGCTCGCCTTGGAGGTTCGAGTCCTCCCTGGGGCATGGGTGTGTGTGCTGTCATTAGGTTACTTTACCTAGGTTTCAGTAGTTTGGAAGCTACGGACCGTTGACCACGCAGTTTAGTCCGATAGATTTACAAACATTTGATTTGACATCTGTCTGGCAGAGGGTTTATCAGATCGCTTTTATCTTATATCATCATCATCATTAGAGACTGATTATGCCTTTCAGCGATCAGTCTGGAGCATAGTACCTCTAATAAAATTCCCCCATGATCCCCTATTCAATGCTAACATTGATGCCTCATCTGATGTTATGCCTTTTACTTCAAAATCATTCTGCACCGAATCTAAGTACTTTCTTCTTGGTCTACCTCGATTCCTCTTACCCTCCGCTGCCGAGCTCATGAGTCTCTTAGGTAACCTTGCTTCTCCCATGCGTGTAACATGACCCCACCATCTCAGTCTGCTCGCTCTAACTTCTTCATCTATGGTGTTCATTACCAGTTTTTCTTTGATTTCCTCATTTTTATCTTAATACACATAAAAATGGAGGCGTTTGCGCCTACTCCGGAACAAAACCACACATCGCAAACTAATAGTGTTTGTTTGTGGTAGCAGCACAGTCTAACAAAGCCGTCCGCGGTGGCCGAGCTGACTGCGGCGCTCCAGTCACGGTCTGCACGGCCACTACGGTCGGGGGTTGGAATCCTCCCTCGGACATGGATGTTTGTGCCGTCCTTAGTATTAGCTAGTTCATAAGTAGTTTGTAAGTTTAGGGACTGATGACCCCGTAATTAAGTCCCATTGTACAAACATTTGAACATTTTGAAGTCTAACATACCAGTCACGGCACTCGAGCGAATTTTTGTTACTCACCGCGACAGCAGCGCACCAAGCGGCCAGTAGGGGACACTACTGAGTTGCCGTTATTTCGTGCGTTGTACGTCTAGTTATTCGTATATTCGTTTTCGTGATACTTTCCGGAATGAGTAACGCTTGTAGCGTAATAAAATGTAGCAACAACCAGAAAAAATACATATGTCTGTTTTCACATTTCCTAAGGACACTGACAAGCAGCCGGCCGCGGTGGCCGAGGGGACTGAGGCGCTCCAGTCACGGTATGCACGGCCACTACGGTAGGGGGTTCGAATCCCCCCTCGGGCTTGGATATTTGTGCCGTCCTAGTTCGTAAGTAGTTCATTAGTTTGTAAGTTTAGGGACTCATGACCCCGTAGTTAAGTCCCATAGACTATACAATCATTTGAACATTTTTGAACTGACAAGCACAGTACTTGGTCTCGAAGAAATACAAATACACGAAAATCGTGTGAGAGATAATGTATAGCTTCCTTATTGCACTAGCGATACTCCCGCATCTGCAAAACTCTGCAGTTGCCTCTGCGTGTGCCATGCCGCATTCCACACTCACCTGCCGGTACGCCAGTAGTGACGGTGCAGTGTGCCTCTGAAATTTCGTTTTATGACATTATTTTCATAGTGAAGCGTCGGATGGGTAGGCGATTGGTAATCAATACTGCTATTATAGTTTCACTGGTTGAGATGAAGTTACGAAGACATCTTCTTCGAGAAGATGGTATTGGTGTAGAAGATGAATCATTCGCATGTTATCTGGTATCTATTATAGTGTTTCTAATGTATGCTTATATGTCTGCACTATAATAGATACCAGAAAACATGCGAATGATTCATCTTCTACACCAAGACCATTTTCACGAAGAAGGGCTCTTCGAAATTTCATCTCAACCAACCGCAATACATTATCAGGATTGATAACCAATCGCCGACCCATCTGACGCTTCACTACACAAATGGCGTCACAAAATGTAACTTTACAGGCACACTGCACCGTCACGACTGGCGTTCCGGCAGGTCAAAGTGCAATGCGGAGTGGCACACGCAGAGGCCTCTAAAGGGCGACTGCAGAGTTTTGCAGAAGCTGGAGTATCACTAGTGCAATAAGGAAGCTATACATTATCTCTCACAAGAGTTTGGTGTATTTGTGTTTGTTCGAGCCCGAGTACTTTCCTTGTGAGAGGTATGTAATAAACATTTTGCTGAAAACTTTCCGTTACGATTCACATGTTTATATATAATAGTAATTGTTTGACTTTTTAGGAGAAGAAAGTGGCTCATAGTGTATATAAACAACTACGTACTGCAGTCTGAATGTCCAAAAGTACAGAAAAAAAGCGTATGATAGGCCTAACATATAAAGCAAGATTCTGAAGAATATGCTACAAAACTCTGAAACCTTATATTTTAGTAAAAATTGAAAGTTCGGAAAATAAGATCAAAACCATCTAGGTAGATACCCATAAAATATTAACAGCAAACTCATATCTGGGCGTCAGTGATCATACTCTTTCTTTTTTTCTGAAATATGGGCTTAAACCTAAGAAGGACAGTTCCTAATCTTTGAACTATCAAAATGTTTTCTACGTGTTTCAACTAATAGTTGGAAGCATCTCGTCCGACACGGAACAATAAGAGCGATGAAAGTCGTAGTTTTCCTAACAATTGTCCGAAAAACTAAAACACAAAAGGAAATGAAAAGAAATTGTGCATCATACGCGTTTACTTTGGAAGTAGCTGAGCGGTTTAAGATGCCTCGCTGCCAAGCGCGCGGTTGCTCACCTCGGAGGTTCGTGTCCTCCCTGGGGCATGGGTGTATGTGCGTTGTCCTTAGGTTAGTTTACCTTACTTTAAGTAGTTTGTAAGCTACTGACTGATGACCACGCAGTTTAGTGCGATAGATTTACAAACATTTGAACTTTTTTGTTTACTTTGGAGCTACACGGTACGCTTCTTAGGCTTACATTACTTCTGTTTCAATGGGAAAAGCTGCAAAAATATTCGGAGGCACGTGTTGCTGCGTGAGTAGGTTCTAGCTTTCACCGTTTCATTCACCTGTTTTAGTTCCTCTACTATTTATTTATGCATCATTCGTTTCTTCTGATAGTAAACGAAAACTTTTGTATCTAAAATAAAACAGTCGTATCGTGAATTACGTAGAAAAGGGTGCGAGAATAAAGTGTTATTCATACGATACATATGACGTTAACAAGCGGCTTCCTTGCTCGCCGCTTGGAGCGCTAGTGTCGTTTTAGCTGTCAGGCGCTAACAGATTTTACACCGGTGAGGGTTGCGAATAGTATGTTAGACTGTGGTAGTAGTATTAAGGTGGTTCGATGAACCCTCTGCCAAGCACTTAAATGTGATTTGCAGAGTATCCCATTTGTATATGTAGATGTAGGTGTCAGTCTGTCATTGTGCACTATGGTTGAAAAGGGTTGATAACTATAAGGGGGTTGAAGATATAGTGATTGAAAGGCGTCAGCTTATATAAAACTAGCTGCAAGTAACCGGCTTTGCCCGGGTTTAAAATAAGGTTTTCTGTAGAAGCGTACAAAACCGTTTAGCCGCGGTGGAGTAGCCTAGCGGTCTAAAGCACCTCGCTGCAGAGCGCGCGGTTGCTCGCCGTGGAGGTTCGAGTCCTCCCAGGGGAATTGGGTGTGTGTGTTTGTCCTTAGGTTAGTTTACCTAGGTTTAAGTAGTTTGTAAGCTACGG
Source organism: Locusta migratoria (assembly GCA_026315105.1). Lineage (NCBI taxonomy): Eukaryota > Metazoa > Arthropoda > Insecta > Orthoptera > Acrididae > Locusta > Locusta migratoria. Next base: position 500,766,088 of record CM048744.1, on the reverse strand, counting down.
ACTGATGTTCAAATGTTGAAAAAAAATATTCAAATGTTTGTATAGCTTATGGCACTTAACTACGGGGTCATCAGTTCCTAAACTTACAAACTACTAAAGAACTACCTTAAACTAAGGACGGCACAAATATCCATGCCCGAGGGGGGATTCGAACCCCCGACTGTAGTGGCCGTGCAGACCGTGACTGGAGCGCCTCAGTCCCCTCGGCCACCGCGGCCGGCAGGGAACAGAGGATGAACGTTTTTTTTTTTTTTTTTTTTTTTTTTTTTTTTTTTTTTTTTTTTTTTTTTTTTTTTTGAAAATACGTTGCCATTTAGGCAATTTTGAAGCAAGAAATACAAAATTTCAGTTTTAGCTTTTTGATTGTAATTTTAAAAACACGTCTTTCGATATTTTTGGAAATTTAACCATTAAGTGGGTGAAATAAGGGAAAATCTTTTAAGGGTACTATTAAAATTATTTTGATGCTAAAGATGCGAAAATTTCGGTTTGGAACCATGGTTGGAATTCAAAAAATGTGTGTCGAGATATTTTGAATTCTGCCATCAATGGTACAATAGGGAGTGGCAAGTTGTATCAAAGTACTTGATCAGGAAAGCAATTTTAAAGCTAAGTGTATGAAAATTTATATTTAGAAGCAGAAATAACCACGCGCAAAGCAACGGGAATTAAGCTAGTAATTAAATATAAGGATACGCGTTGAATTGAACTTTGTGCCGGGATTCGAACCCGGGACTTTCTGCTTACTAGACAGACGCTTTAACCACTCAGCTAACGCAGTCTTGTATCGCGATTACACGGACAGTCTCAAAACACGTCTCCCGCCACAACACATTACTTCTGCCTCAATTTTCCCCTATGAAATACGAATCAAGTAGCCCGACCGGGCGGCCGATAATTGGGTAGCTCCTGGCTATCGCTTGGTTGTGCAGGTTCACTACTTATACGTCTCTGCATTCCTTATTAACTCAAATGTTCAAATGTCTGCGAATCAGATGGGACTTAACTGCGGGGTCATCAGTCCCTAAACTTACAAACTACTTATGAACTAACTTACACTAAAAACAACACAAACATCCATGCCCAAGGAAGGATTCGAACCTCCGACGCGGAAAGCCGCGCGATCGGTAACGTGACGCTTCAGACCGCTCGGATACTTCCCGCGGCCCTTATTAAGTAATATGTGGTTTGTTTTCTAGCCATATGTGTAAGTCTTGTGTCTAATGGCGGTTTACATGTTTATTGGTCATTTTTAAAGCTTAGCGAGTCACTGTCTCAGCATGTCCGGCCATATATTGTCTCTCTCCTATGTATTTTATTCCCCAGGTTTGAGACCAGCCTATTTTGCGATCTGGGCCTTTCCGTAGAACTGCCGTACAGTCATTTTTATCCTGTCTTTGAACAGCGGCACTCCCGTTATTTCATGGATCTCTTTGGTTGGGAAGTCCTCTGTAGATGCATTACCAACCTTAGTGTCCTACTTTATAGGGCTTGCAGCCTTCTGACGTGCATGTCTGCCGCATTTCCCGGCACAACCGCAGCATATTCCAGCACTGGGCTAATAAGTGCCAGGTATAGACAGCGTGATGCCGCAGTCTAGATTCCGAGACGGTAAAGGGAGTTACGTCTCCCCATACCTTTCGCTCTAAGTTCCTTCATATGTGCCCCCTCCCCCCCCCCCAGGGGCTACGTGGGGTTTCCTACTGTGGGGTGCCGCAGGTAGCTTACCTGTCCCTACCAACAGGTTCCTGAACAGGGTGTTTGCGAACAGAGCCTCCCCACTGCCTGACAGCGTCATCTGCAAACAACCTATGAGAGCTACTTAGATTTTCCCCTAAATCGTTTATGTAAATAAGGAATAGCAGACGACCAATAACACTACCCTGTGGAACGCCCGATATCACCTCTGTTTTAGTCGATGCCTTACCATCGATTACTACGAACTGTGTCCTCTCTGACAAGAAATCCCCTATCCAATCGCAAATTTGGGGCGATATACCATAACCACGCAATTTGATTAAAAGCCGTTTGTGAGGTACGGTGTCAAAAGCTTTCAGGAAATCAAGAAATACGGAATTGATTTGTGAACCTTTGTCGATAGCACCCATCACTTCGTGTGAATAAAGAGCTAGTTGTGTTTTGCATGAACGATATTTTCTGAATCCGTGTTGACCTTGGGTCAATAGATCGTTCTATTCCAGATAATTCATAATATTTGAATACAGGATATGTTCCAAAACCCTGCTGCAAATTGACGTCAATGAAATTGGCCAGTAGTTTAGTGTGTTACTCCTACTGCCTTTCTTGAATATAGGTGTGACCTGTGCAATTTTCCAATCTTTTGGTACAGATCCTTCTTTGAGAGAGCGATTATATATGGCTGTTAATAATTAGCTACATTACCGCCTCTGTTTGTAATTCGAAATATGGAATATTGGTTTCGTCTTTTTTGGTGAATGAGTTTCTAAAAGCTATGTTTAGTAATTCTGCTTTAGTAGCGCTGTCATCGGCAGGATCGCCATTACTATCACATAGTGAGGGTATTGTTTGTGTTTTGCCCCTAGTATATTTAACGTATGACCAAAATCTCGTTGGGTTTTCAGTCAAATTATGTGAAAGAGTTTCGTTGTGATAAGTATTGTAGGCATCACGCATTGAAATCCTCGCTAAATTTCGAGCGTCTGTGAAGGATCGCCAATCCAGGGTACTTTGTGTTCGTTTAAATTTAGCATGCTTTTTCCTTTGCTTTTGCATCAGTGTCCTGACCAGTTTTGTGTACCAAGGGGGATCGCCTCCTTCTTTTATTAATTTATTTGGTATAAAACTTATGTTTTACTCGATGACTTTGCGTCAATTTTACGCACTGTATCATTTCTGAAAGGAAATCACGAATCCAATCGCACAATCAAAACGATATTTCACAAGAACGCAATTTGGATCAGAAGACGCTTGTAGGTACTGTATCAAAAGCCTTGCGGAAGTCTAGAAATATGGAATCGATTTGAAACCAGCCGGCCGCGGTGGCCGAGGTGACTGAGGCGCTCCAGTCACGGTCAGCACGGCCACTACGGTCGGGGGTTCGAATCCCCCCTCGGGCATGGATATTTGTGCCGTCCTAGTTCGTAAGTAGTTCATAAGTAGTCTGTAAGTTTAGGGACTGATGACCCCGTAGTTAAGTCCCATAAGCTTAACAAACATTTGATTTTTGATTTGAAACCCTGTGTTGATAGCACTCATCACTTCATACGACTAAAGAGGTAAATGCGTTTCACAAGAACGATTCTTTCTGAATCCGTGTTGACTTTGGGTCAATAGGTCGTTCTCCTCGAGGTAGTTAACAATGTTGGAATAAAGCACGTGTTCGAACATTTTGCTACAAATAGATGTAAATGATATGGGCCTGTAATTTTGCGGATCACATTCATTTCCGATTGCACGCTTCGTGGCCCCTGCACCAATCATCGTCGTCATTATTATCAGGATCTCCTTGCAGCTAGCCAGGTAATAACTTTCTGAACGATATACCTCTAGTGATTTCTCTTCTCCTACCTATAGTTTTTCTTTCTCCACTGCATCCCAAGTTTCGACTTCATTTAGATCTAATTTAATCTGGTTAGATCATGCCTTCCTAGGCCGTCCAATAATTTTTACTTCCAAATACTGACGTGAAGTTTGAGTCGGGTCCATTCGCTTCATGTTACCTACGAAGTTCAATTTCGCTGAAGTCTTTCATTCTTCCATAGTTGATTGTCCATTCTGTGTTCTTTCTTTTTTCTCTCCATAGAGCTGATTTAAGGAACTTCATTTTACATGCTTATATTTGACTCCCTTGTGTCTTATTTATGAAACATTCTCCGAACTAAATAGGAGGCCTTTTTCCTCAGGGAGATTCCCTTGTCCCAAATTAAAAAGATAATTTCCTATAAAATAATTTTGGGTATTTCACTCTGCTGACGTCCCAGTCCGCAGTGATCCTCTGAATGCCGCTATCTCATCGATACTTCAAAATGTCTTCTAGCATAAGCTGTACACGAGCTTTCGGTTCGGTATTGCCTACCGATCACATACGACAATTACGTTCAGACATCTGAATCAGTAGCGAAGGCGATAGCCTGCAGTACAGCAAATCCCTCCATAGCAAGCTCTCTTCAAATTCTTCATCCCATACGTAACTTCGGCAGCCACCCAATAACTGAAATATACCGAATAGCTAAAGCACTAACCCCCTCTCCCCTCCCTCGCAGTCCGCGCAATTCTTTAAAGCAGTGATTTTCAACCTTTTTGAACCCGTGACCCCCTTTCCGAGTGACAATGCCCGGCGACCCGTCTCCCCCCTCGCCAGGCCCGTAATAAAACTATATCAGTGATTCGTACGGCAAAGTACTTAATTTTCTTTCTTAGATGTATCTAAGATCTACGTAGCCATTCACATCTGGTAAAAGCTGCTGTAGCGGAAACGAACAAAAACTGAAAAAAAAACATGTGCTCATAAACATTGTATTTATTCCAAAGAGTACCGAAAACCCTTAGCTACCAGCAAAATACAATGATACAGTAATAAAATGGTATTTATATTAGTCGATTAAAAATAATACTGTGCTGAAAACTCCTTACCAGCAGCAAACTACCATGACCCAATAGTAAAAAGGCATTGTTATGTAATGATTAAAAATAATATGTTACTGATATTTTTCTGACATAACAAAATTTGAACATGTGACAAAGTCATACAAGAAGACTGCGACCATTGTAAATAACTGTAGCAGTACTGCACACACGCTGTTAACTCGCTTAATTAACAATTCATCGTGAGGTGGAAAAATGGCTTTATTGTTATGTGTTTTGGTCGCTCCAACATCAGAAAAGAATATCTTTTATCCGTCACCCTTTCGTTGTCTCATTGAGGACCATCCGGAAAGTGTCACAACAAAGGCAATTGTCCACCTCCAATGACTTTTACAAAACCCTGTCACTTTCGTGTTCGACTTCAGCCACAGTAGTTGAAAGTCACGAAACGCAGATTTGCCACTGAACTTGCTGCTACTGCATCCTCCCCCCCCCCCCCCTTTCGAGCAAGGCTTTGCAACCCCCAGGTTGACAAACATTAATCTACACCATAGGGCGGGCTATACGCGACGTCATCAAGAATAGACGCGCAGATAGTATACGACTACGACGCCTTCCAAACATTCGGTAAAGGGTCATAAATAACGGAGGCCATTATATTGAAAGTGTATAACGGTAAGCATCTCTGTCAATAATGTCGTCTCCGAGAAAAATAATAGTTGCCGTTACTTTTTCTCCAGCTCATGTACAGGGTGTCCAGAAAAGGACTCCCTGATTTCAACATTAAATATCTCGAAAACAAAGCTCGATAGAGGAATGCAGTAAACTGTATGTTTATGGTGAAAGCTGTAAGAAGTTTATAAAGCAGTTTGAAGTAATTGTTGCAAAAACTGCTAACAGATGGCGCTGTAATCGCCATACGTAATGCCTAGTATAGTGATCCGAAACCCAGAGCGATCAATTCCATTATTGAAACGTCAAAGGCGATTAGTGTACCGAAGGAAGAGATTAAAACCATGTACTCCATTGAACAACGCGTTTTTCTGGTGCTAGAGTACCACAGGTTAGAAGGGTGTCCTATGGCAACAAGGCGAAGTTTTCAATCACGATTTAATTTTCCAAAAGGACCCGATGCGAAAACCATACGTACGCTCTTCCCAAAATTTCAACGAACAGGCAGCGTAACTGATGATCTAGTGGGGCATGTTCGCCGCAAGCAAACCGCAGTTGCGTCTGAAAAAAAGGTCACAGTTTCTGGAATTATTCAGCGAAATCCAACGTCATCCGTCCGTAGAATTGCATCTGAGACTGGTTTGAAGCGTTCCAGCACGCAGAAAATACTGAGAAAGGGTCTACACATGTTTCCATTCAAAATTCAAACGGACCAGGCCATACCCGTACGAGCTGTGCATCAAAGGGTTGCCTTTGCTAATCAGATGCTCACAATGATTGATAGTGAAGGATTTGATGTTGGCTGCATCTGGTTTACGGATGAAGCACACTTCCACCTGAATGGATACGTGCATAAGCAGAACTGGCGATTTTGGAGTTCCGAAAAGCCATATTGGTGTGAAGCGAAACCCCTGTATTCTCCTAAAATTACTTGGTGGGTTGCAGTATACAGCAGAGGCATTATTGGCCCTTTTTTATTCGAGAAACGGTCACTGGTGCACGTTACGTTGCAATTTTGGAACAATTTGTCGCCACACAGTAAGCGTTAGAGGACCGCACAGGTACTGAATGGTTTATGCAAGATGGTGCCCAACCACATCGGACCGAACAAGTGTTTCGCTTTCTTGAGGAATACTTCGGGAATCGAGTCATTGCTTTGGAATATTCAAAATTTTCTGGTGCAGGCATGGATTGGCCTCCATATTCGCCGGATCTGACTCCCTGTGACTTTTTTGTGGGGCACCGTGAAAGATATGGTCTAGCCGAAGCATCCCGCCACGCTGGACGAGCTTGAATCGGCGATCTCTGTGGCATGTGAATCCATTTCGGTTGAGACACTACGAAATGTGATGGCGAATTTCATTCTTCGTTTGCCCCACGTCTGTAGTGCCAATGGTGAACATTTTGAAAACATTGTGAAGTGATTGTTTGCAAAGAGTGTTTTCATACGACTATTTCACTTATGTATGCTGATATGAGCTGTACAGCGTACAGCGCCATCTGTTAGCAGCTTTTGTAACTATTATTTCAAACTGCTGTATAAGCTTCTTACAGCTTTCGCAATAAACATACCGTTTACTGCATTCCTCTATCGATCTTTGTTTTCGAGATATTTAATTTTGAAATCAGGGAGTCCTTTTCTGAACACCTTGTATGAGTAAAAGATTAATTTCTGGACATGAGTTGGTTATCACATGACAATGTCAGCCTCTTGTACAACCCCTAGAAACCGGGGATAGCGATTCTGAATTCCCGAGAACACAGAACTACTTACCATTCACCCTGGCATCTTACAGACTACTTACTACAGGTCTACACTTACCAACAGTCCCATTTTTTCTTTTCACAAAATGGGATACCCTCAGATCCCAATGTAAATGTGAATATAAACAGATAGTTCCGTACCTCGTAAGAATTCTCTCTTAAATTTCACGTTTTACTGCAAAGATTTTGTATATTAAAAACCCTGGTACAGTTTTCTGCACATTTTCCAGATGTAGGGCTTTAGAAACCGACGTGGAATGAGAAGACAAACTGAATACAACTCACCAGATAAAACTTGCATTGTGCAGAGGCATTCAACTCCGGGTACTCACCTGGAACAGAAGAAAAATTAGGTTCAGCACACGGGTATTGTTGAGAAAGTCATTTAAAATACGTCCTCAAAATATTCTGTCAAGGACCGACGGCACAGTCAATGAAAACAACAATTTCCAATTAAGTTTTTTTTTTTTAATTTTGAGTTTTGTTACCTTGTAAACACAATAGGTCGAATTTCGACCACAGGCATTACAAGTTAATTTTAAAAGCCGTGTGTGGCAAATGCAGGGTCGAATGCTGTGACGTTACGGCGGTGTTTATCTGCCTGCCGGCTAACAGTTCCGGTACGAGCGTCAAACACGGAATTGCATTTAAGTGAAACACGATAAAAGAAACTGACCTTGAGAAGGGTCGGCCAATCGCTCTCGCTCCCCTTGTCCTTTCCACCAAGATGGGCTCCTATTGCAGTTGTCCCCACACCAAACACAACTCTTCCTACAACGGCTTGCCGCCATCTGGAGTAACAAGGGTGCTCCAATTTCCTTACAGCGAATCGAGGCAAAATCGACATGAAAAATTAAACTTGTATACATATCACCAAAATGAATTTATCGCCATATAAGATTCTGCAAGGAACACCCCGCCTTATTACTGATACCACGTCATAAACGTGGCCCTGAAATGGTTCCATAATCGATTGTAGTGGTTTCAGCCACTGACTAAATCGAAATCTCAAAAATAAAATTAATACTGACACAAGATTAATAATGAACGAATGTTATATGGCACGCTGTCGCATTCAATTACTGGATTATCTCAAATGATTTTCTGATCCATTTGTTTCAATTCATAGGCTCAAATCTGTCGCTCATGGGTTGTTGCACTGTGTATGGGTTTCACCGCCACAAGCAAAAACTGGTAATACACACTTTTTTTTCTTTTTAGTGCTACTGGACGTTTAATTCTGAGCATTCCATACCAGTTTCCCGCTCCTGTTTGGTTCTTCATGACATTCTTTACTCCGGTACGTTCATAAACAAAGGCCGGCGTTTAACAGCTGTTTTAAAATCTTCTGTCAGATTGTCTGCGTCGTCATACGTAACAAGTTGTTGTGTCATTTTTAATATCGCTGCAACACGCACTGACAAGCAGTGGACTTCCCAACGAACCGAATTACTATATGGCAGCGTCTTATCTTCATCAAAACATTTACTACAGGAATACAACAACATTTATCACCCAGTTGTGGCATAACTCTGCCGCTGAGCAACATTTTTTTCTCGTCGTCCTAGCCTTACAAGTCAGCACGGGAGATTACAAGGAAAAAACATGAGGCCAATGAAGTTGGACAGTCACGCAACGTTCCAATGAACCGTTGACAAATTACGTACAGAATCAGCGAGAATTCGTTGTCCACACGCGCCATGGCCTTACATACCAGACTAAGTATGCCTTGTATTTTGTCATTCAAAAAGAACCGAAAGTGAATTACGTAATTTTGCAATATGCTAAACGTGTTCAAGTCAAATATTTGTAAATCTATGGGACTTAACTACTCTGGTTATACGTCCCTAGGCTTACAAACTACTTAAACTAAATTAAACTAACCTACGGACAAACACACACACCCATGCCCGAGGGAGGACTCGAACCTCCGACAATGAGCAACCATGCGTTCCGCAGCAAGGCGCCTTAGAGCGATCAGCCACTCCACTACGGCTGCTAAACGTATACTCTTGGAAAATTAGAGAAGAACATCGTGAATTCTTCGAACCAGCAGAGAGAAATTTTACTGACACATTCTTGAGGATGTATACAACACGATCACAGTGAGACAGAGCCATACGCACGTAAGTACAGTCACCAGAACGTGCTATATTTCGACGCTAGTACAGTGTATTCCCTCCTCCTGCAGCAATGCGAGAGGCAATTCAGCCATGGACACGATCGTAGAGGTGCCACGTGTAGTCCTGTCACAGAATACTTCATAGAATCTGCATGAAAGCAGACATGTATGGTTCGACCCTAAAATAACATCGAGACAAACTTTTAAATCAGAACCGAACATAGGCCTATACGCACGTTCGTACAGCGTATAGTCACACTGACTTAAATCTTAACTGTGATAAACGCGGTGCAGGATACAGCAAATAGTCGCAGTTTGGTAAAAAGTGTCACGTCATGCACCACGTTTTAATCCATTCCTTATTTACTACTAAGACACTACCGTATTCCAGTCCCTAAAAGTTGACATTGCTGTTGAAAACTTTGAGCTGTAAAGCGCACACGGTTTCAGGTGAAAGCAATAGACTTCTATAGAGCTACAAGGTAAGGAAGAGAATGAAACAGTGTACATCCATCGAATATCCATTATTTCTAACAGATATCCAACTTTTTTGTTTGTTTGTAAATCTATCGGAACAAACTACGTGGTCATCAGTCCGTAGCTTACAAACTACTTAAACCTAGGTAAACTAACCTAAGGACAACACACACACCCATGCCCCAAGGAGGACTCGAACCTCCACGGCGACCAACCGCGCGCTCCGCAGCGAGACGCTGTAGACCGCACGGCTACTCCACCGCGGCTATACAACTTTTAAATACTGCAGAGTGGATTTGAAATCTGTATGTTTCTCACATGGACAATTTTATGTGCTTGCTCAATCGTCGGCTCACCAAAGAATTGATTCATTTTAGATCCTGAACAAGTAACAAGAAATAAAGTTTATAATCAAGTTTTGAATTAAATTAATGTATACATGTTACACGTCATTTGTATTCTGACAACTATCTTTCTTGGTTTGGATATTTCACTTATAATTTGTGCATTATGCAAAACAGCCTTTTTTCTTATATATTTTCCGATAAACATCACATTTTCTTAGAAAAAGGAGACGGACAGAGAGAGAAGAGATGGAAGTACTAACTCAAGACTTAAATACCCGGCTAGTTATCTATAAATACAGAATTTTCTTTAACTTGTGCTTTACTTGTGCATGCCATTGACACATTCCTCCAAGACATACGCTGAGATGATTCGAAAAACTCTGTCCTTTCAATTTTCATAAAACGTTAACAAACTTTTCTACAGTCCTATCTATCGAAAGTATACGCATTTCGTTGGATGTAGGAGAGTGACTAAAATACGTACCTTCATTCAGTACACAATGTAAGAAACGTACAGGATGTTTGTAGGCATTGTATAGATGCTTTCGGACGACACGAAGGAGAATATCAACGTTTGATCGCAGACAGATTGTTGATTTGTATCAATAAGGACTTTCATCAGGAGAAGTTGAGAGGCAAATAGTCATGAGTCAGAGCGATGTGATACGGACCTATTACCCGTTTCAAACTACAGGTAGTGTTCATGACTTGTTCGAGGACAACAAGTGCGGCTTGATAAAGAATGACTTCAGGAGGGCCACTGCCAGGCAAGAGTCAAACCAAGCTGCTCAGCATATCCTTGACCCCGGAGAGGTCAGGTCCTTAAACTCAGACACCATGCTGTACGGTACAAGTGGGACTATTAATCACCGAGAATAGATTATGGAAAAGTGGCGCAAAGTTCTCTTCACAGATGAATGTCGTATATGTCTGATACGAGATTACCGTCGGAAACGTGTGTCGAGGGAACCTGATAATGCCGCAGGCCACAGGCATACCATGAACTGAGTACACCAAGAAGGCGGGTGAATGCTGTTGTTTCTTAGCGGGTATCTTATTGAGGTTTGTGACGCTTTTATCGACCATCAACATCAAGCTTAAGGCTACAGAGTATAGGGATAACGTCCTCCAACTCATGGTTCAACTACTTCATCAACACTTCGAGAAGAACTTCAAGTTTATGATGGACAGCTCTCGAGTCCATCGAGCAGGCATAGTCAGCAATTTCACCACTCCACGATTGGACTGGCCTTCATGTTTCCTCGACATGAATCCAGCTGAACACGCATGTGATACACTGAAAAGAATTGTGTGAGCACGCGCTGACCAACCACGAAATCTACGGGAGCTAAGCAGGTTACCATTGAAGAATGGGATAAATGAAGAAATGAAGAAATGAACGCGTGGGCAGCATTACACAAGGTGCTATGTAACTCTTTATTCAATGAGGAAATGAGATTGCTACCCAATGTGCTTCCCCGAAGAGAAGTGATTTCAGATTATGTGTATGCGCTGATATGAAACTCCCCGACGGATTAAAACGTGTGCAAGAACCGCGATTCAAAACTGGTATCTCCGCCTTTCGCAGGAAAGAGCTCTAGCGACTGAAGCGGTCCCGGGATAGCTCAGTTGGTAGAGCGCTTTCCAGTGAAAGGCATAGGTCCCAGGTTCGAATCCCAGTTCCGGCACACAATTTTAATATGCCAGTAAGTTTCATCATAGCATTGTTTGGAGGGTGATGCAAAAAATTTTGATGTGCGTATCTGGTATGACTGGTTTGTAGATTCGTATTTTCTGACTGTTATTTCAGAGTATTCAGTAAGGAATGAAAGGCTAACTTTTCGTCGCGGAAGCACGCCTCTTAAGAGACTCGTGACAAAGGTTTCACTCTGGAGCGAGCAGCAGCCTGATTCATCGTGGGGCCCCGCGTGTTGACATCTGGACTGTTGCCTCCTGAGTCACGCAACCGACTATACGCGCTTCATAGAAACTGGCGCCAACAAGCCTGTGTCCTCAGATTGTGGTCGACACTTCCAACTCCTGTCTTGTTAAATACTGATGAAAAACTATGTAACGTTACAACAAAGTTTGCATTCGCCAGAACTTTATCGCTGGAAGCTTATGTCTCCACGATGGAATTATTCTTCAGGGAGGAAGATTAGGGTTTAATGCCCCTTCGACAACGTGATCATCACAGACGGGCCACAAGCTCGGATTGTTTTGTTAACGATGGGGAAGGAAAACGGCAGTGCTTTTTCTAAGAAACCATCCCGGCATTTGCCGGAGTGCTTTAATGAATGAGTGAAAACCAAATCAGGATATCGGGAGGCGGATTAAAACCGCCGCCCTCGCGAATGCTAGGCACTTTCCCCTTTTGTTCAAATGTTTGTATAGCTTACTGGACTTAACTACGGGGTCATCAGTCCCTAAACTTACAAACTAGCTAATACTAAGGACGGCATAAATATCCATGCCCGAGGGGGGATTCGAACCCCCGACCGTAGTGGCCGTGCAGACCGTGACTGGAGCGTCTCAGTCCCCTCGGCCACCGCGGCCGGCTCCCCTTTTGTGATGCGATGGAACTTACATCCAGGATTAATTAATAACATGTTCTTGTATTCCTGTTATCTTCCGCCAATCCTCTTCGTCCTGCACTCTTCCTTGCGTATGTCGCGACACTTCGTTTTTCATTTAAAAGGTCCGTCCAAGAACGTCATGATCTGATAATCTGACATTCTCAGCATATGCCCATACCACTCTAATGATTTTCTTTCAATTCTATCACCGTTTCATCTGCCTTCATTCTAGTTCTTACTTCATCATTAGTTTTTTTCCGATTCTATATATCCTGGCACCCCTATGTAAATAATCCATTCCCTCAGCTATAAGTCTTCTTTTGATATTAGAATTTAAGATCCATAGTTTATATTCATAACACTGCACTGATTCCGCCATTATCTAACCAACTCTGTTCTTAGATTATTAGAGACTTTGCTCTGCCACCAAAAAGAATTCTTACATTTGAATTCCAAATGATTTATTGTCTGATTATCAATCTAAATTGGCAAGTGTAATTCTTTCTTTTTTTTCATGTTCGATCCATTAGGATCATCTTCAGAATTTTGCTAGTTGCGACAACAACACGTCTATGTTATGACAATTGCTGTCCTGATGGAACGAAGCATGTAAATGGAAAAAAATACCACTTGCAACTGTATACTGATAATCAGACAATAAAACATTCCAAATATTATTGAAATTGCTGACGCTTGCAAGTCGAATATGCCGACTATAGTAAGAATTCTTACACCACAATACTTCTCTGCCTTGCTGTATTTCACTTCTGTATGGCTCAATCCATTTTTATCAATTTATGCACCGAGGTACATCAGGGAAGGAAAGGTCTTTTTACGCATGTCAAATCCTCGTCCTCCAAGTTGAGGGTTGAATCAATGGGCCAACATCCCATAATTCACAAAATCAACATTCAAAAACCTAAAGCGAAGTCTAGGAAAATGAATGGAAAAACTTTACTACAATTATTAGCAAGGAATTGTACACCGAGATCTGGTAACTGAAGCTTACATATTAAAATGTTTTAATAGATTTAAAGTAATTACATTTCATTCTACCACTTCCAAACGAGATACTCATCTTTTCAAGATTACGATGTATGGGGTTCTGCTCGCTGCAACATTATTCTCCTGGGGCGTCGTGGTGGAAATAAATACTCGATATGTACAATTTTTCACTTCTTCTTTAATTTTGCATCAAACTTCTTCTTCACCAAAACATTAAAACTTAATAATGTAAACAATGGAACAGAACTTAGCTGGCAGTACTTCCATTTTCAAACAACAAACTGACATAGATACCAGTGCACTTTGTAAAAGCCAGAACTCGAACTCCAGCTCCCCCACGCAAGGCGGTGAGGCAAATATATAACATCGGCAATAATGGCATTACATTACGCATTGTTCATAACAATTGAATATACTGATTTACAATTACCGAACATACAAATAAAACATTTCATGTACACAAGAATAATCACAATATAAAATGAAAACTATGCTTACAATAATTTTACATGGCGCATGTATTTTTAAGACGAAAGTTCCGATCTTTCTGTTAACAACAAAGTGCGAAGTTAAATGTCAATTAATTTGTTAATGACTACATCATACATGTTCCTAACATATATTGAGCTATCAATTATCTTGGCCATTCACAAAATAAGTTCAACATCTCACATCAGTCAATATATACAAATAATTACGATATTCAAATTTTGACAATTATGTTAATTACACAATTAGCTGGCTTACACAACTTGTTTATGAGCCTAACATATATACAATGCTATTTATTTTAATGTCTTTATGTAGATACAAAAGTTTTTACCATTCGTCTGTCTATTTTTTGAAATAACATACAATGACAAAACTATTGTTTATCGAACTTTCTTGAAAGCATCTAAACAAATCTCTTAATTAATGAAATCTATCACTTGTTTTAATCACAGTATCACCGAGACACTGTCCTACACTGGTTCCTAGGCTGGCTATTTCGTTTTTAACTTCACACGCAACATAAATCACTAATAAATAAAGAAAAGTGTGAAGTAATACACATGACCACTAAAAGAAATCAGCTGAACTTCAATTATGCGATAAATCAGTCAAACCTTAAGGTCGTAAATTCTACCAAATACCTAGGAGTTACAATTACGAACAACTTTGACTGGAGAGAACACATAGAAAATATTGTGGGGAAGGCGAACCAAAGGTTACGTTTCATTGGCAGAACGCTTAGACGATGCACCAGCTCCACCAAAGAGACTGCCTACATCACACTTGTGCGTCCTCTCTTGGAGTACTGTTGCCCCTTGTGGGACCCTCACCAGGTGGGACTGACGGAAGACATTGAGAAGGTTCAGAGAAGGGCAGCTCGTTTTGTTTTATCACGTTACGGGGGGGAAAGCGTCACGGAAATGTTGCACGAATTGGGGTGGAAATCATTAAAAGAAAGACGTTATTCATTGCGGCGTGATCTGTTTGCGAAGTTTCAATCACCGACTTTTAGTTCTGAATGTGAAAATATTTTTCTAGCACCCACCTACTTAGGGAGACATGACCATCCCAATAAAATAAGAGAAATCAGATCGAAAACGGAACGATTTAGGTGTTCTT
Organism: Locusta migratoria; assembly: GCA_026315105.1. Taxonomy (NCBI): domain Eukaryota; kingdom Metazoa; phylum Arthropoda; class Insecta; order Orthoptera; family Acrididae; genus Locusta; species Locusta migratoria. The sequence goes on along the minus strand of CM048744.1, from coordinate 500,750,948 downwards.
TCTTCCCGCGTGCTATTAGAGAATGGAACGGTAGAGAAAAGTTATGAAGGTGGTTAATGAACCCTCTGCCAGGCACTTAAATGTGATTTGCAGAGTATCGATGTAGATGTAGATGTAGACGATGTAGATGAATGAACCAAACGATTCCGGATCCGACGCAGACGGTGTCGTACGATAACATTGAGATGAGGGGGCCGGCAGTATCATCACAATATGTAACACACGAATTACGGAAATTTTCCAGGATCCACCTCATAGCCACATACATCGGTATGAAGCATCACTCTGTCCTAAACCTATCTTCCACTCTCGCGTTTACGTCAATCATTACGTGCTGAACGGTTTTCTTGGGAACAGGGGAGCTGCAGTGGGGGCAAGAAATATAGCGAAACCTGATATGAGATGCGAAGTTAGCATTAGCTAGCATCACATTTTCAACAGAACGAGATACTATTCACGCAAACTGACACGGCATGGTGGCCGATGGGGTCGACCGTAAAGGCGTTTGCATTTACGGTGGCTCCTGTAAGTCACCGTGGCAGGTATCAATTTGCGCCTGTGGCAAGCGAAGGTCGGGTAAGTTCAGGAGGAGTCTAAGATGACTAATATCGAATTTCTCCGATAACCCAATAGCTGGTGCTTGCTACGTGCAGTATTGGATTACATCATTAGCACGCACTGCAGACTTGTCTGTTGAATTAGAACCGCTTGCTCATTTTGCTTTGTTGACAACAGAGGCTTGGAAGTCGATGCTGTGTTGTAACAATTTTTCATAGAGTTTAAATAAGTCTCATGTACGCAATCTTTTTCTAATATATAAAGCAGAATTCTTGTGTGTACGTGTTGCATACAAATCTACAGTTTCGTTCCAATCTCTATGAAATTTTGCACACGTAAGCTCCAATCCATGAGGACGGTCGCCGTAAGTGTAAGAACCACGTACAACACATTGTTCACGAGATATGACGTCATAAACAATGAGATGCACGGAAAACTGCTGCATTAAGCGACAATGCTGCACATTTTCTCCTAAACCACTGGGCCGATTTCAACCAAATTTGGTACACACATTACTTACATGAGATAACAATTGGTATAGGAATAAGAACCACATACGACACATGGTTCAGGAGATATAATGTAATAAGCAATGTGAGTTCCAAGAAACTATCACATAATGCGACGAGACTTTATAAATACACTGTATGAGAATGAGAGTACTTAGCGACTTACAACAAACTTTAAACATAATTTCAAATCTTTATTAAACTTTTCTTGCTGACAACCACAGCAAAATAAAGAAAGGAAAAAATTTCTCGTTTACTACTTTTCCGCTGTTCATGGAGCAAAACTAAGGCATTCGGAATGACGTTGTAGATTAATATTTCTACACTAGAAATTGTATTCGCAGGAAATTTTACACATAGTATACACACATACAGATGAATGTACTTTAGAAGTTCTAGCGCAGTACGACACGTAGTTCATGAGATTTGAGCAGATAAACAATAACGTTTATGTAAAATCGAAACATCACGCACCACACTGCATTTATGCACTACTGGCCATTAAAACTACTACACTAGGAAGAAATGCAGATGATAAACGGGTATCCATTGGAGCAATATATTATACTAGATCTGACATGTGATTACATTTGCACGCAATTTGGGTGCATAGATCCTGAGAAATCAGTACCCAGAACAACCACCTCTGGCCGTAATAACGGCCTTGATACGCCTGTGCATTGAGTCAAACAGAGCTTGGATGGCGTATACAGGTACAGATGCCCATGGGGCTTCAACACGATACCACAGTTCAACAAGAGTAGTGACTGGCGTATTGTGACGAGCCAGTTGCTCGGCCACTATTGACCAGACGTTTTCAATTGGTGAGAGATCTGGAGAATGTGCTGGCCAGGCAAGGAGTCGAATATTTTCAGTATCCAGAAAGGCCCGTACAGGACCTGCAGCATGCGGTCGTGCATTATCCTGCTGAACTGTTGAGTTTCGCAGGGATCGAATAAAAGGTAGAACCAAGGCTCGTAACACATCTGAAATGTAACGGCCACTGTTCAAAGTGCCGTCGATGCGAACAAGAGGTGACCGAGACGTGTAAACAATGGCACCCCATACCATCACGCCAGGTAATACGCTGGTATGGCGGTGACGAATACACGCTTCCAATGTGCATTCACCGCGATGTCGCCAAACACGAATGCGACCATCATGATGTAAATAGAACCTGGATTCATGACGTTTTGCCATTCGTGCGCCCAGGTTCAACATTGCGTACACCATCGCACGCGCTCCTGTCTGTGATGCAACGTCACGGGTAACCGCAGCTACGGTCTCCGAGCTGATAGTCCACGCTGCTGCAAACGTCGTCGAACTGTTCGTGCAGATGGTTGTTGTCTTGCAAACGTCCCCATCTGTTGATTCAGGTATCGAGACGTGGCTACACGATCCGTTACAGCCATGCGGATAAGATGCCTGTCATCTCGACTGCTAGTGATACGAGGCCGTTGGGATCCAGATCGGCGTTCCGTATTGCCCTCCTAGACCCACCGATTCCATATTCTGCTAACAGTCATTGGATCGCGACCAACGCGAGCAGCAATGTCGCGATACGATAAACAGCAATCGCGATAGGCTACAATCTGACCTTTATCCAAGTCGGAAACGTGATGGTACGCATTTCTCCTCCTTACACGGGGTATCACAACAACGTTTGACCAGGCAGCGCCGGTCAACTGTTGTTTGTGTATGAGAAATCGGTTGGAAACTTTCCTCATGTCAGTACTATGTAGGAATCGCCGCCGGCGCCAACCTTGTGTGAATGCTCTGAAAAGCTAATCATTTGCATATCACAGCATCTTCTTTCGCCTGTAGCACGTCATCTTCGTGGTGTAGCAATTTTAATGGCCAGGAGTGTATTTGCTGTAGATGTACATTTATGTTGGACTCCAGTTTTAATATTTAGACTAGTTATGCATTACTTAAATATAAAGGGTGTTCCATTTATCTTATGGCTACACGCACAGGTTGTTTCTCCGTCACCGGAGCCACGCATGCCGTTCGAATGGGTGCTGCATCTCCCTACTAATAACGTACTGCGCCTGTCAGTGTCGTCCGAAGAGTGAAACGACGAAGGTTCATTGATATTGATCACTATTTTAGTTTCGACACGTTTGTGATTATACACTGTAATACTGATTTTATAGTAACGGCGTTTATTTTATTTTTATTTAATTAACCATGTATTGGCGTCTCGGCGCCCCTGGATTTCGCCTCACCCTGAAGCCGGCGCTACACACACACACACACACACACACACACACGCGCGCGCGCGCGCGCGCGCGCCCGATGGAGGACTAGAACTTTCGACGGTGAGCAACCGCGCGCTCCACAGGAAGGCGCCTTTGAGCGCTCTACCTTTCCATCGCGGCCTGTCGTCTTAACCGCAGTCCATGTCTTGTATGGTCTTTGACATACACAAAGTCTTACACAATAAATTCATTAAACCGATATTAAAACATCAGTACATCAGTTTAAGAGCAACTAATTATCAAAAATATAAAAGTACTAGCTGAAAATCCGACTTTGCCCGAGTATTTATTTATTTATTCCTCCCTTGAGTTAGTACTTCTGCTATCCCTTCACTCTCAGTCCATCTCCTTAGTTCTGAAAAAAATACTATATTTATCGGAGAATAAATAAGAAATGAAGTTGTCTTGCATAATGTACAACATTACACTCCTGGCCATTAAATTTGCTACACCAGGAAGATGACGTGCTACAGACTAGAAATTTAACCAACAGGAAGAAGATGCTGTGATATGCAAATGATTAGCTTTACAGAGAATTCACACAAGGTTGGCGCTGGTGGCGACACCTACAATGTGCTGACATGAGGAAAGTTTCCAACCGATTTCTCATACACAAACAGCAGATGACCGGCGTTGCCTGGTGAAACCTTGTTGTGATGCCTCGTGTAAGGAGGAGAAATGCGAACCATCACGTTACCGACTTTGATAAAGGTTGGATTGTAGCCTATCGCGATTGCGGTTTATCGTATCGCGACATTGCTGCTCGCGTTGGTTACGACCAAGATTGTCAGCAGAATATGGAATCGGTGGGTTCAGGAGGGCAAATACGGAACGCCGTGCTGGATCCCAACGGCCTCGTATCACTAGCAGTCGAGATGACAGGCATCTTATCCGCATGGCTGTAACGGATCGTGCAGCCACGTCTCGATCACTGAATCAACAGATGGGGGCGTTTGCAAGACAACAACCATCTGCACGAACAGTTCGACGACGTTTCAGCAGCATGGACTATCATCTCTGAGACCATAGCTGCGGTTACCCGTGACGCTGCATCACAGACAGGAGCTCCTGTGAGGGTGTACGCAACAACGAACCTGCGTGCACGATTTGCAAAACGTCAGTGCTTACTGAACTGTTACCCCGGAAACGCCGAAATTAATACAATCCAATTTTACGTACTGCCGACGCTAGTAAAGATTCATATGGGATACAGGATATCACTGGATTTATATCGTATTCAATGGTTTTGATTCATTGTTAATTATATAGCGTGAATGGTCCAGACATTGCAAAATGAATGTGCAGAAAAGGAGAAATTCTAGAAAGCGTAATTTCAATACTTCCGATGGTTCCACATTGATCCACGGCACATCGACGAAACAAGATGTTATCGAGAAGAGAAAGAAAGAGAACACCTTGCAATTATTACAAGCAATGTACGAAAGAAGAAAAACAAAAACTTTTTCTTCAACATATGTATACAGATAAAATCTACAACCACGTTCTGCCATGTAAGTACATTTTAATCTTTCTGCAAGTTTCGTTAGTGACATGAACCAAAAAATATTACTTTTAGTTTGCTATGAGGTCCACCAATCAAACATATTTATTATCCTAGCAACTATTATGTCGTGTGGTTAGTGAGGGATACAAAATTAACGCTTCTCCATTCTCTGCTTTGTCGACTTTAACTGGACGCAGTTTTAACAGTTGGTAATTTGTAGTGTCTACTACGGTGAAACTGTTTATAAGAGATCAATTTCTGCTGGGTTGTAGCTCTGCTTTCACAGTTTATCAACTACAAGTTGGGCTCGGCCATAGCGTTCAACTGCTAACCCGCATTGGGGAAGAAGTTTTGTAGTAAACTAAAGCCACACTTGCTAACTTGATTTATTTAATCCTTGAAGTTACTAACTAGATAATCTGTATGAGCTTTGACGTATTGTTTTATCGGCATCTCGTTTTTGGCGTCAGCCTTCCATGTTATGTGCTGTGCTACTGTTGACAGTATACTTTCAGTTAATTGAAAACGCATTGTTTTTAAATATAGGAGTATGTATTACTGTCACTAATATTTCACTTTTATGTTAGAAGATATTGCTTTTGAGTTTGGTCATTTCGTTCGACACTTACCAAAACTGTAAAGAATATAGCCTATATGTTATAAATATAAAAATTCTTTTCGTGAATTAAATCTTGACTATTACACAAAAAGGTTTTTAATATTCATAGAATATATGACATCAACTGTGATTGGGCAAAGCTGAAAATGTGTACCCAGACGGGATTCGAACCCGGGTCTCCTGCTTTCTAGGCAGTTGCGCTGACCCCTACACCACTGGGGACACAGTGATCACCGCACCTGCAAGGACTACCTAAGCACGCCTCCCGTCAGATACAAATTCCCAGCTTCGCCCTGCCCATAGTACTCAAACTCGTAGTTTAACTAATTCCCGTAAGAGTAAGGGCTTCAAACTTGCCCACCCCTCCCCACTAACGATAGGATCATTGCCCGTCACCGGCATATTATATATATACATGTGGCGTCTGTTCGGAAAGAACAGACGTCACATTCTGATCCTGCAGCTGTTATTATTTAATATTCATAGAATATATGACTTCAACTGCTATTGGGCAAAGCTGAAAATGTGTACCCAGCCGGGATTCGAACCCGGGTCTCCTGCTTTCTAGGCAGTTGGGCTGACCCCTACACCACTGCAGGATCAGAATGTGACGTCTGTTCTTTCCGAACAGACGCCACATGTATATATATAATATGCCGGTGACGGACAATGATCCTATCGTTAGTGGGGAGGGGTGGGCAAGTTTGAAGCCCTTACTCTTACGGGAATTAGTTAAACTACGAGTTTGAGTACTATGGGCAGGGCGAAGCTGGGAATTTGTATCTGACGGGAGGCGTGCATGGGTAGTCCTTGCAGGTGCGGTGATCACTGTGTCCCCAGTGGTGTAGGGGTCAGCGCAACTGCCTAGAAAGCAGGAGACCCGGGTTCGAATCCCGGCTGGGTACACATTTTCAGCTTTGCCCAATGGCAGTTGATGTCATATATTCTATGAATATTAAATAATAACAGCTGCAGGATCAGAAGTGACGTCTATTCTTTCGGAACAGACGCCACAGATATATATAAAAAGGTTTTTGTTCCGTGATTATGTCTTGCGCTGATCCACAATGAGTACAATAATAAGTCGCCAAGCCTCTCAGGACAAATAAGTACAAGACAATAATGCATTCAAAAATCTAATGGCTCGTTCGGTAAGAGTCTTGCGTTTTTGCTCTCTTAATGACAGTTTTAATTTCCTTCACACAGTCATACAAATGTGTCTATATATATATAGTCTGTGTAAGTGGCATTTATAGCGATACATTATAAAGTTTGTCTTATCGGTACGTCTGGTTAAATTTGGCGTTGACTTGCGCTTTATATTTCAGATGATGAACAATGACGACCGTACTACGCACAAACACGCATAGCACGCAAGTTTTTGACGAGCCGTACCTCAATCGTCAGTTGCAATTGGTAATTACTATGTTTGTGTACACTGCTTCTAATGTAGTTTCATTCTTTTTGATATTGTAGTTCTCTTGCTTCATTATGGTACGCACTTGAGTATGGACTGTGCCAGAAACATGCAGTGTGGGATAAAACAATATAACCCTATCGGAGCATGGCAATTCTTCAAATGTGTCGAGACTGTGCTGTTCCCAAAAGAAAATGATTGTATCAGCACAATTGGATTCCGTGCGGTCTGTCCATCGATCATTATTACGAGAGCTATCCAGATAGTAAAAGAAAAATGTAAGGTGATGCATATGAGTATGAAAAACAATCACACAATGTTTGAACATATCATTAGTAGTGAGTTCCTTGATGCAGTCGCGTCGTTCAAATATCTAGACGTAACATTGCAGAGCGATATGTAGTGGAACGAACATGTAAGGGCAGTTCTGAATAAGGCGGACAGCCGACTTCGGTTTATTGTTAAGGAGGCCGCGTATAAAATGCTTGTACGACCACGTCTAGAGTATTGCTCAAGTGCTTGGGACCCGCAGCAGATCACTTTAAAAGAAAACATTGAAGAAGATCAGAGGCGAGTAGCTAGGTTCGTTACGGGTAGGTTCGACCAAAGCGCAAATGTCACGGACATGCTCCGGGAACTCAAATGGGAATTGTTGGAGGAAGGATGAAGTTCTTTTCTAGAAATTCTGTTGAGGAAATTTAGAGGGCCGGAATTTGAAGCTAGCTGCAGAACGACCTTGCTGCCGCCTACTTACATTTCGCGAAAAGATCACAAAGACAACATAAGGGGAATTGGGGCTAATACAGATGCATACATTCATTTTTTACCTCGTTCTATTTGGAAGTAGAATAGGAAAGGAAATGCCTAGTAGTGGTACCCTCTGCCACGCACCTTACGGAGTATATAGTACACGTTTTGGTGTAAAACGGCGGTAGGCGGGACTACAACCTCCATGTTAGTGCCATAATGTTCCTACAACGGTGGTCTCTGCGGTTTCGGTTTCTTTGTAGTGTAAATATGTGCGCTGCAATAGAAAATGTCACCATGGGTGAGATGCGTTCTGTGATTTGGTTTCTGTTGGCAAAAGACAATATAAAACTGAAATTTTCACGAATTTTGTAATGTGTACAGAAAAGGAATACTGAGTAATTCCCGAATGAAGCAATGGTGCACTGGTTTTAAAAATTGACGCATCAGTCTTCACCATAAGCATTGCGGTAGTAGGTCTAGGCTTGTGTTCAAATGTTTCAAATGTTTGTATAGCTTATGGGACTTAACTACGGGGTCTCCAGTCACTAAACTTACAAACTACTTATGAACTAGCTAACACTAAGGATGTCACAAATATCCATGCCCGAGGGGGGATTGGAACCCCCGACCGTAGTGGCCGTGCAGACCGTGACTGGTGCGCCGCAGTCCCCTCGGCCACCGCGGCCGGTTCTAGGCTTGTGTCTCATGAACAGGTGATAAAAATCAACGACAAAATTGGTGAAAATCGTTTCATGTTTAAAGTACTTTCGTGACTTCCACCTGTCCCCAGCAAAAAAGACATGGTTCGCTTCTCAAGCTTTGACACTGACACCGACTGCATAATAATGTCAACCAGTTGTTGAAATCACAGGCGCCAAATTTCTACAGGGACGGCATAGAAAATCTTGTGACACGGTATGATAGGTGCCTTGGTGATTATGAAGATACTTAAAATCTGAAATCTCCATATTTTTTTTATTTTGAAACGTAATACTTCTGGATATCCTTTGTATAATGATGTAAAGTAATGTAAAGTATTGATTTGTAGAGCATATTATACCCTGAACATTAATATCATTTAATGTTTTCATTGAGTATACCCTGAACATTAATCTCATTTAATATTTTCATTGTACACTTTGATGGAAACGCATGTTGCCGTTCACAGTCAAGGGTAATAGCGCCTACAATTTTGGATCGAATGTAATTTCCTACACCCAATTAAATTAAGTAAATAACTGGACACTGTGTAAACGCGTTGCTTAACATGTGACACTCCTCTAGCCACGGCGATAAAAAAAGGCACTAAGGTAACAAAAAAAAATCAATTGATTGCAAAAACATTAACTTACCTGCCAACCATTAAAACGTAAAAATCAGGAGATCCAGCTTAAAAAATCGGAAGATTCTTCAATAATTCAGAAATATGTTCTATTAAAAACGCATTTCAGTATAAACCTAAAGATGACTGATTTTACCCTACAAATGGCTACAAAAAACAAAATCCAAATGTCGATTACATACTTATTTGTAACCAGTCCAGGTAAAGTGACTGATTTTTGATTAAAACAAAAACGTTGGCAGATGTATTTTTGTGATATACTTTACGGAAGAAGTGATCCCATATGGTCATCGGATTTAATTGGTAAATCTTACTCTAAAATAAACAATGTAACTAAGCACTCTGCATGTATCGCACAATGACTTTCACTTTTATCAGCAATTTAAGTTTCTTATTTTTACCCAGACACTTCATTTTCTCTGTGTTTCTTTGTCTGCACATATTCCGGTACATCGCTTGTAACTCCATGTGATGTGAAAAATAACATCGACAAGGAGTACAAAACACAAATAATGTTCCGAAAACTGCTTCAAAAACGATTTTTTTTTTCCATACTGGAACACACATCACCAAACCAAAATCCCATAATCAGATAAAATATCTGTTTACACAAAAAGTTCCTTTTCTGAAATTCACGTGTGATACTAATGCTCCTACCTACCAACTCAAACGGTTTCAGCCGATTAAATAACCGCCGAAGCGATTACTTTCGTACAATGACAAAACATTACTTTCAAAAAGAGTTCAACTCCGAAACCCTACATGTGTATTTGCAAATACGCGGGAAAGAGCAGAAATAATCGGAGTCATGCACAACTCCAAATTTCTATTAATTTCAATACGTATTTAGACTGATAAATGAGCAAAAAACTAATCTTGGGTTTCAGGATGAAAGCTAAAAATTGGGAGAAATAATAGCAAAATCAGAGGCGGAAAAGAAACAGAAAAATCAGGAGACTCCCGCCAAAATAATGAGATTTGGCAGGTAGGCATTAAGCTGCATTCACATAAGCAAGAAACTGACTTAATATTTTGTTGCGGGCACTACCAGGTATGATCAAAGTTCTTCTTTGCAAAGAATTTGTCCCAGCTAATATGCAAAAGAAATTACTTCAATGACATTGAAATAACAATTTCATTCATATTAAATAAGGCCTATCCTGAAATTATTGGTCTATTCCAAGGTGCTTCGTGTTAGGATGGGTGAGAGAAATTTTGTGGGAGAGGGTTAACCAAACCAAAGAGTATATTAACAGTGGTCGCTTTGACAGTGATTTTATTCCTTCCACAATGTACATTCCCAATGTGTTTCACTGATACTGAAATAACATTCGGTGTGTTTCTAAAGTAAGTGCCGTTTTGAAATTTTAAAAAAGCCGTTCTAAGATATATCAATAATTTTCTGCGCACTGACGCCATTACAGTCTGATTCTTCCTTGTTTACGTTGTGTCCCACCGACTGTGAAGTACGGGCTGATATAAGATTTCTTAGTGCTAAAAGATCAAAGGCGATCGATATTCATAGTAAGATCTGTGCAGTTTACGAAGAAAACATTATGAGTGATGGAATGGTAAGAAAGTTGGTGAGAGCATTTAAAGATGACCGCACAAATGTGCATGAAGAACAACGAAGTGGGCGCCCTTCGGTCGTTAATGAAAGTTTGCTGCAGGAAGTGGACACTAAGGTGAGAGAAAACAAACGCTTTACGATTTCATTCTTGCAGGATGACTTTCCTAATGCTTCTCGTAGTGTTTTGTATGGCATTGTGACCGAGCAGACGATGACGAAGTCAGAACAGTTGTGATGTAGTGGTTAACCAGTGAGGCGGCAGACTTCTATGAGGAGGGTATTAAAATACTGGTACAACGTTATGACTAGTGCCTCCACATTGACAGAAATTATGTAGAAAAGGAGATTAAGGTACAGGCTTTCATGTAAAAATAAAATTATTGAGATACCTTAGCACGTCTTTTTTTTTATTTCAAAACGGTACTTACTTAAAAAAAAAACACGCCTCGTATTATTTACAATGGAAACTCAAGGTGAATCAATTATTACTTCACCAATTTTAACTGCCCATTGTGGTACTTATAAATGTTGGTCAGCCTTATAGATAGTGGTGTAATAATGACAATAGAACATGAAACACTAGTACCAGTATAACATAGTGATTATTATTACTATTATTATTATTTATTTACTTATTCCATTTGGCTGTATGTACCTATTATGTCCTATTATGAAGCATGTTTATGGGTCTTGGAATAGAAATCTGTTACACATAAATGCAACCGACAATATGCGCACTAGATAAATGATGCAGTTCTGCAGTTGGGTGTTCAGTAACTTGAACCGTGTGTATTCCAGATTACACTGTCCGGAGCATCACATGAATCCAGAAATGTAGCTTTCTTCCAGGCTCGCTTGATCATGTCGTTAAGTATGACTGCAGTGAATTTATTATGGATGAGTGCATGAAGATGGATGATAGCGTTGCGACTATGGAGTTCATTGCCAATTTTGTCGGCTAAACTCGTTCACCACAACGTTTATCGGATTATTATTATTATTTCCACTGGCGTAAGAATTTTACATTCAAAGGTTGGGCAAGGCACGTTGCGCCAGGTGGTATGGTTGTTCCCTTTATTTGCTTATCTTTAACTACGAACAGATTCTGTTGATTGACTGAAAATGAATCCAGGGCCAGACGGTTTCCTCCAACAATGGGAGGGAGTATCTCGTCATTGTTCAAGAATACGCCTGTCCACTTTAACTGATTCTGAAGCCGTCATTCCAAAGAAATCAGGCACAAACAGGTTTGAAAATTACAGAACCATCAGTTTAATACGTCATGATTGCAAAATTTTAAGAGTAATTATTTACAGAAGAATGGAAAATCTGGAAGGAGCTAACATCGGGGAAGATCAGTTTGGATTTAGGAGAAATGTAAGAACAGGGGAGGCAATACTCAGCTTACAACTTGGCTTAGAAATAGATTAAGGAAAAGCAAACCTACATTTTTAGCTTTTGTAGATTTGGAAAAAGCTTTTCACAGTTTTGATTTGAATACGCTCTTTCAAATTCTGAAGTCAGAACAACTTGTAGAAAAACCAGAGAGCATTTAATAGAGGCGAAGGGCATGGAACGGAAACATTGGTTGGAAAGGGAGTAAGATAGGGTTCTAGCGTTTCTCCAATGTTATTCAATTTGTGCATTCAGCAACATGTAAAGGAAAGCAAGGAGAAATTTTGAGAAGGAATTAACGTTCAGGGCGAAGAAAAAATTTTGGCGGTTTGCCGATGATATAGTACTTCTGTCAGAGACAACAAAGGACCTGGAAGAGCAACTGAATGGAATGGACAGTGTGTTGGAAGGTGCAAAACAAGGGTAATGGATTGCAGTTTAAAAAATCAGGTTATGCTGAAGGAATTAGATTAGGTAGATGAGTTTTCTTACTGGGGCAGTAAAATAACATACGATGCTCGCAGTACAGAGAATACAAATTGCAGAATGGCAATGGGTAGAAAAACGTTTTTGAAAAAGAGAAATTTGCTAACATCGAATATTAATTAAAGTGTAAGGTAGTCTGTTCTGTGACGGCATGTGTGTGGAGTGTTGCCTTGTACGGGAGTGAAACATGGAGGATAAATAGTGCCGACAGGAAGAGGATACAGGCTTTTGAAATGTGATGTTACAGAAGAATGCTGAAGATTGGGAGGGTGGATCGCGTAACTAATGAGGAGGTACTGGACAGAATTGGGGAGAAAAGGAATTTCTGAGGTAACTTGACTAAAAGCTGGGATTGATTGGTAGGACACATTCTTAGACATCAAGGAATCGTGAATTTAACGTTGGAGGGAAGTGTGTGGGGTAAAAATCGCGAAGGGAGACCAAGAGACGAATACAATAAGCAGATTCAAATGGATGTGGGTTGCCGATCTTATGAGAAGATGAAGAGGCTTGCTCAGGATAGAGTACGCGGAGAGCTGCATCAAACCAGTCTATGGACTGAAGTCCACAACAACAGTACACCATGTATACATTTGGAGGACGGTTCATATTGTTATATAAAAGGGGACCAAGTATACCACATGCTTCACGAAAGACATAAGGAGTTCACAGTATCACTTACACGCAAATAGTGTCAGAAATTTAGAACATACCTGTCTAGCACGTGGAAGGCACTAGGCTGCCGCGCCCGTGGTTATCTGCACTCGACGGTCTGTTATGAACCAGTCAGCGTGAGCAGCTAAACTGTGTGATACTTCCATCTATTGGATAGGTTATGCCTACATACCAAATACGGGGCCAATGCCTGCGAGACACTTAGCGATTGTACGTTGTCAGTAAATACAATGCCAAGGCCGCCTCACGTGCCCAGTGAAAGTGCACACACAGCGACACGTGATATGTGCAGAGGGCAGGCGCCATTGCGCGTGTCACCGTTGGCACAGCAAACAGGTTCCGCGCTTGGCGGCAGTGCATCTAATGTGACTTCCAGTGTTTGTTTGGTCCGGTAAGGTTTCTCGTGTGCTCGGGTTGTTTGTTGCTGGGCAGCCGTGCCGCCGGTAACCCAGCAGGGGTCAACTAGGACAGCAGGCGAAGTTGTGTGTGCAGCCCCCCTCCCTTCGCACTGGTGAACTTCAAGTGTGCGGCTACCACAGAGCTGCTTCTCCACGGTCCGGCTTTCGCCCTGTCCTTCAAAAGGCAGGCAGCGCCACAGAACTTCATCACCAGGGACCGTGTAATTCCATTATTGTTTAGTTATTTGATATTCACTCCCCTAAGTCGATGAGATTTTCTAGTTAGAGGCCCTGCTACTCAGTGCCTCTAAATAAGTTCCTTCCAGTTTAAATTTGGTCGGGCTTCTTCTCCATAAAAATCATAGTTAGAAGAGAGAGATTTGAGCACACCACACTTTCTCACTCATGAAATGAGAAGAGTCTTCCTTTCAACGTAAACAACATATTGGGTTTATTTTGCCCTTTTTACAATAATTAAACCGACTTACAGTTCTGATTTACAATATTACAACCAGAACACATATACAATCTTGTGACCTCACTATGCTCAGGTCAACTTTACAATGGTAACTAATTATAAAACAACACACTATCAATCACAATACCTTTGTTTCTTTTCCATTTCAAACACTTCTGTGCAGATTCACAGAGTTTTTATTATGCACAGTGGTTTGCCTCTGCATATTCCATGCCCTTAGTAAAGTTTCTGTTTGGGCCTTCACCTGCGAAATAAAAAGCCCAGGACAGTAACAGTCCCAATAAAACCTCGCTAAATCTATAAAAAACTACTTCATTTGGGCATCTTGTATAACTGCAGAGAGCATCACGAAAGCATTACAAGAGCATTCCGAGAGCACGTAGTGTTTGATACACTACAAAACTTAATAAAGCGTCATTCCCTTCCGTTCGTAACACTATCGAAACAACACAGCACGGTTGAATACTTTGAGCCTCTACGCTCGCTTATTTATACATTTAATGCTACCCTTGTGACAAAATCCACCCACTAGAGTGGGTGCTAGTGGATTTGTTTTAAGGTTACTCCATCGGTCAGAGCTCGAATTACAATGTGTTATTACACACTAGCCCCGTAACGTCAGCTGTTTCCCATGCCTCGTCCGCTCATGGCCTTATAACGCTCTGCAGCCAGTGTGTTTTATTATTTTGTTGATTTCGTGTGATATCTTACATGAATAGGTAGTGGGTACATATATAAATTTTAGTTTCGTTGGTGATTTTCTTTATTACTTTGCTTTGCGCGATGAGGACCAGTGGACCAGTCGCAACTACAAGGGTTCGTGTCCATCGAGGTCTGTTTTCTGCTTTATGATGCCAGTTGTTCATCGCCACCCCTATCTCGCTCAAATGTCTCAGACTAGAATGCTCCACCTCTTTCTTGGCCTCCCTCTGAATCTTTTGTCTTGTGGTGTGAACTCCAGGACACTTAACTGGCCACCATTGCTTGCTCCATTAGACGTGTCAACCCACTCCAAACGCTCACTGCGAACAGTTCCTGTCATATTTGGTTACCCATACATTTCGTCCAGTTCTTCGTTGCGGCGAATGCTCCATTCGCCAGTTTTTGCGTCTTGCTCAGGACAAAATATATTACCAGAACCTTTCGTTCAAATATCAATGTCTATTTTTGTTTCCACGTGTTCCATCTTTCATATCCGTATAGCACTACTTGCTGGATTAACGTATTGTACAGACTGACTTTCGCCGCTGTTGACAGATTGCGAGCCAGAGTAACCGGCCAAGGTTATGATAACAACAATTACCTGCCTGCATCCTGGCATTTCTCTCGGATCGCACGATCCCGTTTCTGTAAATATCGAGCCAAAGTACTTTAACTCCCTTACTACTAGAGGCTGAAGGTATACACTTGCCGCTGCTCCAACCTGGCCCACCAACAGTTATTCCGTTTTTTGTTCCCTTACAATAAGTGCAAAGCATATGGCTGCAGCTAAAGATCTTGTTCATCCCTTGCAATTACACCTTGGAGCTGGACTGCAGAACACCATCGTCTTCATCTAATGGAATATTTGTATAGTGATTACTAATATCGAATGACTCAAATTTGAAGGATTGTTATCTCTTTTATTTCTTGAGCCAGTTCCAGCATTGTTTTATTGCGTATTGTTTTCGGAAGATGTATAGTGGTTTTTTTTTTTTTTTATTTATTTACGTATTATTCATTGTTTTGTTTAGTAAGTATGTGGGAATACCTATATTGTTAACCACTGGGCGGATCGGGCATAATTGCTTAAAAAGTTTTGAATGTCCACGTAATTTTGAAATTTTTGGGTTCATCACAAAGCATGCTCTTTTTTTCGTAGTAAGATATTCTTTGCTTATGCTTTATATTTGTTTGTACGACCTCTATTATGTTTTGTGATGGTGCTTATCGTCAAAAGTCGTTTACCTTTTCAATACAATCCTTTGTTTAGTTATGACTCAACTATTGCTTTTATCTGATTTCACTGTTATTCCGTTACTGCCCGTTAATTTATTATGAAATTGACGAAGTGTTTTGTCGTCTTCATATTGCATTTTGCGCATGCTGGTTATTTCTTTCTCTATTGCGTTTATTGTTTTAATGATGATTTCATTTTGCTGTCTTCTTGCTAACCTAGCTGTGTGAATTTCAATTTTAGTTGTTACTATAATGTGTTTTGTAACTGTACTGTGGACTACATGTTCTGAATTAAACTTCAGACCTTTATCTAACAATTATTGTTCGTCATCTGTGAACATTATGTCCTAAGTTATGTTCACCGTTCTTTTGTAAAAGAGAAATCTTGACGTATTTTTATAAGTTATTTTATCTTTTTCTTGTATGTAAATGATCAGACACGAGTGGACTTATACTAACGTACAAGTGTGCAACATACATGTCTTGGTATATGAACACTTTTTGATAAATTTAGTTGTGACTTCTTGACGCAGCCACAAATTATGTAGTTTTTGCGACGATCTTAACGCTGACATACGCAGGAATGATACTGTTCATGCCAGCCGCGGTGGCCGAGGTGACTGAGGCGCTCCAGTCACGGTCAGCACGGCCACTACGGTCGGGGGTTCGAATCCCCCCTCGGGCATGGATATTTGTGCCGTCCTTAGTTGTAGGTAGTTCATAAGTAGTTTGTAAGTTTAGGGACTGATGACCCCCTAGTTAAGTCCCTTAAGCTTAACAAACATTTGAACATTTGATACTGTTCATGTACAACTTACTGTATTTTACGCTGTCTGTTAGTTTAACCGTTACTATCTTCAATCGGATGAATTGTTAGAATTTTTCCATTACATTATATAACACAGGTGTCAATAAGTTGTGTTCATCTAGGCTCGCTGCGTCATATGTTTCATAGAGTGACATCTACTGTTGCCAGATGGCAGAGAGAGAAAATACATACAGTCTCACAAAAATGTACCTACGTTTTCTCCCTACCACCTACATCAGGGTCGTAGCCAGGATTTGGGTCTGGGAAGGGCTGAATCCAGGAGTCCGGCCAGCAGATGTTAACCAGTTGATTAATATGACATGTTACAATTTTGAAAAACTTTAAAATAAATATTTGGCATCATGCTTCACTTGCTAGATATGTTTTTCCAGTGACTGATCGTTACTGATTCATGGAATCAAGTGTAGATTATGCCGCGAATTCCAAGTGCTCTGTTACAACAGGATTACTGATTTATCGATTGGACAAGGGTACACGAAGAACCTGTAAAACATAGAGAGGAACAGCATTAATTAGTTTCCCCAAATAGGCCGCTGTTAACACGAGGATAACTGATTTATTGTCCAGACAAGGATACATCGAGACACTATCAACCATAGAGTAGGAACAGCAGTAATTATTTAGTTCACGGTCAGCAAAAAAAGAAAGTCCCTCACTCTACATGATTCGATTTCCAAAGAGTAGATGCTAGGCAGACAATGAATATCTAGCGCTTTGTTCATTATAACGTTAGCTGACGCAAATGTTTTAATGTTCACTTGTCAGCATCTTCTCCTTTACAAGTACTAACTAGTATATTGTCCTGACGTAAATAAATAAGTCTAGTCAAGGTAATAAAACGTCTTTCGTTCATTGAAACAATGAACTTTTCTTGTGCTACATTTTCTAACACCATTTCCAAACCGATTCTTCATTCCACTGACATACATTGAGTTCATATTTCGCATCAGTTTTAAAGTGTCTGAAACAAAGTTTTCAAATTAATATTGGTTATATGAACAGAAAACAACTATGCCGTCTAAAATATTATTGGCTACTTCAAACTTTGCCACAATTGGTCAACTTCATACCCGCCTGTGTCGGGGATTGTAAAATTTTACCGAAGTACCTACGCGTTGGGGACTTTTGGATGAAAATTCCCTACATGATTTTAATGCTTAACAGAACCTACGTGTAGGGAAAATTCCCTACGTCTGGCAACACTGGTGACATCACGAATTTTTATTACACAATGAAACTGCTTTATAGTGCTATTTATTTTACTGTAAGCTTATTTCGGCCTTATTGCAATTTCATGTGTTCTGCGATTTTCGCTAATTTTAAACTAATACAGAACTAAATTATGTTACTTGAGCTGATTGTAATTTCAACATGTCATTTCTATCTATGTCACTGTCATTGTTTTCTGTATAAGATTTCTCCCTTACCTCAAATTATTCCAAGTTCTTTAATATGATGAGCATATTACGAATTTTTGACACTTATGACCAGAGATCTCTACACAAACTGGATGTATAACTCCGGTATCTGACCATAGACAAACAGCGTGCCAGCACATTCGTATCTTTTTCAAGTGGTTTCGCATTTTCCGCCATGTTGTAATTTGGCAAACAAATTTACATCGGTTTGTGCGTGAAAAATAATTCCTTACTTACGTTTTGTTGTGATTTTTTGTGTCAATATGCAATGTAATAGTTAGGTATAGAAGCCGAATTTGTTTTACACGTATTCTAGTAACATTTAGTGGTAGCCACATTTAAATTTGTCAAGAACGAAATATGAACACCTATGGCTGGCACGTTCAGGTAGCTGAAGTTCTACATCCACGTAGAGTAGAGATCACTGGTTATGGCGGTTGTGTCAGCAAGTTTACGTGGTTACTGTTTTGTTTCCTTTCGACCATAGTTTGTTTGCTTGATATTATATAAGCTGTGCCTTTCAGCGGGTATATTTAATTGCGTGGTAGTGAATTTGTTTACTAATCATCTTTTGTTGGAGAGGAAAATTTCAGTAGCGTTTCCAAATTAGTGTTTGTTTTTTAGTTCCATCTGTTCGTTTAGAATTTCTTGTGGGTGGTTTTGCGTGTGTAAATATAGTTCTAATTTTTTAAAAAAAGTCCATTAGTGGTTCTTTTTCGTGAATTGTAAAATGTTAACTGTTCTTCGTACGGCGTCTGGTGTTCCATATTTTAAGTTTGGTAAAAATTTGAGTGGTTGTTGTAGCTTTCTCTAATGTGTTATTTGTAGCAAATACTGAAACATCCTTCTATTTGGCCTATGTGATATTTTTCACATTCTTATATTCTAATATATAGCTGTAAATACATAATCACCGATAGTGATTCTCTAGTTACGGTTTTTTCTTTACATATGGTAGGCTGTTTTGGCTTAGTGTATTTGTCATATAACTGTGTAGCGACCGTTGAACCAAAGTAGTTTCATTCCGCAGTGTAGTAGGACTTTTATTCTTTCTGTACGATGTCGTGTTCTAAAGATACGTTTATTACTTGATTAATCGTAGCGTAAAAAAACGTATTTGTGTGATTTCGTATCACATGATTGCACATTAATAATACAATCTTTTGAAGTTGGATTGCGGTATATTTTACATTTATGAATACTATCCACGTTTCTTTTTGTGTTTGGGGCGTAGGCCTACTATGATAATAAAGATTTATTTTTGGAAAAAATTAAAATAACAATTTTAGATATTTTGTGCATAAAGGGTTAAGATAGCCATATTTGATCACACTAATTTGTAAATGGCGCGAGTCAATAATTTCGGTTACAGTTCGTAAAGTTTAATAAAGCATATGATACTTTTAAGCTGGGAAAATTACCAGAAAATAGGTTTCTGTGCGATGGCTTGAAATTGTGTTTAAATGTAAATCTAAACGCTGAAATGGTATGGCTGTAAAGATCGACACACAAACTTGGGTGCTTTTATATTTGTTTTTATAGTTAAAAGGCATTTTACGCCGCTGGAGAGCGATCAACAGTTTATATAAAACACTTCATTCAGCCAAGATCGCTAAAAAATTTATTTTTGTCCCTTAACCGGTTTCGGTGAGCTCAGTCACCATCTTCAGAAAGTCAGGTAAAATCACTTAGCGTCATATGTAAAAATAGAGGCATAACCTTTTAACGTACGTGAACATCTTGATAAAGTTTCTCATCACAGGGTGGATCGTCATAATGAATTAAATGTGGTCTTGACCAGTCTCCTGTTTGCTTTGGCCAAGACCACATTTAATTCATTATGATGATCCACCCTGTGATGAGAAACTGTATCAAGATGTTCACGTACGCTAAGTGATTTTACCTGACTTTCTGAAGATGCTGACTGAGCTCACCGAAACCGGTTAAGGGACAAAAATTAAATTTTTAGAGATCTTGGCTGAATGAAGTGTTTTATGTATTGTTTTTAAAATTGAATAAATATTGATATGTATATTTAATTTAACATTAATTTCTATACCTTAATGAATTTCCTTGCAAATACTGTTTCAAATCAAGTGTTTGTAAATCAATCAGACTTAACTTCGTAGTCATTAGTCCGTAGTCGGGCCCGATGGTCTTGGGGTAAAGTGCTCGACTGGAAACCGAAGGGTCGCGGATCTCGGATACTTTTTATCTGCACTTTAACTGATCCTTCACCTCTCAGCGATGTGAGGAGCCGCCAGAAACGACACGTGGTTCGGATCCCACGTTAAGATGTAGGTCCCCTGACCCCGGTTGGATAACTGAGTAGGCTAGGGACACGCAAGTCGCCGAAGTGGCGTCCAATTGAAAGACTTGCACCAGGCCAATGAGCCACACGAAATTCTTATAATTATTAGTCCGTAGCTTACAAACTACTTACACTAAGGTAAACTAAGCTAAGGACAACACAAACATCCATGCCAGAAAAGGGATTCGAACCGCCGACGGCGAACGGTCGCGCGCATCGCAGCACGGCGCCACAGTGCGCACGGCTAATCCATTTTGTTATGTTATTTGGTCATACTGCAGCAGTAAAATTAACCAAGACAGATGTTTCGAGAGGATAACTGGTGGGAATCGATTAAATAACTCTTTATACTAGAACCCATAAGTAAATATATGTTAAAACTTTTTCGAGAGTTAGGAATTCAATTAACACGGCGTGATTTATTGTGTGTTTAAAACCAGTTGTACTCAACTAGAAAACTATAGTTGTTTTAATGCGTAATCTTGTTTGTTTCTGCTTGCGCTGTAATTAATTAATCTGCAAGTCACAGACGACGCGTTATTAATACACGCAGCAGCAAGCTTGATAAGCACAAACTATAATTAACTTTACTAACAAACTCAGGCGACGCTTTATATAGCTCAGTCTGATATGAAGTAAATGATTAAATAGCTAAAAGAATTCTTGCGAATATAGTAACACCGAGAAATACATCAATCATACAAAGCTGCGGCGGGGCGGGCTAGCGCACTGAAGCGCTATGCTACGACGCGCGAGGCCATTCCCCGTCGGGGGTTCGAATCGCCAGTCGGGCATGGATGTTTGTGCCGTCTTTAGTATACGCTAGTTTATAAGCAGTTTGTAAGTTTAGGGACTGATGACCCCGCAGTTAAATCCCATAAGCTTTACAAACATTTGAATCATATAAATTGTCTGCTTTATGTTACTGTGGCTGTGTGGAACAAACGGAAAGTAATATATATATATATATAGTAAATTTTTGTTCGTTGGATTTCTGCATAAAGATACAAAATGTCCAAACGTTTGTTAAGCTTAAGGGACTTAACTGCAGGGTCATCAGTCCCTAAACTTACAAACTACTTATGAACTACCTTATTTGAAAGACAATAGACATACATGCCCGAGCGGGGATTCTAACCCCCGACGGGGAACGGCATCGCGCATCGCAGCATAGCGCCTCAATGCGGTCAGCCGCGATACAAACATTTCAAATCAGATGGTTTCCAGAGTCTTGAGAAAAGCAATAGTGTTTTACTTTCTGTGAACATAATAAAATAAACATCGTATTGCGATCTAGACTGCTGCAATTATTATACTATCGCGGCATCTGCCTGGAGTAGTTGACGAAAAATCTAAATCAGGATGGCTGGAGGTAGATTAGAGCCACCGTCCTCCCGAATGAGAGTCCATTGTGTTGCCACTGCGCCACGTCGCTCCGTGCCGCACAGTGAATCAAGAGAGGCCGCGTTGTCCCACCGGCGCAGAGCAAAACGGCGGCAGTTTATCGGCCAGTGGGCATAGGCGTGGCGAGGCGCGCTGTGCGTAGCGGTGGTGCGTGCGGGGCACGCACGACGCACGGCCGGATGGTCGGCGCCGCCCTCTCCCAATATTTGGCCGCGGCCGACCTACGCACAGCTCTCCACAAACACCCAGCCACACGCTGAAGCGCCGCGCCGCATGTTACCACCGGACCCACGTCCGCTCTGCAGCACGGCCGGCCCAGAGTAGCACAAACATCTCTCCCTGGGACTCACCTTGCAATTTACTATGTACTTCAATTAAGACGTGAACACTAGCGCTCAACGTGGCCATTTCCAGTGCAACACTGATTTTTCCATGTACTTGCAATTCAAGTCAGTCAGAAACAGATTACATGTACACTGCTCATTCACTACTTTTTCAATCTTAACTTTGTTTCAGAGACTGCGGTGTAATAAGCGCTGAACCACGCAAAGACAGTTACAGTATGCATGGTTTCTTCTTGGAGTGTGACACTATTCGTCAAACTGTGCCTTTGATGATTCGATTCGTTATGCGTTTGCAGGGTTTGGACTGTCAAACCGTGGATCGAGGTTGGAACCACCATCGAGGCCATTTTTTTTTTTTTTTTTTTTTTTTTGTTATACTTTTTCGATGTATTTGATAATATTCTCATATGTCCAATACCTTTTCTTGCC
Organism: Locusta migratoria; assembly: GCA_026315105.1. NCBI lineage: Eukaryota > Metazoa > Arthropoda > Insecta > Orthoptera > Acrididae > Locusta > Locusta migratoria. The sequence goes on along the minus strand of CM048744.1, from coordinate 500,728,313 downwards.
TTATTTGAGAATATTTTTGCCTTATTCGAGAATATTAATAAAATACCTGGAAAATATCTAACAAAAATTGTCTTGATAGAGGTTTGAACCTGGATCCACGGTTTGACCGTCCAAGCCGTGAACCACTATAGTTGAGCCAAAATACGATGATCCCTGGTGCTTGCGACTGTCGGCTTTGAACGCCGGCTGCGCCCGCAGACCATTGGAGTAAGTCAAACGCGAACTTTGCGTCCGGCTGCGCTATGCATTTCTGCTAGTTCCGCCGACACAACAGCGACCGTTAGCTATACTCGCCGGCAACGAACTAACTATTTGGCAACATGGTTTCATCCCGTTTCTTCGACCGGGTTCGGTCTCCCAGCCCAGTAGGCGGAGCCCACCGAATATAGTCCGCCGAACAGGTCCGTTAGGACAGTGTGGCGCAGTTTGGTGTTAATGGGCTGAAGCAGGAGACTGGCCAATAGAGTTCCTTTGGTAACAGCACACTACCTACAACCTACAGCGTCCTCTCCTGAGTTGGTGACCATATCGGTTGGGTTGGAAAACCGTGGCTTGGACGGATAAATCCCGATGGCATTTGGTACGAGCTAATGATAGGCTTTGAGTGTGGCGAAGACCCCTAGAAGTAGTCAACAAAGGCACTATGCAAGCTGGTGGTGGCTCTACAGAGGCGCGCTACAGCAAGGCCAAAATAAACTCCATACTGTCGAGGAAACTACTGCAGTCTGGCGGGTTTCCTTCCGCTCTTCCTTGAAGAAGGAAAGCAAGCTTAGTGTTTAACATCCCGTCAACAGCGTGGTCATTAGAGACGGAGCTTACACTCGGATTTTCTGGAAAGGATGCGGGAGGATATCGGCCGTGCCCCTTGAAAGGAACCATCCCGGCAACTACCTGGGGTGATTCAGGGAAACAACGGAAAACCCAAATCTGGACGGCCGAGGTCCTCAAAAGTTCAAATGTGCAAATGTTTGTACAGCTTAGTGGACTTAACTACGGGGTCATCTGTATCTGTATGAATAAAATCTCGTCCCATGATGTGGCAGTTTTTGAGACTCCAGTCGTTTATATCTTCAAAACAATGTGTCGTATGTTATTCTTACAGAATTGTTAGCTCATTCTAAGGAAAATGTGTACCAAATTGGGATTAAATCTGTCCAGTGGTTTAGGAGGAAATGTGTAATATTGTCGCGTGATGCAGCAGTTTTTCAAAATGTTCAAATGTTTGTTAAGCTTAAGGGACCTAACTGTGGGGTCATCAGTCCCTAAACTTACAAACTAGTTATGAACTAGCTAACACTAAGGACGGCACAAATATCCATGCCCGAGGGGGGATTCGAACGCCCGACCGTAGTGGCTGTGCAGACCGTGACTGGCGCGCCTCAGTCCCATCGGCCACCTCGGCCGGCCCGAGGTCCTCTCGGAAGGAGTCCACCATCTTGTGTACCACCTCCACATTATAGATGTGAACTAAAATCATATTTATAAACACACACACACACAATACAGTCAGTACATCACACTCAAAGTTGCTAGCAGATGCCTATTTTGACGGAAACGAAACAAAAACACATCTCACAGTGTGAACCAAAAACCTTGTAAGCAAATAACACACACAACGGCGATAAACAAAAGCAAAAAAACGACATACACAGCCTGCCAGGCCACAAAAATTTCAATTTTTCAAAAACCTTTATAAGAAAGTGTAATTGTAAATAGTGTAAATATAAACAGTGATAGCAAGTGACAATGTGCTACAAAACACACATGAAAAGGACAACATAAAAATACGTAATATTAGTAGTCCATTTTATTCAGAATCAGAATAATCCTATTGCATGAGAACTGTTATCGATCGAATTTAGTAAAAATCTAATAAATAATTTAAAAGAAAATATTTCTTGTACAGCTGACCACTGAAGATGCTTAAAATATAGCGAAACGCGTCTGGTCCGAAGTAGACTAATTTACAGTTGCACAAAACGGTTATTTAACCTATACAAATTGTATAACTGCAACTGCGGAGGAGGAGGCCAAAAACACAAAGAAGAATTATGTATAATACATTACGGTTGAATGACATTGTGGAAAAGTTTGGCTATGTCAGTATGCAAGTAAGGAGGCGGCAGAATTTCTTGAGTCGAATCTGCGCTGTTTCCGAATCAAGGAAAGTGAAGTGAAGGTGCTAACACTTGTGGTACCACTTTTACGATTTTCCTGTTTTATGTGCGGTTTTTTTTATTTCTTTTTTCCAATACTATATTAAATATGTTTGCCACATTTCGCCGAAGTGGCAAAGAGGTAATCAAATGTTACGTGTTCTTCTAAGAAGGTGTGGCTCGGCAGCAATCCAAGCAAGAACTCTCACAATGTTCAGATATTCGTTCATAAACTACTTCCTGGAGGGAAATGAATCTGTAACTGACTTTTAACAACACATCCTCCGTGCCAAAACAGAAATCCTCGACAATCGATGGAAACGAGAAATGTATTCACTATGCATTTATTTTTTTGTAAAACCAACTATGCAAAGCGAGAAAGATAACACATTAAGTTTCTGAGTTTGTATTTTTCCTTTGCAAAACTAACATCAAAATAACGGCCGGTTGGTTATTTGGGATAGGGGGACCAAACTACCTAGGTCATCAGTCCCCCTGTGGGAAGGGGAAGGAGTGAGGATAGGAAAGGAGGGGAAGGGAAAGGAAATACAGTCCAGGTAGGAGGGAAGGAAGAAAGACTTTATTAGCTCGAGGCCCCGTGCTCGCTACGCAAGTACTTACGAAAGAACCGTGAGTCCCCCTGGGGAGGGGGGAGGTCAAAATAAGGCCCATTTTAAAAAATATATATATATATATATATAAAAGGTAGCACAGTGGTAGAGTGTGAGACTCTGATCTAAAGGTCGCTGGATCCCCGCCAGGCCCTAGGAGTATTATCTGTCACCTTCCACTTCTTTCACCTCTGACAATGTTGATGATGTGAAAAATATCGCCGCGGCTGAGTGGCCGAGCGCATTGAGGCGCTATGCTCCGACGCGCGAGGCCGTTCCCGTCGGGGGTTCGAATCCTCACTCGGGCATGGATGTTTGTGTTGTCTTTAGTATAAGATAGTTTATAAGTAGTTTGTAAGTTTATGCTACTGATGACCCCGCAGTTAAGTCCCATAAGCTTAACAAACATTTGAACAACATTTGAAAAATATCGAGTAGCACCGTGGTTCGGAATCCGCGTTAAACTGTAGGTCTCCTGTAACTGGCTGCGGAAGTCAGTTCGAAGATCTGAGGGAGGCAACGGCATACGACCTCCAAACAGGACAATGCCGATTAAGGCACTGTGGTGTTCAAACAACCTTCGGATTTTTTTCTTCTTTTAAGGGACTTAACTGCGAGGTCATCAGTCCCTAAACTTACCAAATTCTTATGAAGTAGCTTATACTAAAGACAGGCACAAACATCCATGCCCGAGGGGGAGATTCGAACCCCCAACGGGGAACGGCCTCGCGCATCGTAGCATTGCGCCTCAATGCGATCGGCCGCTCCGCCGCGGCATTCTTCTTCTTCTAAGAGTGTGTATCTTCCAAAAGAAGTGTAAGAATCTTTGGGCTGAAGTGTCAATAGACTTTATGAATCGCCAAGAGCTACGAGATTGTTCACTAATTATTCTACAAAAGATCTTGTCATCCATTTTGCAATTGTCTTAGCATTTTAACTGCTGAAGAGTACACTTGCTATGTACGCTTCGTTGAAATTCATTTGTGATTTCATGAATAATAATTTCTCTTAAGCTTAAAATAGTGTTATAAATGTAATTTAGGCATTTTTTAATAAGTCTTTTCCATTTATCTGTGCTTTTTACGAACAATAGTTAAGATTGGTGTGGAACCACACACAATCAGACGGCTTCACCCACTGACTGTATGATGCTTGCGATACCTAGTATTCGTCAATCGGGAACCTGCAGTATTTATTTAGTGTAAATGTCCGATGACGAAATTTCCATGGGTAACAAGCAGTATATCAGATCTCTTAATATTCAGAATAACTGAAGCTAGAAATCTAAATCAACAATCCGAATTACTTCCACAGCTTTGCCTTAGGCTACATGAAGTAATATTCTTATTTGAAAAAGTACATTCCTTGTGGTAGAACAGGTGTATTATATACTTGATAAGTATTGTGATAGATTATCTGGGCCCCTTTAATTTTCGATGCACGTGAGTTATGGAAAATTGCTACGTAACACAATTGTTATACAATCTTTGGTGATAATAACATTTCATTATAGCGTAAATCCTAAAGTGGACTCGAGCTCATACGTCTGAAAAGTTTTAAAAATTATAATTAAAACTAAACAGGGGTAGTTCACGCTAATGGGGAAACTACCGGTGTGGTAGAGATTTTCAATTGTCAGTACCTACATTATTTACTTCCTGTCGTTTCTATTGAGTTGGTGTCGTTTCAATGGAGACACGGGGGGAGAGTCGCCTCTTGCCGCAGACAAAGGACCCCTGACATTAACGCGCGCAGCACGGCGGCCCTTTGAGGGGTGATTCGCTTTTATGTGATCCGCCTCTGCGCGTCATTCCTGAGGACGGCCGAGAGCACTACGGCGTACGTCTGGCGTGGCGGTCGTGAACACGATAAACACGCCTGTCTGCCTGCCGTCTAACGCAAACAGGCCGGCAGTCGGGCTTCTGTTGCAACTCCTCAAGTAGGGACAGAGCACGCCATCAAACAGAACGCAATTACGAGCGACATAAACTGTTAGGCGATTACTCATTCCTCTTACTGGCAGCCTTTCCTCTAGCCATACTCACACTGAGAGGATACGAGTCCCGATAAACAGTGTGAAACACAGATTCACGTTATTACGAGTATTGCATTACTGTTTGACATTTAATATGTTAACATCATCAAGTACGCGTGTATTCAGAGGCGCGCATCCTATGTCTTCACTGGTTACGTGGCAGCCAGGAAAAAAAAAAAAAAAAAAAAAAAAAAAAAAAAAAAAAAAAAAAAAAAAACACCGATCGTGCAAAAATAAATAAATATAGGAAATATGCATATTTAAACTATCATTCTTTGTTGCATTGTCGTATCGGATCATTTTATCTGTATTTCCACAGTATTAGTATCCCATGCGTCGTGCTGATAGCAGGCACAGTGCCATTGTGTTGCCGAGGTACTGCTGAGGTTCAGATGGTCTTTTTACCCCACTTCTGGGGGAGTGGACACGGGAGACGCTACCACCCGCGCTTTTTTTCTTTCATTTTCTTTTTTATCTTCAACTAAATCAATATTTTGTGGTCGTTTCGTTCAGGGTTGTTCGTTGAGTATGTGGCTCAGTCGTTTTGTTACAGAGGGTATTGAGCCCTTTGACCGAGCGCACTGAGCCACCGTGCCCGGCACGCGCTAGTTCGACCGTGCTCGAATACCGCTCTCACTGTCGAGTCTATCAGTTGTACGGTGATGAGCTTAAAACTTTAGTCCTCTTTCTGGAATTTTCAGGATAGTGCGGTTTAAAACTTCTATAAGTGGCACCCATGACTTATACTACTAACATGTGAAGTCTTATTCCAAACAGAATTACCGAGACCTGAAGGTGTCCTTGTCAGTCGTATATGTTCATATACCGCTGTAAAATGTCTCTCGGACAGTTAGTGTGTAGTATATTACATTGTAATGTTGAAAGCCTTAGTTATATTACATAAACAACAGAAATGGTGGAAGAGGTAAACTACAGTACTTCCCTTTATTCATTTTATTGGTCTTGTCAGCGATAAAAAGTTTCATAACGGTTTGAAATTTTGTCCAAAGTTTGTTGCAAGTTGCTCATTCTGAAACAATGGATGTATCAAGTCTCGTTGTTCCCGCGTCGAATGATGTGGCAATTATTTGCTTATATCATTGTTTAGGAGGTCATATCTCCGTAACTATGGGTTGTAGATGGTTCTAACCCCCGCAGTGATTATTCCTTGACGGTAATGAGTTTGTGCACCAAGTTTGGTTGAAATCGATACACTAGTTTAGGAATAGATGTGGAACATAACACACACACACACACACACACACACAGATGTAATGTAGTAGTGTTCCAACGTGATTATATCGAAACATACTTCATTTATGGGAAAGCACTGAAAAGCTAAATCTGCATGACAGGAAACAGCTCCAGTGTTGGTCTGAGTGACCGAATGCGAGAACAGTCAGTGAGTTTCTGCGGTGCCAATTCGGTCACGCAATTTTTAAAAAAGGGATGTCATGTTCAGAGAACTAGAAACATTTTGAGTACTGTACACACGAGCAAGAAAGACTCAAAAGGCGTGCCAAGCAGCGCTTGAATTGAGTTTTTTGGTAGAAACGACGCAGTATGTTCTATTGAAGATAGTAATCGACAGCTGAAGAAATACCTTCAGGTGTGCACCTGGGAAGTATACTGGGGTCCTACTTGTCAATACCGTATATTAACGACCTTGAAAATAATGGTAATAGAAACCTCAGCCTTTTCGCAGATACGTGAAGTACTATCTGATAATGTCCGTACAAGCATTCGATCAGATCTTGAAGTATTTCAAACTGGCGCAATGATTAGGAACTTGCTTAACCCTCCTACTACCACTGGGGTCAATATGACCCCATAAGCACATTTGAAATCTATATCTCCCTTATTTTCAATGCGATTATTTTCAAAATTTATGACTTTGTCTCTCTAACTTGCTTGTATGCAATGACATCATATTCAGTTTTACATTTACAACATATCAAAATTTATTCATGGACTATGCATTGAGTACCACTGGGGTCAGCATGACCCCAATCTAATTTTTGTTTTGTTTTGTTTCTTGAATGTAACATTATAAAAACAGAACAGCGAATATTACGTTGAACAAATGTTATAGAAAACATCTGCAACAATGAAACTAACACTTTCCACTTCTTATTTATACCCATTGTTGTCGTTTCTTTCCTCAGCAGTTGTGTGTTGCCTCAGTTGTTGCTAGTGTTTTGTCGCAGCGTGTGAAAGAACTACATTATGTCTAGAAAACGTCTGAGTAGTGTTGAAATACAAGCAATTTTGAATGAAGAAGAGGAATTAGGAGATACAGCGTCTGATGAAGACATTGGAGATTTACTGAGTACTATGCATTTCAGGGAGGAAATAGGTGACGGCAAAGCAGCGAAACCTATTATAATCCTAGACTATAATGCAACAAAATCAGGTGTAGACACTATGAACAAGTTAGTCAGAACCTAAACTACAAAATGTATGACAAGAAGATGGCCCATGGTGATTTTTCTATAATATTTTGGATATTAGTGCCCTGAATGCTTTCATAATTTGGTTGGACTTAAATCCTGACTGGAATAAAAAAACCAACTACAAAAGAAAATAATTACTCCTGGAACCGGGAACAAGTCCAGTACAGAAAGACAGAAGTCAGCGCAACAAAGTTTCTCTGCCTCGTCCTCCTCCTCCTTCAGCACAAGTGGATACGGGGGTAAAACGTGGACGGTGCTACCTGTGCGAAAGTTCAGTGGATAGAAAACATCCAGAAACGTGCAAAAGACGTTTTTCCTTTGTCTGTAAACACCATTCAGACATTCTTTGTTCTAAATGTAAAGAGATTTTTTGTTTCACATGTAAGGATCTATAAGATCAAGTGTTGGGACAAGATCTTTAAGTGCTTATATATCTACTTCACCTGGTTTCAATCACTAATGTATGCTTTTGTGTTAGTTCATTAAAATAAATTAAATATTGTCAATGTATCCCGTGATAATTACTTGGGGTCATATTGACCCCAACGATACTCAGTGTAACAAAAAAATTCTGGTAGTAGGAGGGTTAAAATGTTCAATAATGTAAAACTATACGCCTGACATAACGAAAAAACATTACAATATCTTTGACAAATATTTAGAAACAGTAAAGTAAAAGTCTGTAGAGGTATGAGATTTAATGATTAAATATGACCAGTTTGGTTGAATCATGTGGCAGGCTTAGATTTTTATGTAAAACACCGTAGAAGAAGAAGAAGACGGTTCAAGCATCTGCAAATTCTTGACGTGAGTCGGACAAATCTGTGGCCATTTGACTGCCTCCTTTGGATACGCAGTCATTCCTCACGTGTTCCATACTTGAATATAACTGGAAGAATGCCTAAGAAAACAATACAATGGCAAGTATCCTCTGCCATGCACTTCGCGATAGTTTTCAAAGTTTAAAAGATACAGTACGGTGCTTCCAAAAGGAGTTCGATCGAGGATTTGCTGTTAACTTGGTAACAAACTGTGGGACACTAAAGTGTTACATCTTTTTTTAAATAAATAAAAAAAGTTGATTTGTTGAGCTGTTGTCTCTGAACAGGATACATTTGTGCAAATATTACTCATAAGGGACACGTTGGACCTCTCACCCTCTAAACGTTCGAAACCATACTCACAATGACTATCGATGATAAGAAAATAGCGTCCCGTGTCGTTTCCATGCAAATTCAGCAGAGAGAAACAAAATGACATGATATAAATAACAACGGTGAGAAATTATATTAATTCAATAACGTCAGTGTATCATTATATTTTCAACCATTAACGCCACAAACCTTGACCTTATAATAATTATAATACCACAAAACACATATATCCAAGACATAACAACATACTGCTTATATTAGTCCTGGAAGAGCAGGTGCAGGATTTCGATGAAGCAGTTAAAACAGAGGACGAGATAAATTATCGTTATTTCATTGTCAAACTTTACTCTGTTATTTACAATCAGTTTTCTGTGTCAAAGATAAACCTATATTGAATATGCTTGGCGAAATTAATTTATGACAGTCGTATACCCATATCATCATTTGAAATATAATTAGCATGGCTTTTGATATTACACAGCTTCAATTAGAAACGGATTTCGAATGTAAATACGTAGCCGTAATAAGGTATGCACATTGTACTCTTCCAGTTTTTTAAGCACTTCACTGATATCCCGCATATGAACTTTGAGAAGTAATATATGCACTATTATGTACATTATTGCGCTAACATAATTACTCCACGCAGAGGATTTTATTGAAAATGTAATGATACACTGACGTCATTACATTACGCATGATTTCCCTCCTACAGTATTGATATCTTGCTACTGTGTTGCTCTGAATTAAAACGTCTCTGGTAGAAAGTTGTGTTTTGTACGGAAATGACAAAGACCACAGTACTTTTTATATATTTTCCTTTCTTTTTCATGATCGACTGTTATTCCAACCATGGTTTCGTGCTGTTCCGATCGTTCGAACTGATTATTTTCAATCTGTTCCAACAAATTAGACTTTTCTGACAAGCATCCTCCCACTTTAACTCCCACTTACGCCACTGCATATTCAACAACTGTCTGTGGCGCGCTCGATGATCTCATAATTATGTCACTTGCGACTGAAAAATTTAATAAAAACATTTGGTTTACAAGATGGTCAGGCTTTGGTTTATTGAAACTGCATGAATCTTATATAATTATACAGATACATAACAATGTATAACAGTGGCTGAAAATTAGTTTACAATGTCCACATCCGGACAAAATAATACAGCTAAATAATCTTGATTTGATATTAGCTATATACATAATAGGATGCAAACAAAAGCACAGCAGTTATTTCAAAGTACATTCCATGGCACTATAGTGTTGAGGCAACCACAGAAAGTCCATATAAGTTCTCAGTTACTGTCACGTATAAAAGCAGAATCCGTTTCGTTGGTTTGGATTTCTCATGGTACAATGTAAAAGGATCACTTCGCAGTAATCAGTTCTTCTCACCACCATCATTAGAGATTAATTATACCTTTCAGCATTCAGTATGGAACATAGAGCAATAAAATTCTTCCGCGATCCCCTATTCAATGCCAACATTGATGCCTCGTCTTATGTTAAGCCTATTACTTCAAAATCATGCTTCACTGAATCCAATTCTTTCTCCTTGGTCTTACACTCTACCGCCGAACTTATGAGTCTCTTAGGTAACCTTGCTTCACCCATGCATGTAACATGACCCCACCATATCAGCCGGTTCGCTCTAAATGCTTCATCTATGTCTGATCATTCCCAGTTTTTTTTCTTTCATTTCCTTATTATGGACACGCTCTTGCCGTTGTTCCCATCTCTTCGTACTTGCAATCATCTTTGCTACATTTTTTTTTTTTTTTTTTTTTTTTTTGCTTATGGGACTTAACTGCGGGGTCATCAGTCGCTAAACTTATGAACTACCTTATACTAAAGACGGCACAAACATCCATGCCCGAGGAGGGATTCGAACCCCCGGACTGCCGCGCGCACCGCAACTCGGCGCTCCAGTACGCACGGCTAATCCTCCGCGGCTTTGCTACATTCATATCTGTAACCTCAATCTTATTAATAAAGGTAACCTGCATCCAGCCGGCTTTCACTCCCAGACAACAAAGTTGGTCGAAATATTGAATGATATACTGCTAAGTCTTGGTACTTACTCCCTTCTTGCAGACGAGAGTAAATCGTAGCTGAGCACTTACTGCATTAGCTGTACTACACCTTGATTCCAGTTCTTTGGTTATGTACGCATCCTGTGGGAAAATATATCCTAGTACTTGAAACTGTCCACTTGTTCTAACTTTGGCACTCAAACTGTTTAAATCTCTTTCCCGCAGACATTACTTTCATTTCGGAGTTAACGATCTTCATACCATACCACAACCCTTAATCTCTGATCACGTTCTAAAACGTCCTGCAATTTCCTCTCCTTTTCTGTTCTTTAACACACAACTACTACGATTCATTCGCTGTACCTTGGAAACTGTGAATATCTCAGTTGACCAGTAAGGTAGGTATTATTTCTCAAAGGCGGTCTTTTACTTTGAAATGCGCACCAAGTCCCAATGTTGAACGTTTGTTGCACGAATCAAGCATTTTACGTCTGAAGTATGCTGTACATAGGAGTTCATTATCTTGAAAATTTTTATCGTGCTGTGGTTGGTTTGGTTATACTGAACCATTATCTCTGGGACAATATCAATCCATTCGTATGAGCCCCGTACAGTATTGAAATACCCATTGTAAAACTCAGTCCCTTGATCTGTTTGAATGTTTTTAAGGCATCAATTTGTTCCAATTTGCAACAACTGCTCAAAAACTCGTGCGACGTTCGTCCCCAATTTTTGTTTTCATCGGCAATGCCCATGCGAATTTGGAGTATGTGTCAATAATCATTAAAATATCATTTAAGCCATTATTCACTCGTGAAAGCAGTCTCATATACACAAGATCAGCTTGCCATAAGTCATACAAGCCTTGAATCATCACATATCAATTGGGGTATATTTTGCGTTAGGTATGTGGATTTCTCAAACAATGGTCTTCATACTTCTTATTCGATGATGTTTCGCTGTCTAAGCTGTGATATTACACAAAAGACCTCTTACGAGTGAGTAGTATTACCTGCAACAGCCGATGCCATAAGTAATCGTAGTCGGTCTATTAGCTCACTATGAAAATCCCTGTCGCCAATCTGTTTTGCATTCTCAGTTATTCCTATAGGTTGGGTACCTAGAATGTATGGTTTTACTCTGCTAATCAGCAATGGGATAACCTCTTTCTTCTTTTTTGCGTGAATTCGATTTGATATGTTTGAGAGAGTCAGAAAATGGCTTAAAGGTTTCTCTCAGTGCATGCTCTTGATTCATTTGCCCTTACTTTAACAGTTGTAGTTTCTCTCGAACGGCCTTTCGCACCTGGATGACTTTCTGCTTGTTCGACATCCCAATATGCACAAAACAATCTTCAGCGTTGTGTGCGGTTTTATATACAAGTTCTTATTCTTCTCAATGACAAGTGCTTCCACTTCGATTTTTTCCTCGTCAATAACATTAACTTTCCTGGTTGTATCATCTACTCTCTTTAAACTTAATTAACCCTTCAGTTAAGCTTTTAACCATGTTCTTAACACCTTCATAATGTGACGCTAGCTCCGTGCTCAAATCTTATATTTTACTCTCAAAAACGGTCAACAGATCCCCGTGTGCATCTCTAACTTCATGTTCATAATACAACACTAACTCCTTCCACAAATTCTCTTCTTTGAATTCATAAAGTTCCACTAAGTCCCTGCACACCTCTTCAACTCCATGTTGAATTTTAGCATACGTATACATGAGAATGTTATGTCTATTCCCATCACGACGGCTGACTGACGTAAGTGTAGATTTGTCCATAGTGTAATGTGCACTATTGCAAGAAGCTCAATGATTGGGCTACATATGTAAGTTTCGTCTGTAATGACCATTGTTAAGTTTCCGTGTTTTATCTATAACTACAACCCTTTGATTCCAAATGTTTGCACATGTCATTACAAAATCACTGAATGGCATATGAGCTCCAATATGAGCACTGTAAATGTGTTTTAAATTCAGGATGTCTTGTTGAATGCTATAATGAGATTCACATTATCTCGCAGCAACTGTTTTGGGATTGTGGAATTTGTGTGACCTAGATAATAAAATATCAACGCCCATATGCCTGCTGAAGCAGAAATATCACCGTATTTGGTCTAGATTTTCCACAGCAAAATTGTCAAATATGAACACTGTGTTGGGCTTTACCTGTTATGGTGGTGTGATTTCATTGCTTTCTCTGTACGTTGTGTATGTAACACCTTTTACACTTAGTACTTCCTGTAATAGTTGGTACTTGATTCGTGACAGTGTTTTCGAAAATTCACGAACATGTTCAAAATGGGCTCCATCTACATGTGTAAGCAGTCATTAAAATATTTGTTTTACCAGAGTTGGAAAGTCCTACAGTTATTGAACATATATTATCAGGGAGAAATGATCTCTTCTTCTTTTGAAGATCTTCTCCCAGCCCCTTACCAAACCAATCAGCTATGTAGAAAATTGTGCTGCTTCACCCACCCTGCCATGTTAGTGACTACGTCAAGTACAGAGTGCAATAGGTATATACACATAAACACATGAGAGCTTAATAATAATGAAAATAATAATATACTGCTGAGAGAATGAGAGAATTAAAACATGAACACAAAGTTTTGAGATTACACACCACACATTTATTGAAAGTAAATAAACATTCACACAAAAAAATATCTAAAAGGTGTTTTTTATCGGCCGTCGTTCGGATGTATAATTGAGTTACCAAAAAAATTTGTCTCCTCCACCTTTTCACCTTTAAACAATATGTGAAACCAGTTAGCCGGCCGCTGTGACCGAGCGGTCTGCGGCGCGCCAGTCACAGTCTGCACGGCCACTACGGTCGGGGGTTCGAATCCCTACTCGGGCATGGATATTTGTGCCGTCCTTAGTATTAGCTAGATCATAAGTAGTTTGTAAGTTTAGGGACTGATGACCCCGTTGTTAAGTCCCATAAGCTCTACAAACATTTGAACAGTTGTGCTGTTTCAGGCTTTCCCGACGTAACATATTCTTGACTTTCGAGCAGCTCGCTCGAAACCTGAAGAGGAACTAGAAGAAACGGAGAGCTCCACTAAGATGGTATTTCTTCCCTACGTCGGTGGTGTGTCCTTCAAGATTGGCAGACTGTTTAAAAAACATAATATAAAGTGTGTCTTCCGCCCACCAGCGAGAGTGCAGACAATGCTGGGCTCCGTTAAAGACAACCTCGGCCTCAGGAGACCGGGAATATATAAAATCCCGTGCCAGTGTGGAATGTCTTATATTGGACAGACGTGTCGCGCTGTGAAAAACAGATGCGACGAACATAAACGCCTCACAAGATTGTGTCAACCAGAAAAATCGGCTGTGGCTGAACACAGTCTTGATTCGGGACACTGCATGAATTACGAAGACACCAAGATCATTTATTTCGCTTCCACCTACTGGGACTCAATAATTAAAGAGACTGTCGAAATACGCATTGCAAAACATTTAATTAATAGAGACACGGGATTCCAACTTAGTAAAGCATGGGAACCGGCCTTGGCAGTATTGAGGCAACATCAGCCGCAGACAGACGATGGTCACCAATCGACGCAGATGGGTCATCGAAGTCAAGACGCGTAAAACACGCATTTTTTCCTCCGGTTGGCGCGCGCACAAGGGGTCCACCGCCAGCGGCCGCTCTTGCCCGCGCCGCGCCTGCGCAGACCACCAGCGGCCCGCTCAACGGCCCTCCGGTAGGGCAGAAGGCTCTCCATGTTTACGCCGTCGACGCTCTGGTCTGCCAAGACGTCACAGCAGCGGCGCCTGCGCCGTGGTAACAAGCCACCATATATATTGCGAGCAGAGAAGCAACAGCAGCAGTTCACCTGAAGAGGGCGAGCAGCTGTCTCGCAGAAATATTGTGCGATTATTACAATAGTATCCGACGGTACTCCCGTGAACCATTCAAGAATTTGAACAGTTTTTTGAAACCAGTTCTTCCTTTACACATAGATTTCAGCCTGTTTCTTTTAGATTTAGTAATTTATACTGCTTGAGGAGGCAGTTTATAGAAGTGGTCATGTAAATCGTGTACATGAATATTATGCACACATAGATACACAGAAATTTGGCCATAGTGCGTTTTAACAATTGGTAAGCATTGTAACAGTCTTTCCACAGCACAGGATACAGCCATATCCATTCCAAACAAGTTTGAAACGGTAAAATGTTGTCGATAAATGACAGAATCATTCACTTTGAGACATAGAGCATCACTGTCATACAGAGTTGGTATGCTGCAATGAATGCCTTTGGGAAGGATATAACTGGGCTCACAATTCTCTAACTCTATAGTCATTGGATTACTGATGTACACTTTTTCGCAATACAGTAGATGGCAGGAGGATTCATTAAAGCGCACTTTAACACCTTCCTAGATATTCTACACTTTCATCACAACACAACACTCTTTCTCTGTTAGTGTTCAATGCCAATATTTAAACGCTTCAAGCTACCTGCAGTTAAATAGTATGATGTTGCAAATAAAAGTATGGACAGATTGGATAAATGTGCCTTGCAGTACATCCAAACAACGGTGAGATAGCTGGTTTATAGGTTGGCAGCACTGTGAGGCAACGTGCTGCTGCTGCGGTTGAGGGCCACTGTCATCACTGCATTTCACCCAGTTGAGGGCTGGCTGAGTGTCTACATATGTGGGGAGCGGCGCCGACAGTACCAGCTCGTACTGTTCCATCATGCTGACTAGCTGCGTCAGAGGGTCCCAAGTGAATGATACTGCTTTACGTCCACAGGGTCCTGTCTCCACAGTTTTTTTTATTATTTTTATTTATTTATATAAAAATCTAAGGGACTTAACTGCTACAGTTAGTAGCCTATAGCCTTACAAACTACTTTAACTTAGAATGAAACTTTGACTCTTCAGCGGAGTGTGCGCTGATATGAAACTTCCTGGCAGATTAAAATTGTGTGCCGGAACCGGGACTCGAACCTGGGACCTTTGCCTTTCGCGGGCAAGCGCACTAATTTAACTTAGATTAACTTATGTTAACAAGCAAACCAATGCCCGGGGGAGCACTCTAATCTCCGACGGTGAGCTACCGCGCAGTTCGCAGCAAGGTGCCTTAGATTGCTTGGCCACTCCACCACCGCTCTCAACAGTTCTTGATGCAGTGGGTGGATCTATTGAAGAATAATATTCGATATAGCGTCTAACATAACAGTAACTTGGAGTATATGTTTACATTTCATTAGCTATAGTAAAAATACTATGAAATACTTACTGTTTCACTTCCTTCCTCTCTTCTGTTGCTGCTGGGACAAACTTGGATTCAGCTGCTGGTTGTTCATGTTAATCCTTGAACTGACTGACTGCAACTGAGATTGAGGAGGAGCTCTGGTAGGTAAAATAGCTCACTGATCACTTGACTAGTGGGAGAGGGGTGGGAGTTTGGGTGCTGACATCTAGTAATGGAAATTATACGTTTTCACGCCAAAAGAAATGGGGAAATCGCCAATAAAAAGTAAGGAAAATTCAAAATTTCCCATAGACGCCATCTGGAATTACGTCTTAGGTGAAAGGGGAGCACGGAGTGTGGTCCTGGAGACTATTATGTTCCGGAACTGGAAACGAAGCCACATCGACACTGAAGAAGTCGGAGAATATCTGGCAACACTGTACTCTTCCAGAACCGGCACCACTCTATTACTGTTATACATGTAAAACGCTGAATGAACTTTTTCCAAATGATCACGGCTCGTGTAAATGAGATGGAACTTGGGTACCAGAGAAGGAACTCACCTACAGCTATATAGAAAGCACCTAAAATCCATATGGAATTTTAATTAGGACAGACTTGAATTGGGAAAAAACACGCAGATAATATTGTGATTAATGTGAACCAAAGAGCGTGTTTTTTGGGGAGAACACGAACTAGGCCTACTAACGAGACTGCCAAATCATTTAATAAGTCTTCCGATTCAAATTCTATACGGTATCAATTAAGTTCCTATCACAGTATGTTGATGCGAATTCCGAGCTTGGTATTTATTTACAGCCACTCACTCAACGACAGATCTAAACACAATCTGTGGAAAGTTGCACAGGTTACACCGATATTCAAGAAAGGCAATTTGAGTAACCAGGTAAATTGCAGACATATATCATTAATGTCCATTTGCAGTAGAGTTTTGTAACATATAATGCATTCAAACATTATTAATTACCTCAAACAGAACGATCTGCTAACTCACGATCAACATGACTTTACAAAATGTCGTGAAACACAACTACTGTAGCTGACCAAAAGTATCCGGACATCCGGCTGAAAATGGCAATTTCATGGCGCCCTCCATTGGTAATTCTGGACTTCAATATGGTGTTGGCCCACCCTTAGCCTTGATGACAGCTTCCACTCTCGCCGACATATATTCAATCAGGTACTGGAGGGTTGGTTGGGGAATGGCAGCACATTTTCACAGAGTGCTGTACTGAGGACAGGTAATGATGTAGTTCAGTGAGTCCTGGCACGAAGTTCGCGTTCCAAAAACATTCCAAGAGTGTTCTGTAGGATTTAAGTCAGGACTCGATGCAGGCCAGTGTATTACAAGGATGTTATTGTCGTGTAACCACTCTGCCATTTGCCGTGAATAATGAATAGGTACTCGATCATTTTGAAATATGCCCTTGCCATTCCCGAATTGCTATTCAACAGTGAGAAGCAAGAAGGTGCTTAAAACGTCAATGTAGGCCTGTGCTGTGATAGTGCCACGCAAAACAATAAGGGGTACAAGTTCCCTCCACGTAGAACACGACCATACCACAACACCAACACCTCCAAATTTTACTGTTGGCACTACACACGCTGGCAGATAGCGTGCATAGGGCATTCGCCATACCCACAGCCAGCCATCGGATTGTCACAGCCGCGGTGGAGTAGCCGAGCGGTCTAAAGCACCTCGCTGTGGAGCGCGCGGTTGCTCGTCGTGGAGGTTCGAGTCCTTCCTGGGGCGTGTGTGTGTGTGTGTGTGTGTGTGTGTGTGTGTGTGTGTGTGTGTGTGTTTGTCCGTAGGTTAGTTTACCTAGGTTTAAGTAGTTTGTAAGCTACGGACTGATGACCACGCAGTTTGGTCCGATAGATTTACAGACATTTGAACATTTTGATTGCCACAATGTGTACTGTGATTCGTCCCTCTACACAACGTATTTCCACTGTTCAATCACTCAATGTTTACACTCCTTGCATCAAGCGAGGCATTGTTTGGCATTGACCTGCGCGATGTGTGCCTTATAGACAGCCGCTCGACCATGAAATCCAAGTTTTCTCACCTCTCACCTAACTGTTACAGTACTTGGAGTCGATTCTGCTGCAGTTTGGAATTCCTGTGTGATGGTATGGAGAGATGCCTACCTATTACATTGTACGACCATCTTCAAGTGTCGGCAGTCTGTCAGTCAACAAACGAGGTCAGCCTGTAAGCATTCTTTGCTGTACGTATCCCTTCATGTTTTCACTTCACTATCACATAAGAAACAGTGGCCCGAGAGATGTTTAGGAGTGTGGAAAACTCGCATGCTGACTCCTGATACAATCATTAATTGATCCCATTCGAAATCAATGAGTTCTGCGCAGCGACTAATTCTGCTCTGTCACGATGTCTAATGACTACTGAGGCCGCTGATATGGAGTACCTGGCGGTAGGTGGCAGCACAATGCACCTGATAAGAAAAACATACGTTTTTATGGGTGTTCAAAGGTTCAAAACTCTAAGGACTTAACTGCTACGGTCATTAATCCCTAGGCTTACGAATTACTTAAACTAATTTATGCTAACGACAAAATACACACCCAGGTCTCTAACCTCCGACGGTGAGCAACTGCGCGCTCCGCAGCAAGGCACCTTACAACGATCGGCCACTCCACTGCGGCTTTTCGGGGTGTCCGGCTACTTTTGATCACATAGTGTAGCTCACAGGAAGTGATGAATGCTAATCGACAAGAGATCATAAATTGATTTCATTGTTCTGCTAAAGAAACTGCCTACGCTACACTTGTGTATCCTATGTTGGAGTAGTGCTCATATTGTGGGACCCTTAGCATATTTGATTGACAGAGGATGTAGAAAAACATTCAGAGAAGAGCAGTTCGTTTTGTATTACTTCGATACATCGGAGAGTGTGTCACAGTTGGGGCGGAAACCATTTGTACTGAGGTCGAAATCGAAACTGACTGCCGCGTGGGAGTAGCCGCATGGTCTAAGGCATCATGCTGCGATCCGGGCGCCAGCTCCCGCTGGAGGTTCGATTCCTCCTTCGGACATGGTTGTGTGTAAGTAGTTTGTATGTTTATGGACTGATGACCATAACAGTTTGGTCCAATAGGGTTACAAAGACTTGAACAATTTTTCTGGAAGTGACTGTGAGGTTATCTGGACGCATATAACAGGTACAGGAGAAATCAAGTAAATGATTGGGTGTTTGTACCTGCTCAAAATGTTCAAATGTTTGTAGAGCTTATGGGACTTAACTACGGGGTCTTCAGTCCCTAAACTTACCAACTACTTATGAACTAGCTAATACTAAGGACGGCACAAATATCCATGCCCGAGGGGGGATTCGAACCCCCGACCGTATTGTGTACCTGATCCCCGATTCAAGTGCCACAGTGCTAGAAGTTTACTCTCACGTACCCGGACCATGCATCATTAGTTACGAGCGACTTTAACCTGTTGAGTTTAAACTGGGGCGTCGATGGTTCCACTACAGGAGGTACAGACAAGCAGTTGTTAAACACGTTTTCCGACACTGCTTTGAGCAGCTAAATCGTCAAACCACACGTAATGGAAATATTTTAGACATTATAGTTACAAACAGACTAGATCTTGTCAATTTTGTCACTATTTAGACAGGCGATAGTGATGATTATGTCATCACAGCGACAATGGTCACCCAAGTTAATGAATCGATCAAGAAGGCTGTGAGAGTGTTTGTACTAGAAAGAGCAAAATAGCGTTCCACTTAAGGAATGAATGGACATCGTTTAATTCCGGTACGGTGGACTTAGAGGATTTCTTGGCAAAATTGATTTACATTGTAAATAATGAGTTGGAGACAAACGTGCCGACAAGGTGGATTACAGATGGGAAAGACACACCCTGGTTCAATAATAATATTCGAAAAATGTTGAGAAAGAAAAAGAAGTTGCACACATAGTTGAAAAAAGGTCAAGCAAATCAAATCAGGCAAAAGTTGGCAGAGATTCGCGCATATATATATATATATATATATATATATATATATATAGAGAGAGAGAGAGAGAGAGAGAGAGAGAGAGACGCGAAGTATACAATAACTACTACCGTCATGCTTTAGCAAAAGATCTTGTCGAGAACGCGAAGAAATTCTGCTTCTATGTAAAATCGGTAAGCGGATCAAAGACCTCTATCCAGTCACTTGTTGATCGTTCTGGGGTGGTGATAGAAGACAGCAAAATGAAAGTCAAAATTCCAAATTTAAAATTTAAATAATAATACCTACATTTGATGATTGCACTAACTCCCCAATCGAGGACGTAATAATAAGCATAGCCGGTGTAGAGAAACATCTGAGAGAGTTGAAAATAAACACGTCGCCTGGCCCAGATGGTGTACAAATCCGTTTCTAGAAAGAGTACTCTACGGCATTGGTATTGGCCCCTTACTTAGCTTACTTTCATCGCGAATCATTGATCCAACGAAAAGTTGGAAGAGACTGGAAAAAGGCACAGGTAACTCCCGTGTATAAGAAAGAAAAAAGACCGGAGCCACGAAATTACAGACCTATATCATTAACATCAGTTTGCTGTAGAATTCTCGAAAATATTCGCAATTCTAATATAGTGCATTTTTTTAGACGGAAAAGTTTCTTCCCATGCATCATCACGGCTTTAGGAAGCGTCGAACGTGAGAAACCCAGCTTGCCCTTTTCTCACATGACATCTCGCAAGTTATGGATGAAGGCCAACAGAAAGACGGCATATTTCTCGATTTTCGAAAGGCGTTTGACACGGTGCCGCACCGCAGATTGCAAACGAAGGAACGAGCATAAGCAATAGGTACCCAAATATGTGAATGGCTCAAAGACTATTTAAGTAAAAGAACTCAGTACGTTGTCCTCGGTGGCTAGTGTTAATCAGAGACTAGGGAATTGCCAAGAGTGCCCGGGGATCTGTGATAGGATCGTTATTATACTCTATCTGTATAAATGATCTAACGGGCAGAGTAAGTTGCAATCTGTGGCTGTTTGCTGCTGCTGCTGTGGTGTACAGGACAGTGTCTTCATTCAATGACTGTAGTAGGATGCAAGATGACTTGGACCAAATTTCTTGGTGGTGTGAGGAATGGCAGCTAGCTCTAAATGTAGAAAAATGTAAGGTGATGCAAATGAGTAGTAGAAACAATCCCAGCATTAGTAGTGTACTTCTTGACAGTCACGTCAATTAAATATCTAGGCGTAGCACTGCAGAGCGATATGTAACGGAACGAGCATACAAGGACAGTCCTGTGAAAAGCGGTTGGTCGACTTCGGTTTATTGGGAGAATTTTGGGAAGATTTGATTCGTCTGTAATAGGGACCCCACATAGAACGCTTCTGCAACCCTGTTTTGGATACTGTTCAAGTGTTTGGGATCCGCACCAGATCTGTTTAGAGGAAGACATAGAAGCAATTCAAATGTGGGCGACTAGGTTTCTTACTGGTAGGTTCGATCAATGCGTGGGTGTTACTGAGATGCTACGGGCACTCAAGGGAGTCGCTGGAGGGTAGGCGACGCTCTTTTCGAGAAACACTATTGAAGAAACTTAGAGGTCTGGAATTTTAAGCGGACTGCATATCGATTCTACTACCGTCAACTTACATTTCACATGAAGACCACATCGATAAGATCAGAGAGATTAGGGCTTGTACAAATGAATGCGACAATTCGTTTTCCCTCGTTCCATATGTGAGTGGAACATGAAAGCAAGTAACTAGTAGTGGCACAAGGTTCCCTCCGTCACGCACCTTTGGGCGGATTGCGGCGTATGTATGTAGATGGAGAAAGGCGTTATTCGTCGCGGCAAGATCGATTTGAGAAATTTCTTTCAGAAACTTTCTCCTCTGAATGTGAACATATTTTCCTAGCAGACATCTAGACAGAGAGACAAGATCATCAAATAAGGACAGATCGAAAACGTAAAAATTTGGTGTTCCTTTTTCCCGCATACTATTAGAGAATGTATAGACAGACAAATATTATGAAAGCGGTTCGATAAACCCTCTGCCAGGGACCGAAATGTTATTTCCAGAGTAAATATGTAGATAGCTTTTGACACCGCATCGACTGATATCTGGTGTTCCTCAGGCTAATGTTATAGGTCCTCTGCTGTTTCTTATCTATATAAACTAGTTAGAAAGAAACCTGAGCAGTCCTCTCACAAGAAGACCACATGGGTATCGAATTTTATAATTTTTTTTTATATTTATGGTACGTGAAGTTCATTCTTCAAATAACAATGAGCCAAAGGCATTCGTCGCAACTCTCAAAAATTCTCGAGAAGAACGACTTTGAAGTTTTGCAACTACAAGTAAGTACCAATACTTTTAACCGCTGCAGCATTTGTCGGTATAGCTGATGTGTTAGCGTAATGGCTTCTCAACCATAGGGTTTGTGGTTCAAATCCTTGTGTGACAGGTTTTTTTTGTTGTTGTTGTTGTTGTTGTCGAATACTTACCATTTTAATACCTTATGGTAATTTTTATGAACAATGCACGTAGATTGGTTTATTCGTAATTTTCTATATTTTATAAAAGGTTGCAATTATTATTATTTAAATAAAAAAAGGGAAACTCAAAAAAACATTGCAAATTCCACATTTGTGGAAATACTGAAAAATAAAAAAATATCCTTCATTTCGATGTCGTCTCCCACATCGTAAAAACATGGAACACAATTTTCACGGCATCGAGCACATCGTACAAAAGCTGCATTTTTACAGTCGCAATTTTTCTTTCACATGTCAACTGGAGAGCAAAATTCTTTTATGTTCATGAAGATTTCTCTTTTCTGGCACAGTCTAAAAGCGTAGCATTTCGCCGAATATTGGAGAGGAAAACTGGTGATGAATAATTGAATGAAGTTTGATGCAATTATCTCTAGCACTAATTTCACGCCCTCATTGTTTCCGGTCGTTACCAATCGAACGGGACCGAACACCGAAGTAGTTTGGTCCCCTTAAAACGTGCAACCAACCAACCAAACTCGTGTGCGAGTGGTAACTTCATGAAGGATGTAAACAAATTCACACCATTTCAAATTGAGTTATATAAAACATTTTGAGATCTCTAATTACACGTGTTGTGTCAGTTTTTGTTCATGTGTATATAGACGAGCTGAACATCTTGTCGTCAATTAAAACGATGGTTGAGTAGGTTAGCAGCTTGGTAAGGCAGTAGTAGCTATAGTATACATGATTTTCAAAAACAGCGTTGGAGCTCTTCACAAACTGAACATTCAGAGACAACCGTCGTCAACTAACAGTGCAGCCAATATTGTAAAAATTTAACATGTTATGTTTTTTGGTTGATATCATCAATATTAACAAAATTTTATAAATAATAGAAAATTACGAATAAACAAAAGTACGTGATTTTGACTTAAAAATTACCATGAGACATTAAAATTGGCTACGTATTCGAACACAACGAAAAAAATAAAACTGTCATGACGGGATTCGAACCAGCGATCCTCAAGATTGTAAGGCAAGAACGCTATCACCTAAGCTACACCAACAAATGTTGCAACTGTGTTAATTATTGGTATTTACACGTAGTTGCAAAATTTCAAAGTCGGTTTAGTCGAGGATTTTTGAGAGTTGCGTCAAATGGCTTTGGCTGATTATAGTAGAGTTCTGAACTTCATGTAACTTATATATCAAAAATTCTAAAATCCGATACCCATGTGGTCTCCTTGTTAGGTTGTTTGCAAATGATGCTGTCATTTATCATCTAGTAAATTGGCAATTAACCTTAAACAATGAAAAGTGTGAAGCCTCCACGAGAGTACTAATTATAAGAAATCCGTTAAGCTTCATTTACAAGATAAATCAGTGAAATCTGAAAGCCGTAAATTCAACGAATTTGGCAGAAATTGTAATTACGACAGACGTAAGTTCGAAATTACACGCAGAATACGTTTTGGGTAGTGCAAACCAAAGAGTGTGTTTTATTGGCGAACACTTAGAAGATGCAACGGAACTGTTAAAAAGACTGCCTACTCTTTTGGAGTATTCATGAACGGAGTGGGGGCGTTATCAGGTAGGATTGCCGAAGCACATAGAAAGAGTACAAATAATGGCATCTCGTTCTGAATTATTGCGAACGTGTCATGGAAATGATACAGGAGTTAGAGTGGGAATCATTGCAACAACGGCGTTTTACGCTGCGGCGACGTCTGCTAAACGAATTTTCGAGAGCCGACTTTCTCCTCCTCCCAACCCGAAAAATATATTGTTGAGTCACACCTTTATAGCGAAAAATGATCATCAAACAAAATATGGCAGATCAACGCTCGAAAAGAGAAATTTACGTGTTCGTACATTCCATCTGCTGTAAGAGAATGGAGTGGTCAATAAATAGTATGAAAGTGTTTCGATGAACCATCTGCCGGCACTTAAATGATTCGCAGAGCAATTATGTAAATGTAGACCACGGCTTCGAGAAGCAACACTTGTTTTCGTCACGCCGTTCCCGCATCCCACTAGGTGGGTGAATAACGAGCCTCAGTTAAGCGCCCCGCAAACATTTAGGAACCGTCCATACAATTCAATATGTGAAACAGTAAACGCAGGCAGGGGGGGGGGGGGGAGATAGTAACGGGTGGCAGCAGGAAGGACATCCGGTCAACCCTCAAACGAACCACGTCAAAGCAATAGTAAACAAATCGACCCGCGTCAAGACGGGAACAGATAACCATAACGAATATCCCGAGGTTCCTATAAGCTGTTGTAACTTTTCATGTGTTAGACCTCTAGATGACTCTTCTGAAGCAGAAACTAGTAATCAACATATTGAGGCAATTGCGCAGCCCACGACTGCACTCAGACATTCATACACTATAATGCCCATAATCAGTCTGGATGGTACATTGCTGCCTAAACTATGTGTGTGTCTTCAAGAACCAACTGGACGTTTTGGACCACGTGTCAAACAATGTTATAAGCGGGCAATCTTGTGGTAGACGCATCGAAGTCTGGAAAAATGGGAAATGATGACGTTATACATTTCATGCGTCATGCTTTTCTTCCGTTCTGCGGGAACAAATCTCTTCTCCCTCTAGATTCGTGGTTAGGTCATAAAAGTTCTGATTCATTAAAAGCTGTATTTCGAGCTCACCCTGACAAAGAATCAGAGATACTACAGATTCCACCCGGCGCGACGAACGTATTTCAACCGTTAGACAGAGAATTTTTCCGCCAGTGGACGGCATTTTACAGAAAACTAACAGAGAAAATTATTGTGTGCAAATCACTGCAGTTTTCTGTCTACCACAGTGACAATATTTTCAAGTTGCAATCAGTCGTACATTATCAGTTTTCCTCCCCACGGTTTCAAAATGTAATTAAATATGCGTGACACGCCTCAAAATATACTGATATTGGCCTGATTCCTTCCTAACACCGGCCGAGTTTTGTCTACGAACGTCTAACAACGTCTGTGATTCGCGGGGCTGTCATATGTCGTCTTTGCTTGTATGTTCTTGGTGCACAAAAAACCTATATTTTGAACATTGCATCAACATTTCGCATTTTTGCGGTAATTGCAAGAAATAAAAGTTTGACGTGTTCTAAACCGCATATGTATTTGTGTCTATTTCATAGCTATTTGGAAAGAATGTTGTAGATAACATATCAGCTACATTTGTCAACGAATTTGTTATTATCGTATTTATTAATTATCGTACGATCGCTTTCACTGAGCGAATCAGCTCTCTCACTGCTGTGGCAGGAAAGCGGCGCGTAGCTAACGCCACCTTGTCCCTAGAATGCGTTGGTATAACGTAGCGAGAGGTCAGGGTTGTACAACAGGCAGTTACAAGCGCGGAAACCATGCGACAATAATGTCACACTTCATAAAAGTTTAAAGACTTCCAGGTCATGTCAGCAGCTGACGGTCTGACTTCCTTAAATATTAACTTACAGGTTTCGACGTGACAAGTCTGACAATTCCCTCGCAAGTTAAACTAACCTAGGAACAAAACACACAACCATGAGGATTCTAACCTCCGACGCGGGAGGCCGCACGATCCGTAACGTGGCGCTCCAGACCGCTCGACTACTCCCGCGGGGCTAAATTTATTATTAACAGCGAATGACAACGGTTTAGAGAAGGAATGACTGCTTTATTGAACAAGGATGACGAAAACAATCAAACGTGCCCTTGTTTAAATGACCAATCTGCATAAATAATATGAAAAAATCTCACACTGTGAAAACGTAGTTTTACGGAACGATATTAATCTGCTGAAGACGACACAGGCTAAGATTCGTCTAATATTTAGGTCGATCTTGTCTATTCGCAGTTTCCTTTTCCTAAATTATCAACAAGCTCTCAATAACATAATTTTCGAAAAGTTTACTATGGTCGTCTCTGAGAGAAGTTAATAGATGTTGCATAAGTCCGTAGCCTTTTTGTTTTGCATGTTACTATTGGGGTTACTATAAATTTATTAATCGATTGCCATTTTTATTTGTAGTTCACTTGTTGTATTTGAGTTTAGTAATGTCATTTCTTCACTTCTAGACAATGAGTTGAGCTGTACGCTCTAGAACATAGAGAGCCATGAGGAGAAATCTGATTATTTCCGACATATTTTTCTGTTTGAGGTCAACATAGGAACTACAGTAGCAGAAACATTTGCCCAGTTTGTGGGGACATTGCTAATGGACAGAGCATGACAGTAAAATTATTTTCTCGTTTCAAGGAGAAAAATTTTAAACTTTCGGGTTTTGATAAATATCATCTACATGCATTGATCCAAAAACAACAAAGAAGAAAAATATATTATTGTTGACTAAATTCTCAGTTAAGTGTATATTGCAAAAATGCTGCAAATTTAGGCACCGACCTAAAGGAAAAACCTGGAAACGTCGGAAATTCCCAACGCCCGTACGGTTACATTCCGAACGGAGCTAAACGACACATTCTTGTATAAATGCACCGCTCCACGACCCTACGGCGCGATTCCATCGATCATAAATTTTATTCCCCTTGCACATGCTCACTGCACTATCTGCAATTCCTGTAATGGTCCACACAATCGATACTACTCCCGAGGACCCTCCTCTAGATGCGCCGTACAACGAATGCTGCATTTTCGCTAAAAATAAATAAATAACACAAAAACTTAGTAAAAACCTCGCGAGTAGACCGTTCTAAATTAATATCAAATCAAATGTATGTAAAGTTTATGGGACTTAACTGCGGGGTCATCAGTCCCTAAACTTACAAACTACTTATGCACTAGCTTATACTAAAGACGACACAAACATGCATGCCCGAGTGGGGATTTGAACCCCCGACGGGGAACTCTAAAATTAATATCGCGTCGTGTTGTTTCTTCCTCACACAGTAAATACTGTTCGTAGCTCAAAGGTGTGTATTGTTAGAAATCGGTGATTAATCGGCGGGACAGGTCACATGTAGTGTAGAGGTTCAACAGCCTCTAGCAATGGTCAGGAATAGTTTTAGATCATCTGGTCCCAGAGACCGGTCTCTCTGTGACTGAAGTCATAAGTGGCCTTTTCCCATATTTTATGTATATTTCTTTCCATCAGAGAGATTAGTTCTTGGATCAGCTTTCCAACTGTGAGACAACGCTTTCACGCAGGAAGTGCTGCAAGTGTCAATTGTTGGAGAAGAGTGTTGCTAACAGATTATTTACGTCCTCCAGCTGTCGAAAAGATGCTCTGTATTTATTTCATAATCTTATTAATTGCAGAATTAATGGAAAAGAAATTATCCAACGCCAGTTGATTTTTGGAGATGAGCTATGATTATAAAAAGGTAGATGATGTTTTAGCGTCCCGTCACCGTCAGGGTATCCACCTAAGTCAACGATTTAGAAAAATCGAGGCAAATCGAAATCTGGATGGCCGGACGGGTATTTGAATTGCCATTCTCCCAAATGCGTTACATTCTTACTTGGTTGGTTTCCTTCCTGTTGGTTGTTCAATTTAGTGCTGACATCACTTCTAGCGGCTGTAGCCAACCTATGAATTCGAAGAAACGGACATTAGTTTCGAAATGCACAGACCAGCTGACAGTGCTAGAGTTGATTTAAGTAGTAAAGAACTTTTTGAAAAATAGGGTAATCCCCTGGTTGCAATAATCCGCTGAATTTATCACGAGGCTCTCAAACACAATTACAGAGTCCCTTTCAACAGAAGAGTATATTGTTTCAAGAAAGGACGTTCCTGTAGTCACTTCATATCAAAACCGTTGAGCAAAAATTCGGTAGTTTAAATATTTCATTTACTAAAAATACAAAAAGTAGTTGACAGATTTGAGACTCAAACTTTGGGAAATAAAGTGAAAGACCACGCGCATCGTCTAACAAAAGTAGAAAAGAAATTACAAACGGATACTGTCACAAATCTGTGGCAGTCGCGCAGACAGGATTTGGTTCTGGGGGACCAAGAACGAACTGAACCGACGACCGCAAAAGACCTACCTGGGAAAAAAAAGTGGTCTAAAGCGCCTACCTAGTAAGTGGGAGGTCCCGGGTTCGAATCCCGGCCACAGCATAAATTTGAATTCAATGCCTCTCGTTATGTTTAAAATAACACTATTGTTGATCATAATACCTACACGGCGGCGCCGCTGACCTGTAAATAAGGAAAAATAATAAGGAAAATAGGTTCGTAACTTCAGCATAGCAGTAACAATAGCAGCAGCATCAAAGCTGGTCGTGGCAGCATTAAAACGATGTCCATAAAAGAAAAATAACCTTGAATTCCTATTTCAACTGAACTAACTGCGAGATTCACCATGATGATGAAGGGTTTTTCTTCAAATAAATTTTCTGAAGAGGTGCAGTACTGACGTAGTTTCAATGCAATAGCTGTAGGAACTAACGAACACTGAAATCAAACCTGAAATTTTAATAGTATTTCGACCGTTTCAACACCACTGATGCCAGACTAAAAACGGTGACTACACGGTCGAGCCTCAAGGTAATGGCGCGTGGCCTTACAAGGCGGTAAGGCCTTCATAGTCAATAAATAGATGGTCACCAGGAGCAGCCGCAACAGAAGCAGCGCCCTATATACCGAGGTCATACCTCAGCTTGGTGATATAAGCATTTTTCGGCTTGTGTCGAACGTATTCAAATCAAATGAGTTAAAGGGCTAATGGAGGACATCCAAAGAGCAACCTTGCTCTTGTAACAATTCTATCACAAAAAAAAAAGGTCTGGAGCGTCACGTTGCAGATCGCGAGACCTCCTGCGCCGTAGGTTCGAATCCTCTCTCGGGCATGGATGTGTGTGTTGTCCTTAAGTAGTTTAACTTAGTTTAAGTAGTTCGTAAACTAGGGACCAATAACCAAGCAGTTAAGTCCCATAGACTTACAAACATTTGAACATTTATTTGACAACACAAACATCTATGTCCGAGGGAGGATTCGAACCTCCGTCGCGTGAGGGCGCGCCATCCGCAACGTGGCGCCCCAGACCGCTCGGCTACTCCCGCGCGGCCAATTCATGTACCATCCTAACAAAGTGGCATTGTGAAATATGTCTGCGTCTACGTATTCGTTATACTCTGTGAAGACCACTGTTTACAGAGAAGAGTCGTCGTCGTCGTCATCAGTTTTCTGTTATATTAGCAGGTCCTTTGTGTCTCCATTTTCTACGACTCATTGTTTCCTTCTTTGTTTTAATAACATAATCCAGGATCTGAAATCTCTTCCTCCAAGCCTTATCTTCTCTTCCATATAGTCGTCTAATACTTTCTTCACAAGCTCCTCCTGCCTTATTAAGATATGCCCAATCCTGTTTCTTTTCCTACTTTTTATTACATTGTCTTTGCTCTACCTTTTTTCTGAAGACCTCTTCATTTTTCACTCTTACCCAATCATTCTATTCTTTCCATCCTCCGCATTGTCCACATCTTGCCCTGACTGCCTTCCTCAAATTCCGTGTTTCAGTCTCGTACAGAGAACACTCCCTACGAAACATTGTACCCCCCAAATATTAATCATTCGTGTTCTTCTTCTTGGCCGCAAATAATTAGTGATCTTCCAGTATGAGGGTTGACTGAAAAGTAAAGCCTCTACAAAATAGCGATTTGCCTCCACCTTCGTAACTCTTCAACACATGGAAGCATTGGTATGCGGCAGGTACTGGTTTGTTCCGTAGCCTCTTCTCTACAGCTTCAGTTGGCGGGAAGCCTTAGCATTGAATGGTTGTGTTGCTACAGTGTAAATATGGAACCCTGCAAAGACGTCGGGCAGTACGATTTAAGCAAAGTGTAGTCATTGAATTCTTGATAGCAAAAGGTATCACCGCAAATGACATTCATAAGAGAATGATGGCAGTCTATGGTGATTGTATTGATGTGAGTACTGTGCGTCGTTGTGCCAATAAGCTTGAATATGTTGAGGCGGGAACATTTCACCTGCGTGAAAAGCAAAGAGTTGGACGTTCTGTGACAGCAACTACCGAGTTTAACAAGCAAAATGATGACAGATTGATTCGGGAAGATCGTCGCATCACACAGAGAGAAACTGCAAGCACAACCCGCTATCGGAAGACCACACACTTGGCAGGACAGCACAGCTGAACTTCAGAGACTGAATCTCACAACGTACGGCATCCTCCATACAGTTCTGATTTAACACCGTCTGACTTCTACCTGTTTCCAAACGTGAAAGACGATGTGCAAGGACATCCTTATGCTTCTGATGAACACGTGAAGATGTTTATAGAACTGTGAGACTGTGGTTGCAGAAACAGTGTCGACTTCTTTCGTGATGGCTTCAGAAAACTAGTTCATCGTTGGGAGAAATGTATCCAATTGGCAGTTGATTATGTGGAAAAGTGAATATTGGTAATTAAAGACCACATTCTAAGAATTATTTCTGCGTTTTATTTATTACAATATTCCCATCCACACCCATTTAACGACGGTGAAAGCATTACTTTTCATTCAACCCTCATACTATTGAGAGTACTTAAGAACGGTTGTATTTGAGAAGGAAGTTTCACATAGCGACGCTTTATTTACATAAAACATTTTCAGTTCTTAAACATGAAAGTTCATACCGAAAATATCGCTCAACAAAACCCACATTTTGGCGACATTTGGACCGACCGTTCTCTGCTTCTACCAAGTACCAAATCTGGGAATAAACTCCAGCTTTCGACAGTCATCTTCATAGCCGGAGCATATATACTTGTCTGGATGATAATTAAAAGTGATCGTAAAGAGACGGCGCTCTGGTGAAAAAAATTGGAATCGGTTCCCAGGGACCCACGCGATATCATGGTGTACATGAGGTAGAGATCCTAGGGTCGAACAAGCTAGCTTAAGGAGATAACAAAAATAACAATCACATTACTGTGTACTCCTTCATTTACGAGGGGGAGTTGGAAAATAAATTTTCCTTGCCTCGTTATGAGACATTAAAAATAAGACATATCTTTATCTTTCTACATAATTTCCAAGTACATTGAGACATTTGTCATGTTGTTGTTATGGTCTTCAGTCCGGAGACTGGTTTGATGCAGCTCTCCACCCTATTCTATCCTGAGCAAGCCTTTTCATCTCCTCATAAGAACGGCAACCAAGATCCACTTGAATCTGCTTACTATACGCGTCTCTTGGCCTCCCTCTGCGATTTTTACCCCACACACTTCCCTCCAATGCTAAATTTACGATTCCTCGATGTCTAAGAATGTGTCCTACCAAGCGATCCCTTCTTTTAGTCAGGGTATGCCAAAAATTCTTTTTCTCGCCAATTCTGTTCAGTACCTCTTCATTAGTTATGTGATCTACCCACCTAATCTTCAGCATTCTTCTGTAGCACCACATTTCAAAAGCCTCTATTCTCTTCCTGTCCCCACTGCTTATCGTCCACGTTTCACTCCCGTACAAGGCAACACTCCACACAAATGCCTTCAGAAAAGACTTCCTTACACTTAAATTAATGTTCGATGTTAGCAAATTTCTCTTTTTCAAAAATGCGTTTCTTCCCATTGCCATTCTGAATTTTATATCCTCTGTACTGCGACCATCACATGTTATTTTACTACCCAAGTAACAAAACTCATCTACCACCTTCATTGTTTCGTTACCTAATCAATTTCCTTCAGCATCGCCTGACTTTCTAAGACCGCATTCCATTATTTTTGTTTTGCTCTTGTTAATGTTCATTTTATACGCTCTCTTCAACACACTGTCCATTCCATTCAACTGCTCTTCCAGGTCCTTTGCTGTCTCTGACAGAATTACAATGTCATCAGCAAAACGCAATGTTTTTATTTCTTCCCCCTGAACTTTAATCCCTATTCCAAATTTTTCCTTGCTTTCCTTCACCGCCTGCTCGATGTACAAATTGAGTAACATCGGAGAAAGGCTACAACCCTGTCTTACTCCCTTCCCAACTGATGCTTCCCTTTCATGCCCTTCGAGTCTAATAACTGCGGTCTGGCTTTTGTACAAGTTGTAAATAACTCTCATTTCCCTGTATTTTACTCCTGCTGACTTCAGAATTTTAAAGAGTGTATTCCAGTCAACATTGTCAAAAGCTTTCTCCAGATCTACAAAAGCTAAAAATGTAGGTTTGCCTTTCCTTAATCTATCTTCTAAGATAAGACGTAAGGTAAGTATTGCCTCCCGGGTTCCTACGTTCCTCCTGAATCCAAACTGATCTTCCCCAAGGTCAGCTTCTACCAGCTTTTCCATTCTCCTGTAGATAATTCGTGTTAAAATTTTGCAACCATGACTTATCAAACTGATGGTTCTGAAATTTTCACACCTGTCTGCGCCTGATTTCTTTGGAATGGGAATTATTACATTTTTCTTAGAGTCTGAGGGTATTTCGCCTGTCTCATACATCCTACACACCAGTTCAAATAGTTTTGTCATGGCTGGCTCTCCCAGAGACTTTAGTAGCTCTGAGGGTATGTCATCTACTCCTGGGGCCTTGTTCCGACCTAGGTCTTTCAGGGCTCTGTCAAATTCATCTCTCAGTATAGTATCTCCTATTTCATCTTGATCTATTTCCTCTTCCCTTCCTACAACATCGTCTCCAAGTTCATTTCCTTTGTAGAGCTGCTCTATGTACTCTTTCCACCTTTCAGCTTTCCCTTCTTTGCTGAGAACTGGTTTCCCATCTGAGTTCTTGATATTCGTAGATCTGCTCTTCTTGTTCCCAAATGTCTCTTTGATTTTCCTGTAGGCAGTATCTACTTTTCCCTTTCTTATAAATTCTTCTACAGATTTGCATTTGGCTTCTAGCCACTCCTGCTTAGCCATTTTGCACTTCCTATCAATCTCATTTCTTAGTCGTCTGTACTCCGTTTTGCCTGTTTCATTTACTGCATTTTTATATTTTCTCCTTTCATCAATTAAATTTAGTATTTCCTGTGTTATCCAAGGATGTTTTGTAGGTCTTGCCTTTCTACCTATTTTGTCCTCTGCTGCATTCACTATTTCATCTCTCAATGCTACCCATTCCTCTTCTATTGTTTTATTTCCCCCTGTTTCTGTCAATTGTTGCCTAAATCTCCCTCTGAAATTCTCCAGAACTTCACTTTCCTTCAATTTATCTAAGTCCCATCTCCTTATTTTCCTACCTTTCTGCAGTTTTTTCAGCTTCAGCCTACAGTTCATGACTAACAAGTTATGGTCAGAGTCTATATCTGCCCCTGGGTATGTCCTGCAGTTTATAACCTGGTTCCGGTACCTATGTCTTACCATTATAAAATCTATCTGATACCTTCCGGTGTCTCCTGGTCTCTTCCACGTATACAACCTTCTTTTGTGATTCTTAAACCAGGTGTTTGTTACAATTAAATCATGTTCCGTGCAAAATTCTACCAGGCGACTTCCTCTTTCATTCCTTCTGCCCAGTCCATATTCACCTACTATTTTTCCTTCTCTTCCTTTTCCTACTACCGAATTCCAGTCTCCCATCACAATTAAGTTTTCCTCTCCCTTAACTGTCTGAATAATTTCCTTTAGCTCCTCATATATTTCTTCGATCTCTTCATCATCGGCAGAGCTAGTTGGCATATAAACCTGTACTACTGTTGTCGGTGTTGGCTTCGTATCTATCTTGACAATGATAATGCGAACATTGTGCTGCTCATAGTAGTTTACTCGCATTCCTATTTTCTTATTCATTATTAGTCCTACTCCTGTGATACCCCCAACTGATTTTGTATTTATAATCCTGTATTCACCTGACCAGAAATCCTGTTCATCCTGCCACCGAACTTCACTAATCCCCACTATATCTAGCTTCAACCTATCCATTTCCCTTTTTAAATTTTCTAATTTTCCTACCCGATTAAGGGATCTAACATTCCACGCTCCGACCCGTAGAATGCCAGTATTGTCTTTCCTGATGACAACATCCTCCTGAGTAGTCCCCGCCCGGAGATCCGAATGGGGGACTATTTTACCTCCGGAATATTTTACCCGAGAGGATGCCATCATCATATTTTCATACAGTAGAGCTGCATGTCCTCGGGAAAGGTAACGGCTGTAGTTTCCCCTTGCTTTCAGCCGTTCGCAGTAGCTGTGTGGCAAAGCCACATTAGCTGATGTTACTAGGCCAGCTCAGTCAATCATCCAGACTGTTGCCCCTGTAACTACTGAAAAGGCTGCTGCCCCTCTTCAGGAACCACACGTTTGTCTGGCCTCTCCACAGATACCCCTCCGCTGTGGTTGCACCTACGGTACGGCTATCTGTATCGTTGAGGCACGCAAGCCACCCCACCTCGGCAATGTCTGTGGTTCATGGGGGTGGACATTTGTCATACCGCTTTATAAGCTTCAAAAAGCCGTCCAGGAAAGAATGGCAGCGTTGCATACGGAAGAAGCGTTGAACGACTTGTTTGACATCAGCACTGCATCCAAAGCGCCTTTCGCCGAGGGGCTTCTTCAAAGCTGCTAACAGATGGAAGTCACTTGGTGGGAGATGTGGATTGTATAACGGATGGTGTAGGCGCTCCCAACCACGAGTTGAAATTTGGTTTTGCGTTGCCGTCGCCGAGTGCGGTCTTGCATTGTCATCCAACAGCAGAACGCCAGAGCGCTTTTTCCGAATCAGTTCTTTCAATTTTGACAGAGTGGCACAGTACCGCGCAGTATCGATGGATGCATCCTCCAAAAAGACAGCAACAAAACTCCTTGGGCGTCCCAGAAACGGCGAGGAACACTTTATCTGCAGACGGAGTGCTTTTGAACTTCTTTCAGACAAGTGATAACGGATGATTCCACACCAGGGATGCGGCCTTCTATTCGGGCTTGATATGGTGGACCGATGTTTCATCCCCTGTCACAATCCGAAACAGAAAGTCATTACCGTACCTCATGGTCGACCTCTACCCAATGGTGTATCGGTGTCTTGCACGTGAGCGTTCACCTGCTGTGCCGTCTTTCGCCCATAGACGTTCAATGCTTCTTCCGTATGCAGCGCCATGATATTTTACTGGACGGCTTTTTTGACAGTTATGAGCTACTGAAGTCTCTGGGAGAACCAGCCATGACAAACCTGTTTCACCTGGTGTGTAAGATGTATGAGACAGGCGAAGTACCATCAGACTTTAAGAAAAATGTTATAATCCCCATTCCAAAGAAAGCAGGTGCAGAAAAGTGTGAAAACTACAGAACCATTAGTTTAATAAGTCATGGTTGCAAAATATTAACACGAATTATATACAGAAGGATGGAAAAGCTGGTAGAAGCCGACCTCGGAGAAGATCAGTTTGGGTTCAGGAAAAATGTAGGAACTCGGGAGGCCATACTCACTTTACGGCTTATCCTAGAAGATAGATTAAGAAAAGGCAAACCTACGTTTCTAGCTTTTGTAGATTTGGAGAAGGCTTTTGACAATGTTGATTGGAATAAACTCTTTCAAGTTCTGAAGCAAGCAGGAGTAAAATATAGGGAGCGTAAGGTTATTTACAACTTGTACAAAAACCAGACAGCGGTTGTCAGAGTTGAAGGGCATGAAAAGGATGCAGTGGTTGGGAAGGGAGTAAGACAGGGTTGTAGCCTTTCTCCAATGTTATTCAATTTGTACATTGAGCAAGCTATAAAAGAAAGTAAAGAGAAATTTGGAGAAGGAATTAAAGTTCAGGGCGAAGAATTAAAAACGTTGTGTTTTGCCGACGACATAGTAATTCTGTCAGATACAGCAAAGGACCTGGAAGAGCAATTGAACGGAATGGACAGTGTGCTGAAGGGTGCATATAAGATGAACATCAACAAGAGCAAAACTAGGGTAATGGAGTGCAGTGTAAGAAAATCAGGTGATGCTGAAGGAATTAGATTGGGAAACGAAGCAATAAAGGAGGTAGATGAGTTTTGTTACTTGGGCAGTAAAATAACAAGTGATGGTCGCAGTACAGAGGATATAAAATGCAGAATGGCAATGGGTAGAAAAGCGTTCTTGAAAAAGAGAAACTTGTTAACATCGAATATTGATTTAAGTTTAAGGAAGTCCTTTCTGAAGGCATTTGTATGGAGTGTTGCCTTGTATGGGAGTGAGACATGGACGATAAACGGTGCGGACAGGAAGAGGATTGAGGCTTTTGAAATATGGTGCTACAGAAGAATGCTAAAGATTAAGTGGGTGGATCGCCTAACTAATGAGGAGGTACTGAACAGAATTGGGGAGAAAAATTTCTGGCATACCTTGACTAAAAGAAGGGATATATTGGTAGGGCACATTCTTAGACATCAAGGAATTGTGAATTTAGCGTTGGAGGGAAGTGTGTGGGGTAAAAATCGCAGAGGAAGACCAAGAGATGGATACAGCAAGCAGATTCAGACAGATGTAGGTTGCCGTTCTTATGTGGAGATGAAGAGGCTTGCTCAGGATAGGGTATTGTGGAGAGCTGCATCAAACCAGTCTCCGGACTGAAGACCACAACAACACAAAGCGGTTTGATAAATGTCTCAATGTACTTGGAAATTATGTAAAAAAAAATAAAGATATGTCTTATCTTTAATGTCTCATTCTATTTTTTTTTTCCCGATCATACGCAACTACGTCCACAGTCGACAAGAGAGAATTATTTTCCAACTCCCACTCGTTCATCAGTTACAGTTAAATACCTGCAGTCATACAATGAATGTACCATTTACACTCTATCTTACAAGTCTTGAAACTGACAGCCATCGACCTCAATGTAGTTATAACACCGTCGAACTCGATTCTAACGCACCCTGACAAATATCCCTGGCGTGTTTCGAAGCACATTACGAGTAACTACAGATCTGGCAACTAATTCTATCTCACAATCCACTGGGCACTCGCATACAAGTGACTTTAGATATCCCGAAAGGAAACAATCAGGGGGATACAAGTTAGGTGACTTCGCAGGCCATGAGATAGGTCAAGGTGCATGTCAGCGAGTTCTGCGAAACTACATGTACGGTTCCATAGTATTTCATGGGTCCGTCGTTAAGTCATGGGACAAAATAAGAACTATTTAACAGAGCCACCTTATGGACAAGTAAAGGAAACAAAACCTACTTGTTGGTCGTCTTTGTTTCCTCCAAGGAAATAAAGAATGTACGTTTAATAAACAGTACAGTGCATGTAAACTTGTACGCATGTTAGTAGTAAATAAGCTGGAAAACAGTAACGTGACAGTAGCTGAAAACAGTAACAGTAGCTGAGAATCGAAATTAAAATATCTATAAGATTATTAGTTGCTTGTAAACACAACTGTGGGATACAGTTTCTCATGCAAGCTATTTCGCCCACACATTCTTCGTTTTGACGAGAACATGATTACTTATTCACGATCACTTCAAAGAAACATCTTGGATTCACAAGCAATGTTTTAGTAAAAAGATGCACAATGTACATGAGAAACAAGGAACTTCAATTTCAGACTGTCTCTGTGACTGAAGCTTCTTATTTAGTGTCTTGCTCGTTGAGAAGATTACGTACGACGTTTGACGAGGTGGCGCGTGAGCGATCGCTAGCGTCCTCGTTCCCGAAAGAAAACGAAGCTGTCATTCACTTTCTCTTCACCCTGCCTCACCTGATTACCCAGACGTCGACCAGAATGCGTACCTCGGATGGAATCTCGTCACGTCTATCCTAAAACGAAGTTTATGTCAATAGGATAATTAATACTGATTCACAACGTAAAATCCCGCGTTAAACACACTTGGTACGCGTATGTCTCTCATTTGGGTCAGTGTACAGAACTGCTTGTGGAAATTAATAAATGAATAATGTAAATAAATAGATGGTGTTCCAGGGGGAGTGGCCATATTCAAGATTACGACAGGAACGGTCATGAATACGAAGTAGAAACTCTAAAAACTTGCTTTAAAATACATACCTTATGCCCTAGCTTCGTTACTGCGTAACAGATCGCTTTAATTATACAAACACTCACAGCACTTTAGATCGTTTCCTGTTATACCTCTGAATCTAAACAACTTCTACCTAGACAGCCAGAATAAATTACGTAAAAGACAGCCAGCAGAAAGCCTGACAAGAGATTGGTGCAAGAGAGAAATTCACGGATAGCCACATCAAACCAGTCATAAGGAGAATCACTAAAAAAAGTCAAAATTTCTAGCAGCCACACACTAGTAAGCCCCCTAAACACACACTAACAAAATGCTCATTAGTGCACTACAGAAAATGGCCATTATTTAAATATATTGTTGCAGTTCTCTATTAGGCAGTGGCATTATCCAAGGGGATGGTCTGCCAAGAGACCTGCTTCCCACGGGGGAAAATAAAAAGAAAGAGAGAGGGAAATGTGAGATAGCTTTAGAACTCACCACAGTAAAATGACAAACAAAATACCATTCCTCACTCAAGAAAATTTTGATGCGACCCTATGAAACAATATTTTTGACTTCAGCCGTCACCCTCAAACCAAAATTCTGTATATGCTCCTGCTACTAGTCTCTTAATATTGACCTATCGACTTAGAATATTAATAAGGTGCTAGCACTATCTTATAATGCCTTCAACAACTTTTTCACCCTATCATTACAAGTTAGGTCTAGGCCTATTTCTTTATTTCTTGCAGTCTATCCTGTTTCGCCTTTTCCAAAATATGCCACTGGAATCTAAGAGTGATTGACTATTATTTCCCACTCCATCATGGAAGTATCATGTTGGCCACATTAAAGTGCACAGCAGCCAGCTTCCTCTGACCCTTGACGGATATGCCCTTCAAGAGGACCTTGTGTTCCAACTAACCTTTGGTACAAGAAAGCTATACTTTATGTTTTATAAATAAGATCACGTATTTTTATGTCTGTGTAAAAGACACATTAAGTTAACTCTATGTCTTTTGTGACTGACATTTGGCACTGTTGTTTCGTTCTGCATTTTTGCAAAACATTTTTATTACATGTACCTGAAGATTACAAAAATAAATCTCCCAGTTTCCATTGCTTTATTATTTATTTATCACTTTCCATGGTATCATGTGAGAAACAGAATTAGTCATGAACAAGGTTGTACTCACAGAACAAGTATTTGAAAATTTATTTAAAAAATATATTAATAAATAAAGAAATAAAAATCAATAAAATCTGGATCAAACTGCGAGAGAGAATAGAAAAAAGTACACTACAAAAAGAAGTTATGAACTGCAGTGAGGAACTCTTGTACATAACAGGGGTATTGGTGACATGAAAACCTTTCAACTTGTATTTGAGAGACCCTACTGGGTTTTAATAGGTGCGGGCCCCATGAAGTAGGCCTATATTTTTCCCCCAGTTCTGACGAAAGTCAACAAAGATATAAGGCATAACACTGTTACATTCTATGTGACTAACAGCCCAATGTTAAATGGCATTTCAAAGAGGTTAGGCCAAAATTCTACATTACGTTTGATAATAACCACTAAACAGATTCTGGCAACTATGGTTAAGCCGAGTTCAGCTTTTATAAATTTTGCCATTTCTTTTGTGACACAGAAACACCATATAAATAACTAAATACAGTAAAATAAAACTAAAGTGATCACTGCAATCTTTGTTTTGAATGCACAGGCATAATTTTGAAACATAGGCTAAATAAACATTATGGGTCATCATTGGACTGAAATGTATAAAACAATTCAATTTGAAATCATAATTTGCATGTTTGGGTACTGATAACTACATCCTTAAAAGTATCATACTCCAACCAATCTAATGAGTAGTAACCTCTCCCAAGGTGAAAATGTCACTAGCAAATCGGAATCAGCCTACTAATTGTAGCAGACAGTGTAATTTCACAGACAATAAAAGCAAAACTCTTGAAAATATTTCTGTGGCTGCACAACAAATTTGGCACTCACCAATTTGACATTTACATAGCCTATTTGTAAAAAATAAAGCAACTGGAAGTTATATAACGATCACTTCATTCAAATAAAGATAAGGGGGAAAACTGAACATCCTTTGAACATAAACCAGGAAGTGTCTTAACAATGGAAAGTTTTTGTCTGGTACTAGATTAGATTAGATTATTTATTTGTTCCGTAGATCCATATTGAGGGGATCCTCGTGGATGTGGAACATGTCAAGAAACAAAATTTACAAGTTGAATAACAAATAATACTAATAATATCAATACATACACTTATAATATAAATACAGATACATAATTTTTTAAGGTTTTTTTTTTTTTTTTTTTTTTTTTTTTTTTTTTTTTTTTTTTTTTTTTTTTTTGCTGATAATATAATAATACTAATATAGTATGAGTGCATGCATCATTTGTCATTTGGTACAATTTAGAAATTCACTAATGGAGTAGAAGGAGTTGGCCACTAGAAAGTCTTTTAGGTTCCTCTTAAACTGATCTTTATTTGTAGCTAAATTTTTTATACTTGATGGTAAATTATTGAAAATGTGTGTTCCTGAGTAGTGGACCCCTTTTTGAACTAAAGTAAGTGCTTTTAAATCCTTGTGTAGATCATTTTTATTTCTAGTATTGTATGTATGAACTGAGCTGTTTGTTGGGAAAAGGGATATATTATTTATGACAAATTTCATTAAGGAATAAATATACTGAGAGGCAGTAGTTAATATACCCAGTTCTTTGAAGAGGCTTCTACAAGACGTCCGTGAATTTACTCCACAAATAATACGTATTACACGTTTTTGGACTCTGAAGACTTTTGACTGACTTGAAGAGTTACCCCAAAATATTATACCATATGACATTAAGGAATGAAAGTAAGCAAAGTATGCAAGCTTTGTTATTTTTATGTCTCCTATGTCTGATAACACTCGTATTGAAAATACAGATTTGTTGAGTCGTTTCTGCAGTTCTGTGGTGTGCTCCTCCCAACTAAATTGTGTATCAATACCAATCAAGTAATACAATAAATATTATTCAAACATTCACAATGGCACCCTTCTAACAGAAATATTCAGATGTTGCACAACTAAGGGACTAAACTGCTGTTGTCATTGGTTCCTATATAATAGAAAAATATGTAACAATGTTTGTCAGACACAGGTGAAGGCTAGAAAAACAGGTGAGGTAAATAGATGACTAGTGCTAAGCATAGTCTTCTTGGCAATTTAACTTAGATCAGCTTATTTGTGGTGAATTTAACACCTTCATATACCAAAATTCCATTCTAACACATTTTACACCATGTTTTCAATTCAAGAATGGATCAATATATAAAATGAATGTATCCTGAAGCTCAACAACATAGCTTAGCCTTGGTTTTGTTACACTAGTGATTAATTTACAAACAGCAAGAGGAAAAGAGGATGTTAGTCATAATTCAATTGCTGTGGCAACAAGGTACCCTAGACCTACATGGGTAATTGTTGTTGAACTATCCATGACAATAACACATAAAGTGACCGCAGCAGTTAACAAGTTTCGAGTGAGGTGAAATTAGTTTAAGCAACCTTTTCTGAAGTAGTAAATCAAACTGTTTAAGTTCATACTACAAAACTAAAAGGTTCCTTTATTTGTTTAATAATATAGTACTCACCTGTCAATGTATCCGTCTCCATCTCCATCACAAGCTTGAAATAATTTCCTCACTCGATCTTCGTCACACAATGAACTTGCATCTTCACTAGCGGCATATAATTCCGAATTCTGTTCCGTATTATCTGCCATTTTCACTAATATGCAGGAAAAATACAATCTGTTGTAGAGAAACGTGAACACAAAAAGTACGCTTCGTTCCGAAAAATGATTTGGAATATTTTGCACACCACTGTTTTGTTAAGAAGATCGTGTGATTTTATATAGTACAGCTGATCTTTACACACTGTTTTCATTTAGGGAAAATGTATGTCACACATGCTAACAAATTGTTCATTTAACTACACATTACTAATCGTAAAATCAATAACCCAGTTTCGCACTGTGTTTGTACGAACCACTCCTAAGTTAGAGATAGTTCATAAATCCAATTAGTGATATGAGCAATGGCCAATTTTCGCAAACATAAACAACGTGATCACTGTAAATATTGTGAAGCTGTCAACATAATTCCCTATCGATTCGCATTTGACATTCGATATATATCGACATTAGCGATTAATCTCGGAGATAATCTTTTCCTGTAATTATTCAACAATTTGCACAATTAGTTCCGGAAGTAACAATGTTGAAAGAAGTTAATAAATGAAATATAAACATAATTTTATTGTTAATGCAAAACTCGAATAGAGGTCCATCTTCTACTGGTTCTCTTTGTTCGTGGTTGTGTGAATTTGGTCTGAAGTTTTGATGAAAATAAAAGATAACAGAATTTCATGCTTAATAAATGATGTTATTTACAAAGCCTGCTAATATATACGTTATGATCTAAATAATAAATTCCCTGTACTAATTATGTATATGGCCTAGATTATATTTAATTACGGTAATGACACATTTGAGCTATAAAGAAAAATTTTGACTGATTTCAGTGTGAACCAATAAAGCCTTTACATACTGATTAAAGAGTTTGACTGATACAAACTGACTTTTTTTTCATTTATTAGATGTTCAGAATACTGACTTTATCATGATGTGGTATTAGTCCATCCTGAACATAACTTCACTTTTATTTATGTTCATTTTCAGGGAAATGAGGCACAAATTTATTGGAGAAGGGAAATTGGCCTACATCAATTTGATTTCGTCTCAAACATTTCATCATGTCTCACAAATCCCACTGAAAAGGAACCAAATAGGCCTACTTTTTTGTACACCACAATGCTTTTTTATGCATGATCCTGTTGGTGTGCCTTGCCCTCATTTGATTTT
Source organism: Locusta migratoria (assembly GCA_026315105.1). Lineage (NCBI taxonomy): Eukaryota > Metazoa > Arthropoda > Insecta > Orthoptera > Acrididae > Locusta > Locusta migratoria. Next base: position 500,685,372 of record CM048744.1, on the reverse strand, counting down.
TGAATTGATTTACCCAGCCAACTATAGGGTAGGAGGACCTATGTTAATATGGATTCTCAACTATGATGCAACATATCATTTTTCATGTAAACAACAAGGCTAGAGGTGAAAGTAGTGATAAGTAACAGATAGAACTCCTAGGTTTGACCAGGTATCAAGAAGTGACTCATTGATATGTTTCCATTACTTAAGTAGTATCATTATGGGCACAGTAAAACACACAGTATCCATTTTCCCCTGCCCCACATTGTGTAGCCTATGCACTGTAAGAGGATCTAGTCCAAGAAAATAGTTTGGGGTTCAATCTGTCTTTTGTGTTAAGGATAGCTTTATGCCATGGTTTATACACAAGCTTAGGTATTTTTATGCACATGTAAAAGAAAATTATATGTTTTTGTTTGTGGTGGATGTTCAGAACTATTTTTTGTTCTGCTTTCACACATAATTTATATTTTAATTACAAAGGAATATTATTAAATTAATATCTTAGTTAAACTTAATAAAAACTGAATTTCTCGTAAGATCTTATGACAGACCAAATCAATAGCCTTTGTAAGTCATAAATAGATATATTTTATTATTAAAAACAATAATAATCATCACTGTGAAGATTGTAGCTACAATCAGCTTTAAGTAGAGTAACCCTTTTGCAACTAACAAAACTGTGATTTGCTAACCATCACATTACTGTACTACTTATGTGGATAACAGACTTTGAGTAGATTACCTTCAATTTACCGTACACTAGGATAATCTTGTAATACAAACATAGAAACATAGCAGCCTTATCATCTTCATAAGGAGAAATCACAGCATATGTGTAAAAATACTGACCCTGGGTTCATTACTGTTATTCCTATATGTTCCAGCATTAAGCATATAAATGCATTTTAAGTCAAAGTTTTATTTTCATAACCACTTATGGTTGTCATTGTTGTACTCTTCAATCAACAGGCTGGTTTGATGCAGCTCTCCATGCTACCCTGTTATGTGCAAGCTTCTTCATCTGCGAATAAGAATGGCAGCCTACATCCTTTTTAATCTGCTTACTGTTGGTCTTCCTCTATGATTTTTATCCCACATACATCCTTTTAATGCTAAGTTGATGATTCCTTGATGTCGCAGAATGTGTCCCACCCACCTATCCCTCCTCTTACTGAGAATATGCCAAAAGCACCTTTTCTCCCCAATTCTGTTGAGCTCCTCCTCGTTAGTTGTCTGATCCACCCACATAATCTTCATAATTCATCTGTAGCATCACATTTCAATACGTACTATCTTTTTTGTCTGGATTCCTTATATTAGCAACGTTTTACTCCCATACAATGCTACACTCCAGACAAATGTTTTCAGAGAGGACTTCCTAACATTGAAATTAATATTGGATATCAACAATTTTTTCTTGCTCAGAAATGCTTTTCTTTCCAAAGCCATTCTGCATTTTATATTTTCTTTACTTCAACCATCAGAAGTTATTTTGCCACCCAAATAACAAAACTCATCTACTACATTTAACGCCTCACTACCTAATCTAATTCCTTGCATATTGCCTCATTTTCTGACTATACATACAATTACTCTTGTTGTACTCTTGTTAATGTTTATTGTACACCCTCCTTTCAAGGTACTGTCCATTGTGTTCAACTCTTTTTCTAGGGCCTTGCTGTCTCTGACAGAATTACAATGTCATCAACAAAAAGTTTTCATTTCTTCTCCCTAAACTTTTTTTCCTTGTCCAGATTTTTTTTCATTCCCTGACAGCTTGTACAATGTACAAATGAAGCAACATTTAGAAAAGGAAACAACCATGTCTTAATCCCTTCTCAACTATTTGCATCCCTTTCATTCTCTTTAACTCTAATAACTGCTGTGTGGCTTTTTAACAAGTTGAATATAACTTGTCGCTCCCTGTATTTTACCCCTGCTACCTTCAGAATTAGAGTGTATTCCAGTGAACATTGTCAAAAGCTTTTTCCAGATCTACTAATGTTAAAAATGTAGTTTTGCCTTTCCTTAACCTATCTTCTAAAATAAGTCATAATGTGAGTATTGCCTATTGTGTTCCTACATTTCTCCTAAATCCTTGATCTTCCCCAAGGTCAGATCCCACCAGTTTTTCCAATCGTCTGTAAATAATTAGTGTTAGTATTTTGCAAACATAACTTATTATCAGGTAGTTCTGTAATGTTCACAGCTGTCTACACTTGCTTCCTTTGAAATTGGAATTATGGGCAATACTTTACGACGCGATTCCGCCCGTCTGCTTTCACCCATGAGGTAATCAAAACAGCGGCAATGACGTATGTACTCGTAGCCAATATGGCGACCAAACACTCACAAAACACGCACATTTAAACACCCAAAAATTAATGTAAAATGACACTAACGGGACAAGTGTAGGAATGAGGGGCTTTGGACACAGACGTCTTATGCAGGAAAATATGACAAAAAGTCAAATGAAAATGTAATTTACAGAAAAATGTAATTTAAAAACCACATGAAAATATGCAAAATAAATAACGAAAATGACCAAAAATGCATGGAATCGAATAGTTCACTTGATCTGAAAATCAAATGAAGAAATCGATACCAATCAACACAGTTGTCAAATTGCACAAGAATAGTATCAAATACTTCAGCTAACCTATACTACATGTAAAGTAATGAAAACAATACCAATCATGGCCCTTCCAATTCCCATCAACAATGACATAGTATTGAATACTAAAATTGACCTATAACACACCTAAAATGAATATGGCAATACCAATTCAAAGAGACTATTTTAAAACACAGTTCCACCTGTCTGCTTTGACCCATAAAATCAACATGTCAGAAAACCCATATATGGGATAATATCGTAATAATTAAATATTACAGATTACAACAACAGAATTTACCATTGATCACAGGTCAAAGCCCAAAATTTCGCACCTTCAGTGCTCACTTGCAGAAATAAAAAGAATAAAAGAATCCTCTCTGTTAACCAACACCTAACCGTCAGAGTGAAATAGAAGATAACTTTTTAAACATAAAATCTTAATGTATAATCTGAACCTTTCATAAACCTTTCTGTTTTGACCGGTAAAAGAAGCATATTTGGGAAACACTCCCTGCCCCCCAATTGCATTTCTCAATATGTCGGTGACGTAAACATTAGATTTTGAAACCGGTCAATTTTTTTACCACAACTGTCATTTGGCTTTCACATTCGCTGGCTTCACCAGCTCACAACCAAACTGTTGCATCCCAACCTAACTTAAGCTTCAGGCTGCACTACAGATCAGTCTGTCACCACAACCAAGATTTCAGGGGTCAATTTTGTTATCACAACCATCATTTGGCTCTCACATTTGCTGATTTCGCCATCTCACTGTCAAACTGTTGCCTCCTACAGATCAGTGTCACCACAACCAAGATTTTAGGGTAAAACTGAAATTTATGCATCAAGGGATAGCACTCATGCTTGCTAGATTACGAATGACAGAGTAGCCAATCAGGAGTCACATTGCTATGACCAATAAGAAAAAGCATTACAATTGTACTATGTAAACAAATCTAAGACCTATGGGATTCCTTTTTTGTTTCCATCTACAGTTTATAACCAATAAGTTATAGTCAGAGCCTATATCTGCTTCTGCATTTCTGCATATATCTTACAGTTTAAAACCTGGTTTCTCAACCTATCTCTTACCATTATGAAGTCAATCTGGTACCTTCCAGTGTTTATGATGATTAAATTGTGCTCTGCACAAAATTCTACCAGGCAATCTTCTGTTTCATTCCTTTGCCCTAGTTCATTTTCACCTACTACATTTCCTTCTCTTCTCTTTCCTGCTACTGTGTTCCAGTCCCCCATCACAATCAAGTTTTCCTCTCCCTTAACTGTCAGAATAATTTATTTTATCTCTTAATAAATCTCTTTAATCTGTTCATCATCAGCAGAGTTAGTTGGCACATAAAATTGTACTACAGTGGTCGATGTTGGGTTTGTGTCTATCTTTGCTACCATAATGCAATCACTATGCTATTCGTAGTAACTTACCCACATTCTTTTTCATTATAAGACCTGCTCCTACATTACCACCAACAGATTTTGTATTTATAATCCTGTATTCACCTGACCAGAAATCCTTTTCATCCTGCCACTGAACTTCATTAATCTCCACCCTATCTAACTTTAATCTATCCATTTCTCTTTTCAAATTTTCCAACTTACCTACCTGATTAAGAGTTAACAGTCCACACTCTGACCTATAGAATGCCTGTTTTGTTTTCCTTGATCACCACATCCTCCTGAGTAGTCCCCATGTGGAGCTCCAAATGGAATATTTTACCCAAGAAGACATCACCATCTTATATTTATACAGTAGAAATGCATGTCCTCAAGAAAAGTAATGACTGTAGTTTCCCCTGCCATTTGCAGTAACTGCGTGGCAAAGCCATGTTAGCTGATGTTACAAGGCCAGCTCAGTAAATCATGCAGACTGTTTCCTCTGCAGGCTACTGTCTCTCTACAGGAAGCACACATTTGTGTGGTCTCTCTGTAGGTACCCCTCCATTGTGGTTGCACCTACAGTACCACTATCTGTATCATTGAGCCATGCAAGCCACCCCTCCTCTGCAAAGTCTGTGGCTCATGGGGGTGATACATGTACAAATATGTATATAGGCCTATCATACATTATGAGGAAAAGGACCAAGGCTTTAGTGATTACTTTGATAAAGCCCATACACAAGCTTCTGCCACATATAAAGTATGTGACCTACTACTGTGGTGAGATACAATATGCCTTTACTATCACAACAGAAGACAATTTCTTAAAAAAAAAAAAAATAAATAAATAAATAAATAAATAAATAAATTAGTATTAAAGGTCATATTCAGGATACATTTTAAATTCTTCTATTGTATGAGATAATTTAACATAATGATATATCATTTTATTTAAATAAGAAAGCAAAAATAATTCTTCTTTCAGCTTGTAAAAGTTTGAATGTTAAATTAGTCTTGTTGTCTCTGTACCTCTGAGCAGTCAAAGTGCCATTCTAAATGACATATAGGTCTTTACAGCCACCAATACTGACATCTGGCCGCACTATTCGTCCAGCACCATGACATGGTGATGTTTCCTGTACACAAGCAGGATTGTTCCGAGTTTCACATTCTCTCCAGATGATGGAATGATGATTGTCTGGCTGAACACAAAATCTTGACTCATCTGCAAACAAATACTGACACCAATCCTTATGACTCCAATCCTGATGTTCCGTTGCCCAGTTTCTGTGGACTAAACGTGTCATAGTTTTAATGGGACACACATCGTAGGCATCAGTGCGATTAGGCCACATTCCGGAAGGTGATTTTTGATTATTTTGTGTTGATATTGCATGTTCTGTTGCCATGGCCGTATTTAGGCAGATGGAAAATGTGCAGCTGCACAGGGTATCAAAATTTTGGGGGCAGAAATTGTTTTAATATTATTTTAATGATAATTAAATCATCATTCTGGCATTTCATAATTTGTTGATATAGTGTTCAAGAGCTTTTATTACAGCAATAAATTTTAAAATTCAGGTTGTTGTATTGATAGCAGTGGCGTATCCAGAGAGACTTGTTTTTAGAAATCAGTTTGAATCCCACATGCTTGGATGATTGGGGGGGGGGGGGGGGGGGGGGGGCAGTAAAATAAATTACTGCACAGGGGCATCACATACCCTAAATATGGCCCTGTTGCTGTCTGAAGGATTTGTTGCAGCTGAGTTGCATTTAGTCTCCTGTCTAAACGGGCTGTAGACCAGAGATAATGGTCATATATTGATAATATTATCCATACACGATTTTGGCCTTGCCTCTTTTTAACAGTGTGTGAAATTGCATCCAGGTCCTGGAAATTACGCTTCGGGACATTCCAATAGTTGCATCCACCTCCCTCTGTGTCTGTCTTGCTTCCAACATTTATATGGCTCTCCATGCCATAACTTCAGGTAAGTAAAGTTGTTGCATTATATTACTCACTACACTATCTGAACCCAACTGCTTGTGTAATTTGTTTGGTAGAGTAAACACAAGTCAACACCAACCCCTCCACAGCAACTTTCTGTTATTTCCACTATCTCGGTTGCTATAAAATTGTAAGATCTGACAATAAGACGTCAAACCATTTAGTTCATTCTACTGATTACAGTACTTCAGAATCCAGATATCTCAACTGATCCTGTAATTGTTTTGACCAGTGTATAAGTACAATTTTACAGTTTTCTTAATTACAACAGAGAAATACTTGGATGAGGAATTACCAGTGTCTGACCAAACAGATGCCCTATAATAAAACAGAAAGTGAAGAACTTTATTACAGTCTTGAAGTACCAAATTAATATTTTGGCCATCACAGCAACTATTTTTAGTTGGTTTTTACAGTAGCAGCAACCAGTTTCAGTTGAAATGATTTTGTTATTACCAATTTTGGGCACTTAGTGCCTCCTTCATGTGTATATTGGTGACCCTTCCACCATGTTGGACTGAACATAGAGGGTCACCAATACATATATGAAGAAGAATGCCGAGTCCCCAAAACTGGTATAAATATGACAATTTCAACTGTAACTGGCTACTGCTTCTTTTAAAACAAAATTACTTGCACTATCATGATATGGACAACTACTTTGGTGGGAAACTGAAAAAGTACTATTTTTGTTTTATATATTAATGCAAAATATCAGCAAGAATATGCTATTATACTCTTACTACACACACTTCCATTCATACTTGCTTGTAGTAAGGCCTATAGTGGAATGTTGTGAGGATTGTATCACAGATCCATCATGATGAATGTTGGGTTTCAATGTTGTGTTGTTTCATGGTGACCAGGATGTAAAGATCCCTACTGGCATCTGCATCTACACCACAATTCTCTTGTATACCAACTTGCTCAAGATTAAACAGGGAAAACACAGCTAAGGTCTTTGCATACAGCTAGTAAACTCTTTTTGTAGCCACTCATTTTATCTCTTGAGTAAACATTAATAATAAAATTAGGTTCAGCTATGCTGTGCCTACAAACTTTTTTGAACTCTTACACCACTGAGGCTATCAGATGTCTTCTCCATTTCTATATATTCAATATGAGAGTGAAAATAGTAACTAAATAATTTCACATATCACATCAGCCTTGTAACTTCTTCACTTTGCCTTTTATTGGTCATTAATACAAAGCCAAATTGAATACATGTATCTGCTTCTGCAGAACTTCCAGCACTAAAAGATCCACAGCAATAATCAAAACAAAAGATAATACACATGGAGTTTATACACAAAACAGAGTTTATATGTCATCTATTCTGTGAACTCTCTCCACTTTCTCCTAGCATCCACTGTGCAGTGACTGCTGCTTGTCATATCTGCAAGAAAGACAGATCCTCACAATAGTTACTGCATTACTAGGCTGCTCATATGCAAATTAATGCCTTGATAAACTCAAGTTGATCCAGAAGGAAATTGTAGTTTATTCTGTAACTCTACATATTCCCCCACTCAGACTTGAGTTATCAAACCTTCAATAACACAATCATTACTTAATACAACATTCATAGAATATATGACATCAACTGCGATTGGGCAAAGCTGAAAATGTGTACCCAGCCGGGATTCGAACCCGGGTCTCCTGCTTTCTAGGCAGTTGCGCTGACCCCTACACCACTGGGGACACAGTGATCACCGCACCTGCAAGGACTACCTAAGCATGCCTCCCGTCAGATACAAATTCCCAGCTTCGCCCTGCCCACAGTACTCAAACTCTTAGTTATGAACTAATTCCCGTAAGAGTAAGGGCTTCAAACTTTGCCCACCCCTCCCCACTAACGATAGGATCATTGCCCGTCACCGGCATATTATATATATACATGTGGCGTCTGTTCCGAGAGAACAGACGTCACTTCTGATCCTGCAGTTGTTATTATTCAACATTCATAGAATATACGACATCAACTGCGATTGGGCAAAGCTGAAAATGTGTACCCAGCCGGGATTCGAACCCGGGTCTCCTGCTTTCTAGGCAGTTGCGCTGACCCCTACACCACTGGGGACACAGTGATCACCGCACCTGCAAGGACTACCTAAGCATGCCTCCCGTCAGATACAAATTCCCAGCTTTGCCCTGCCCACAGTACTCAAACTCTTAGTTATGAACTAATTCCCGTAAGAGTAAGGGCTTCAAACTTTGCCCACCCCTCCCCACTAACGATAGGATCATTGCCCGTCACCGGCATATTATATATATACATGTGGCGTCTGTTCCGAGAGAACAGACGTCACTTCTGATCCTGCAGTTGTTATTATTCAACATTCATAGAATATACGACATCAACTGGGATTGGGCAAAGCTGAAAATGTGTACCCAGCCGGGATTCGAACCCGGGTCTCCTGCTTTCTAGGCAGTTGCGCTGACCCCTATACCACTGGAGACACAGTGATCACCGCACCTGCAAGGACTACCTAAGCACGCCTCCCGTCAGATACAAATTCCCAGCTTCGCCCTGCCCACAGTACTCAAACTCGTAGTTATGAACTAATTCCCGTAAGAGTAAGGGCTTCAAAATTTGCCCACCCCTCCCCACTAAATTGCAGTTGATGTCATATATTCTATGAATGTTGAATAATAACAACTGAAGGATCAGAAGTGACATCTGTTCTCTCGGAACAGACGCCACATGTATATATATATAATATTCCGTTGACGGGCAATGATCCTATCGTTAGTGGGGAGGGGTGGGCAAAGTTTGAAGCCCTTACTCTTACGGGAATTAGTTCATAACTACGAGTTTGAGTACTGTGGGCAGGGCGAAGCTGGGAATTTGTATCTGACGGGAGGCGTGCTTAGGTAGTCCTTGCAGGTGCGGTGATCACTGTGTCCCCAGTGGTGTAGGGGTCAGCGCAACTGCCTAGAAAGCAGGAGACCCGGGTTCGAATCCCGGCTGGGTACACATTTTCAGCTTTGCCCAATCGCAGTTGATGTCATATATTCTATGAATGTTGAATAATAACAACTGCAGGATCAGAAGTGATGTCTGTTCTCTCGGAACAGACGCCACATGTATATATATAATATGCCGGTGACGGGCAATGATCCTATCATTAGTGGGGAGGGGTGGGCAAAGTTTGAAGCCCTTACTCTTACGGGACTTAGTTCATAACTACGAGTTTGAGTACTGTGGGCAGGGCGAAGCTGGGAATTTGTATCTGACGGGAGGTGTGCTTAGGTAGTCCTTGCAGGTGCGGTGATCACTGTGTCCCCAGTGGTGTAGGGGTCAGCGCAACTGCCTAGAAAGCAGGAGACCTGGGTTCGAATCCCGGCTGGGTACACCTTTTCAGCTTTGCCCAATCGCAGTTGATGTCATATACTCTATGAATGTTGAATAATAACAACTGCAGGATCAGAAGTGACGTCTGTTTTCTCGGAACAGACGCCACATGTATATACATTACTTAATACTAATATGCATCACTTTGTTTTAAACTATTTTACTTTGAGATCAGCCTTCTTAATTTTACCTTTATATTAGTGACAAACTGTCCTTGTCAGGAGAACCACAACTCTTCAACTGCATGTAAGTACCTCTCCCCCCCCCCCCCTTTTTCAGCTGGATCATAATGTAAGTACAGCCATATCTCTGTTTTCTTTCAGCTTAAAATAAGATAGAGAAAAACTAGCACTTTAACACATAGAGACTTTGTAGGAGAACAGTAAAAAACAAATCCTCAGGCCAATCCACAACTGAGAACCAAGGTTTAGGACTTGAAAAAAGTGACCACTAAGTCTTTAATTGCCTCTAGCAAAAAAAAAATTATGAGTTTCAAGCCATCCATTTACCTGCATGCTCATAGATGCCAGCAGCTCTCTTTTGGTGCTGCACACCCACTTAACAGGAACCGGCAATAGTTAGGTCCTAACTATAGGTACCGAACAAGATATAGGAGCTATTCTTTTAAACCTACTACTCCCAATAAAAACCACCAAGTTTCTCCATTTCTTGTCTACTGAGGACAACTTCATTCTATGAGCCTTTCTCTCTCCTCTCTAACACCTCCTTGTTCCTTAGCCACACACGATATTCACTTCCTACTAGTACCTTCCTGGAACATGCATTCACCTCTAATGTGTAAAGTGTAAATATAATATGTTTGTGTGTGTGTATGTGTTAGAGTGTTAATCCTCCGGCAAACCTCGCAGGGTACACACTGGGATTTGAAGTGTCAAAAAAAAAAAAAAAAAAAAAAAAAAAAAGAACCTGACACAGAAAGAAAAGAAGGGTCTTAGTGATAAATATGTTTGCATTGTGGATCAGGGACTGAAACACTGTTGCTCTCTAACAGAGTAGTAAGAAAATAAAATAAAATAAAGGAAAGTGTTGAAAATTTGAGCCAAAGAAGAATAGAAGATAGCACAAAAAGACATAAAACACACCCCCACCCTCTACCCCAGTAATCCCCAGGTCCCTTCTGTACTTCACTATGGACTATGGCATCGGAGGGTGAAAGATGGCAGGCTAGGTGTGAACCACCCCACTACAGAACGGACGCCATAGCTGCACGTCCAGCCCCCCCCCCCCCCCAAAGAAAAGCTCCAATCCCCACTATGGAATGCCAATGGTGAGTGATTAACAACGCCTGTTTGTGCAGTGTGTGTTTGTGTGTGTGTGTGTGTGTGTGTGTGTGTGTGAAATATGTGTGTGTAATTGTGCATGTAACTGTTTACATAATTTGTAGTCAATCCCACTACAAACTAAAGAAAACCTCCCCTAGAAAATCAAGTAAAAACCCTTCCCATGTTATTACTTATGAAATGATTACAAAAGTATCAAGTTACCCTGTATAAAAGTTATAAATAACATTCAACTTCTATTCTATTCTACAATTAATCACATAAACATATAAGTAAGAAATGCCTCATATCGGAATTTGTTTTTGTCAAATCTGGAATTGCTGTGTCATATCTGCATTCTTTTTAAATATGTCCTCTTTAGATTTTAGATAGAGACATTGCTCATATCTAAAATTGTCTATATCAGGTAATTAATTCTGATGGTCATTACTAAGAATGTACAGTTAAAGATACACATTTAAAGGACAGAGAAAGAGTGAAGAATCTGTTCTTAAGAAAATTAAGGGAAAAATCAGAACAGATGACTTGAGACCGGGCAGACGTCACACCATCAAATTGGCAAAGAGTGCTGATTCCTCAGTGGGTTTAACATATTAAAATTAATACATTTGCTAAATACTCTTCATCCGCTGGCTTGTCTAGAAATTTAGCTTTTGTTAAATGATCCTGGATATATTGTTTAACAGTACTTTGTTTCCTGTAGTAAAGGACTGGATCAGATAACTCAAACTTAAGTTTTTCCTGAGTAGTCTGTGACCAATATTTTTAAAAAAAATTGATTCTTAAAATCCTCTCAAGATTTGAAATCATAAGCAAGATCTGTCCACCATTCCAATGCTCCACCCTCTAGATGTTTGAGGATAAGGTCTATTTTTAATGAATCTGTCCAAAAACTAGGTAAATTCCTTGAGAAGGTCTGAATGAAATGGTTAAGATGAACTTCCTCTCCAGGCTTAAATGTTGGAAGATATTTATAAAGATTTACTCCAGATGGAAGGTTGAAGTTGTTCTCACTAGCACCTACAGGAGACATTGCACCATAGCCTATCAACTTGATGACCAATGAAATCTTGTTCTGATTGCCAATTGTCTGCTATTAGTGGGTGTGTATTAGTTTCCCTAAGTTTTGTTTACTAATTAACTCCTCCACCCTTTGTTCTTAGTTGCTGTCAAGCCCCAAGGTTAATCTTTCATGCTCCAATCTTCCTCTCTCAATGTCATCAAGCTTATTCTGTGCCTGACCTACCCTTTCATTCAATTTTAAAAATCCCACACTAGAAGTTTCCTCTAAAGCTTCTACTCTTAAGTCATGCTTAGAAACATTACTATCTATCACAGACAAATTTTGTATAAGTTCTTTCTGTTCCTCAGCTACACGATGACCTCCTTTCTTAAGACTCCCTAAAATCTCTTCCTTTAACCATTGCCTTTCCTTATCTATGCAAGTTCCTACTACTCTTGATGCTAAATCGACTACATTATTGGTTGATACCATTTTTTGTTTCAAAGTACTTAAGTCTACACTTAAAGAGTTGTAATTTTACTTACATTTATCTACATAAGATTCTATAATAACTTGAAAATCTGTAAGTCTACTCTGCTGTTTGTCCAATATGGAATACACATCATTAGTTATAGTCTCTAATCTCAAATCAATATCTGATTTAATTTCATTAAGGTCCTTTTTAAACTGCAAGTTTTGTGTGTCTAGTTTTACAGAAAGTTCACTAATTTGATCACTGAGCTCTTTAGATTGATTGCTAATTTGATCATTTAGCTCCTCTGATTGATTATTAATGATACTAGATTGATTCTTAATCTGGTCATTTAAATCTTTAGACTGATTGCTAATTCAATCATTTAGCTCCTTTAACATTACAATTAGTTGCGAATCTGCTCCAAGATTACTTTCTTCAGACATTTTTCATTATTGTGATCTTGTGCTGGGCATAAATTAAAACCACTTTTATCACACACTAAACCACTCAGTCACAATGAAAGAAATGTATACGCTCACCATGGAATTCACCAGGAAACACAGTGGCAGTACTGGTCAGACAGTAGTGACAGTAGGCCACAACTGCAACTGCAACTCTGACAAATTGCATCGCAATGCGTAGACACAATATCGAACCCAGACAGTAACTGCTCACTCTTTTTTCTTTTGTTCTTCTAGTGGTAGATTTGCACAAATGACTCTCTTTGGTTGTGACGAAATAATGGTTCACAGCTTTTGATTTTTGTGAAGCCTCTTCATTGTTTTGTCACTCTCTAATTTTGAAGTTCATGTTGTAAATTGGTTGCCACATTGTGTTGTTGCACAATGACCTGGGTGTAAAGAGCCCTACTGGTGTTTGCAACTACACCTCATTTGTATACCAATTTCCTCAGTATTAAACAGGAAAAACATACCTAAGGTGTGTGCATGCAGCTAGTAAAATCTTGTTGTAGCCACTCATTTATCTCTTGAGTAAAAATTAATAATAAAATTAGGTCCAGCTATGCTGTGCCTCCAAACTTTTTCAAACTCATACACCACCAAGGCAATCAGACATTTTCTCCATTTCTATATATTTAATATATTTCTATATATTCAATATGTTTATATATATTCAATATGTTTCCAAATCATCCAAGTGTATTCCTGAAACTACACTAAAAAATCTGATCATTGGGTGGAACTGTAAGTAAACTTTTGTGTGTGTGGTCACTTCATTATTCCTTATGTTACAGTTAGTTGTAACTGGCTGTTCTTTTATTCCATTTATATGACATCCAAATGGTGCTCTGATCTTTGGTGGTAAAATAAGTTCATCTTTATTAATATTCTTCTTACATTTTGATGAAGAAGCCCTGATGTAAAATTGGTTCCATTCCATACTGATGCCTGGTTCAGCAACTGTTTGTGAATTTATTAAAAGAGTATAAGCTGTAATGTGGGAATAGGGCCTATGTGCATACACCTATGCACTAAAAATCTCTCACATTTATTAACCTTGCTAACATAACACTGTAATTTATTCTTAAACACAATTACTGTCCATCTGCTCTCTATCTGAATCTATTTTAGCATACTTGTTTTGACTGCTAAACATAATTATGGTAAGTATTTTAATATTTCATGGAATAAATGGTTTTTTCATGCAAAATGTTTTATATTAAGAGAAAAATTCCTTTGTTTCACACAATGTCATAGGACAACAATGAAATCAGGGTATCTTGCTTACAGAATCAGCATTACAGTGTCTTTAAGATTCTCCTTGGAGTGCCTCATTTACAACCTGAAGAAACATTAAGCCAGATTCATTGCTTTAATTTTTTCAACTTTATTCTGAACAACTTGCAACTTTATACTGTATCCTACACCACATTTACCATGGCTAAGATTAAAGCAAGTGGTACTATACACTCTAAGAACCTGCATATTGGGCTATGTATGGTTCTGATTTAGAAGTTTGTCTCGATTTTTCCTTAGAGTCAAACTATACATGTCTGCTTTCATGCCACAGCAACTACTTTAGTTGCAGATATTATCTTTTACCTGTGATCCTGTAGTTAAAACACTCTATGCTTAGGCTGTAGTTTGTGAACAAATAAGAAATATTACATAAAATAATTGGTTCATTAACAAAAAGGGTTTTATTCTAACGTTTGAAATTGATCAAAGATTTAGTTGAATAAGGTTTATTCAACGAAATTGGTTCCTTGGAAATTGTTAGATGAATTATTAATCATAAATAGCATAAAATGGTTAAACAGTTGCATTGTCTGTGATATGAAATAGGTAGCACTTTCTCCCAACTAAGTAATCATAACTTTAAGAATTTAGAGTGCCGAGAAGTGACTGTTCGCTACGCATATCTTAACTCTCTGCCTAACTGCAGTCTATAATCCAGGAGGGTCCTTCATCTGTTATTCATCAACTTCCTCTCAAACACCCACTCCCCAACAGTTTTGACCGCTTCCTCATTGGCCGATCGCTATCCCTTCCAAAATCGTATACATCTTAACATGGGATATTTCTTTAAATAAAGTCTGATCACCTGAAACTACTTCCTTACTAATAACATCATTTAAATATACAAAAGACTGTTAATTAGTATTACATAAAGTCTGAAATCAAAAAATAGACAAATCAGCTTTCATTAACTTGACTGCTCATGCCACACAATATTTCCATACATTTACTGGCAAATTGTAAAATAAAAGGACACACTAAATTAAATATACAATAGGTAAATCATGAAGCTTCCATTTTCAGTGTTACTGTGGAGAATATGATAATCTGTTTAGATTTCCATTATTAATTCATATCAGTTAAAATCAGTCATTAAATAAAAATCTACAAGTGCAACAGTTTCAAGATAATGGTTAGAGACAATAAGCTATAATCTAAAACAGAGGTCATTGAAATTACATGACACATTCAAAATTTGGTTACTTCCAACATGATTTTTCTATATTTTGATATGGTAGTCATAAACATTTATAATTTTTGAGCTATTGAAATTATTTTTAGAATCAAGAGATGTGCAGAATTATCCGGACATCATAGATGTCTTGAATGTTGATGGTAATCAATTTTATAGATTATTATTTTTTTTATTCTGAATTACTGGAATGTGGAACTCACAAATGTGCTCCAGGCAGCCTTACATGATGCTCGACTAACAGCCCTCATTAGTTTTGAGTACAAAGCATGGGCCCTACTTCTTTCGTCCTTTGTTACATCTTTTCAATCCGCTGGCACCGCTTGATGAATTCTTCCATCATAGCAATGTCTTTTATCAGAAGAGCTTGGGACATGTCTTCTGCAATACCCTTCATCAGGTGCGTGATTTTGTCAGCCTCAGTCATATCCAGCTTAACTATGTTATATAGGGCCAAAACATTCTGTAAGTATGACTGTGTTCCTCTCCGGGGGACACCACCTTGACGAAGCACTGTCCGTGCGGGTGGAGAGGCTTGCGTATCCGCGTGAAGCTGAGGGCTATACCGAAGGTAGAGAACCTACTGCCGGAAAGGCCTCAGCTGATGGATCAGACAAAGCGTGTCCCACAATGTCCCGTCTTCCTTATCCTCTCCCAGTCCTTTCCCAATTCCTTTCCCAACCCAAGGTGTGATGCGATCCGTGCCAAGGGGTGTGTGGCACATGGGTGGATGTGTCTCGAACGGAGCCTCAGGGATACCGGGCGACCTCCCTGAGAAAGTAGCCTTGCACCACGCGGGGTTATCGTGGTGTGGACCATATAAATCCCCAAATCTCATGGGACTAAGATGAACACAGAGAAAAAAGGTATTTTAAAAGAATCTGAGGGGCAATCTGAGACCTCAGATACTCAGACATCGGGATCAGGACCGATGGAGTGCACTCCTACTTCTGAATCAGGGCCTAGACCTGAGCAAGAAGTGGGAACTGCAACACAGAAGTTGGACCAGATTAGGATTAAGGCCTTGTCTGGGGCTCAGAGGAGGAAACTTCTCAAGGAGCAGAAGCAAAAGGAAGGAAAAGAATGGCTTCCTAAGCATAAGTGGAGGGAATCAAAAGGGCTTGAGCCCAAGACCTCCAAAAAGAAACTGCCTCAGGTCAAAGGGGATACACAGACCCCTTCAACATCAAAGACAGGTGGCAATAGGGTTAGGGAGGAATCTAAGACTCCCTCCTCTCTGGACAGGCGTGATCCTAAAAGGCTGGGGCAGGAAATAGGGAAACAGACCTGCAGTCTCTGTCTTTAGAATGGCGGTTGTCCAAGAAGGATACCCACTGGTGAGCAGGAGGAGCTCGTGCAGATGGCCCTCTTTGAAGAGATTGGGGGGGACGTTGGTCCAGGACCCAAATTCAGGAGGGTCTATCTAGATTGCGGTGCCCTCATTTTTTCTGCGAGAGGGGAGCAATCAGCAGAATGGCTTAAGGACAAGCTGCCCATGATATCCCCGTGGGAGGACGTGAAGCTGCTGGTCAAGACAGCAAACGAACTCCTGAAGACCTCAAAGGTATCAATATGGGTACCAAAGATTCTTAATTATGTCCCTCCAAAGACTCTGTTCAAGAAAATAAGGGTCCAGAACCCAAAAGTCTCGACAGAGGATTGGAGGGTAATTAACCAAAAGGTCGTTCCGGAATGAATAACCCTGGTGGTGGAGGTCGGAGAGAAGTCCCTGAAGGCATTGCGAGAGCAAGGCCTGAAACTGTTTTTAGGGTTCTCGCAGGTCACCATCAGGGTAACCGAAGACCTTAAAGGCAATAATGGCAGCAAGATGGGGACTGGAAGTACTGCAGATAAACCTGCAGCACAGTAAAGGGGCCACTGCTGCCCTGAGCCGTCGCCTGGGGAGACAGGAGGTGGATGTGGCCGTGATACAAGAACCCTATTTATACAAAGGGGGTGCACGGGCCTTGGTGGTACTAGAGGTAAGCTGATTTATGCTAGAAATCTGAAAAACTCCAGAACATGCATTTATGTTAGATATGGAATACCTTTCATACAAATGATGGATTTTTGTTCCAGGGACTTGGTGACCATCAGGATGCAGCAACGTGAGGAAGGTATCAAATGGGAAATTGTTTTGGCCTCAGCATACCGTCCTTACAAAGACAGCTCTCCCCCTCCTTTGGAAGTGAGGAGACTGACAGAAGCCTGCCATCGGCAAGGTGATGAACTGTTGGTGGGATGTAATTCCAATGCCCACAATCTATCGTGGGGCAGCAAGGACACCAACAGTAGAGGTGAGCACCTTCTTGAATTTCTCCTATCTAACAACTTGGAGGTGAATAGGGTTGATGAACCTACATTCAGGAATAGTAGAAGGGAAGAAGTAATTGACATAACTTTTGGTTCCATGATGATGGGAAGTTACGTCAAACAGTGGCATGTGGTCCTGTAGCCATCCTCATCAGATCACATGTATATTAAATTCAAGGTTCAAATGGGAACCAGACAGACCATGGCCTATAGGAATCCCAGGAAAACGGACTGGGAGACATATAGGAGAGACCTTGACTTCAGCCTATCAGAAATTAAAACTTCGATAAGGAATCCAGCAGAGTTTGAGGATGTAGCAGAGGCCGTAACCTCTGCTATAGTGACCTCATACCAGGACAACTGCTCAATCACTAAGAAGTGCACAAATAGGAGTGTCACTTGGTGGAATAATAACCTGGAAATGCAAAGGAAACAGGTACGAAGACTGTTTAACCTTGCGAGGCGCAAAGGACAATGGGCAAAGTATCGTGAGGCCCTTGTCAATTACAACCTTGCCATCAGACGGGCAAAGGAGGCATCCTGGTAGGTATTCTGTGAGGAAGTGGAGGACACGGCAGCTCAAGTGAGACTTCATAAAATCCTCACTAGAGTACCAACTAATCCAGGAGGAACATTGAGGAAGGAGGATGGGGAGTATACAAAGACAGCACATGAAACACTGGAACTGCTCCTCAAGACTCACTTTCCTCAATATACTCTGGGGGATAACTCAGACCAGAATGCGATACGTGAGAGACAACGGTTCTCAGGTATTCGCAAAGAGGACTGGGAACTGCCCAAGGATTGTGTCGATTTCAGTAAGGTCTGATGGGCGGTGGAAACATTTCAACCGTTCAAGTCACCTGGCCCCGATGGAATCTTTCCAGCTCTCCTGCAACAAGCGGGAGAAAATCTTATTAGATTCCTATGCAGGTTATTCAGGGTTAGCCTAGCAGCAGGAATCATTCCCAATGCCTGGAGGGCAGTGAAGGTTGTCTTCATTCCAAAGCCAGGGAGAATTGATCACACCAAGGCCAAGGATATGAGACCAATCAGCCTGTCCTCCTTCATTCTTAAGACATTGGAAAAGCTGGTTAATGTGCATGTTGGAGAAAGGAGGTTAAGTAGGGCGCCTCTACATTCAAACCAACATGCATATCAACCAGGTAAATCATGTGAGACAGCTCTCCACCAACTTGTTGTGAAGGTGGAGGAAGCACTACACTTTCAAGAAATAGCCCTAGATGGCTGTATCTTCCTGGACACTGAGGCAGCTATTAGCAACACGACATTCGATTCCATGGTTAGGGCAGCAGAGGTGCATGACCTAGGGACCACTATATGTAGGTGGACTAGGGCCATTCTCAGTGGAAGAAAGGTAGAGGCTTCCATGATGAATGAAAAAATGGTAATCAACACCACTAGGGGTTGCCCCTTTATTGTGGAATCTAGTGGTGAATGATCTCATTGGAGAATTAAACTCTAGGCAGTACTTTTGCCAAGGATATGCAGATGATCTTGTCATAGTAATACTTGGCAAATTTGCTGACACAGTGAAGAATATGGCACAAGGTGCATTGGACATTGTGCAAGACTGGTGCAGAAAACAGGATCTGGGGGTTAGTCCTAAGAAGACAATTGTTGTACCATTCACAAGGAAACATATCCAACACTCAAGTTGGAATCTAAAGCTTTTCAATGAAGCGCTACCTGTGAAGGGGACAGTGAAATATCTAGGGGTTACCCTAGATGAGAAACTGACATGGACCCCTCACATTAGGAATATTTGCTCCAAGGCAAAAGGTACTTTAGTAAGTACCAGGAGAGCTTGCGGCAAAAATTGAGACCTGAGCCCCAAGGGTATGCACTGGATATACACCACAGTGATTAGACCCAGGATCACCTATGGGGCGGTCGTGTGGTGGAAGAAGGTAGAACAGCAAGTTGCTGCTAAGGAGCTTGGTAAGGTGCAGAGACTAGCCTGCTTAGCCATAACAGGCGGAATTAGCAGCACACCAACTGCTGGGATGGAAACCATGCTGGATATGCCCCCATTACACCTTTGGGTCAATATGGAGGCAGCAGCTGGTGCCTACAGACTCAAAACTGGTAACAACTGGAACTCTTTGGGATATCCAGAATCACACACTAAAATAGTGAGTAAGGTAAATATAGGAAAGGTTGGGGAAATGCCAGCTGACTATATTATAACCCATACTGCTTCAACAAGCCTTTCAGTATAACAATTGAAAGTAGGGAGCAGTGGGAGAAAATAGTTGGAGACCTTATGGGGGATATTGTCTGGTTCACTGACGGGTCGAAATCAGACCAAGGCATTGGGGCCGGGGTATACGGGGTGCAGCCAAGACTGGAGGGCGTCATCTCTCTAGGGAAACTGGCCTCAGTATTCCAGGCCGAAATCACTGCCATCAGGGCATGTGTGGAGGAGAATTTGCGTAGGTGCTACAAGATCATAGCATCTATATCTATTCAGACAGCCAGGCAGCACTGAGATCACTGGCAGCTCCTACAACAAGGTCTAAAATTGTTGCAGAATGTCACAGGGTTCTGGTGGAGCTAGGGGAAAGCAATAGAGTAAACCTATTGTGGGTCCCTGACCACTCGGGGACAAGTGGCAATGAACATGCCGACAGATTAGCCAGGATGGGGGCAGAGTCTCCATTTATTGGACTGGAACCTGTCCTGACAATCACCAAGGCAATGATCAAATTGGAGCTACATAACTGGCTCAGAAGACAGCACGTAGTATATTGAACCAAAGTCCATCAACAAAAACATGGCAAGGTAATGATGCCAAAGCCATGTTTTAAAAGAAGCTCTGCAATCCTGGGCCTGAACAGGAGAGAGATTAGACTCATGGTTGGATTGCTGACAGGCCATGGGAATTTCAAAAAACACCTACATACAATGGGAATAACAGAAGAGGACCCGAAATGTAGGATCTGTGATGACGGTGATGAAACTGCATCACATCTAATCTTCGAATGCATTGCAATGGAGAGTAAAAGGTACAGAACATTTGGGACAACCAGACCCGAAGAAATTGTGTCTAATAAAGAACTGGTAAAGGGACTCCTTGCACTGTTCAAGGGCATTGGTTGGCTTTACTAGATATACAGGGAGCGATACCGCACAATAAACTTAGTTTCGGTGCGGGCAGGGGCGGGCTGGACCAAGACTGTTTTGGCTTCCCTGGAAAAATCAAATCAAATCAAATCAATGACTGTGTTGGCTCACCATGTTCTTGGGCCTGGTTATTTAGTTGTTCTTCTGCTGAGCAGATTTGTCGCTGGCAGTCTCCAAACATCTTCTTAAGTTCCGTCTGTAGTGTTTCCCAGTCATTCAGCTTTTCTTTGTTGTTTTCAAACGATTGCTGAGCTGTTCTGTCCAGGTAGACATAAACGTTGGCCAAGCACATTGTATGATCCCACCTGTTATACTTGGCAACTCGGTCGAACCCTTTTAACCATTTGTTAGGGTCCTGTCCAGCATCTCCAGAGAACACCAACAGCTGTCTGATGTGCAGCTGGCTTACCGCTGGTTTCACGTCCATGAGTCTTCTGATGATACAGACTTTCAGAAGGATGTACTCAGTATATCCGTTGTATTCCAGCTCTAGTCCGTGTAAGCAATGGCTTTTACGTTGCCTAATCGGAGCCACAGTGATGCAGCTGTTGCACAGGGTACCCGGCGTCTCCACCAAACAATGCCGCTTTGAAATGGAAGCAGGCTTGACTTCGAAGGCAGTGTTGTCGAGTGAACATAGCACTTATACTAAAAGTAGGTTCATTGGGAACTGAAAGATACATGCAGTACTGGCTGACTCTCAGGTAGAGTGGTCTGCTATTTATCCACAGAGAGAATGTACCAGAAATTAGAAGAATAGTTGACATAAGAAACACATAGAAATTACAAGTGAACATAAGAAACATGTAGAACGTACCGGAAATGATAATTACAAAGAAATAAATTTTTGCTGGTGGACGGTGTAATGTATATCCCCTATTGAATTCCATTTGTTTGGATTAATGAATCGTTCGATACAAATCATAATTAAAACTTTCTTTATGCATAGTTACATAATTATTGATAAAACATTACAAGACTGTTTAATTGCATCAATAGCAAAGTATTTTATTGGACTTCGATAAAATAATTCTGTTTACAAAAAAAGAAAAAAAAAGTAACATTAATATTACACGACATTGTAATTTTAACAAAAATTTCATCACTAACATTTTCAGACACATATTGAATTCTATTAAGCATTGTGTCATAATTTTCTTACCTTGATATTGATATTTTATTGGAAATTCAGAAATATAGAAATCATAAATAAGCTTTTGTACTGCTGTTATTATAAAATACTTATGTTCTCATTATTTATTTTGTTTTGTCATGAAAATGCATTTAATATAACTGTAATAATTTTATACATATTAATTTCATAGAACATTGTTCTGTACTAGATCTACACATTTCTTAAAACTGTATTTAACTATTTCCATGTTCTAGAATGTTCTAAAAAATCAGATTGTATTAATAAGTGCAAATTGGCACAAACACAGTCAGTCTTAGTTAGTTAGTCTTAAGCAGTCTTAGTTAAGATTAGTTATGAAGTCAATATGTAAAGAACAGTCAGTCTACATTTAGTCTTAAAGATGTACAGAACACTGTTAGTCTTACATTGGCATTAAGTCAGTCAACTCTTTGTATACATCATGTAAAGAACAGTCTACAGCCATTGATTTCTTTATTAAAAATGTCAGTATTTGCTTGTGTGCATCTTCAACAGAAGTTAATAATGTGTCGTGTTTAATTCCAAAAGACTGTGAAGAACCCGTCGTCTTGATGGTATTGATAATTATGTTAAGGCAGGCGAGCTGTTCAGACTACAGGTAATGTATGACTTTTACTTATGAAACACATATAGAAATGTGATTCAAATGGTTTGTAACATCATTTGAATGGGACACTATCCATTGCGCCACACCGGCAGTCGGTTGTCTCAGGGTCTTGCGACAATATAATCTACTCCAGAGACCTTGTTATGACTTAAATCTTGGAGAGCTCTCTCAAATTCTTCTCACAGTATCTTGTCTCCTATCTCATCATCATCTACGTCACCTTCATTTTCTACAATACTGCCTTCAAGTTCTTTTCCCTTGTATAGGACATCTATATGTCCCTTCCACCTTTCAGTTTTCCCTTCTTTGCTTAGAACTGGTTATCTGTTTGAGCCCTTGATATTGATGCAGCTGCTTTTCTTGTCTACAGATGTCTTTTTTACTTTTCTGTAAGTGGTATCTATCTTTTCCCTAGTTATATATTCTTCTACGAGTCTTTCATTTGTCCTCTAGACACTCCTGCTTAGCCAATCTGCACTTCCTGTCAACCTCATTGTTTAGCTGTCTGCACTCCCTTTTCCCTGCTTCATCTGCTGCATTTTTATATTTTCTCCTTTCATCAATTGTAGAGTATCTCCTGCATCATCCAAGGATTTCTGTTAGGCCTTGTCCTTCTGCCCATACGATGCTCTGTGGCCTTCACTACTGTGTCTCTCAGAGCTACTTACTCTTCTTCTACTGTTGTACCTTTCTCCTGTTTTGGGCAATCCTTGCCTAATGCTCCTTCTGAAACTCTCAGTAACCTCTGGTTACTTCAATTTATTGAGGTGAGGTTCCACTTCCTCTCTTTTCTACCTTTTGCACCCCTCCTCCCCCTCTTGATCCCCCATAGCTAAGATGCCAGCGTCACTTGCAGGGGGCCTGGCATGGGACTGGGTGTTGTGTGTTGCATTCATCATCATTTTCATCACCTTTGACATGCAAGTCACTGAAGAGGCATCAATTAAAAAGAGTTGTGCTAGGTGGCTGAACAATGCCACACAGGATCCCCATTTTGGAATCCCACACAGGATCTCCCAGCAAAAAAAGCCATACAAACATTTCTACCTTTTCCAGTTTCTTAAGTTTTAATCTACAGTTCATAAGTTATAACTTATGGTCAGAGTCTATATCTGCTCCTGGATATGTCTTACAGTTTAAAACCTGGTTTCAAAATCTATGTCTTACCATTATAAAGTCAATTTGGTACCTTCTGATGTGTCCTGCTCTCTTCCATGTATACAGCTTTCTTATGTGGTGCTTAAACCAAGTGATGATTAAATTGCGCTCTGCACAAAATTCTACCAGGTGACCTCCTCTTTCATTCCTTTTCGCCAGTCCATTTTCAACACCTATTTTTTCTTCACTTCCTTTTCCTACTATTGAGTTCCAGTCATTTAAGTTTTTCTCTTCCTTAACCACCTGAATAACTTCTTTTATTTCATCATATGGTTCTTTTTTTTTTTTTTTTTTTTTTTTTTTTTTTTTTTTTTTTTTTTTTTTTTCCCCAGACTCTTCATCATCAGCAGAGTTAGTTGGCATATAAAATTGTATGATTGTGGCCGATGTTGGCTTCATCTTGATCTTTTTTACAATAATGCATCCACTATGCTGTTCCTAGTAACTTACCTGTATTCCTATTTTATTATTCATTATTAGATTTAATCCTGGGTTGTCCCCAACTGTTTTTGTATTTATAACCCTGTACTCATCTGACCAGCAATCCTGTTCATACTGCTTCCAGACTTCACTAATTGCTCTATATATATCATTTGAACAAACTGATACTCATCCTCTGCCATGCACTTCAATGTGACTTGCAAACTATTTATATAGATGTAGAGCTGTTTTTCAGTTATGGATGTCATCTGCTCACATGCATGATAGACCAACAACAGAACAGCAATATCTGAGTTATACATTCTATTAGATTAGATTAATAGTTGTTCTATAGTGAATTGTGCATCTAAGTATGTAAGAAGCAGGAAGAAGGAATGTGGACTCCATTTTTTCTTCATCTAAATGGTAGCAGGATGATACAGCACTGTTCACTGTAAACAAATGTTCAACTGAAGATTCCTTTAGCAACTTTCAAAATGGGGCAAAAAGAAAATTGTGATTTGTAAAGCTCCATAATAATGACAAAAGACCTTAGATTCCTCAATCTCAGATGTGCATGTGTATAGAAACACTTTGAAATTACAGGTATCATATACGATGAAATGAAAAATATTGTTCAAACGAGATAGAATGGCTGGCCAGTACTTACCTTTGTGCTGTACCGCCAATAGTAACACAAATGAAGAAACAGAAAAAAAGGGACAATAAGGACAAGCTTTCGAAACACAGTTCCTTCATCAGGTGGGAGAGAAGGGAAGACGAAAGGATGGGAACGGAAGGGAAAGGTAATTCACAACTTAGGTCATGAAGATGGTGTTTCGGGAGTGTGGACATCAGAGATACTGCATGTACGTACTGAGCCAAGCCAGAGAGGATATATATAACCAAAGAGGAAAGATCAAGTAGTAAAGAGAAGAGGAGTGAACTGAATGATGCTGAGGGGTGTAGGAGGGGCGGGGGGTTGTCTAAAACGTTTTTCATTAATAGCAAAAGATGGATGGACACACACACACACACACACACACACACACACACACACACACACACATGGAGAGAGAGACAGAGAGAGAGCGGGAGGGAGAGAGGGAGAGGAAGAGAGGGAGAGGAAGAGAGAGAGAGGTAAGGAAGGGATAATGAATAGGTGAGCTGAGGATGGAGGAAGGGGAGGGGTTAGTGTAGATTTAGGCCAGGGGGGTGGGGGGAGGAGAGGATATGTTGGGGGGCAAGTTCCCACCTCCATATCTCTGAGGGAATGGAGTTTGTTGGTAGTATCCAAATGGCACGTGTGGTGTAACACGTGCCCTGGTCCCTGTAGTTATGCTGGAAGGCATGTTCTGCCACAGGATATTGGGTGTCCCCCAGGCGAACAGTCCGTCTGTGCCCATTCATCCACGCAGCCAATTTGTTAGTAGTCATACCAACATAAAAGGCTGAACAGTGGACACATGTCAGCTGATATTTGACGTGTGTTGTCTCGCATGTGGCCCTGCCTTGAATCAGGTAGGTTTTTCCTGTGGTGGGGCTGGAGTATGTGGTAGTGGGAGGATGCATTGGACAGGTTTTGCAGTGGGATCAGTTGCAGGAGTAGGAACCATTAAGTAGGGAGGGTGGTTTTGGGATGTTGTAAGATTGGACGAGGATGTTGCAGAGGTTGGGAGGATGGCAGAAGGCTACTCTGGGTGGTGTGGGAAGAACAGTTTGGAATGATGATCTCATCTCAGGGCATGACTTGAGAAAGTCATAGCCCTGTTTGAGGAATTTGTTGAGGCATTCCAGGCCAGGATGGTACTGGGTGACTAAGGGGGTGCTTCTGGGTGGTCTGGGGTTAGGAACATTGTTGTTGGAGGGAAAGAAATGGACAGCTCAGGAGATCTGTTTGTGGCAGGGCCACATGCGAGACAACACATGTCATATATCAGCTGACATGTGTCCACTGTTCAGCCTTTTATGTTGGTATGACTACTAACAAATTGGCTGAGCGGATGAATGGACACAGACGAACTGTTCGCCTGGGGGACACCCAATATCTTGTGGCAGAACATGCCCTCCAGTGTAGCTCCAGGGACCTGGGCACGTGTTACACCGTGTGTGTGTGTGTGTGTGTGTGTGTGTGTGTGTGTGTGTGTGTGTCCATCCATCTTTCACTGTTAATGAAAAACGTTTTAGACAATCCCCCGCCCCTCCTACACCCCTCAGCATCATTCAGTTCACTCATCTTCTCTTCTATTTACTACTTGATCTTTCCTCTTTGGTTATATATATCCTCTCTGGCTTGGCTCAGTACGTACATGCAGTATCTCTGATGTCCACACTCCCGAAACACCATCTTCATGACCTAGGTTGTGAATTACCTTTCCCTTCCGTTCCCATCCTTTCTTCTTCCCTTCTCTCTCACCTGATGAAGGAACTGTGTTCCAAAAGCTTGTCCTTATTGTCCCCTTTTTTTCTGTTTCTTCATTTGTGTTACTATTGGCGGTACAGCACAAAGGTAAGTACTGGCCAGCCATTCTATCTCGTTTGAGCAATATTTATCATCTCTGAGGAGAATTTTCATTGTGATGAAATGAAAGTAATTTTAGCATGTATTTATTGTATGCCTGACTCTGATGTAAATACTTTTATAGATAGGGTACTGTGCTATTTTAACAAGTGGAAAAACGGTCACTATATTTGGGGGAGACATAAACTCTAGCTTTGATGTAACTTGTAACAAACCAAGTGTAAATAAGTTACTGAATATCATTAGGAAGCACAATTTTCATCATGTTAATTCAAAACCCACTAGACCAACAGCATGCTTAGATAATGCCTTTATTAACTGTCCACATGATATGTATTCCACTGATGTAAAAGAATTTATCTTCTCAGATCATAGTATGCTAACAGTAGAGCTAAAACATTTTAAGATGTTGGACAGGCATAAGTCCCAAGAAAATGCAACCAGTTCTAACAATACCTCAATACTAACAGAATATAATCAGAAAAAAAAGTTTGTGTCCAGTTGAGCATAACAGACTGGGGTAAAATATTTCATCGATGTGGTTCAAATGCAGAAGTAGCTTATGAAACCTTCCACTGTTATTTAACTAGTACCTTAAAGGCTCATCTTGTTCCACAGAATATACATTTAAAAAGTAAGAAAAAACCATGGGCACCAAAGAATTAGAAAATCTGAAGAATAAATTGCTATTGTTAAAAAATTTAAGCAAAGGCAACAATTCTGAAAAAGATCACCGTGAAACAGTACAAGAAAGAGTTACAGATGGCTAAAGAAACATCCAATACCAATTTCATTAAAAATAGGAAAACCAATGCAAAGCAGTCTGGTCAGTTATTAAAAATGAAGCTAGAAACTCAAGTAACACAGTGCCAATATCAGCAGGTACATTCATTCAATACTTTGTAAGTTGTGCAGAAGAAATAAAATAGTTAATCAGTAAATCTAAATATAACATCTATGGATTACCTGAAAAACACAAACCTAAATTCAGACCAGGCTAGACCATCATTAACTAAGTTTAGGTAGGTGAGCCAAGAGGAAGTTCTTAAAATAGTTACAGACTTGAAAAATTCATATAGCACAGACATTTTTAGCATGTCTAATTACACACTGAATCAAATACTAAACTAAATTGTTACTCCATTAACATATGCAATAAACTTGTCTCACAGGGGGTGTTTTCCCTGACCCCCTCAAACTCTAGAAGGTGATTCCAGTCTTCAAGAAGGGAAACAAGTCAGAACCTACTAACTACAGACCAGTTTCACTCATCCCAGTATTAACCAAAGTCGTCAAACATAATGTACACACAAATGTATGAATACCTAGAAAATAATAATATTTTAATGCTGTGAGGTAGCGAGCACAAGTGTATATTCAAATAGTGCATGCTGTCCGTGTACTTACGACACCTGCCACCAGAGACGTGTGCAGAACAAGTGCAAGCATCGAGTTACAGACTAACGTGAGATGAGGAGAGAAGGTGTTGTTTAGTTATGTTGGGTATCTGCTAGAGACAACTAGTTAGCAGCCAATGAAGGCTCTTTGAGTTAGAGTGGTATTTATATGTTTGATAATACAAAACTTTGGTGATGAGTGTATCACGATTCCACATGTTCGGTCTTTTCTGCCATTATTTCGTTAGGCACTCACAGAAGCTCCGCTGGCTGGTTGAATGTTGGGAGACTCTTGACACAGCGTTGCAAAACCAGAAGAGTGGGAGTCCTACAAAAAACGATTGTGGCTACATTTTTAGGCATTTGGAGTTCAGGATGCTCTTGTTTGTCATGCCCTATTCCTCCAGTGGTTTCCCCCCAGGATATATCAATTGCTGTGTCAACTGGCTCATTGCAAAATCCCACATATCTTACTTTTGATCAGATGTGTCAGTTGCTGTCATCATATTACTGCAAGTGTACTCATGATGTAGCTGCTTGAGTGGAATTTTACAGATGCCGCAAACAACCACACTGATCATATTGAGCATGGATGGCCGAATTACATGGCCTCGGTTGCCCTTGCAATTTTATGTCCAAGATTCACAAGGAATCATATGCCAATCAGATGGTTAGGGATGTAATTATTTGTCTTGCACCTGATAGAGAAGTGAGGGAGTGAGCTTTGCAAAAAGAAAATCCCTCATCCAATGTTCTAAACTTTGCTCAAGCTATTGAGGTTTTGATGGCCGCGGGCAACCAGATTGAGGCTTGGTGTGAGGTGTTGGCTCTTCAGCCCTCCACCCTTCACCAGCCAAGGGATGACGAGCCTACCAAAGCTGATGTGGCCACAATTCAACAACATTCTTGCCACTCTCTAGCACACTGCTGAGCAATAATAAATAACAAATTCCCATGCTTGGCCAGTTTACCACTATAGCAACCTACCGCACTGTGATGTGTCCGTTAACTTTTCTGGTGGTGGACAATGCTTCCACACAAAACCTTTTTGGTATGGACGCTTTTTGGTTACTCAGGTTTCCTCTTTCCAATGAGGTCAATCTAGTCTCTGATGAGGTGCCATACCCACAACTGGAAATGCTATGCACAAAATTTTCGTCCTCATTCCCGCGTGGGTTGGGTTGCGACACATCATTCCAGGCTCACATAACAATGAAATCTGCTGCATGGCCATGATTTTTTTGGGTGCGCCCATTACCTGTCACCCTCTGTGACACAGCTGAAGTAGAACTGGATCACCTCAGGGACCAGGTGGTTATTTGCCCTACATCTTCAAATGAGTGGACTACTCCCCTGGTTGTCTTAAAAAAATTGACTGGCAAGCTGTGGCTCTGTGGTGATTTTAAGACATGATAAATGTCCAGTCCATTATAGATACTTACCCATTACCTCACCAGGAGGAGTTGCTAGCAAAATTTTCAGGAGGATATTATTTTTCCAATATAGATTTAGCAGAAGCCTACCTCCAGCTCCCCTTAGATGAGGCTTCGCAATGTTTGCAGGTGGTGAACATTCCTTTCGGCTTGTATCAATATTTACAGCTCCCATTCGGGGTGGCTAGTGCCCCCACTATTTTTCAGTGGTTCTTGGAACAGCTCACTGCTCTGATTCTGGGCTGTATAAATTACCTGGATGATATTGTGGTTTCTGGCAAATCCACAGACGATCCATAAACAATGAGTGGTCCCTTTTTTCATCCCCACAGTCTGCCAAGTCTTAAATGGAATCTGGATAAGTGCCAATTTTCCCAACCTTCTATTGACTATATGGGTTTTCACATCTCCAGTGAGGGTGTTTTTCCTTTACACCACCGTGTTGCAGCCATTTCGGCTGTGAAGGAGTCACAAGTATTTCTCAGCAAGATTGCATATTATCATAAATTCCTTCCCAATGCAGCATCCATCGCACAACTGTTGCATGCCTTATTGCACAAGGGCATGCGTTTTCATGGTCCCTGGCATGTGAAAAAGCATTTTCTCTTTTAAAACAAAAGCTGCAGTCACGCCATTGCTTGGTTCCCTTCCAGCCCGGGCAGCACTTATTCTTGGCCCATAGGTAAGAAGATGGTACAGAGTGGTCCATTGTGTATGCATTGAGCACATTGAACTCGGCACAACTCAAGTACTCACAGATCAAAAAGGAGGCACTTTCCATTGTCTATGCACTACACAAATTGTACATCTTCTCATATGATACAAAATTCCATTTGGTCATGGACGACCATGGCCTGATTTCATTGTTTAGCCCTTGAGTATCACTTCCTGATAAAGCCACACACCCCCTCCAACGATGGGCTCTCTTTTGTCATGATTCAAATATGAAATTAATTTTTGCTCTACAGGTCAACATGCAAATGCATACACACTATCCCATCTTCCAGCAGGACCTGACCCTTTTTTTGACAGTAATGAACTGCTTTGTTTTCACCTGGATGTGGAGACTTAACAGGTAGTGGTTGGTTTTCCCATTACCACCTCATGGACAGCATCAGCAACCTCCACCAATCCCGTGCTATGACAGGTGGAGTCATGTACAAAACAGCTGGCCGAAGAGGCCCCTAGGCCATGTTTTGGACCCACTTCACAATTATTTCTTGTTTTGGTACCAGTTTTCAGTCTGGGATGGTGTCCTCTTGCTATCTACATCTGACATGGCACCAAGGGTGGTCATCCCCTCCTCTCTCCATCAGAAAGTGCTCAGTCTTCTTCATGCAGACCATTGGGGGGGGGGGGGGGGTGGGAGGTGTCCCATAAAAAAGCACTGGCCAGTGCGCCATGTGTTTTGGCCAGGATTAGATGCGATATTGTCCACCTTGTTTATGCTTGTTCAAAATGTGCTACCCACCAAGCAGCTCCTCGTGCATCTTTCTCTCTGTGGCCAGAACCAGAATAAACATTGGAACGATTTCTTGTGGACTTTGCGGGTCTCTTTTTGCATTCTTTTTGGTAGTTAGTGGTAAATGCATTCTCAAAATTTCCATAGATGGTCGTTGTAGTTCTACTTCAACAGCGGTAACAGTCATAGCAATTTCGAAAATCATTGCTTTAAAAGGCTTGCTAGTCACTTTGATTACAGACAATGGCCTCCAGTTCTATTCTCAAGAGTTTTCAGACTTCTGTGCCCACCGGGGTATCTGCCATGTTTTGACTCGTCTGTTCAATCCTCAATGCAGTGTGTAGGTGGAGTGGCTGGTCAGAATGTTCAAGACCAAAATATGTGCTTCAGACATTCCCTGATGCTGCCTTAGAGAAGTTCCTGGTATCCTACCAATTTACGCTGATCGGTGACAAGAATCTGGCTGAGCTTCTACATGGCCACCAGCCTTGGACACTGCTTCACCTTCTGCTGCTCCTACAGGGCGCACGTCCGCTGCAAACACGAGTGGCAGGCCAAGAGCAGGAGGACATGCAACAGCCCCCATCGGGGCCCCACAACAATGTCATGGAATGACCGCCAAGTGCAGCTTCATCCTGACCAACACACCCCCCCCCCCACCCTCCCCCATGGCAACCAGGGAGCTGTGGCCCATGTTGTAATATTTCTGGCTTAAAGCCATCATATTAAGATCAGAGTATTGCTTCAGAGCAGCTGGTTACGACCAGTAGGCGACAGATGGTAAAAGCTGGTGAGAACCACAACAGGTGGTACAATAGGTCAGGTACTCATGGGAAAGAGCACTGGCAAGTTACCCCGAATTCTAGGGAAGTCCCTGAGCAGCAGGCACTGGATGCCGATGGCTCTAGTACTGGCAGTCACGCGCCAAAATGCAATAATATTTTTGTTAATATTTAATAAACTAATTATTTATTCAATGTCAAACTCAATTTAGAAAACCCCCTCAAAGCTAACCTATGCCCTGAGTAGGTAAAACATATTAACAATTGCTAATTCAATAAACAAAACAATTAATTTAAAACAGACAATGCATGGCGGCCATGTTTACGTGCCAATTTGTGGAGCGAAGGCAGCCTTGCATCGAGCCGCCACACTTCAGTTCAGTACACGCACTCAGAGGAGTAACATGTGAGTACAGTACATGCACTCAAGGAGTAATATGTGAGTTCAGAACACGCACTCAAGGAGTAACACGTCACATACATAGGCTGTCATAAGAAATTATTTAATCATCTTAGAACAAGGGAAATGACTTTTTATTTTCCTTCAATTAAGACAATGTGTGTCAAGTGGATGTTATTATGTGGTATGCTGGCTTTCTGCTTTCTTTAAATAAATTAGCTGGCATCTAAACTACCTCAGTTTTATTCCACAATTAGAGGAGTTCCCGCCAATAGTTTAATAATTTCAGCCTCTTCAAGAACTCTGACCTGCGTGCTATCATCTGCATGAGGACATCTATAGAATACATCAGGTTGGTGAACGTTTAGAGTTTCTACTCTTCACACAGTGCAGTGGGGAGTCACTACAACCCTCATGTACACTGTCATTGCGGTACAAACACAAACTGTTGTGTGTCATCCGTGGCAACATGGAGGAGGAAAGAAACTGATATAGGGCCGGTTAACATACCCCCTGTAGACTTTTTCCTGTTTTCCTGTAGTTTTCCCTGGTGGGGAAAAAAGTACACTTAACAGTACATACATTGAATAAAAGAGGCTGAAATTAGCGGAAACTGTGAACAGTGAATCAATAAAATAGTGACTATCCTACGCAGATTTTTCAGTGTTGCGTGTGAAGAATGTGCCTGAATCACAGAGAAAATGATATGGAAAACAGCAAAGTGTCAATAGTGAGTGCGCAACACATGGGATTACATCACATCTATTCGAGAACGGTGCTGTGTAAGCTGTAACCAGACAGTGGTAAGGTGCAACACAGCCGGTAAGCAGTTTCAACGACTGGAGCAGAGAGGAGGCGACCGCACACAGCAGGGTGAATGGGGCAGCAACTGGCGCAACAGATGAGCAGCTAACCTGTCCAGCACAGCTGCAGTGGAACAACTCAGCTACAAAACAACGAGTGTGCAGTGTCTACAAGCAGTGGCCAAATAGCAGCAGCAGGCAGAAGTCAGCAACTGTCAAAATCAACAAACAGCATTGGTCACAGATTGGGTTCTCAAGCAGTTTGAAGAGCGACGTGTAGCTGCCATTGAAAGCAACAGGAAGTACACCAGCAGTATGACGATCTACAGCAACGTCTACAAGAGACTACAGCTGCCCACATGCACCAGAAGAGAGGCTAGTGTGAGTCTGACACTACCATTTTATAATTTTAACATAAATAAAATAATTTCAGCTGTAGGGCACAAAGTAGTATTATTATGACTAGTCAAGGTGATAAAAAATATTATCTGAGAAGCAGGGAACGAAATTGTGCTCACAATACTTGTAAAGATCCATTGGATCAGCCACAAATGGAGCACACAGAACATGTTAGCTTAAATTTTGTCAATCAGTCATGCGAGGAAAATGATGTAGAAAACATTGTAGATGAAAATGCAGATTCTGTTTCTGCAAGTAGCTCTGACAATGTAGATATTGTAACTAACCAAATGTAGAACTTATTACTACACAAAATGTAGATGATGCTGCTCTTAACCACAGTGAAGTGGAAAATCTCAATGAGAACATCAGAGACCATGTATCCGATGCTGGCATTGCAGATGAGCAAGTTACAGTCTTAAGTAAGGTGAGCCATAGAACTGCTTCAACAGATAATTTGCTGGTAAAAAATAATAAGGAAAATGAGATTAGTCAAGATCAAAAAATAATGGACATGTTCCAAATACTATTAGATAATATTAAAGAGCTAAAACTAGAGATAAAATGAAACACAGCTATCAAACACAAACTAGATGAAAACTTTAAAATATTAGAAAATAACTGGGAAGTTGGACTAAAAGAGATGTCAGAAAGGTTACAGAAAGCTGATGTCCATCATGGGGTTAATGTTCAAGTTAAGACAATTAATGAAAGTGGGCAGGATTAAGAAAATGCTGTGTTATTAATTACAACTAATGATCATAAAGAATTATCTGTTTGTGAAGGCAATACAAATACACTTCAAAGTAGATTGTGCGAAATTGAGCAAAAAGTGAAAGAATTATTTGAAAAGTGCAGTGTTTATAAAGATTTAAGTAATGTAGAAAATGAATTGACACAAAAATCTGAAACATGCATATCACAAGAAAGAAAGGAGGGGACTGTCAAAGTAGGTGATGTAAATCATGCAAATACTTATAAATCTAATCATTTTTCAAACCAAGATAATGTACACCCAGTTGCTTTTGTTCAACAGTCCAAGGGCACTACACATATACTCTTCACAAAGAAGCAAAGGAAAACTAGTGGATCTTATCAGAGAAAACATGCCAGTAAAATGAATTTTGGCACCTGGAATGAGGTATCATTACACGAAATGGTAGTTGACAGTATACTAAACAAAGTCAATCCAGTGAAAATGAATCAAACAAAAGCACTAAAGGAACATATTCAGGAGGGCGAGGATGTCAAGATATTGATAAACATTGACTTGACAGCCTGTTTCTGGAAGGTGCATTTAGTAGAAAATTATCAAGAATATTTTTTATTCATCTGTGAGGGACGAAATTATCAATTCAGGTTCTTTGAAAGAGGAAAAATCAAAGAAATGCACAAACCAGTGGACACGATAAAACATTATGTACGAAAGGAAATATCTCAGGGGGTGATAACATTCTGTACATCGCTATGCAGTTGACACAGACCAGGAATCTGAGTTAACTAGCAGCTTACTTCCTTTCTTTTCCTGCTGTTAGTTCTTCCATCTTCATCATTCAGAACTATTATCTGTTGTTGTTGGTCTTCAGTCCGGAGACTGGTTTGATGCAGCTCTCCACAATACCCTATCCTGAGCAAGCGTCTTCATCTCCACATAAGAACGACAACCTACATCTGTCTGAATCTGCTTACTGTATCCATCTCTTGGTCTTCCCCTGCGATTTTTTCCCCACACACTTCCCTCCAACGCTAAATTAACAATTCCTTGATGTCTAAGAATGTGTCCTACCAATCTATCCCTTCTTTTAGTCAAGGTATGCCAGAAATTCCTTTTCTCCCCAGTTCTGTTCAGTACCTCCTCATTAGTTACGCGATCCACCCACCTAATCTTCAGCATTCTTCTGTAGCACCATATTTCAAAAGCCTCAATCCTCTTCCTGTCCGCACTGTTTATCGTCCATGTCTCACTCCCATACAAGGCAACACTCCATACAAATGCCCTCAGAAAGGACTTCCTTAGGCCTAAATCAATATTCGATGTTAACAAATTTCTCTTTTTCAAAAACGCTTTTCTACCCATTGCCATTCTGCATTTTATATCCTCTGTACTGCGCCCATCATTTGTTATTTTACTGCCCAAGTAACAAAACTCATCTACCTCCTTTATTGCTTCGTTTCCCAATCTAATTCCTTCAGCATCACCTGATTTTCTTACACTGCACTCCATTACCCTAGTTTTGCTCTTGTTAATGTTCATCTTATATGCACCTTTCAGCACACTGTCCATTCCATTCAATTGCTCTTCCAGGTCCTTTGCTGTATCTGACAGAATTACTATGTCATCGGCAAAACGCAATGTTTTTAATTCTTCCCCCTGAACTTTTATTCCTTCACCAAATTTCTCCTTGCTTTCCTTTATAGCTTGTTCAATGTACAAATTGAATAACATTGGAGAAAGGCTACAACCCTGTCTCACTCCCTTCCCAACCACTGCATCCCTTTCATGCCCTTCAACTCTGACAACCGCTGTCTGGTTTTTGTACAAGTTGTAAATAACCTTACGCTCCCTATAATTTACTCCTGCTTTTTTCAGAACTTTAAAGAGTTTATTCCAATCAACATTGTCAAAAGCCTTCTCCAAATCTACAAAAGCTAGAAATGTAGATTTGCCTTTTCTTAATCTATCTTCTAGGATAAGTCGTAAAGTGAGTATTGCCTCCCGTGTTCCTACATTTCTCCTGAACCCAAACTGATCTTCCTCGAGGTCGGCTTCTACCAGCTTTTCCATCCTTCTGTATATAATTCGCGTTAATATTTTGCAACCATGACTTATTAAACTGATGGTTCTGTAGTTTTCACACCTGTCTGCACCTGCTTTCTTAGGGATGGGGATTATAACATTTTTCTTAAAGTCTGAGGGTACTTCACCTGTCTCATACATCTTACACACCAGGTGAAACAATTTTGTCATGGCTGGTTCTCCCAGAGACTTCAGTAGCTCTGAGGGAATATCATCTATTCCAGGGGCCTTGTTTCGACTTAGGTCTTTCAGGGCTCTGTCAAATTCTTCTCTCAGTACAGTATCTCCTATTTCATCTTCATCTACATCCTCTTCCCTTCCTACAATATTGTCTCGAAGTTCATTTCCTTTGTAGAGCCCCTCTATATATTCTTTCCACCTTTCAGCTTTCCCTTCTTTGCTGAGAACTGGTTTTCCATCAGTGTCCTTGATATTCATAGAGCTGTTTTTCTTATCTCCAAATGTTTCTTTTATTTTCCTGTAGGCTGTATCTATTTTTCCCCTATTTATACATTCTTCTACATCCTTGCATTTGCCTTCTAGCCACTCCTGCTTAGCCATTTTGCACTTCCTGACAATCTCATTTCTTAGTCGTCTGTACTCCATTTTGCCTGTTTCATTTACTGCATTTTTTATTTTCTCCTTTCATCGATTAAATTTAGTATCTCCTGTGATATCCAAGGATTTTTTGTAGGTCTTTCCTTCCTACCTATTTCGTCCTCTGCTACCTTCACTATTTCATTTCTCAATTTTACCCATTCCTCCTCTACTGTTTTATTTCCCCCCGTTTCTGTCAATTGTTGCCTAAAGCTCCCTCTGAAATTTTTAAGAACCTCAGGTTCCTTCAATTTATCCAGGTCCCATCTCCTTATTTTCCTACCTTTTTGTAGTTTCTTTAGTTTCAGCCTACAGTTCATAACCAACAAGTTATGGTCGGAGTCTATATCTGCCCCTGGGTATGTCTTACACTGTAGAACCTGATTCCGAAATCTATGTCTTACCATTATAAAATCTATCTGATATCTTCCGGTGTCTCCTGGTCTCTTCCACGTATACAACCTTCTTTTGTGATTCTTGAACCAGGTGTTTGTTATAACTAAATTATGTTCTGTGCAAAATTCTACCAGGCGGCTTCCTCTTTCATTCCTTTTGCCCAGACCATATTCACCTACTATCTTCCCTTCACTGCCTTGTCCTACTACCGAATTCCAGTCTCCCATAACAATTAAATTTTCCTCTCCCTTAATTGTCTGAATAATTTCCTTTAGCTCCTCATATATTTCTTCGATTTCCTCATCATCGGCAGAGCTAGTTGGCATATAAACCTGTACTACTGTTGTCGGTGTTGGCTTCGTATCTATCTTGACAATGATAATGCGATCACTGTGCTGGTCATAGTAGTTTACTCGCATTCCTATTTTCTTATTCATTATCAATCCTACTCCTGTGATACCCCCAACTGATTTTGTATTTATAATTCTGTACTCACCTGACCAGAAATCGTGTTCATCCTGCCACCGAACTTCACTAATCCCCACTATATCTAACTTCAACCTATCCATTTCCCTTTTTAAATTTTCTAATTTTCCTACACGATTAAGGGATCTAACATTCCACGCTCCGACCCGTAGAATGCCAGTATTGTCTTTCCTGATGATCACATCCTCCTGAGTAGTCCCCGCCCGGAGATCCGAATGGGGGACTATTTTACCTCCGGAATATTTTACCCGAGAGGATGCCATCATCATATGTTCATACAGTAGAGCTGCATGTCCTCGGGAAAGGTAACGGCTGTAGTTTCCCCTTGCTTTCAGCCATTCGCAGTAGCTGTGTGGCAAAGCCACATTAGCTGATGTTACAAGGCCAGCTCAATCAATCATCCAGACTGTTGCCCCTGTAACTACTGAAGAGGCTGCTGCCCCTCTTCAGGAACCACACGTTTGTCTGGCCTCTCCACAGATACCCCTCCGCTGTGGTTGCACCTACGGTACGGCTATCTGTATCGTTGAGGCACGCAAGCCACCCCACCTCGGCAATGTCTGTGGTTCATGGGAGTGGACTATTATCTATCATCTTTAAATTTCTTCTCTGTCACATGAACTGGACAATGAAGCAAATAGTACCGATGGTGACACAAGATTAACAGATAAAAATCAATCAAAAGTTAGTACCACATTGAAAATTAAACACAGGCTCAAGTTTAAGACAACGTATAACACCTACACATAGATCAAAAGCCAGTACAGAACATCAACAATGAACAGACACCAGGTAAAAATTTAAGCAAAAAATGGTATTTGAAACTTTATCTATAATTTATGATACATTAATAATAATAATTAGCCATGACACTGAAGAAGAGAAAGTTTCTGAACAAGATAAGCGGATAAGCAAATGAAGTATGGTTTTAATAATTGATAAGCTAGATGGTCTGCTCTTGGTGTGAGATTTTAAGGAACAAGGGATCATTAGGTGCAACGGAATATGAGAAAATATAAAATGACAGTAAGTCGGTAAATTTACGCAAGAAATGTGATAATTGTATTATAAAGAGATATAAAATGTAACTGTAAGTCGGCCAATTATATGAGGTAGGTAGCTGTGGTGAGTTGGAAGTTTTCTGGTGACAAGAAGTCGACCAATTTATATTAATGAAGAGGGAATAGTGGTAGTAGTGAAGGAGGTGCTAAGAATCCTTGGCGATGGTGAGTTGGCCACACTTACAAGAAATAAAGTTGTAGTATTAAGGTGACATAAGTGGCGACCCTAAATAAGTTAAAAAGTGAATTCCCTTCCTTATCATTGAACACTTAGTAGTAGAAAGGTTACCTCTGTTATTAAGAACGATTAAATATATATAAATGTTTTCTGATTCAGCAAAGTAGAGTTGGGTTTGGGTTATTTGGTTCGGATACGGGGACTAAACTACTGAGGTTATCAGTCCCCCAGGGGGAGGGGAAGGAGTGAGGATAGGAGAGGAGAGAAGGGGGAAAGGAAATGCAGTCCAGAAAGTAAAGAAGGAAGGAAGACTGCATCAGCAAAGTAGAAACGAAGTTAAGTGAAAACTAGTAAATAATGTTTCAGTTACATAAGATACAGAGGCATCAGATAAAACAGTGTATTACACATAATTTTTTGTATTGCATTAAGAAACAAGAAACCTGGGTGTCGAATAAAGCAACTGGCTGTCCATTCTGTATATGTATTGGGTATTATTGATTTTTGGTATTAAAAATGTTCATGCAATATGTGATGAAACAATTTGTATGCCTGTATGAAAATGAGATCACAAAACCAAAGCAACAATAAAGAAATTGTGATAATAATTACTATTATGTACAGTAAATAAAACAGCAGGATGCCAATATTTCAGTAGGCTGGGCTGCAGCACCAGCTGATGTTGTAAAAAAAGGTACGGTGGAAAGGGTAGAGCAGGTGGTGTCTGCACATGCGTATGTGAAAGTAGGTAAATGCCTGAGGGCACTGACCCTGACAACACAAACAAAAACACAGATATGACAACAAACGTGAATGAATGAGTCAACATTTGTCTCCTATTATATCCATATATTGTATTTCATTCATGAATCAGTATTTAGCCATGTATTTTGATTTATTTTGGTACTTTATTTATAAACCAATGCTTATGCTTATACAATATCTGATGACTGATTATGTACTCTTGTATTTTATGTATGTAATAATATTTAAAATGAGTTGACATTTGTTTTGAATTATTGTGTATTCTTGTATTACACTTATGTATTTCATGGTAATTTTTGTATTTATGTCTTATGATAAAATTTTGTAATATTTAACATCATGTAACATCTGTATGTTGTTATATGTAACATCACATTTTTTGTACTGTGAAGTGGTAGGCAGATTAGAACTGTCCAAACCACATAATTAGTGAGACGTCAGTGTTGTGCAGTGAGGGTTAGTGAAAAAAATGGCAAAGAAAGCCAAGTGATACTGAAAAAAATTTTTGTTGAAAGAAGTGATGTAGGGTATTCGCTAAAATTTTAACGGCCTAGTGCTGAGGGTAGTGGTTTAAAGTATCAATATGTTTTGTCAGCAGTGTGCTGAATTTTAGTGGTGTACACCAGAATAAAACTTTTGCGGATGGCAAAGTGCCAATTTAAGTGCAGTCATATAGGGAATATGAAGATTTTTAATTGGATGACATATCGTCGAGCAAATGCATTTGAGGTCATGTGACTCTGGTGATAAATAATTATCTCAATAATAATAACAGGTGAACTTGGCATTCTAGCCAAAAGACCATGATGTGCTGACAATCATCTGTGTATATATGTGTATAAATTATGTTTATCCTACATATTGAAAATTGTGTACTTATGTATGTAGAATATGTTTGTATGTGCTGTTGTAAAAATTAATTATTTCTTTGCAGGATAGTAGTTACTAATTTTAACAACTGAAACAGATAGAAATTTTCATAGTATTTTTGCAGATATAGAAACAGACTAACTTCACAGGTTAAAAGGACATAGCAAGGTATTTGACGGATTTAAAAATTCTATAAATTTGAGAACAAAACTTAGATTTTTCCTAATTGTTAGTTATCTTCGAGAACCTCCAACTTTTTAAAATGATAGAAGGAAGGGGATGTGTAATATTTGTGGCTCAAAGCCATCATATTAAGATCGGAGTATTGCTTCAGTGCAGCTGGTTATGACCAGTAGGTGACAGATGGTAAAAGCTGGTGAGAACCACAACAGGTGGTACAATAGGTTGGGTTC
Organism: Locusta migratoria; assembly: GCA_026315105.1. Lineage (NCBI taxonomy): Eukaryota > Metazoa > Arthropoda > Insecta > Orthoptera > Acrididae > Locusta > Locusta migratoria. The sequence goes on along the minus strand of CM048744.1, from coordinate 500,644,702 downwards.
TCATGGGAAAGAGCACTGGCAAGTTCCCGAATTCTAGGGAAGTCCCTGAGCAGCAGGCACTGGATGCCGATGGCTCTAGTACTGGCAGTCACGCGCCAAACTGCAATAATATTTTTGTTAATATTTAATAAACTAATTATTTATTCAATGTCAAACTCAATTTAGAAAACCCCCTCAAAGCTAACCTATTCCCTGAGTAGGTAAAACATATTAACAATTGCTAATTCAATAAACAAAACAATTAATTTAAAACAGACAATGCATGGCGGCCATGTTTACGTGCCAAATTGTGGAGCGAAGGCAGCCTTGCATCGAGCCGCCACACTTCAGTTCAGTACACGCACTCAGAGGAGTAACATGTGAGTACAGTACATGCACTCAAGGAGTAATATGTGAGTTCAGAACACGCACTCAAGGAGTAACACGTCACATACATAGGTGGTCATAAAAAATTGTTTAAACATCTTAAAACAAGGGAAATTACTTTTTATTTACCTTCAGTTAAGACAATGTGTGTCAAGTGGATATTATTATGCAGTTTGCTGGTTTTCTGCTTTCTTTAAATAAATCAGCTGGCATCTGAACTACCTCAGTTTCATTCCACAATTAGAGGAGTTCCTGCCAATAGTTTAATAATTTCAGCCTCTTCAAGAACTCTGACCTGCGTGCTATCATCTGCATGGGGACATCTATAGAAGACATCAGGTTGGTGAACTTTTAGAGTTTCTACTCTTCACACAGTGCAGTGGGGAGTCACTTCAACCCTCATGTACACTGTCATTGCGGTACAAATGCAAACTGTTGTGCGTTATCCATGGCAACATGGAGGAGGAAAGAAAATGATATAGGGCCAGTTAACATACCCCCTGTAGACTTTTTCCTGTTGTAAAGTCACCAACACCCCAGCCAGTGGCAGCCCCACCCACCACACCTGCTCCACTACTACCGCCTCCGCCTGTTCCCTCTCCATTTGAGAGTACACCCCTGATTGTACTGACCCTGGGAGAGGACAGCACCATGGCTCTCAAAGCCTCCTCATCCATCGTATCACACTGGCCACCATCAGAGAGAGTAAGCCGAGCTGCATGGCGCTTCCAGTGCCCACAACTGTACTCTCCAGTGCCAGCCCGACATTTTTGTGGTGAGAACCCAATGGATGTGTCGTGCGTATGGTGTTACCTTTCTCTGTAAGGAAGGGAGACATGCTGTGAGGTAGCGAGTGTGAGTACACATTCAATAAACATGATTATAATACAAGAACATGTTCTACTCTGCTCTTACCACAAAACAGGTGATTTTATAAAGTCCACTGTTACTTAATGCATCCTTTGTTCTTTTGTTGTTGAATAGGATGGTAGCTGCAGTGCCTCTTACACAAAATGAAGTTCTGTATTTGCAGGATTTGAGAATTCTAGCTATTTTGGCTGATAATTTTCCTAAATATGATATAGTACACGAGTTGGTCATAGTGATGACTGTTTCTGAAGTTGACGAAAAGAGGAGGGGTAGGAGTTTCCTTTTTTGTTTTCTTTCTAAAATGCTATCTATTAGTTGAGGGCTATAGCCATTGTTGCATGCAATATTTTAAATTCTGTTTGAAAATCTTGTTTTGATAGTGGTATGGATGTAAGGCATGTACCATGGAGTGACGGGCATATTGTTGAAGGTGGTGTCACCCCTCTTCTGGACCTGATGAGGGCTGGAATACGGGGACTTTCCTTAATACCCTAACCAGCTTCATCCTAACGCACAACTTCTTCACCTTTGAGGGTCAGACATATCAACAACTAAAGGGAACAGCCATGGGAACCAGGATGGCTCCCTCGTATGCAAACTTATTTATGGGATACTTAGAGGAAGCCTTCCTGGATACCCAAGTCTGTCAACCCAAAGTTTGGTACAGATTCATTGATGACATCTTCATGATCTGGACTAACAGTGAAGAAGAACTCCATAATTTCCTCTCCAAGCTCAACTCCTTTGGTCCCATCAAATTCACCTGGTCCTATTCCAAATCCCATGCCACTTTCCTCGATGTCGACCTCCATCTGTCCAACGGCCAACTTCACACATCCGTCCACATCAAACCAACCAACAAACAACAGTACCTCTATTATGACAGCTGCCATCCATTCCACATCAAACGTTCCCTTCCCTACAGCTTAGATCTTTGTGATAAAAGAGTCTGCTCCAGTCCCGAATCCCTGAACCAGTACACCAATAACCTAATAATAGCTATCCTCCTGATCTGGTTCAGAAGCAAATTACCAGAGCCACCTCCTCATCCCCCCAAATCCAGAACCTTCCACCGATGAACCCCATAAGTGCCTCTTTTGTCACCGGATACTTTCCAGAACTGGAGCGGACTCTGAATGTGGCTCTCCAGCAGGGGTACGACATCCTTAAATCCTGCCCCGAAATGAGATCCATCCTTAATGACATCCTTCCCACTCCACCAAGAGTGTCTTTCTGCCGCCCACCTAACCTTCGTAACCTCCTAGTCCATCCCTATGAAATCCCCAAACCACCTTCCCTACCCTCTGGCTCCTACACATACAACTGCCCCTGTTGTAAAACCTGCCCTATGCACCCTTCCACCACCACTTACTCCAGTCCAGTAACCCGAAAGGTGTACACAATCAAGGGCAGAGCCACTTGCGATAGCACCCACGCGATTTACCAACTGACATGCCTGCACTGTGAAGCGTTCTATGTGGGAATGACCAGCAACAACCTGTCCATTCACATGAACGGTCACAGACAGACAGTGTTTGTTGGTAATGAAGATCACCCTGTGGCTAAACATTCCTTGGTGCACAGCCAGCACATCTTGGTGCTGTGTTACACCGTCCGGGTTATCTGGATACTTCCCACCAACACCAACCTTTCAGAGATGGGAACTTGCCCTTCAGCTTATTCTCTCCTCACATTGCCCACCTGGTCTCAACCTCCGCTAAATTCAAATTTCCGCCCACTATCTTTAGCATCTTTTCCTCGGTTCTGTGGACAGAGCCTCTGCCTCAAGTGGTATCTCTGTCCAACTTCTTTGCTTTTTACAAATGTCTGTCTAGGTGTGTTTGCGTTTGGATATGTGTGAGTGTTTTGTTCCCCATAAGGTAAGTCCTTCCACTCCTGGGATTGGAATGACTCCTTTTCCACTTCCTTAAAACCCATATCCTTCCCTTTCTCCTCTCCTTTCTTCTTCTTTTCCTGAAGAAACGACCAACGGTTGCGAAAGCTTGTATGTGTGTTTGTGTGTGATTTTATTTGTGTCTGTCGATGAGCCTGTCCTTTGGTAAGTCATCCATTTTCTATTTTTTATATTTACTAATGAATATGTGTACATTTGTAGCTTATTTCAGTGAAAGTAAGTAAATTTCTATTATGGTCTCTTCTTACTATGACAGACTGTTTTTTGATTCACATGTTTTTACATGTCAATCATCTTTGTTATACACACATATGCTTTTGAGTGTAATTACTTTACCTTAGAAAGCCATTGTTTTGAAGATTCCCTTTGTTTGTGGTTTAGTTGTAGCAACATTTGTGACATTGGTTTCTCCTTTGTTGGGAAACAGTTTGATTGCTTTTGACATTTTACTACCATATCTATGATGCTTTTCCTTCAGCTAAAGCTAAAGGGACTGATTTGGCACATTAAATACTGCAGTTATTGCATTCTTTATACATTCCAACCTCACCATATAGTGAAGAAACTTTAACATCTCTCAGTAGAAAAAGGATGTTTTTCTGCCAAAGGGCAAATCTTTTGATGTTCCCTAGTCATTTATATTGTAATTAATAGAAAATGATATTCTTCAGAAGAAACCTATAGGTTACAAGAAAATTGTAAATAAACCGTTCTGTAATGTACCATTACATACCTTGTTAGGGATTTTAGGAAATGTAACAAAGATAAATGCGGAGCTATAATTAAATTATTACCTATCTTTATGGCAGTACACACATTGCCTAATGTAAAAATATGTTTAAATCAATATAAATGATGCTATTCTCACACATTCTATATCATATCAGAAGTGTAGCCACACTGGAGACTGCTAACGAAGATATGAGCTTATGGAATAGGTCCACAGATTTGTGACTGGCTGGAAGACTTCCTAAGTAATAGAATGCAGTACTTTGTTCTTGATGGTGAGTGTGAGTGTTCATCAGAGACAAGTGTATCATCAGGCGTGCCCCAGGGGAGTGTGATAGGACTGCTATTATTTTCTTTCTATATAAATGATCTGATGGACAGAGTAAGTTCTAATTTGCAGCTGTTTGCTGATGATGCTGTGGTGTATGGGAGGGTGTCATCTTTAACTGATTGTAATAGCATACAGGATGACTTAGATAAAATTTTTAGTTGGTGCGAAGAATGGCAGCTAGCTCTCAATGTAGAAAAATGTAAGGTGATGTGCATGAGTAGGAAAAACAATCCCATAATGTTCAAATACAGCATTAGTAGTGATCTTATTGATGCTGTCCTGTCTTTCAAATATCTAGGCATAATATTGCAGAGCGATATGAAATGGAATGAACATGTAAGGACAGTCGTGAGTAAGGCAGACAGCCAACTTCAGTTTATTGGGAGAATTTTGGGAAGATGTACTTCACCTGTAAAGGAGACCGCGTATAAAAAGCTTGTAAGACTGCATCTTGAGTATTGCTCAAGTGTTTGGGACCCACAGCAGATCAGTTTAAAGGAAGACATAGAGGCAGTTCAGAGGCGAGCAGCTAGGTTGGTTACTGGTAGGTTCGACCAATGTGTGAGTGTCACAGAAATGCTCCGGCAACTCCATTGGGGATCGCTGGAGGAAAGACGATGTTATTTTCGTGAATTTCCGTTTAGGAAATTTAGAGGGCTGGAATTTGAAGCTGAGTGTAGTACGATCTTGCTGCCGCCTACTTACATTTCGAATAGTGATCACAATGACAAGATAAGGGAAATTAGGGCTCGTACGGAGGCATATAGGCATTCTTTTTTTCTCATTCTATTTTGGAGTGGAATAGGAAAGAAAATAACTAGTAGTGGTACAGTGTACCTTCCGCCACGCACCTTATGGTGAATTGCGGAGTATGTATGTAGATGTAGAAGTGTAGCTTGCCGGCCACTTGGAGCGCTACTCTTGCAGTTTATAACAAAAAGCAGTGGGATTGTTGTGACTGTTTATGTTAGACTGTGCTATAGGCACTATGCAAGTCCCACCTGAGTCAATAATAATAATACTGTAACTATGAGGGTTAATCCAGAAGTAAGGCTGGCTCCCAAAGCATTCGAGCTGCATGGGAAGGTGCTAGTCAAAATACGTCAACACCACTATGTGAGTCTCTTCCCCCACTGTTGATTCCACCTGGCCATGATTCACTGCACCACTCAGTAATGACTCAGTAGCTATCCACAACGGAGGTGCCATTGTTGATCCTGCCAAGTACGAGATTTGATTGTTGTATTCGAACGGAACTCCACCAGTGGATATTCATCAGTTGACACAAGTGTATGTCCACTTAGCACATCTGAAAATGGTGCACGGAGCTTAGTACTGGTTGGAAGGAGGTCCATGATGAAGAATAGAGTGGAAGTCCTCTAGTTTCAGAAGTGTTTATTCAGATTATATAATGTGAAGTGATTCAAAAATAGAAGTCTCACTAGGTGTGAACTTGTTGCTCAAATTCTTGGCAGTTCTTACTGTACAGTTGAGCTTTGACTTACAAATTTGAGTATCACAAGTATTGCATATGCTCACCAATTTCTTAGAAAGTGTCAAGAAGATAAGAAAAGCTTGTTGGACTCAGTTATTATGGGAGGTGAAATGTGGGTGTTTCAACTCACCCTCGATATGAAAGAAAAATCCAAACGATTCCATCAGGGTCACCAGCCATAAAGAATTTGAAACAAATGGAAATGTCATGGCCACTGTGTTCAGGAATCATAATAGGACACTGCTGATTGATTTCATGCATCCTAGTACAAAGACAGTTATTATGAAACACTACAAAAATCCAGGGAAGCTATCAAGAACTTCGGGAGAGGCTGACTAAAAGAAGGTATTATTATTTATGATAGAGACACTTATGTAATGTACTCACAAGCCAGTGGTCCCTGTTTTTATTTTCTTGGTATGTATTTATTTGTACTGCGCAACTATGTCACCATTCTCAAGTGCCTGTACCTCATATAAAGTATTTATAATAAATCACTCATATTGATTTTCTAATACAGAAACAGTAACCTTAAATGGTTACTGTGCCTAACAAAAGTAATTACAAAAATACATAATGGCATTATTTATTACCCTACATCTCCTAGCCACAGCCAGGAACTTTTGGTTCAGTCTGGACCTCATAAGAGATGGAGATTATGTAAAGGATAATAGTTAACTATCTTCTTTCTAATGATGTAAATTTCTATGAGAATAAACAATGCTGACTGTTGGTAAAAATGAAGAGAACCCCACTTCTGCATCAACACTCATAAATCCCTTCTACTTTAGTAAACGTTGGGATTTTCCATTTTGTAATTTTATTCTTGAATGACAGTTGCTGTTATTGTGAATGTTGTCTGTCAAGGGATCATGGCACAAATACAATACAACACACACAAACAACCCCATGTAACTCTCTCAGATCTTGGTGGCACTTAACTGTGGCTTAACTTTAATCTAATAAACTACATAAAAACTAATTTTTCCAGACCTTTTGTCTCATCTTCATACTAAAATACTACATTACTCTTATCTCCTATTACTATGAAAACACTATTTCTATTGACGAAACTTGTGCCTAGACATCTATTCTGTACCACTGTTATTTACAACATGAAATATTACACCTCTACTACATCTACATAAATACTCTGCTAATCACAGTTAAGTGCATGCTGGGGGTTCATCAAACCACTTTTATTATATTTCTCTATGATTCTGTTCTCTAATAGTGCATGGGGAGAAAGGAACACCTGAATCTTTTAATTTTCTACCTGATTTCTCTTATTTTATTAAGATTATCATGTCTCCTTATGTAGGTGGTTGCTAACAAAATATTTTCGCATTCAGAAGAGAAAGTTGCCGACAAAAATTTTGCAAATAAATCTTGATATGATTCTTCATTTCTGTGACACTCTGCCCCCACTATCTTGATAATACAAAATGAGCTGCCCTTCTCTGAACTTTCTCTTTAGCCTATCATTCATCAGTCCCACTTAGTGGGGATCCCATGATGGGTAACAATACTCCAAACTAGGAGGCACAAGTGTAATGAAAGCAGGTTCTTTAGTAGTACTGTTGCATCTTCTAAGTGTTCTGACAATGAAATGTAGGCTTTTGTTTGCCTTCCCTACAATATTTTTTATATGTTCTTTCCATTGTAAGTTGTTTGTAATTATAATTCCTAAGCATTTAGTTGAATTTATGGCCTTTAAATTTGTCTGATTCATTGCATAAATGAAGTTTAATTAGTTTCTTTTAGTGTTCACTTGGTTCACTTCACACTTTTCATTGTTTATGGTCAATTGCCAATTTTGCACTATGCAGATATCCTATGTAAATCATTTTTCAGGTGCTTTTGATCTTCTGATGACTTGACTAACCAATAAATGAGAGCATCATCTGTGAACAGTCTAAGAGAGATTTTCAAGTTGTCTACTAAATCATTTATAAAGATAGGGAACAGTTAGGGCCTTATAACAGTTCCCTGGGGAATGTCAAATATCACTTCTGTGTTGCCATACTCAATGACTTTCCATCAATTACTACATACTGTTTTCCTCTGTGACAGTACATTGTGTTGTGGCATCACTATTTGCCACAAAGCCAGAGGTCCACAAAAGTTGCCATGCCAGTACAAGACAGGCGATAAGTCTCTCTGTAGTACTACGGCTGCCAGGGGCGCCTGCAGTCTCTGTACCTCTTTACTTGCTTAAAGTCCCAGCCAATAGGAAGAAAGGAGCTAGCCTACATATGCTGGTGCACCACAACACCAGATAGTTCTACAGTTCGATTCAGAAGTTCAACAGGAGAATTCCATATATGAGAGCCAGTAGTCTGTCTTAGCACAAGCTATGTATTTGTTAATAAAATATTGTACCAACACAAGCACAGCAAGGTTAAGTATTCATTTCTTCTATAATAAAACTATATGTGGGCTGAACAATTCTTTTAGTTACAGACCCATGCCCACATCCTTGCTAATCATGGCCCACCTCCTGCATCTCAGAGACATAACAAATCATGAATCCATTTTCACAACTGTGGCTATATTCCATAAGATTGTAATTTGATTAGAAGATGCTTGTGAGTTTTTGATAATATAACATGTCACTTGGCCTTCTGGAGGTAATGCCAGTCGTATGGCAGTGCTCAGCATGTTTGAAAAGGTGCCTGCTACTAGAGTAGGAGTACTGAATCAAGTGCCAGGTGAAATGTGCAAATGCAGTGAGCAACAGGCCCAATACCAGTGAACAGTGGTGTGTGTACTGTGGCCTAGTTTTGTCGAACGACGACATGACTGCAGATAGTTGCGTCCAACCTCTAGATGTCAGTGGCATATGATGTTGGTTACATGAACTATGTACTGTAGCTAATTTCTGGGGTGGCATATGACTATTGAGGTCCAGGGTCATCTCACAGCTCACAGTGCCAATGGTGTGAAGGTTGGCCTAGTGGTGGTGCTGAAATCCAGAATTCGGCGTCAGTTTCAGCCATTGTAAAATTGTGGCAAATTGTGTGTGCTGTGGCTGACCAACACACTCTATGCAAGTGGGCTGTTTCTTAAATACACCTCTCCCACACTGAATCTGCAGTTTTACCAATTAGTAGAACATCGGGATCCTTCCAGTTTGGGTAAATGCCTCCTGGGATTGATGAACTGGGTCAATCGCTTGACATTTCATCATAGAGCTGGTGCTTCTGGTCCTGTAGGCTGCTAATAGTGCCCTTTATATCACAGGTGATTGACCCATATGGTCAGCACCTCTTTTGGTGAGACTGTTCAGTTATGTAACACATGAAGGACAGCTTCTTATGTGTAGAATTATGGTCTTCATTTACTCATTTATTTGTACATTTTGAGTTACTATTTGCACTTATAAATGTTCACCCCTTTTGAAGTGCTCTATGTCGACCTGGAAGAAAAGCAGATCATTGTCATAAAAGAGCTTGATGAAATCACAGCCTTGGAACACCTTGTGGTGGAAAACCTTAGGTGCAGAATGATTTTTTGGGGAGGGGGTGCGGCATGCAGAACAGACCAATATGTTGCCTCACTGATATGACTTGTTCTTGCAGGAAGGTCACCTTTATACAAAATTTTGGCAATAAAAGCTCTAAAGTCACATTTGGGAGTGGAATGCACTCCTAGTGGCAAGGTGACGAACTGTTGGTGGGATGTGATGCCAATGCCCACAATCTATCGTGGGGCAGCAAGGACACCAAAAGTAGAGGTGAGCACCTTCTTGAATTTCTCCTATGTAACAACTTGGAGATCCTGAATAGGGGTGATGAACCTACATTCAGGAATAGTAGAAGGGAAGAAGTAATTGACATAACTTTTGGTTCCATGATGATGGGAAGTTACGTCAAACAGTGGCATGTGGTCCTGTAGCCATCCTCATCAGATCACATGTATATTAAATTCAAGGTTGAAATGGGAACCAGACAGACCATGGCCTATAGGAATCCCAGGAAAACGGACTGGGAGACATATAGGAGAGACATTGACTTCAGCCTATCGGAAATTAAAACTTCGATAAGGAATCCAGCAGAGTTTGAGGAAGTAGCAGAGGCCGTAACCTCTGCTATAGTGACCTCATACCAGGACAACTGCTCAATCACTAAGAAGTGCACAAACAGGAGTGTGCCTTGGTGGAATAATAACCTGGAAATGCAAAGGAAACAGGTACGAAGACTGTTTAACCTTGCGAGGCGCAAAGGACAATGGGCAAAGTATCGTGAGGCCCTTGTCAATTACAACCTTGCCATCAGACGGGCAAAGGAGGCATCCTGATAGGTATTCTGTGAGGAAGTGGAGGGCACGGCTGCTCAAGTGAGACTTCATAAAATCCTCACTAGAGAACCAACTAATCCAGGAGGAACATTGAGGAAGGAGGATGGGGAGTATACAAAGACAGCACATGAAACGCTGGAACTGCTCCTCAAGACTCATTTTCCTCAATATACTCTGGGGGATAACTCAGACCAGAATGTGATTCCTGAGAAACAGCGGTTCTCAGGTATTCGCAAAGAGGACATGGATCTGGCCAAGGAGTGTGTCGATTTCAGTAAGGTCCGATGGGGGGTGGGAACATTTCAACCGTTCAAGTCACCTGGCCCCGATGGAATCTTTCCAGCTCTCCTGCAACAAGTGGGAGAAAATCTTATTAGATTCCAATGCAGGTTATTCAGGGTTAGCCTAGCAGCAGGAATCATTCCCAATGCCTGGAGAGCAGTGAAGGTTGTCTTCATTCCAAAGCCAGGGAAAATTGATCGCAACAAGGCCAAGGATATGAGACCAATCAGCCTCTCCTCCTTCATTCTTAAGACATTGGAAAAGCTGGTTAATGTGCATGTTGGAGAAAGGAGGTTAAGTAGGGTTCCTCTACATTCAAACCAACATGCATATCAACCAGGTAAATCATGTGAGACAGCTCTCCACCAACTTGTTGGGAAGGCGGAGAAAGCACTACACTTTCAAGAAATAGCCCTCTGTATCTTCCTGGACATTGAGGGGGCTTTTAGCAACACGACCTTCGATTCCATGGTTAGGGCAGCAGAGGTGAATGACCTAGGGACCACTATACGTAGGTGGACTAGGGCCATGCTCAATGGAAGAAAGGTAGAGGCTTCCATGATGAATGAAAAAATGGTAATCAACACCACTAGGGGTGGCCCGCAAGGAGGAGTTCTTTCCCCTTTATTGTGGAATCTAGTGGTGAATGATCTCATTGGAGAATTAAACTCTAGGCAATACTTTTGCCAAGGATACGCAGATGATCTTGTCATAGTAATACTTGGCAAATTTGCTGACACAGTGAAGAATATGGCACAAGGTACCTTGGGCATTGTGCAAGACTGGCGCAGAAAACAGGATCTGGGGGTTAGTCCTAAGAAGACTGTTGTTGTACCATTCACAAGGAAACATATCCAACACTCAAGTTGGATTCTAAAGCTTTTCAGTGAAGCGCTACCTGTGAAGGGGACAGTGAAATATGTAGGGGTTACCCTAGATGAGAAACTGACATGGACCCCTCACATTAGGAATATTTGCTCCAAGGCAAAAGGTACTTTAGTAAGTACCAGGAGAGCTTGTGGCAAAAATTGGGGCCTGAGCCCCAAGGGTATGCACTGGATATACACCCAGGAACACCTATGGGGCAGTCGTGTGGTGGAAGAAGGTAGAACAGCAGGTTGCTGCTAAGGAGCTTGGTAAGGTGCAGAGACTAGCCTGCTTAGCCATAACAGGCGGAATTAGCAGCACACCAACTGCTGGGATGGAAACCATGCTGGATATGCCCCCATTACACCTTTGGGTCAAGATGGAGGTGGCAGCTGGTGCCTACAGACTCAAAACTGGTAACAACTGGAACTCTTTGGGATATCCAGAATCACACACTAAAATAGTGAGTAAGGTAAATATAGGAAAGGTTGGGGAAATGCCAACCGACTATATTATAACCACATACTGCTTCAACAAGCCTTTCAGTATAACAATTGAAAGTAGGCAGCAGTGGGAGAAAATAGTTCGACACCGTACGGGGGATATTGTCTGGTTCACTGACGGGTCGAAATCAGACCAAGGCGTTGGGGCCGGGGTATACGGGGTGCAGCCAAGACTGGAGGGCGTCATCTCTCTAGGGAAACTGGCCTCAGTATTCCAGGCCGAAATCACTGCCATCAGGGCATGTGTGGAGGAGAATTTACATAGGTGCTACAAGATCATAGCATCTATATCTATTCAGACAGCCAGGCAGCCCTGAGATCACTGGCAACTCCTACAACAAGGTCTAAAATTGTTGCAGAATGTCACAGGGTTCTGGTGGAGCTAGGGGAAAGCAATAGAGTAAACCTATTGTGGGTCCCTGGCCACTCGGGGATCAGTGGCAACGAACATGCCGACAGATTAGCCAGGATGGGGGCAGAGTCTCCATTTATTGCCCGGAACCTGTCCTGACAATCACCAAGGCAATGATTAAATTGGAACTACGTAACTGGCTCAGAGGACAGCACGTAGAATATTGGACCAAAGTACATCAACAAAAACATGGCAAGGTAATGATGCCAAAGCCTTGTTTTAAAAGAAGCTCTGCAATCCTGGGTCTGAACAGGAGAGAGATTAGACTCATGGTTGGATTGCTGACAGGCCATGGGAATTTCAAAAAACACCTACATACAATGGGAATAACAGAAGAGGACCCTAAATGTAGGATCTGTGATGACGGTGATGAAACTGCATCACAGCTGATCTTCGAATGCATTGCATTGGAGAGTAAAAGGCACAGAACATTTGGGACAACCAGACCCGAAGATATTGTGTCTAATGAAGAACTGGTAAAGGGACTTCTTGCACTGTTCAAGGGCATTGGTTGGCTATACTAGACATACAGGGAGCAATACCGCACAATAAACTTAGTTTCGGTGTGGGCAGTGGCGGGTTAGACCAAGACTGTTTTGGCTTCCCTGAAAGAATCAAATCAAATCAAATCAACAGGCCCAATACCGGTGAACAAAGGTGTGTGTACTGTGGCCTAGTTTTGTCGAACGACGACATGACTGCATATAGTTGTGTCCAACCTCTAGATGTCAGTGGCATATGATGTTGGTTACATGAACTATGTACTGTAGCTAATTTCTGGGGTGGCATATGACTATTGAGGTCCAGGGTCATCTCACAGCTCACAGTGCCAATGGTGTGAAGGTTGGCCTAGCGGTGGTGCTGAAATCCAGAATTCGGCGTCAGTTTCAGCCATTGTAAAATTGTGGCAAATTGTGTGTGCTGTGGCTGACCAACACACTCTATGCAAGTGGGCTGTTTCTTAAATACACCTCTCCCACACTGAATCTGCAGTTTTACCAATTAGTAGAACATCGGGATCCTTCCATTTTGGGTAAATGCCTTCTGGGATTGATGAACTGGGTCAGTCGCTTGTCATTTCATCATAGAGCTAGTGCTTCTGGTCCTGTAGGCTGCTAATAGTGCCCTTTATATCACAGGTGATTGACCCATATGGTCAGCACCTCTTTTGGTGAGAGACTGTTCAGTTATGTAACACATGAAGGACAGCTTCTTATGTGTAGAATTATGGTCTTAATTTACTCATTTATTTGTACATTTTGAGTTACTAATTGCACTTATAAATGTCCACCCCTTTTGAAGTGCTCTATGTCAACCTGGAAGAAAAGCAGATCATTGTCATCAAAGAGCTTGATGAAATCACAGCCTTGGAACACCTTGTGGTGGAATACCTTAGGTGCAGAATGATTTTTTGGGGAGGGGGTGCGGCATGCAGAACAGACTAATATGTTGCCTCACTGATATGACTTGTTCTTGCAGGAAGGTCACCTCTATACAAAATTTTGGCAATAAAAGCTCTAAAGTCACATTTGGGAGTGGAATGCACTCCTAGTGTCACTCACAGCAGTGCTTCCATTCACCATGGCACTGAGAACCACTTTTTAAGTTGTTGTGCACTTTGCTCTATGAACACATTACTTAGTTGATAATAGGCCATTGTTCTAAATCATTGGGTACCAATAATGCTGCACAACTCAAGGAATGAAGAAGATTTAAACTGCTCTCCTAGGATGGTTATTATGGAAGTTGGATATCCAAAACATGAGTTTGATGTGTCCATGAAAGCCTTGCTGGTGGATTTATTTCACCAATCACCTGACCTGGCCAGTCACTGACAATATGCAATATGTACGGAGAACCATTATAAATGTACAGTAATTTCATGAGCTCTAAATACAATTGTTAGAAGTGTCCCTCATGGACTTCAAAATTACCGGTAGGAGGCTGAGTGTGACACAAGTCTTGACTCCTTTAACATGGAATGCACAATATATCCACTGTTTACAATTCTACTTATTTGTGAACCATTCTGTAACCAAGTGGGTCATCAGGCACAAACCTAGGTGCGACAAATTAAAGGGGGCGGTGTCATTCTGTGGAATATCACATATAATTGCATGGTTTGTACCAACAATGTGTCGCTGTTCATTTTACAGGGTATCCCTTGTGGCTGTTGGTCACACCTATGTGCTTCTGCAAAGTGTTCCTAAACTAAGTGAGTGAACATGGTGTTGATGTGCAAGAAATAATTTGCCACAAAATATTCTATGCCCTTGATAAATCAGATGGCAATGGAGTACTGCATGACCCAATCTAAGTAATAAATACATTTGCAAACTAAACTGTACTATAAAAGAACAATGTGATGAGCTTGGAGCAGTGTTCATAGACCCAAATAAATTGCTGAACAAAAGCTGTCTAGGAAAGGATGGTCTGCATATGAACAGATTGGGATCTCAAACATTAAGTAGGATGTTTACAGATGTTTGCAAAATAATAAAAAACAAGGGAAACTAAAATGGCCTTATGGGGATGAAAAACAGAATACACCAGCTGTAAAATCAAAAATAGTGTTAAATATCATCCTAAAAAGAGGGAGGTCAGGATATAGATCTAAAAATTGGTTTCTTGAACATACAAGCATTGAACAACAAGGAATTGGTGCTTTATGATTTCTCGTCTGAGAATAAATTCGACTTGTCGTGTTTAAGTGAACACTGGGCCTCCGAAGACGAAATTCCAGTATGTAAATTGGAAAATTATAGTTTAATAAACAGCAGCTGCAGAAGAGTCAACAAGAGAGGTGGTGTAGCAATCTATGCTGGCAATTCAATCAATTGCTCACTTTCTAACTTAGATCTAGATCATCTGTGTGATGAAATGAACTTTGAAGCCACCGGTATAATAATTATCAATATGAAGCTAATAGTAGTATCATTGTACAAGTCTGCCAGTGGAAGTATTAGCATATTCCTAGAAATTTGGACATCCTTTTATGTGCACTAACAGAGAACAAATTTAACAACTATGACATTGTCATAGGAAGAGATTTTAATTCCGAGTTTGACATATTAACTGATAAGCACAGTGTTAGTGAGTTGAAAAATCGATTGCGACAGTTCAATATACAGTGTGTTAACTATAAACCCACTAGGGAACTAGAATGCCTAGACAATATATTTGTTAATTTTCAATGTGCCCAGGAATAATGTGATGTAACAGTTTTCCCCTTTTCTGACCATGAATCAGTACACCTAATATATGCTAATAGGATCTCCTCGGCCAACCATAGTGGTACCAACTCAAAAATGGTGGTCACTAGGCCAATGAGTGATGCAAAAATCGAGAAGTTCAAAAAATCCCTTGCTGATAGAGATTGGTTTTGCCAGAGAAATGATGGCAGTCATTATCTATCAAATAATGATACAGCTGAGGTAAACTTTAGAGGTTTCTTTAACTCTTTCCTGCAAATATTCAATGATAATATTCCCATTAAATGTTGCAAAGCAATAAACAGAGGTAGTAAAAAAAAGGTGTGAAAAGAAAAACTCTTGGTATACTAAAAGACCATGTATTGATGCTTTTACAGACATACAAAACTACTAAATCTGAAAATGCGAAATCCTTATATGTAAGATGTTAAAAAATCAAATGTCTGTATATCTATCGGACCAAACTGCGTGGTCATCAGTCCCTAGCTTACAAACTACTTAAACCTAGGTAAACTAACCTATGGGCAACACACACACCCATGCTCCAGGGAGGACTCGAACCTCCACGGCGAGCAACCGCGCGCTCCGCAGCGAGACGCTTTAGATCGCTCGGCTACTCCACCGCGGCAATGTAAGATGGAGAAATGATTATAAATTAGCAATAATCAAAGCAAAAAAGTCGCACAATGCCCAGCTCATAGAGAGCTCTAACAATAAATGCAGAGCTGCTTGGAATCTCATAAACAGTTTTGTCAAATAGTCACACAAAGTCCAAATCCATCTCTCTCCACAAGATTTTAATGATTATTTTATTGAATCCCTGAAGTAAATAAGCAATAGCACCTGTATCCTGATACTAGTCTAATAGAACTCTTAGAAAAAAATTACCATGGAACAACCTATAACAACTTTCTCACTTTCTAGGTGGTTTCACCTAGTACAGTATTAAAAATAGTAATGGACTTGATAGTGTTGATATCTATGATATGTCTTGCAACTTGCTGAAGAAATCTTCGATTCCATCGTCTATCAGTTAACTCACTGCGTAAATAAATGTATGGCAGAGGGATACTTTCCTGAGGAGTTAAAATTATCTAGGGTGGTCCATGTGTATAAAAATGGTGATAAAGACAATGCAGCAAGTTTGAGACGAAAATCAATGGTTCCCGCACTGGACAAAATAATGGAATACATAATCTACCATCAGTTGTATGCTCATTTTGAAAATCTTGGAGTATTTGATGCAGCACAATTTGGCTTCAGAAAAATGTCATCAACAATTGATGCAATAGATGTATGAATGAGATATGTCAAAGTGTACGAAGAAAAAGGCTTTGCACAGGCCACTATCTGTGACCTGAATAAGGCCTTCGACTGTGTACAACATTACATACTTGTAAAGGAAACTTAAGGGATAAAAGCCTGAAACTATTAGCATCTTATCTCGAAAACCATATGCACGTTGTGTCAATTGGCACTGAAAAGTCTTCCGAGAAAAAGGTTAATGTGGGAGTACCACAGGGTCAGTGTTAGGACCATGTTTGTTTCTGGTAATGATTAACGATCTACCCTCTTACACAATTTCAATGTACTATTTGCAGATGACATCATCATCTTAAATTGTAATAACAATCTGAACAAGTTAAAAGAGTCTGTGGAAAAAAACACTTGCACAAGCATCATATTGGTTTAGGTCAAATGGGTTTCTTCTGAAAGAGGACAAAATTCAAAAAATGGTATTTAGTCTAAGGGATGAAAGCCCTTTTAATGAATCCAGCTATGTAAAGTCCTTGAGGGTATATGTTGATGACAAATTGTCCTGGGCACAACACACAAAATATTTTTGTACTAAACTGTCAAGAGTAATTTATTTATTATGATGTCTTTGTTAAAACATCATACTTTGAATTCTTTCAAAGTATTATGTCTTATGGACTTATTCTCTGGGGAAACTCAGGCCATGTTAACAAAGTATTACTTCTACAACAACAACAAAAGCAATCAGAATCATCATATGCTCTCAAAATAAAGCACACTGTAAGCCATTGTGAACTGACTGTAAAATAATGACTATTATAAATCTGTACATGTATCAAGCGCTAATTTACACCAAAAAGAAACTGCAAGAAGTAAAGTGTAGAAATAATATTCACGGCCACAATACAAGGCAAAATAATCGAATTCACACATCATACAATAGACTAACAAAGACCATCAACAGCTATGAGCTAGTGGGTCATAATTTAATAAGCTCCCGCAGATGGTGCAAGAACTACCAGAGGCATTTAGAAAAGCATTAAATAAATAACTTAATGAAAACCCCTTTTACGAATTAAAAGAATTTTTTGACTGAGTGTGACATGGAAATGTAAGTGAACAACTGACATGCAGCACTGTTATATTTAGTAATGTAATGTGAAAATATTGTAATGTATGTTTATACTATTTTGTCCATTGCTGTAATGGCCTAACAACAATAAAATTATCTTATCTTATAAGTGGCAGGCCACTCCAGGGCAGTTGTCTTTAGATGGACTCAAAAAAGAGCTGTTTAGTGGCCTATAATCTGTATAAATAATCAAGGGTGTACTTTGACATCACACAGGAAGGATTACACTTCACAGAATGCCAATATTTCCTGATCAAATGTATGACTAACTTTCTTGATATCATTTCCACTAGAAGTTTTTGACTTAAATGATTTCATGATGGACATTACTTCTGCTGGAGTGAAATTTATACTCATTACTTATTTGTAGTGACTGGTGTGACATTCTGTAGCAGCATCTACTGAACATGACAACTCCATCTTTTCAGTAATGGCACATAACCCCCACTCTGAATCACCTTAGCACCAGCTAGTTAGTCAAAGCTTAATCAAATTGTGACTGCATCTAAATTTTATATATATATATATATATATATATATATATATATATATATATATATATATATATAAACAATAAAACAAATACTATAATTCAAAAATTCTGTACCCATCCGGTCTCCTTGATAAACTTAATTTTTTTTAAGTCACACGTATACTCATTCTCACTGCACTGACTACAGTGCTACATCTTTTCAGCAATGTGTAATGTGACAAGCCAAGTTGGGAGTATAGAATTATATGATACCATTCTTATACTGTAGCATCCGGTATCATTTGTCAGTGCTGCATAATTTAAATTACAAATTCTATTCATTATTAATCCAACAGCTACAAGACTGTACATGTTTACTGCACTGTATATCTCCACCTGTTCCACTAAAATGACAGTCGGTAATACACTACTATAATACTTAAATATAAATGTCAGTTTATTGAAGTTTATTCAGTGTGAGAGATGGATAGTTTCATTGTTTACTACTCAGGGATTTGTTATTGTAAAACTGCTTTTGTAATTTGACTAAGCCTAATGCTGCATAAAAGTTACTAATGAAAAGTATAACAATTTCTGTGTGAATCATAAGTATTATGAGGAGATTGTAGATATTTTGTTAACTTTCGTACGTAAATCTCTTTAACAAACTGAAATTATTATTTCTGTTTAATCACCTCATTAACTGTATTCAAATTTTGTCGTTGTTGGAACTTCTGATCTGTGCATAATAAATATTGTGAATTCATCAAGTAACAACTGGTGTCTGTGTAAGTTATCTAGCAAATACATAATCCACATATATTGATTATTTCAGGTAGCAAGCAGACTTACCTCAGAATCTTCGAATATTGTCAACTAAAATCAGACGAGTATTTATGTTCACAATTATTATGTATATTCCACAGTGGTGATTTAACTACGTGATGCATATCTGAAAAAAAAATATGGCTTTATCACTGATTTTTTTTTATTTATAATATTTGGTTTTTGGTACTAGTGGGATGTCACAAATGCTCATTACAAAGTTCAGCAATATTGCAGTGCTCCTCTTCATCTGATCTTTCTTCACTATCACCAATATTGTTCTGATCTTGTAATGTGATAACTATTCTATTCTGATAATACTGTCTTCAATATTTTGCAGTATGTTTTGTATTCATTACAGATTTACATCAGAGCTACTCAATTTTCTCATCGATATCTCGTAAGACAAAAAGGAAGCTAAAGGAAGTATTAGCCAGCCACTATCTCTTAAATAATATGTTTCCATCTCAGTGGAGAACTATTATTAAAGTTTTGGTAATTCCTGATGAATGTAGCAGATAGTCCAGTCTCCTTTTCTGCTCTACAAAAGTGAGAAGCTAACCTAAATCTTGCAAAATAACATGATGTTCAAAGAGGGTTGCACGACTAATTCATCAATGCAGATAAGTTATACATCAGTTTTCCTTCTTAGCCCTCAAATATAGTTTGCATTTCTCATTGCCTGATAGAGAACCAGGTGGAAATAAAATTGCTACTTAACTGATAAGAATTTTTAACCAACAGCTGTGTTCGCTGACACTGTACCAGAATTATGCAAACAATTATATGAAGCTCACACTCAACTCTCTTCAGGTTAGGTATATTTGTATTGTATTTGATGTACTCTTATACTGGTCTCATAGTGAAAGGAAAGGAACTCGTATCCTTTAATACTCTTATGGTACTGAGATTTACAATAGAACAATGTGATCAAAACTGAAATTACGATGAGCTCACCTAACAAAGTGGCAAAGTCATTTTCCTGTGAAATGAAACTACAACTGAATCTGAAGGCAACGCACATTGTAAACAAAGAGTGCGTGCACACAAAAATTGACATTCTTATCATTTATGAATATGAATAAAGCTGATATTCTGTTAGGTTTGGAAAATATACCCATCGCTATAAAATCTGTAATTTTATAAACACATACAGAAATATATACAATTTAATTTTCAGAATACTGTATTATGCTGGATAATGTTACTATACAGTTATAATATGTAACAAGAACAAATATTAATTACTGTGAAGTGTGATACATATTTATAATCTGGACTCAATTTCAAATACAATTATTAAATAATATTTATTGACTATATATATGATTTATCAATGCTACAATATATTTTTTTCTCTAAACAGAGCATATATAACTACATTTCAAAATATGTGAATATAATGTACGAAGTTTTAAATTTACAAAATAATTTTCATAGAGCTGATCTTGCTTCTTATTTACTATGGTATATACACTGAGAAATTAGTAAGATGTGAGGAAATTTCTAAATATTACATCAATATTTCAGTATTCTATAAGAACAATACTAATTTCTAACAGTATATACAAAAAACAGCTAACTAACACCTCTACATTTGTTCTATGTACAAAATTTTATGAAATGTGTATGATACAAACACACATCTAATACTCAAATAAATATTAATCTATTCTAATACACAGACACTCTTTCCACGGGCACAAAATTTTCCTCAACATTTCACATTCATGCTATTTGATATAAATTGATGGGTAAGTGTAAAACTTAACAGTAGGCCAAAATTACATTCCTGACCACATGTAACACTTTGATAAGAAATAAGACAAAGATAGACTTTTTATTTCTTCCAATTTCCATTCTGAATAAGAATCTGTATTTGGTTATTATGCTTCTGCAGCAACTTCACCATTTGTACTGATTTCTTCTTTTGGTTTTTCAGCACTTTTACAACTGTCTTCATTGACACTGCTGGCACTGTTGCTGTTGCTGTTACTGTTACTGTTACTGTCACCATTACTGTCCCCATTACTGTCAATAACCATATTTTCTTTTGTGGCTCCATTCAGCTTCTCTGCTATTTGTGGTATTAGCTTCTTTATTTTGGTGACCTCAGGACTATAACCCCATTGAATCATTTCAACATGTTCCTTGCTTGGCAGTCCTCTGTACTCAATATCAGTCTCAAATAAGGGAAGGTGTTCAGTCTTGATGCGTGTTGAAATTTCCTTCAGATTCTTGTTGCGGTGTATGTCCCAAGTAATGCTATTTTCATCATCTTTATCAACCTGCCAGGAAGAAATTCATTAGTATATTACATGCGACCATCAATATAAAAATTAAAGTCTACACACAAAAACTCAAAGTATGAACTGCTGTTATATTTCACTATGATAAGTTATTCCTCCCCCCCCCCCCCCTCAAAAACAAGGCAACAAAGAACATGAAGTGTGTAACTACTGCAATTTATTGAATATTTAAAATTATAGATACGTTACTTGTATATGTTGTATGCACAGAATACTACTAAGGAGGTTAGAATCTCTGGAGATGACCTAACACTGAAAAAGTGAAGTCAGCAAAATGTGCATTCCGGTACTTGTGCCCAAAAAAATTAATCGTACTGTGTGGTAAAGTAGTTCGAGTCATTGAAATGTATGTCATGTCTAAGTGAATACTCTGATACGACTACCAATTTAGTGGCTATACGTAAAGAGCAATATTCACATAGGATTTTAAGCGAGAAATTGCTGTTTTGGGCACAAAAGCATGGGCCCCGTGGCTTCAACCAATGCCTGTTCTCAGCATAGATAATGCCATCTCCCTATATTCTAACCTCCTTGACACATACACAATGTTATCTACTGTCTTTGGATTTAAAATAAATTAATAAATTGCAGAAACAATGCTAATCAAATTATTTCGTTGACTGCAGCAGAATCAAAACTAATAGACTAATGCTACTTCTGAGTGGTGTTTTGTCTTTATAACAGTAGTGGAATATTTACAAAAGCCAGATAATCAGTTAAAATTAATTTACTTGCTACGGAAATACCCCTCTCCAATTTAGTGGTAAGATGCCCCATTGGATAGCTCATCAAAAACTGAGCACAGATCAAGCAAGGAAACACAAGTTTGAAAAAGAGGCAAAATAAAAACCGTGAATGGTCCATGAAAACCATGTGCAACACTGAGGTAACTAAGCTAAGTTGCAGTATTGTGGTCAGGCGATCACAGAGTTGGACTAAGAAACAGGAGGTTCATGTTAAAATAAATCTCCCTCATGTTCAGCCTTTTTTTCCCTCCACTAAATTATCAACTGTCCATTGGATCATTGACATGTCTGGTGTAGTCGATTTGTGTCTGTGTCATGGTGTGAGTAATGTTACCGGATAAGAGGTTCACACAAAGCTCAATACATCCATTTTCTCAGAAACTACCAGCTGTTTCATGGGAATCATGCTTGTCAGGTACTCAGAATGGGTCCCTCCACAACATTCACAAGATTAATGAAAATCTTGAATTAACAAGTCTTATAGTTGGTGTCTAAGCTGAAAATGGAGAGTGTGTCTGTGATAAGAAATGTTTATTGGTTTTAAAACAGTCATGTACGAAAAAAATTATCTCTGTGTTTACTAGTGACATATGACTATTTGTCAGGTATTCTACACTAATAAAGGACCTTTGTTCTACTTATTTACTTATTTTTTGTTTTAAGTCTTTACAGTAAAGTTGTAGGCAGTTACTTGTACCTGTCTTATCTTGTGTTGCATACTATATGACTTTAATGATTTGATGATACAAGTATAATTATCACACCTGACAGGCAAGAGCTGACTGAAGAAATTGTAAACGACATCTTTCAGAAAATCATTAAGTGGTTCTCAGCAACTGGACCATCATTCAATTTTGATAAAACACAGTACATACAGTTCCATACAGTAAATGGAATTACACCATTAATAAATATAGACTTTGATCAGAAATCTGTAGCAAAGGTAGAATATTCAAAATTTTTAGGTGTATGCATTGATGAGGGTTTGAAATGAAAAAAAAAACACACACACACAGAAGATCTGCTGAAACGTTTGAGTTCAGCTACTTATGCTATTAGGGTAATTGCAAATTTTGGTTATATACATCTCAGTAAATTAGTTTACTATGCCTATTTTCATTCTCTGCTTTCGTATGGCATCATTTTCAGGAGTAATTTATCATTGAGTAAAAAAGTATTCATTGCACAAAAGGGTGTAATCAGAATAATTGCTGGAGCTCATCCAAGATCATCCTGCAGATACTTATTTAAAGAGCTAGGGATCTTCACAGTGTATATATATATATATATATATATATATATATATATATATATATATAACTGACAGTTCTACAGTGTGTCTGCCTAAGTGTACTTGCGTCTGTGTAAATGTGTGGGTGTGTGTGTTTTTGTTTACCTTCCTTTTTTTCCCCTAAGGTAAGTCCTTCCACTCCTGGGATTGGAATGACTCCTTTTCCACTTCCTTAAAACCCAATCCTTCCCTTTTCCTCCCCTTTTTTCCTCTTTTTCCTGAAGAAGCTGCCAGTGGTGGCGAAAGCTTGTATGTGTGTGATTTTATTTATTTTATTTGTTTCTATCGACGAGCCGGTCCTTTTGGTAAGTCATCTGTTTTCTATTTTTATTTATATTTATATATATATATATATATATATATATATATATATATATATATATATATATGTGTGTGTGTGTTTGTGTGTGATTTTATTTGTTTCTCTCGACGAGCCGGTCCTTTTGGTAAGTCATCTCTTTTCTATTTTTATTTTTATTTATCCCACCGGGAAAGTTTCCCTCTATAATTTATATATATATATATATATATATATATATATATATATATATATATATATATATATATATATATACGAATATTATAGAGGAAAAATTCCTAACAGGAAAAAAATATACGTAAAAAATAGATGAAGAACACTTACCAGGCGAAGGGGCACAGGCAGTAATAGCAACAAATAAACACACAGACACACACACACACACACTCAAAAATGCTAGCTTTCGCAGCCTAGCTGCTTCATCAGGCAGAAGGGAAGGAGAGGGAAAAGGAAATGATGAGGGATTTAAGGAAGGGGGTAAGGAGCCATTCCAATCCCGGGACGGGAAAGACTTACCTTGGGGGAAAAAATGGAAGGTAAATAAATGCACATACACCCACACATTTACACAGACACAAGTACACTTAGGCAGACATACTGTAGAACTGTAGAAAGCTTTCTACAGTTCTACAGTATGTCTGCCTAAGTGTACTTGTGTCTGTGTAAATGTGTGTGTGTATGTGCATTTATTTACCTTCCATTTTTTCCCCCAAGGTAAGTCTTTCCCGTCCCGGGATTGGAATGGCTCCTTACCCCCTTCCTTAAATCCCTCATCATTTCCTTTTCCCTCTCCTTCCCTTCTGCCTGATGAAGCAGCTAGGCTGCGAAAGCTAGCATTTTTGAGTGTGTGTGTGTCTGTGTGTTTATTTGTTGCTATTACTGCCTGTGCCCCTTCGCCTGGTAAGTGTTCTTCATCTATTTTTTTACGTATATATATATATATATATATATATATATATATATATATATATATATGTCTGCCTAGGTGTGTTTGCATGTGGATATGTGTGGGTGTGTGTGTGTATTTGTTTACCTCCCTTTTTTTCCCCCTAAGGTAAGTCCTTCCACTCCTGGGATTGGAATGACTCCTTTTCCACTTCCCTAAAACCCGTATCCTTCCCTTTCTCCTCTCCTGCCTTCATCTTTTCCTGAAGAAGCTACCAACGGTTGCGAAAGCTTGAATGTTTGTGTGTGTTTTTATTTGTGTCTATCGGCGAGCCTGTGCTTTGGGTAAGTCAAACAATCTTTATTTTTACACACACACACACACACACACACACACACACACACACACACACACACACACAGTGTGTGTGTGTGTGTGTGTGTGTGTGTAAAAAAATAGATGAAGTCTACTTACCAGGCGAAGGAGCATAGGCAGTGATAGTAACAAACACACAGATAAGTACAAACGCTACCTTTTGCAGCCTAGCTGCTTCGTCAGGCAGAAGGGAAGGAGATGGAAAAGGAAATGATGAGGGTTTTAAGGGAGAGGGCAAGGAGTCATTCCAATCCCGGGACAGGAAAGACTTACCTTGGGGGGAAAAAAGGAGGGTAAACAAATGCACACACACCCACACAGACACAAGTACACCTAGGCAGACATACATGTATATATATTCACTTATGAAATTTGTTATTACCAATCCCACTGAATTCAAAAGCAATTAAAGTGTATGTAAGTACAATACTAGGAGAAAAAATTCTCTTCACTATTCAAGGTTAAATCTACCTTTGACACAGAAAGGGGAGAATTATACTTCTACAAATCTTTGGTCACCTACCAAACAGCATCAAAAGCCTGACAGATAGCCAACTAGCATTTAAAAAAAATTAATAGAATTTCTGAATGGAAACTCCTACACTATAGATGCATTTTTAGATATAAATTAGTAAATCTGAAAAAATAAAAAATATTGTGTCCTGTAATATTTAGTACAAAGTAATAATTTGTAATGACACCTTCCATTAACCTGACATGTTCCACATCATTACTAAGTGTTGTATTCATGATCTATGGCACAAGTACTAATCTACTCTAAGAAACAGAATAGGCTTACCTTCAACTGTCTTAGTTTTTTGTGATCACCTTCTGCTTCTTTGTAGACATGAAGAAATGACTTTTCTCCTTCCACAAAAACTCCATAGCGTTGCGCTAGGGGTTTATAGGCATCAACTGTTTCCAGTGGTAGGTAGCTGAAGTTTTCTCTTGATCTGTTGTGTGCTTTGTAATCATTAATCCAATTCTCAAAAACTTCAATTGCTTCTGTAAGATTGTTAACTTTTTCTTCATCTTTTGTGCGTTTTAGAATGACCTAGGCAGGAAAACATTTTAATCAAGCAAGAGGAATGTAGATGTAAGGAGCAACCAGAGGTAAAACTGTGATTATTACTTTCTGATGGGATGAATAATTTCTAAGACTAAAATAATAATAACATACAATAAAAGTTAAAGTTTGGCACACTATATTCTTAAATTACCTTAGCTCGGTGATACATGGAATTTATTATCTGAAACTGATAAGAGATATCACGACCATCAAGCAGCCTTAATGTCTCTAATGCCTTGTCTTTGTCCTTAAAGCCAGCTCCTTGAAATGTGTTTTCATTTGTCTCAGAGCCAAATAGCTGACCACCACTACCCCATCCTGATTTCTTCTCGCCTTCCAGTGGGCTCTTTGAGGGGCTGTTTCTTTTCTCAGATTTTACTTTAGGCATAGCTGTAAAAATTAACAGAGAGTAGTTAAGATCTAGAAATGACAGCCGCTGAAATTTTTTTAGTTTATAAATTCAATAGCCGCATCTATGATACTTGTTTTCCTCACTACAAAAATGTGGAACCTATTCACTAGTGAGATTTGTAATCAACAACAAGAACTTTTTCCAAAATAATTATGATCTTCACAATCATGACAAGACAGAAGTTAAGTTTCCACAAAGACTGACTAATTCTGAATAGGCCTTTAGTTATTAAAAAAGATTATACGGGATATTCAAGAGGAACTTGACAATTCCTCTTAAACCATACGACATATACAATGCTTTAAATGAATTTACAGAGATGTAAGTTGTACAAGGATTTATCTTATTACAAATGATACATCTTAGTATTGTATGCTAATGGAAGTAATATTATGTACCTTATGTATATTGTCTGCAGTAATGATTATTTCTGAAAGCTTGTAATACTGTATAGGCTGTGGTATGTTATATGTACCGGTATGGCCTAAGTTGTTTGCAGTACTGTTTGTTTTTCCTTCTCCTTTTTCTCTGTGTAATATTGTACTCTGATTTGTGTTACATTACATTATAAAATCAGTACAGAATGTAATTAAAATTAAACCAAATCAGTGTGTAGTGAGAATTCAGAATGCAATAAAATGTTAGATCTTCCACACCTAACTTTCTTTTAGCCAACTTTCTGAAGAAAAATGGTCTCAAAAGATTGAGGCATGGGTTCTCACTTATTTGCAATCTCTGAACTCCAGATTTATGGATATGCGTTTTTCTTTTTTCTTTACAGTTTGACTGTTTATCTGAAATATGACCCGTACAAAGCATTTGTTGCAACTGTGAGTAATCAGCGAACGAAAAAGAAATCTGCTATTGTACAAGAATTTAAAATTTTGTAGCTGCTTTGCTCATAATGAATGAATTCAAAGGTATTTCCCGAGACCAAACTTAAGCCTCATCTAGTACCTGTATGTCCAAGATAAATGTGTGTAAAGCACCCTGTGCTCTGATACTTGGCAAATGACCTTATACATGAACAGGGAATATTCTGAAAAGGAGAGATAGCATCTCACTGTTAAGGCCAAATGCTAACTAAGTAGCAGAGAGGGGTGAGAAGAAGATTTGTTACATGTAAACTTTCGTTCAAAATAATAATATAGTGAGGACAGTTTACAACTCACCGCAAAGACGTGGCGACGAGCTGCGACAGGCACATACAAAAGACACACACATACAACACATTCAGCTATCGGCCATGGCCTTCTTCAGAAAATAGAGCACTCACGCAATCACACAGGCACACAACACAGTCATACAACCATCACCTCTGACTGCCGCACTTCGAAGTGCAGAAATGCAGATGAGGCACTCGAGAAGGTGCTGATGACATTTCTCTTAGCCAGGTACACAGAGGACAACAATTATTGAACCATATTAAATAAAATAGTGACAGTTTCAGAACAGTTTGAATTATGACAGGGTGTCGGACATGGTGAGAATTAGTATGGGTATGTGAATATGGTATGGTTTACTGACAAAGCCCACTTCCACTTGGATGGTTCATCAATAAGCAAATTGGCGCATTTGGAGGATGGAGAATCCATATTTCATGATCAGAAAGCCTCTTCACCATTAATGGGTGACTGTGTGATGTGCGAATTCTAGTCACGGAATAATCAATGTGATATTTCCTTATGGCTTGGTGGCTACCAAAATAGTATGTGAAGGTGTGGTGACCCTGATGTGGTTCATGCAAGATACAGCTCGACTCCATTGAAGCAGGAGAGAGAGAGAGAGAGAGAGAGAGAGAGAGAGAGAGAGAGAGAGAGAGATGTCCTGGAGGAGTACTTTGGGAACCACATTCTGGTTCTGGGGTACCCAAAGACAACTGGCATGGGCCTGGATTGACCACCATATTCTCCAGATCTGAACACATATGACTCCTTTTGTGGGGCTATATTAAAACAAGGGCGACAGCAAGAGTAGTAGCATACCTTTGCTGAGCTGAAACCAACCATTTAGGTACCGGTACCGACGTACCGTAATTGATAGCAGAGGTATTTCAAAATTTCAGTGGGTCATGCAAAATTTTGCTATTTGTGTCTGCCAAATCACTACGAAAGGCAGGCTTATCGAACACGCACTACTTAAATTCGAATATCTGTAGTGACATTTACAAGTTGAATAAAGTGTGTAAAGTTTGTACCTAACAAATTTACGTGTTAAATTGTACGACGCTTCTCGCCGGACTGCAGTGGTTATGTTGGCACCAATGCTAATGACGGCAACTCAGATGACCAATAAATGATTTTTTTTTTTTTTTTTTTTTTTTTTTTTTTTTTCGTGACAATTTCATTCAAAACTAAAATTATTTTTTCTGAACGGACAAGGGTACATATAAGGACCTGTCAACCATAGATCAGGTACAGTATTAATTCTGCTGTGGGTGAAACGAGGAGTAATAACATTTACTCTGTAGCTCGTGAAAAATATTAACGAAATTCTGCTCTTCATTGTTCATCTGTTGCCAACATAAGCACTGGAGCCCGGCGAGAAGCGTCGTAAAATTTTACCAATTTACGTTTTGTTTCCTATGGTTTAATAATAGTCATTCTCTAAATATTTGATCGCGTTAACCGAGTATAATCAGTAGTGAATGCTTCAATCTTTGACTCTTTATGCCATTTGACGTTCGTAATACTATCCCTGGCATGGAATTACAGCAATATTCGCTAGTAGGTGACCCTACTATCTTAATTTGCTTTCCAAGAAATCTTCGGGGGACGTCATACGAGTGGCCGAATCTGAGTAACTTAACAGCACGCTTTCATTCGGCAACGCCTTGAGAGGCCAACTCTCGAGTTCACAATTAGTGAATAAGTAGGTTGCGGAGTGGCCACTGAGTATTCTAAATTAAAGCCCCCGCGCCAGTTTTCAGCCAAAAGGCGAGCAAAAAGCTGCGGTGACGCAAAGCGGCAGTGGACTCTCGAAGGAGCCCCTACTCGTTTGCGTGACAGATAAATCACTTTGTGTTTGGCCATGGCCTATTCCTGTTTCGCCGGACGTGTACTTAGAGTAGCGGTGAGGAGGCGATGCACGCACGGCTCGCGCTAATAGCTCCACAACAAAACACTACTTCTCTATCTAGACTATAAGCTAACGAATACAAGGTAGAGGTTATAAGTGTAAATGTTACAACAGGGTGACAAGAGGCATTCATTTTCGCTTCACACAGTATACGGTTTTGTGTTCTCTGTACAGATGAACCGCACAAACGTTGAACGACTGCAATAATCCTTTCGAGAAAGTAAAGTCAACCTACCTCGACGCAATAATGCGATTCTCCATTGTTAATAATCGACTACAATGTTACGAGCTCGATAAATAAAAGACACTCTAGAACTTCCTACGTCCCCCGTAGGTGTTGGTATCGGAATTTCGACACAAATTTCAAGTCTACATCAACGATGATTAACAACTTTCCAATGTTTGCAGGTGCAAATTAGCATTTACTTAAGATAGAACATCTCAGAAAGAGTGTTACAAGAATTCATATTGAGTTTAAGTTACTTCATTCAGGAGGTAGGACGCTATATAATAAAAAATTCGTTTTGTTTATCTGAGAATCTAGAAAAGGAACTTAGATTTATTTTTTAACAGTGTCATTGTAATATCACAGATACTGAGCTATACGCACAATAATTATATACGTGAAGTTCCTACGTTATAATTATAGTACCGGTACCAATTCGTTCGTTACAAAACTGAGTTCAGAGAAGAAAAGGCGAGTCGTTACGACACTGTTTACGAATATGAGCGAGATAGTACAACAAACAGTACGGTACGAATTGCAGCATGAAAATACTTACCGATAATGATTATAACACAAGTTACCTATACGACTGTGCCGATACTCTAACAATTCCAAGAACAGACGTTGAAAGTAAAGACGCGTTTTAATTCCACTGATATATAAATTCCGTGACAACTGTGACGACAATGTAACAGAAAATTTACCTTTTATTAATGCGGGCAGATGGACTTGTCACACGCAGTATGGGGATTTACGGTCCACACTTCAATTACTCCGACACTACACAGTATTGTAACAGTCAGCAGCGATCGTAAACAGACAAGGAAAACAACCAGACACTCCTCTCTCTCTCTCTTTTTTTTATTTTATTTTATTTTTTTTTTTTTTTTTTTTTTTTTTTTTTTTTTTTTTTTTTTTTTTTTTTTAAGAGGACAAATTATTTCACCGAATGTAAGACATTCTTCCCCAAAGCAAAAGACTGACGGAGGCAATTTTAGTACTTGTAAAGTGGTACGTTAATAGTCATTAACACTCAGGGCCGACTGCCACGATATTGTGCCCAAATAATAGGCGGAACAGTTTTTTCAGACATACGGTCTACGTAAACAGCACACTGTTTATGTTTACACTGCAAAGATTGAATGTTATTCGTGACAAGGCTAACTTTTCTCAAGCCTTCCAGAGCAGGTAGACTGCATACCTTACCTACCAAACCATGCACGGGCCGAATTATACACGGAAATCGGAGGAGACATTGCGACTGGTTTGCCAAGCGAGCTGGAGACTATGATTTCAATGTCTTCGGCTGATTCGAAATATACGATCGAGACTTTTCCTGTAACTACGTCGTCGCGCGTCTTGTCCCTTACTGACACTGACTTCATGAAGCTACAATATCGATTATCTGATATAAGAATGAAAACCAAATATTTAGAATATGAGACAGTTCCGCACACTAATGTTAGCAAGACCATAAAATGGATTATTCGTATTGTAACACCAAGTGTGTATTTAAAAACAAACACTTCGTAACCAATGTTCTACCGCAATTTGATAAGCTATATCGCGTCGTTTAATATCGTATTTCGTTTCCAGTTACACATATCAACAATCTAACAATGGGTTTTCATTTATTCTGACAAGATAGCGTAAAATATTTTGCCTGGCGTCGTTAAAACTGTTGCCCGTTAACTAGAATAGTAACAGGCACAATGATCGTTACCTTATAATCAATACATTCTTGTAGTAAGTTAAGTGTACATTGTTGAACATTGTATACAGCAGAACTTAAAACACCCAAACAAAAATTTTTAAAAAATCTCTTTCAAGTTATTTCATTGACACCGGCACGTATCTATCGTGTAACAGTCCGCTTTACTAAGTATCAGTATATATACAATGCTCACATGTCAACGTTAAGAAAGTAAACAATGATTATTGCCATACACTCGGCGCGCATCGTCGTGGCTGCAGGAGCTTACCTGGTGATTGGTTGGTAAAGTTTCCTGGATGAGTATTGTAAGATGCAGTTAGTAAGGCACAGTGTTCCTTGCCGGAGTGTTCGCCTGCGGTTGACCGACTGAAGCGTGCGGCACGCAGTTAAGTGTAAGCCACCGGATGGCAGCCGAAGTGGCGGCGTGGGGGCGCCAAGGCCGCGCGGCCTCAGGGGGGGACGCGGACAGGGACAGAGCGATACGAGCTGGGTGGGGCAGACGGAGATGGCGCCAATAACAAACACCGCACCGGCTGCAGTCAGCGCGCCAAAATAGGCGGTGACGTCAGCGCTCGGCGTCACGGCACGCAACTGTTGGTGATGTCATAGATACCGGCGCGCGCAGCTGTTGGTAGGCGCTCTCTGTTCGAATTTCGCGCTACCCGCAGTCTTGCCAACATTGAGTTGCTGAGCCGTGTTACTAGCGTGTAACAGGACATTAAAACACTGCCTTAATATTGTTGTTTGTGATGTTTACAATGAAAACGAAACATTCTTCTGTTCAATTTTAATAGTCGTCTTAGTTATATTCCCAACCGGGAGAGAAACACGCTTAGCTAACGTCGGTTGACATTTTCTTTCGCTGAGTGATGTGGTGTCGGCACTGTAAAGGAGAACGGTGAAGGGGAAGTGCTTCGGTAACTTGATTCAGCGACTAGGGAGTAGTGTGGTCACTGAATGTTGTCATTGATATAAATGGTTCTTAACTGTCTTCAGAATAGCAGACGCTATCTTCGTACCTTTAAAACCAGTTTTAGCGTAGTTTCGGAACTGATCGTTTAATTCTCAACAAACATAATTGTGTCGGCAACAACATGGACATACTCTTATGAAATTTTGGAAGTAATATTGAAGTCATACAATTAATCATTATACTGTGGACATACACTCCTCAGTGAAGGCCCCCTTAACATTTGTGTTGCAATCATCATCGCCACACGACCATACAAATCAGAAAAAAAGGTAGAACGAAACTTGGCAGGTCACGAGGGGATAATTTACTAAATACCTCACAAGTGGGTTAGAAATTGCGAGGGTACTACGGAACTGATCACGACTGACAACGAGAAAAGAAATAAACGAGAAACATTGAGGCAGAAGAAGGAAGTGCAGTCAGGTCAGCGATTAGAAATTCCATAGGCAACTCTGAAGCTACGAGCAGCTTAGGGAATATGAATGTTCGGTAGCGGTACGTTGCCCTGGCAGCTGGGCAGTAATGATTGGTATGCCGAAAAGCATTCTCTGGCGTCAGAGCCTCAGCTTTGCTGCCCATTGGAAATGTCAGCAACAATACTAATAGAAGTGGAATCGTGTAGTTTCATTGTGTTACCTTGCCAAAATCAGAGACGTTACATGGCACACACTCTTTAAGACACTGGAAGTGGTTGGGAGCCTTATCGATACGTGATCATTTTACATTTACAAGGTCTTTGGTTATCATTTAGAAGGTACACATATACAATAGAAGAAAAGGACTGCGTAGCCAAGATCATTATATTGGTGATTAATAGGAGATTACCAGTTTCGCTAAGCATTGTTACCGTCATATGATCTCTTTTTTACATCCTCTAAAAGTCGACTAGGGCCCGTACAAGCAGAAAATGAAAACAAGAGAGCAGGTGACGGTAGCATTGCTTACCGAAACCGGTGATCTCGGAAAAACGCAGTGCTTTTCTTCTACTGAAATGTAAGATTGCCCCTCACTTCAAACCGAGGACGTTATACTACACACATATACTATGCGATGTCTTCCCTGGCGTAAGTGATCTTCTAATGTGCTCGTGTGTACTGCCGAATCCAATCGTCGAAGGCCGACGATTTTTCGCTATCTTCAGGTGCTACCTGAAATATCAACGTCTATATCCGGTAGTACACTCGAGAACATTGGGAGCTATAGACCTACATGCATTGTCTGACGAAAACAGTGAAGGGGAGGAGGACAAAAAATGAAACTTCATCGTTATTTAGATGGCAGAAATTTGAGCCGAATTTAAGAAGAATTTGACTGTATGATTCTACGTGGCCCGTTTCGAAAGTATGGCAACGGAGGGCGTAACGTCTTTATGTACGTACATAAGTAGCTCACATTTCACACTTTAGTGGAATAGCTGTTCCTAGATACTCATGTTCCGTAATATTTTATTTTTTTTCGTAAAAAGTGGTTATGGATTCTAATCTGAAACAGCGTGCAGTAATTAAATTCTTGACACAGGAAGGGTACGGTCTTGCTGAAAAAATGCTGAAAACTATCTACGGAGACAGCATGCTTGGCAAGAGTAATGTGTAGAGATGTATTAAGAAGTTTAAAGAAGGGGAAACCAGTACTGGACAAACCTCGCAGTGGGAGGCCCGTAACTGCGACCACTGACGTGAATCGCCATCGACTTGATTAAGTTATTCGTGCGGATAGACAAATCACAGTCCGTGAGCTTACTGGACAACTTGACTGTGCCCACAATGTCGGGAATGAGTTGGTGAGAGACTCAGGTATCGAAAAGTGGTGTAAAGTGGGTATCGAAGCAGCTGACAAGTGATTTGAAGGAGAGGGGAGTAAGTCAGTTGAACCCCCTCCCTCCTGGAGGAATCCATTCATTCGGTTATAAAGGGTGTCATAAAGCCGTTGTAACTTGTTCTTGGTGCCCTAGGTACTGGTACTGGGAGAGACGCCCGAGTTGGTACCACATTCTAAGGGTGGCAGATCTGTGGATCTTGCTGGCCATGGGATTATCTGAACGTCATGTAGACAGTTCATAGAGATACATGGGGAAGGAGTTTATCCGTGCCCTCTGAAAGGAACCATTTTAACATTTGCATGGAGTGATTTAGGGAAACCATGATCTGAAATCCAGTAACTTCCCACACCGTGACTCCAAGAGTAACACAAAGTGGCGTGGCGCAGTGACGACACCCTGGACTCGCATTCCGGAGGAGGGCGGTTCAAACCCGCCTCCACCCATCCAAATTTAGGTTTCTCGCGATTTTTCTAAATCACTCCATGGAAGTTCCGAGATGTTTCCTTTCAAATGGCACGGCCGATTTCCTTTCTCATCCTTGACAAAACTACTTGAGCATGTGCTTCGTCTCTAATGACTATTATGTCGATGGGACGTTAAACCCTATTCTTTATTCCTTCTTCCAGGATTAGCGCTGCTGTGCCACTCGAAAGAATTGGAAGAATCAGACCATTTGCAAGATCGACGCCATACTCGCTTATGATGGTCATTCGGGTTATTGCAGAACCGTAATTCGTCACTGAACACAATGCGACGCCACTCATCAGTATTCTACGATTTCCAGTCATGGCACCACACCAAACACACAGTTTGTGTTGAAATGTTGATGGCTGGCTCACATGGGACGGTAGTTCCGACTGCTGTTAGCAATAGCCTCCGATCAATGACGCAAAATGGCGTAGAATATTGTAGGGAGTCCATTACTTTTGGTCTGTGGCAGGCGTCTCTGTGAAGGGCTTGCAGTGTGAGTCTGTGCGCAATCAGCAATCCTTCAGTATGGTGGTCAGCCTATGATGATAAACATGCCTGGAAGTCTGTCAGATGCTACGTACCAACCGATTGTGTGTTCCAAGTTACATTGACGTTTGGTCACTTCATTTGGGTGCCTCACTTTTGATCAAGCAATGTAGCTGGTCGAAGAAAGTCCAGCGCGTGAGCCATGCATGTGCAAAATGTCCTTTATATGCTCAGCCTGAGTCTTTTGGTGATCATCTGCGCTGAAGTGGTTGATTGACTAACCTAAGTATAGGCCACCACCTCTATACTTTGGGCAAATAAGTGGTAGAATGTTAATTACTGGCATGTGGACGTGAGGCATTACCTGTTCGTCAGGGACGGATGCGGCAGCCTGCTTCATCTGACATAGGCGTTCCCGACAAAAAATCTGTCGTCTGTCGCTCGCCTATGCTGTAAGCCTACCACACGGTCGAGAGAGGGAAAGAGAGCCATCAGTGCAGATGCCTGCTCAAGGACGCACACAGTACCAAAGGATGTCCTAAGGTCTTCCTATCGCATCTGCCCTGGCTTCAGCAGCAGTGTTTCTGCATCGATGCTAAGCTCAAGGAGTTAATTGAAACAGTATTGAACGAAAGCAACCAGTGTTCTTTTTGTTTCCGGCGTTGGTTTTTTGACAATGACAGCAAATAAAACACAAATTTGTCAATGTACGTTAGCAGTTTTGTGGTAATGTGCTATTTATGATTTAAAAAACCTGGCCATGCTGCTTTGTACTGCAAGTGTTAGCCCTGTCTGCACGCTAAAGTTATAATTTCGTTTTAGACAACTGTGGATACTGAAATTCTTGAATGTAGTAGCAACAAAATGACTGTAACAAGAGTCAATATAGTAAGCACCAAACAGAATAAATAAATACCATTCGAAATGTTTTGATATTAATAGAGGCATAGAATATACAGTAACGCTGCACAGACTTTCCGATGCACTTAATAGGAATTTTTGAGCCAGATGAAATTGTTGTCAGACATGAAATGATAAGATAACAATTTTTGTAAGTATAATATAGGTTAAAGATTTTGAAGTTTAGATTTTCACGTAGCATATTTTTCAGTTCTGATATTTAGCGCTTGTTCGCACCATTCGCTAAAGAAAGACATTCCGTCCTTAAACTGTTGTTTCCATTAAAAGTACAAATTTTGTAACTGAGCTACATCTACGATTAAAAATTACTGTCACTGTAATTAATTTTGTAGGTTGTGAATTTTATGTGTTAGTTCATTAGGAGTTGCATGCAACGGCTTAACCTTCGGACGAAAACATGAGCGGCTTCTTAAATTTGTAACTATTCACTTTTAAAAGTCTATAGTTGCCTTGATTTGATTCTCAGGTATTCTTTGTGTATAAGCTCACCGTATGGAGCTGGCCATTTTATCCTGGTGGACTCGTGCCAATTCAGGTTATTCGCGCAGGTGAGTCCGAGCAGGTTAGTGTGTTTTACAAGGAACCCCTTGAATGCGAGGTAGCAAGTGCAGTCTCTAGTAAGCCTGGCAAGAGAAATATTAACTGCTAATGGTTCACCGTGTGCATCAGAAGATGCAGAGAACATTCAAAAATGGACATCGTCGACATCCAAGAAAAGTTAAAAATTATCAACTTGCAACATTAATACTGAATATAAATGGCGCACTAAAGTGATCACAAAGGTTTGCACCATCAAGATGGAAGGCGATTTCCTTAATACCGTACTTACAAACCATGCAGGGTTCAGCTAAGTATGCGATCTCAAAGGTGCCCCCCACTCTTGGCCAATGATTCACACCCCCCCCCCCCCCTCCGTAAAACTGCGACCAATCCCCCTCCCAACATCCGAGATATTAGGTACTGTTTTGCCATTTAATATTGTAATTAAATATATTTTTTTACGTTTTGTAAAATGTTTTATAAAGCTCCCTCCCCAGACTGACAAAAAGTACTAATCCCCCCCCCCCCCCCCCCCCCCAGAAATTTCAATGACGCAGTTTGCGTCATGACCCCCGTTTGTGGGCACCTCTAACCGCTCTCAAAGAATGCGTATAGAATCGTATTGCCGGCCGCGGTGGCCGATGGGACTGAGGCGCTTCAGTCACGGGAAAAAATTGTATTGGCGTAGTTTTTGCTTCGTTTCTGGTCTCGGCATAAAAATAACACTGCTCTATGGCAAACTATTCATCCTGAAAAGTGTACCGCATTGCAGTTCACACCACCTGGAACCAGTGGACAAATTCAACCTTGCCTATAAAATAATTATACTATCGCACTATAGCAGCTGCGCCTTCAAAGATAGTCGGTTTTACGATACGCTTTAGACAGACTTTATCGACTTCGGTTGTATGCCAACACATTCAATCAGTTCTCATCGCCCAGTTACACCAAACTAATTCAAAATTATTCGAATGTTTGTATAGCTTATGGGACTTAACTACGGGGTCATCAGTCCCTAAACTTACAAACTACTTATGAACTAACTAATACTAAGGACGGCACAAATATCCATGCACGAGGGGGGATTCGAACCCCCGACCGTAGTGGCCGTGCAGACCGTGACTGGAGCGCCTCAGTCCCCTCGGCCACCGCGGCCGGCCCAAATTAATTCTCATTGCATTTTTTAAAGATGGATACCTAGCTGAACGCCTTGAATAATTTGTAATTCCCAAGGAGTTCGCCTTCGATCTCGATGGTGCGTAACTTTCTGGTCACTGTGGCGCACGGTTTTCCATTTGGTGTTCATGGTACAACTTAATTGTTTGTTTTTAGCACTCCTTGGATGTCAACGATGTCGATTTAGTGAAGCGTAATACATAATGCCACAGAAGGTTGATCCCTGCACCTCCCGGACATTCGTTTTCAGTCAGCCTCATGACACACATGATGAGTCACTACATCTAAATACATAATCCGCAAACCACCTGACGGTGTGTGGCGGAGGGTGCTTTCAGTAGCATTTCCACTTCCTCCTCCTATTCCAGTCACGTATGCTTCGCGGGAAAAACGATTGCCGTAAGCCTCCGTCTTTGCGGTCTTTTCGCGACATACCATATTTACTGGGCTATAGTATCCGCGTTTTTTTTCTTTTCTTTTTTTTTTTTTTTTTTTTTTTTTTTTTTTTTTTTTTTTTTTTCTGAAATTGGGGATGGTACTTTAGGCGAAGACTTTGTGAATTCAGTAGTGCATTCGGTTGGTTCTGGATGGATTAAAATTATTAGCCATTTTATCACGCTTTATACGAAATGTGTCTTTTATTAAAATTCTTTTTATATAATAAATAAATATCACCCGAAATACGAAAACTGCTTACCGGTCATTTACTTTCAGTATTGATGCACGGCATATATATTCTTTACAGACAACTTAAAACGGGTAGCCCTACTATTTATTTTAGCCTGACAGCTCATCTTCACTCTCGTCTTCGCTGATGGCGTTTTCATTACAAGATGGATCTATGTTGTTTTCTAAGCGATCTTTTCAAAGATCGTCTTCTGATCCTCTCGGTTACATGAAACGGCCGGCTTCTTCAAAACCTTTTTTTTTTTAATATCTTAGGAGTAATCTGATTCCAAGGTCGCATAATCCCTTTCGTAGATTAGTACTGTCAAATTTCGTGTACCAAACAATTCATGAATTTTCGAGATTAAAAAAAAGTCATATTTTGAGTAAAATATTAAAGGGGGATACTATAGGCGGTGGGGTTCTGTAGCTGAATAAATACGGTATACGTAGGAGGAAGGAATGTGTTGACTGACTGTTAGAGAAACGTATGCTGGAGTTTCCTGATTATCTCTGTGACGCTTTCGCGCTTACTAAATGAGCCGTAACGGATCGTGCTGCTTGATGTTCTCATGTCCTGGCCGAATTAACAGCTAATATTTATCCTGTCATGACACTTTAAATCGAGTCTTAATAGAGACTGAACTCGCGACCTCGCAGTCAAGGGGTTTCTTGTTAGGACGATGCATGTATCTACGTAGTATATTGACTACCAGCTTTTTACGTTTGCGGAAAATGTAATTAAATGTTCATGCAGTCCAATTTATTGACTTCTTATTATTTTGTCAATTTATTAATTTGTTGCTGTCCCTCTCCCTCATTCTCTTCAACACTGCAGGAATAGATGACTGGAATGTGCATGTCGTTTTATTTATTGCGTAATTATTGTTTTAAAAATTAATGCTCAGGCACTTAGAGTTCCGGTAGAAGATTTTTATAAAGATTATTTACATTTAAATTATTTGCAAATCTTAGGGACTTAACTACGTTGGTCATAAGTTCCTAGGCTTCCAAACTACTTAAAGTAACTTATACCGGGACAACATAAACACCCATGCCTGAGGGAGGACTCGAACCTCCGACGGTGAGCAATCGCGTCCTCCCAGCAAGGCGCCTTAGAGCGCTCGGATACTCCACCGCGGCTCAGTTTTTGATGTAATAACTTTTTTTCATTCAAAACTTTTTGGCATCAGTTTGTAAATTTTTTGGAGCTATAAAAAAGTATTTTTTTGGAAATCACTGATTAATTTTGCCCTACAACACGACGCAATTATCCCCTGACATTCGAAAACTAAAACTAACTCGTAGCGGTGTACACATATAACGCGGCGCGGACGACACCGTTGCTTCCGGTGGCCCCGGCGCCTGAAGGTTAAGTTTGGGGAGCGGTGTTCGTACTAAAAGTGAATGTGTTTACCGCAGAAAATTCGGTACCTGTGTTACGCCATGATGATCAAATACTGACCCTGCCAACCACACGTTTTACTGCAACTCAGCGATGAAGGCAGCACGGAAGGTATTGACGTAAGTCACACAGCCGGCAGGGACGAGCGTTACGTCACGGTTATATACGGTGCGCCAGCTGAAACGCTGGCTGCTCATTTTGTGGTCTCGGCGATAACCCGCATAACCGCGACTAAACAAGGCAGACGCTGAGCGGCCAAAACAGTGTTCCATAAATCGCTGTCGGAATTTAGATTGTGCAGACAAAAAGTAGGTCGCTATTGCTGTGACACTTGATCAAGGGAAAGCAATTGCTGTCTTTCCTAAACTTCTAATTTCCCTCTCACCTCTTTCAGGTTCCTGCCTAATCACACCCTCGGAAATTGCGACATATTCGGGAAAATGCGCATATAATTATGATAACTAGAATAAAAGTGTTGTTACTGCGGTCGGAGGTTCGAATCCCCCCTCGGGCATGGATATTTGTGCCGTCCTTAGTGTTAGCTAGTTTGTACGTTTAGGGACTGATGACCCCGTAGTTAAGTCCCATAAGCTATACAAAAATTTGAACATTTGAATTTTTTGTTGTTACTGGTTCCAGAACGTGTTACAAACGCGTAGACGAAATAAAAAATTGTTAACCTATAGCAAATTGTAAACACTTTTCGTTTTGCTCTATAATGTGGTGCCTTTAACCAAACGGCTATGGTTATATTATTGACATTCAACTTAGCATCTCCCGAAGGCTTTGAACACAGATGCGTCATTACCTGGCATTTAATGCTGTCTTACACACGCATAAGATGAGGCCGACTTGCTGGCTATAGTGCTGGGTACGAATGAGTGTTGGTGCTTCATTCGCTCCCCCCCTTTAATCTCCTAGGACTAAACGGAAAGAAAGAACTCGTAACTGAGAGTCACTTTCAGGTGTAAATACAAATTTATATTAACGTATATACGTATGTATTATATAATTGCCGGAAGTAATGAAAACAATCACAAATAAAAAAAAAAAAATATTTATGCAGCTGCCGATAAGTAAAAACTTCGGATTGTCTTAGAACACTCATTCCGTTACTAGAATGGAGCAGAGCTCGTCCAAGATGCTGCAGAACATCACCACATCAGTTCTAACAGTGAAAAATTGGAGTGGTCGCGCTTTTAACATGCGACTGCAACGGAATTTCTGCGTGTGTTACTAATACAAATGATGTTCGCTAACCTCGCACTGCCGTTTGTATTGTTCAGCGGAACTTCGAACGCATTGCAACCATTGTAACATTT
Source organism: Locusta migratoria (assembly GCA_026315105.1). Taxonomy (NCBI): domain Eukaryota; kingdom Metazoa; phylum Arthropoda; class Insecta; order Orthoptera; family Acrididae; genus Locusta; species Locusta migratoria. Next base: position 500,603,531 of record CM048744.1, on the reverse strand, counting down.
GAACTGTTTCACACACAACAATCTCTTTACTTATGAATATTAATAGCTGTGCATTACTCTCGCTGAAAGTCAGAAATGGCTTGGCCAATCTGAATAACTGTGTTTTGTTTTGTTCGCTTTATTACAGTGATGGTTTATAAAAAGGAGATGCAGCCATAGTAAGAAAAAGGGGGGCACACCGATACTCCTTTGATGCATTATTATACGATATTAATACGTTAATAAGAAAACGTAAGTAACGATTTTTAATTTTATCTTTTTTATATAAAAAAGTCCCTTTGCGTGCTGTTCGTAATCGTCGCTTCGTGATCTAAGGCGTCATGGTACGAACTTGTCGGCCGTTCCCTCCGAAATGTTCAAAATGTTCAAATGTTTGTAAATCTATGGGACTTAATCACTCTGGTGATCAGTCCCTAGGTCCACAAACTACTTGAAGTAACTTATGCTAAGGACAACAAATACACCGATGCTAAGAGGGTGAACTGAACCTCCGTCAGCGAGATTGGCGCGCTCCGCAAGAAGGCGTCTTGGCACGCTCCACCGCGGCTTCGGAGGTTCGAGTCCTCCTTCAGGCTTGGGTTTATGTGTGTGTATTGTCCTTACTGTAGGTTAAATAATTTGTAAGTCCAGGGACTGATGACCGTAATAGTTTGTACTAAGAGGTTTAAAAATATTTGAACATTTGTCCTTTGTGTGTTTGCAATTTATACAAATTTACGATTTTCTTCCGATCTTGATGAAATTTTGCGCAGTTGACATTTAAACCAAGAGGAACGTCGCTATCTACCTAAAATTGTGTGTGTGTGTGTGTATGACGGAGGGTAGTTTACTTGCAGACTTCGATAGATACCTGCAATTTTTTCCTCTCTCGAAGAAATTTTGCACACTTGACGATCAACTCAAGAGGTACCTTATAGAAGAAGTTGTCACTGTTTAGTAATTATTAGAAAGTTCGCTCATGTATGAATAATTTCGTGGAAAGAGTTTTTATAAATCGCAAGTCTGTGTATGGTGCATGGCAAAGTGTATCTTGCGATAAACAGTGTTTCACTGATCACCACGATCACCACGATGTTAGTTGACACGGATAGGGGGAGTAGGAGAAGAACTGAAGAGGCGGAATGGACAGATAAAACGAGCAGAAGAAGGAAGGGAAGGGGCGGAAGAGATGGGTCAAAAGAGGGGAAGGAGAAGATGGAGAGAGATATGGGAAAGGAAGAGATGGACAGAGAGAGAGAGAGAGAGAGAGAGAGAGAGAGAGAGAGAGAGAGAGAGAGAGAGAGAGAGAGAGAGAGAGAGAAAGAAAAAGAGAGAGAATTGAGAGGAGATGGAATGCAAGAATATGTAATAAATAAATACCTAGACAACACAAGGTTTTCAGCTAGTACTAAATGAAACTGTTCTCTAAAACAAAAGTAAATGTACACTTTTGTAAATAAAGGGGAAAATTATTTCTTAACCGAATATGGAATGACTGGCACCGTTATCTTCAGTTTTTTAATGTACTGTATTTTTACAATTGGACAGTATGACAGACCGTCAGAAACCAGTGGCGCAGCCAGTATTTGGTTCTGGGGGGTGTAACATCTCTGGAAAGGTCGCAAACAGTGGTGGACGTGAGCGGTGGCGATACGGGCCGCCAGAGGGCGCCCGCGAGTGTGAGCAGAGCAGAGCAGAGCAGAGCGCTCACGTGTAGAGGAGAGGCCTGCTGACTGCTGAGGCTGAGGCGACGGCCTTTCTCTCAGTCGCTCTCCGTCGGTCTCAGTTGCTGTTGAGATCTACTAGCAGTCGTTTTTACTTGCAATTAGACATTGTATTGCTGCTAGTATCATTTTGTCTAAGTTGAACTGTTTCTTTTTAATTTTTTTTTAATTTTTTTTTTATTAATGTTAGCAAATGATGAGATTGTAGTTTATGCCAGTTTTGTATGGACCGCGCGTGTTGCGCACTGATGGTTACTTGCTATTAAAATATTATGTTCTCAGTTTCAGACAGTAACCAACTGTACTTAATACTCACCTGTTCCAATACGTATAAGCCTGCCCCGAATTCATGGCATCGAACCTGCAATTTTGTTAATCACCGTGCTAAATATTGGCTCAGGGGCATGGAATTGTAAGGAAACGGCGTTGTTGCCTTCCACACGGAACTAATAAGGTAATTATGTATTTTTACGGAAAAAGGGGTGTTGTAGGGGAGGGGGGAGGGTGCGCTCATTTTTTAAAAATTAAGCCGACTGCAGAGGTGACCCAACGACACACGAGATATTATGTCGTGGATTCCTAGTTTATTAATTAATAGAAGTGGTTTTGCCATTTGATATTAAAATTAAATATCATCTATTTGAATTTTTGTAAATTACTTTATAAAGCCCTCTACTTCCCCCCCGAGGCTGGTCAAAAGTATTCATTTTTGAACCCCCTCCCTCCCCCTCCCAGAAATTTCAATGAAGCAGTTCGCATCTTGACCCCCCCTACGGGCACCTCTGGCATACTGAATTTATTAAGTAGGAAAGGGTTCTTATCATTCGCTATCAGAAATTTAAGAAGTTCGCCGGTGTTATAACTGTTTAATTGATATGAGTCCATGACTAAAAACTGAACTACAATAACACTATTGTTGTTCGTAGTTTTCGGTCACCTTTATAAGATTCCACCACTCGGTGGCGCTGCTGACCTGCTAGGCAGCGGGTCGCCGCATATGAACAATCAGCTCGTTAACTTCAACGTAGCAGTAACAATAGCAGCAGCATCACGGCTGGTCGCGGCGGCATTAAAATCGCTCGCAGTAACAGCAGCACACGTTCTCAGTGGCGGCATCACGTTGGCCACTTACTGTCACGTTATCTTGTGCTTGTTCAAATGTTTGTAAATCTATCGGACTCAACTGCGGGGTTATTGGTCCGTAGCTTACAAACTACTTCAACTAAGTTAAACTAACCTAAGGACAACACGCACATTCATGCCCGATGGAGGATTCGAATCTCCGACGCGGGAGGCTGCGCGATCCGCAACTAACTTGTGCTTGGCATATTATAGTTGTGATTAATCACATGTGTACTACTTCAAATTTCGGTTCCGTTCCCCCATTTTTTTTAAAGAAAAAAATCTTTGGGAGGTGCTGGGGGGGGGGGGGGGCTTCACCTTTCACCGTGGCTGCGCCACTGGACAGAAGTATTGCTTTGAGGCAAGTGTTTGTGTTGAGAGGGGAATGAATTGAAAGGTGTCGTGGCGCCGTGGGAAGGGGGCCAGCGGCGGAAACTGGCAGGGTGATCCAGATATCGCGAACAAAGGCTGGCGCCAGCACCTGCCAGCAACACCTGCCGCCGCTTAGCCATCGCTGCCGTCTGGTAATCACCATTGCAACGGCCCTCACACCTCACTGTCGTATATATTGACAAGTTGCGTGCGGTACATCTCGACTCGAAATTAACACTGAAAAGTCATACCGAATATATGCCAACATACAGGGTGTTACAAAAAGGTACGGCCAAACTTTCAGGAAACTTTCCTCACACACAAAAAAAGAAAATATGTTATGTGGACATGTGTCCGGAAAAGCTTAATTTCCATGTTAGAGCTCATTTTATTACTTCTCTTCAAATCACATTAATCAAGGAATGGAAACACACAGCAACAGAACGTACCAGCGTGTCTTCAAACACTTTGTTACAGAAAATGTTCAAAATGTCATCCGTTAGCGAGGATACGATACGCACCCACCCTCCGTCGCATGGAATCCATGATGCGCTGATACAGCCCTGGAAAATGGCATATTGTATCACAGCCGTCCACAATACGAGCACGAAGAGTTTCTACATTTGGAAATGTTCAAATGTTTGTAAATCTATGGGACCAAATTGCGTGGTCATCAGTCCGTAGCTTACAAACTACTTAAACCTAGGTGAACTAACCTAAGGACAACACACACACCCATCTCCCAGCGAAGACTCGAACCTCCACGGCGAGCAACCGCGCGCTCCGCAACGAGACGCTTGAGACCGCTCGGCTACTCCACCGCGGCTCTACACTTGGTACCGGGGTTGCTTAGACAAGAGATTTCAAATGTCCCCATAAATGAAAGTCAAGAGGGTTGAGGTCAGGAGAGCGCGGAGGCCATGGAATTGGTCCGCCTCTACCAATCCATCGGTCACCGAATCTGTTGTTGAGAAGAGTACGAATACGTCGACTGAAATGTGTAGGAGTTCCATCGTGCATGAACCACATGTTGTGTCGTACTTGTAAAGGCACATGTTCTAGCCTTGGGTATTTTGACAATTGTCTGCACGAATTATTTCAATTTACATTTAAAGAGAAATACTAAAATGATCTCTAACATGGAAATTTAGCGTTTCCGGACACATGTCCACATAACATATTTTTTTTCTTTGTGTGTGACCAATGTTTCCTGAAAGTTTGGCCGTACCTTTTTGTAACACCCTGTATATTGTTACCAGCCACCTGCATAGGTATACATGATCATCATAATAAAATAGAAGAAATCACATCGAAAACAGAAAGGTTTAGGTGTTCCGATTCCCTCGAGCTATTAGAGAATGGAACTATAGAGAAATATAAAAGTGGTTCGATGAACCTTCTGCTATTCACTTCAGTATCACTTGCAGAGTGCCGGCCGCGGTGGCCGAGGGGACTGAGGCGCTTCAGTCACGGTCTGTACGGCCACTACGGTCTGGGGTTCGAATGCCCCCTCGGGCATGGATATTTGTGCCGTCCTTAGTATAAGATAGTTGATAAGTAGTTTGTAAGTTTAGGGACTGATGACACCGTAGTTAAGTCCCATAAGCTTAACAAACATTTGAACATTTGAACTTGCAGAGTATCCATGTAGATGTACAATATACTTGTACTAAATTAAAACGTGCTGAGTATTCATTAGGTGTACTAAGCTCCTGTGTTAGTTGGAAGCTATTGCTTAATGCATACTACGCGTTTTTTCACATTAACTTGACATATGGTATTTTTCTATGTGACAACTCCCATGGAGTTGAACAAGTTCTTATTTTGCAAACAAAGGCAATCAAATGCATCTCTGGATTCAGAAATAATTAGACTTGTAGACCATATTTCAAGGATAAAAAATATCAACAGTTATGTCCTTTTTATTACGGTGACTATTACATACGAAGGCTGGAAATTAATTAGTGGCAACTATTTATTCACAATTGATACAAAAGCGTTACGTATTTGCATCTATCACTGTCCTTCAGAGTAGTCATGTTGTGTACAACTCGTTTTCAGCGTTGTGGAAGGCGTAGTATACCGTTATCAGAGCCTGTTCTCACAATCAGTGACGCAGCCAGCACAGTGTCAAAAGGGGGCGGGTCCGAATGGTTAATGAGAAAGTTACAAAGGCTCATGTTTTTCATTTATTCTAAAAACATCCTTAGGCTAACATATTTTTTATATTTTACGCACATAGTTTGCGTTTGTAAGACCTTCTTACAAATACTGCAATATTTTATATACAAAATCGAGGTAAACATTTCTTAAAATTGTTTCAATATACGCCAGGTTATGAACTGTAGCCTGAAACTGAAGAAACTACAAAAAGGTAGGAAAATAAGGAGATGGGACCTGAATAAATTGCAGGAACCTGAAGTTCTTGAGAATTTCAGAGGGAGCTTTAGGCAACAATTGACAGAAACAGGGGAAAATAAAACAGTAGAGGAGGAATGGGTAGCATTGAGAGATGAAATAGTGAAGGCAGCAGAGGACAAAATAGGTAAGAAGGCAAGACCTACAAAAATCCTTGGATATCACAGGAGATACTAAATTTAATCGATGAAAGGAGAAAATATAAAAATGCAGTAAGTGAATCAGGCAAAATGGAGTACAGACGACTAAGAAATGAGATTGACAGGATGTGCAAAATGGCTAAGCAGGAGTGGCTAGAAGGCAAATGCAAGGATATAGAAGAATGTATAAATAGGGGAAAAATAGATACAGCCTGCAGGAAAATAAAAGAAACATTTGGAGATAAGAAAAACAGCTTTATGAATATCAAGGACTCTGATGGAAAACCAGTTCTCAGCAAAGAAAGGAAAGCTGAAAGGTGGAAAGAGTGTATAGAGAGGCTCTATGAAGGAAATGAACTTGGCGGCAATATTGTAGAAAGGGGAGAAGAAGTAGATGAGGATGAAATAGGAGATACTATACTGAGAGATGAATTTGACAGAGCACTGAAAGACCTAAGTCGAAACAAGGCCCCTGGAGTAGATGATATTCCGCCAGAGCTACTGAAGTCTCTGGGAGAACCAGCCATGACAAAATTGTTTCACCTGATGTGTAAGATGTATGAGACAGGTGAAGTACCCTCAGACGTCAAGAAAAATGTTATAATTCCCATTCCAAAGAAAGCAGGTGCGGTCAGGTGTGAAAACTACAGAACCATTAGTTTAATAAGTCATGGTTGCAAAATATTAACACGAATTATTTACAGAAGGATGGAAAAGCTGGTAGAAGCCGACCTCGGGAAAGATCAGTTTGGGTTCAGGAGAAATGTAGGAACTCGGGAGGCAATACTGACTTTACGGCTTATCCTAGAAGATAGATTAAGAAAAGGCAAACCTACATTTTTAGCTTTTGTAGATTTGGAGAAGGCTTTTGACAATGTTGATTGGAATAAACTCTTTCAAGTTCTGAAGCATGCAGGAGTAAAATATAGGGAGCGTAAGGTTATTTACAACTTGTACAAAAACGAGACAGCGGTTGTCAGAGTTGAAAGGCATGAAAGGGATGCAGTGGTTGGAAAGGGAGTAAGACAGGGTTGAAGCCTTTCTCCAATGTTATTCAATTTGTACATTGAGCAAGCTATAAATGAAAGCAAGGAGAAATTTGGAGAAGGAATTAAAGTTCAGGGTGAAGAATTATAAACATTGCGTTTTGCCGACGACATAGTAATTCTGTCAGATACAGCAAAGGACCTGGAAGAGCAATTGAACGGAATGGACAGTGTGCTGAAAGGTGCATATAAGAAGAACATTAACAAGAGCAAAACTAGGGTAATGGAGTGCAGTCTAAGAAAATCAGGTGATGCTGAAGGAATTAGATTAGGTAACGAAGCAATAAAGGAGGTAGATGAGTTTTGTTACTCGGGCAGTAAAATAACAAATGATGGTCGCAGTACAGAGGATATAAAATGCAGAATGGCAATGGGTAGAAAAGTATTCTTGAAAAAGAGAAATTTGTTAACATCGAATATTGATTTAAGCCTAAGGAAGTCCTTTCTGAAGGCGTTTGTATGAAGTGTTGCCTTGTATGGGAGTGAAACATGGACGATAAACAGTGCGGACAGGAAGAGGATTGAGGCTTTTGAAATGTGGTGCTACAGAAGAATGCTGAAGATTAGGTCGGTGGATCGCGTAACTAATGATAAGGTACTGAACAGAACTGGGGAGAAAAAAAATTTCTGGCATACCGTGACTAAAATAAGGGATAGATTGGTAGGGCACATTCTTAGACATCAAGGAATTGTGAATTTAGCGTTGGAGGGAAGTGTGTGGGGTAACAACCGCAGAGGAAGACCAAGAGATGGATACAGTAATCAGATTCAGACAGATGTAGGTTGCCGTTCTTATGTGGAGATGAAGAGGCTTGCTCAGGATAGGGTATTGTGGAAAGCTGCATCAAACCAATCTCCGGACTGAAGACCACAACAACAACAAAACGCCAGCAGAACCTTCAGTTGTTAGTCCAAATGAAGTCAGATTATCAGAATAAGAAGGGTTTCTTTGTATTTGAACACTGGCAACGACACGGTTGCAAGTCACTAAGCTCGCTGCCTGTCAGCCACGACTGTAGCTCGGTGTTTCACAAAAATCTGCCTTAATTTTTGCATCAGTATAAATACCTTGCATATTTATTTAGGAAGCGTAAGTCTAGGATTTTATTTCCAAGATTATTAGTTCTTTTACTCTTGTTGGCATTGCAAGGCATCTATCCTCTAGATAAAATATTACTCTGAAACATAACTTTAAAAAGTATTACACATACTGAGTGAGGGCCTTATGATATGCTGAAATATTGCCACTCCAAATAACGACTTCACTGCTGTAAACAGATAAATAAGCTATTATAGTAGTACTCATTATAACTTACCATAACGGTAGTCGACAAATGAAAGTCGAGTTGTCTCTTTTTTCTTATTATGAACTTACTCATAATTGGAAACTTAACAGCACAAAAGAAATAAACGGCAGCGGCAACATTTCATTGTAGTGCTTAACATAGCAATAATGGAGTAAGGCAACAATGGATAACGGGTAAAGGAGGACTGGGCAAAAGCCGATGCTGTTATCGATGTGTCTATAATTAAAATCTATAGATGGCTTTGTTGACTGTCGATAGTGTGTATCCCTTTTTCGGTGTATGAGTGATAACAATATCATTCAGTTTCACTATACAGTAGCTAGGTCGTGTCTTATTTCATTTAGTCCCTTCGGAGGTTCGAGTCCACCATCGAGCATGGGTGTGTGTGTTGTCCTTAGCATAAGTTTGAGTAGTATTTTGTCGTTTAGGTGATGGGGGTTCAGGACCCCAAGACACCCCCCCCCCCTTTGTCTACGTCCTTGCTGTTCTGTTGATAGTGCGAATGGAGCGGTCTACTGCCTGCCGAATCTGTGGAACAGTTCTGAGGCGAATGCCATGAAGTGGTTCCTTCATCTTCGGAATCAAATCAAAGTCAAAATGACTTACGTATGGTGGATGGTGCAGTACTTCCTAGTCCCATCGACCGAACAGAGCAGCCACAGTTTACGCTGTATGCGCCCCCGCATTGTCGTGCGAAGTGATGGGTGGTTTGCGCAGAAAGTGTTGCCGCTTCTTTAGCAAAGCTGGTCGCAGGTGATGCTCCAAAATCAAACTGTAATACTGTTCATTCAACCTTGATCTTGTTTCAAAACATAGTGACACCGTTAAATCAGACCGCTCGCTCACTAGTTACTGTGTTGCCCCCAATTGTGTGCACGCCGGTGACGTGGGACGGGCTTGCTCGGAGGTAAGGTAGGTATGTCAACACCGTGTGCTATCAGCGGCAATAGTAGATTCCATTGCACAGTGTTTCCACAGCAGTGTTGTCACTGTTTACATTCCAAGTCTCGTACAAAAGAAAAACTGAACAGTCACAAATTACGACAATCTGTCCCTCAAAGTAACACATGCATAAAACAGCAGACTGACATCGCAGTCGCCACACCTAAGAAGACACAGTGCAGTTATAAATACATGGAGTGTATCATTCGGAAAGGATTTACAATGTTATCACGAGAACAATGTTTTTTTCTTCGTACCTATTTAACATGTTGCCAAATGAATTATATGCCTACAATGTGTGCTTCAGTACTTTTAAAGACACCATACTAAAATGACTTAAGGAAAAAGCATATTATACAACAGAAGAATACAAAATATGTCCTCAAGATGACCTAATTCTAACATAGTTCCACCAAGATAAAGCTCATGTATACGGACATGTGAGTCTATCATATATAGTAAAATGGACAATTTTGTATCATTATAGCCAATAATGGCCTGAAAACTTTTTTATAATATATACGTCACTTATGTAATTGCATATTTAAATGTGCATGTGCTGCACAAATGACGATATCGAATGAGTTTTTAATGCTTATAGGTGGATAGCAAATAAATAAATAAAATAATAACGCTGTTTAGTAACAATTATTTGTCAAAGGTAACGGACAGTTTTGGTATTATTATTTCTATAAATAAACTTCAACTAAGTTCCTGTCATCGGAAATCTATAACGAAAGAGTAGCTACTGTTTGTTGCATACGGAACATTTTTTGTTGCCTGAATCTGAAGACAGCACAATATTCTAGTACATATTATTCCAATACGTACATAGGAAAGTATGATGTCTGAATTGTAATTTTAGTGCTGTTACTGCATTTAATTCCTGCTCTTTTATTTATAACGTTTTAATTTGAAAATTACGTAAGCAATAATGAGCCTACTGTAGTCACGTGAAATGTCACATTTGAATAGTATCTTATCTCCGATGTTATATTCTTTTCTACAACTCCCGGACAAAGAAAGAATCAGACCCGCAAATCCTTTGGCCATCTTATACAGAAATGTTTGTTTGATGAAAACCATACGTAATCAAATACCGTGGATAATCTACAGTTAATGTACAAAGTAATGTGTTGGAATCGTTCAAAATACAAATTAAGTACAATGTCGTAATTAACATCAGTGTATTATTGTTTATAATAAACTATATTATAATCATTGTAACATTCGTGAAAATATGGTACTTACAAATTTCATACTCTGGAGTACTTTCTAACAGGCAGCTGACGTTACTGAACAGTGATGTTATTCGTCATCGGAATTACTGATTTAATCAATTTTATGATGAGTTTTTCTGGGACGTGACTGTCGATGATTGAGTTAGCTTGTCACGACTTCGAAACATAATAAATTGCATCTGCCACAGTTAATTGTTTTTAACATCAAGTTTGTTGACAGTGTCAACAGTTGGAGACTGCGATCTATCGTTGAATATAAGGAAGGATAAATCCTCAGAGTCAAGATCACCAATTTTATTATACGTAATTTCAGCTCTTTATGAGCCACCTTCAGATTTATAAATCAGAATATAGACAGATGCAACATTTTATCGTCATCACAATATTAAGTCTAAAAATGCGACAACGGCTTAGTAACAGCAAAACATATTAAGGTAATTTTATCGAACATACCATAAACGTGTTTGAAATTCATGAGCGTCATATTCTACACCTAAATGGGAAACTCTGCAAATCACATTTAAGTGCCTGCCATTCCATTCTCGAATAGCTCGCGGGAAGAAAGAACATCTGAATCTTTCCGTATGAGCTCATATTTTATTCTGATGATCATTTCTACCTATGTAGTTGGCAGTCAACAATATATCCTCGCATTCGGAGAAAAATGTTGGCGATTGGAGTTTCGCAAGTAAAACACGCCGCAGCGATAAGCGCCGTTGTTGTAATGATTCCCATCCCAGATCCTGTATCATTTCCGTAACACTGTCTCCCCTGTATCGTGACAATACGAAACGGGCGGCCCTTCTTTGGACTCTTTCGATGTCCTCCGTCAAATCCACCTGATAAGGATCCCACACTGGGCAGCAATAATCCAAAATAATGACGGACAAGCCTGATTTATGCAGTCTCTTTAGAAGAGACTAAAGCACATCACATAATTAAAGCAATAGTCATTACATCGACAAATAATTTCAATGTTCATAAATGGTAAAATAATACAGTACAGGTCGTGTTGTTGACTCGGTGCATTTCGGTTGTGTTATGCGCCGCCAGTGCTGGGTCCGGTTTGAATTCTGACGTAGCACAGTATGCTGAGGACCTTTCTTCGTAGACACCGTTACAAAGGAAGTAACCACGGTTTCTTTTATTACGTTTAATATTTTTATTGTTTTTTTGTTTTAATATTCTTGTACAGATTATCTGATGATGAGGGCTCGACCCTGGAAACGCGTCATATTTTAGTGTTTTTACATGATATCTGTGGTTGAGCCTACTGGACAAAATTATTAAGTAATATAACCACGACCTCACATCCATTATGGATATAATTAAGTTGAAATGTTTGTAACTCTATCGGACTCAACTCGCGTGGTTATTAGTCCGAAGCTTACAAACTACTTAAACTAAGTTAAACTTACCTAGGGACAACACATCCATGCCCGAGGGAGGATTCGAACCACCGACGCGGGAGGCCTCGCGATTCGCAACGTGGCGCTCCAGACCGCACGGCTACTCCAACGCGGCTAACTGCTACAGTTACTATTGATGTGTAGTAACTAAGTTGCTTTTTCTGCGAAGTAACTTTAAAAACGTAGTTTTCCCAACTTGGTCTATTGCCTTTTCTTCGTATGTCTCTATTTAAATACTCGAACGCAGTATTCGATGCTTGTATTTATTTTAATATCAGCCTTTCACATACTATTGTTTCTCTTGTTTTCCATTTGGGATCAATCTTTTAGAGTCGATACGATCATGTTTTGCCTCTGGCTGTTTATGTCAATGTTTTTCTATTTTCTCTATCTTATTTTATTGTCCAGTTTTCGCCATTTACCTAGTTCAAAATAAAGATGTAACTTCCATGTAAAAGCTGGCTCCTGGACGCAATGGAATACCAGAACCAAGAAGGGAGAGTGTCATTCGGAAAGGATTTAGAATGTCGTCATGAGAACACTTTTTTTTTTAATTTGATAATAGCCATACTGGATTTTCTTGGCTCATCGCGACAGTGAAATAAATGTAAAACTTCATAGCATAGTTTTGTACTATACCAAGGTACATTTGCATGTCGAAACTTCATGATCAGGACACGCGTTCTTATATCACTGCGATGTCAACACGTCGGAAACGCGTAGTTCTAAATGTTGTTGATTTCTATCATGTATGACATCACAATGAGGTAACGGCAACATTCGCAGATACGCTGAACTGGCATGTTGACTCTACGGTTGCTGTTTAGGGTTTTGAAGAGACTTAGCAGCTAAGGTCATCAACGTCTTATTCACGTCTCAGAATAGAATCTATGAAGTCAGTCAGTCTGCATTTAGAGTTAATCCAATGTGCACGTGTGCATGTTTGTAAATGTTTGCGTGTGTATGTTTGTAAATGTTTGCTTGTGTATGTTTTTAAATGTTTGCGTGGTTTGTATCCCAGGTGGGACGTGGGTATCAGCTCAGTACTCACCAAATGGAAAGTGGAAAACTGTTTGGAAATCACATCCAGGCGCGACGGCTAACCATACCTTGTTGTTAATGCTTGAAGCCACAGACGAAGTTGCCCGAAAGAACAAACACCACGATATTGTATATAAATAAAGAGTAACTTTTCAAAACGCGATTAGTCCACAAATAAAAATTTTACAGGAGAGCGAAATACTGATATTAGCAAAGTTGTAGAGTAAATTAGGAATTTTGTATAAGAAATTATGAAGCTTCAAGAAGTTAGAAGATTGGAATGAGTGAGACAAATCTCACTCAGTAATATACACTACAGAACGACATCTGTAAAATCATGTAGACACTGTACAAGTGTTATTTTCTTTGCTGCTTTGCTAGCTATTCTATCACGCTAGCACGTAAAATATACAAAAGCGGCCTAGAGTCTTTTTATAGCGTTTTTACTGCGTTATTGTATATAGATGTGAAAAATTCCATATTTTGATTTTGAGGCATGGATCGAAACAAAACAATCTCCAGAACATATCGGCTTTCAACTGCATGACGCAAAACTGGGACCTTAACTTTTATTTGATATAAAATGTTGTCTGTGATTAATAAGTTAGTAAATTAACATTAGTGAGATATGTATGGAACATGATGACAGACCGCTTTATTAAGTTCAGAGTACCCATCAAGTAAATTGTGGCACCCACGTCAATGAACGGAATCAACTCGAATACAAGAAAAGTTTTATTCCACGTTTAAAACATACACAAATCTTTAAAAATACTATTAAGGGTCATCATAATTGTACTTTAAGTAACAAAACTGGTACTGAAAAAAGTCTTTAAATTTTCAAAAATTAAATCAGAAAACATTCGAGTAACTGGTCCCAATAAAGAAGTATAATGTGCTCATATTATAGTTCAGGGGCGATGTTAAAATTCGTTGGAAGAAAATACACACTTGGAAGGGAAAACCACCGATTAGTTATTTATTCAGCTTAACTGGTTTCGACAAGCAAAGTTGCCATCATCTGATTCGGTATACAGTGTGTAAATATATGTACGCACTTTACAAAATAGTAAAGTTAAATAATAGCATAAATGACAATGTGAAAAGACATACCCCTTGTTTTTCACATTTACCAAAAATAGCTAGGACCCGCACAGGATATTTACATAAAAACGTGAGCATTACGTTTGTCTCTCTCTCAATAACAACAGCGGTAAACACATTAATAATATTATTGATAAAATCACTGACAAGACCACTGTTAAAATCATTATTAACAGACAGCGCGAGCGGAGTGTAGCACGTCATTAGTAAGCTTAATAATGCGGGAGCGCAGCTAAACCAGACATGTGCACGATGGTGGTTACTATTTTATATGTATTTTACTATTTTAACTTTGACCAGCCATCTATTTTGTTTGTGACTATCCACCACGACATGATTTTATATATAACTATCAGCCAGTATACCTACAAGATTTTATCTGGAGCAGTATTATAAGCAGTTTAATGTCAATGAGACATTAGAAAGTTTGAAGATTACGTTTTATTTGCTTTTATACTTCACAGATTGTACTTATCTTGTAATAATTACATGTAATCACATTGTTTGTACATGTTACGTACAGACCAGATGATGACACTATAGAGTGTCGAAATCTGTCGTCTTGAATATATAAAATAAAAATTGCGATCTTGGCCTCTATCCTTCCATTTATACAATAAGATCGCTCCCTAAGATGAGTAAATTAAGCAACCGAATTGTTGTTCAACATCAGACAGTTGCCACTAGAGGGCGTTACTGATAAAATTCATCTCTAACATAAGATACTTCCAACCCACAGTGCTATAGATATTAAAAATCGAAGTTCAACTTATAATTATTTACAATCTTCAATAATCCCAATACTTCAAGAAAATAAACATCAGGCGACACATGCGCATATACCAAACTCTGTATCGTAACATTTGTTACAGATTTAAAAACTCGCCAATTTAAACAAAAATTATATCAGACAAGAGACGAACAAATGCAATTTTTTCAGCTGACAATATTCGTTTATAATAGGAGGAGATACATGTTATCACTATTATATCAGGGGATGTTGGTGTTTTAGGGGACGCTTGATTTTCTTTACTTTAGACATCCAGTAGTGTGAAGTTTTTGTTGTAGTTTTATTTCTTGTAGATTAATAGTGTTAATAGTAGTCACCCTATTTTTACAGAGCGAAATTTGGATTACCGTAGTTAGTTAATAAAATCGTACTTGAGTAGTACCATAAATTAGAAAACATTTACGTTGCAATTTGTTCTTTAGTACTGTAAAATTTTACCACGAGTGATAAGTGTGGGCTCTGCAGTATCTGCGTGAGTAGTGGGTTATTGTTTGAAATTTGTATAAAGTATTTTGATGGGGGAGTGCTGTGGGGAAGCCAGTGGGCATTTTAGGGAGATCCTAGATCCTCTCTTCGAGTTGCAGGCTATGTAGTAGGAATACGTTAATAGAGGAACAGGAGTGTAAGAGCTATACCCTTCGGGTGCAGTTGCAGAACGCAAAGGAAGAATTACACTACTGGCCTGTGTTCCTGAAGAAGACGTGGATCGTCGTCAACTCGTCGCGTCGTCATCGATTGACAAAACTGAAATATTATGAGGCCACAGATACACACTTTGCACACGTAGTTGTAGGAGCAGATGTCGATCAACCTACACCAAAACATAAAAATAAAGGACCAAGAGTCCCTGTACTCACATGTAGGATGTTTCTCTTGCAGCTTTTAAATAAATATGAAATGAAATAACTTTTATCATGTGATATTATGTCAAGAATGAATTGTAGTCAATTGTACCATGTTTAGTTGTGTGAATTATTTACGGTTTCATGTCATTTTGTTGTACACTACTGGTCATTAAAATTGCTACACCAAGAAGAAATGCAGATGATAAATGGGTATTCATTGGACAAATATATTATACTGGAGCTGACACGTGATTACATTTTCACGTAATTTGGGTGCATAGATCCTGAGAAATCAGTACTCAGAACAACCACCTCTGGCCGTAATAACGGCCTTGATACTAAACTTCTAACTGTTGTTATTTATAGGTGTCGTGACTGATTTTAACACATTTCTGCTCAAGCTAGAGATGGCTTTAAGTTCAATTTATAGGAAGTAGAAAAAATTAGTTGTAAGTGGTGATTTAAATATTAATTGTGTACGCGATTGTGCAGGAAAAAGGACGCTTTTAGACCTCTAATTCTTATCATCCGTTGCAAACAGTTTTCTGTCCAATGAGAGTGCAGAGAACAGCAGCATAACCGTAGACAAAGTTTTTGTTCATTCTTTATTATTAGAGGGGCATTCTGTTAGCAGAATAATGGATGGCCTTTCAGCCCATGATGCACAAATTTTAACTTTAAATGGTTTTGTGCTCAACTATCTGTTAAATATAATTATAAACTGTTTGAAAAACGAATCCAGTTGCAATAGAGGTATTTTCAAACATAATTATGGAACAAGATTGACAGCGGGTTTATTGTGCTGATAATATAGACGATTTAATACGATGCTTTCCCTAACACTTTTCTCATGATCTTTGAAAGTTGCTTTCCATTACAATGCTCAAAACAAGGCACTACCACTAATAGGCAGCCTAGGTGGCTGACAAAGGGGATAGGAATATCGTATAAAACAAAGCGGACTTGTATCAAAAACTTAGAAGCAGTCAGAATCAAGCAACGGTAGCCCATTTCAAACATTACTGTAAGGTTCTAAAAATGCCATTAAGAAGGCAAAGATTATGTGGTATGCAGAAAGAGCAGCTAATTTTCACGATAAAATTAAAACCATATAGTCTGTCGTGAAGGAAGTATCTGGTCAGCAGCACAGAGGTAAAGATATAAAGTCTGTGTGTAATGGAAATTTATCCGTTACTGATATGTCAGATATATGTGCAGTATTGAGTAATCACTTTCTTAATATAGCAGGTGAATTAAGGGGAACCTTAGCTCCTACAGGTAGTCTTACACGCATCTTAGAAAATAGAATTCGGAGATTGTTATCTGAAATAGTCCTCCGTGATACTGACAAGGGAAACATTGAGTCAATAATAAAATCACTAAGGACTCTTATGAATATTATGGGGCTCTAGCAGGATACTTACGTACTGTTCCGCCTCTGTTAATCCAGTACTTAGCCATACATGTAATTTTTTCTTTCGGAATAGCCAGTTTTCTGATAGATTAAAGTACTCCGTAGTGAAACCACTTTATAAAAAGGGATAAAGGAATAATGTAGACATCTTTAGACCTGTTTCTAATTTTCTTTGCTATCAGTTTTTGCTTAAGTTGTTGAAAAGGCTGTTTATTCCAGATTAATAGATCATTTCAGTTCCCAGAATTTGGTTTCAGAAGACACCTGAAGGATTAAACAAAAAACTGCGAAGTCTAGGCGTTTATTATTAAAATGACTTTAAAAAGGCTGTTGGGCTGCAATAACGACAAAGATCCAGGGAGTGATGGATTCTTTATTTTTTTTTACGCGTTCCGTGCTATGCCCATCATCAGAGAGTCTAAAAATATAGATGTAAACGAAAATTTGCAAAGTTAAACATACTTGTTTAAAATTTAAAAGTGGAATAGGGTAAACCAAAATTCGCCATACCGCAGGTCACACATAAAGTACAAAAACAGGGTGTTATAGGCCACGTATAACAGGTTTTGAGTAGTCATGAAACTCAAAGTGGTGTCTTCAGCTTGACAGACTGTTCACGTATCCAGTAGTTCTAGGTGTATTCTTTGATTTAACAAAAGCATTTTATTGTGTAGATCACAAGACATTGTTGCAGAAGTTGGAACATTATGGAGTAAGAGGAGTAGCTCACAGTTGGTTCACCTCTTAGTTTAATGACAGACAGCAGAAGGTGATCCTCCGCAGTGTTGAAAATGATTGTGATATGCACTCACAGTTAAGTGGTTACCCACGGTTCTGTTCTGTGGCCACTGTTGTTTATCATTTATATAAATGATATGCCTTCAAGTCTAACAGGTGGTTCTCATATATTTCTGTTTGCTGATGTCATTAGCTTGGTAGTGAAGGATATTGTTGGCAATATTGATGCAGTATCAAATAAGTAAGCTTATTTATGCTAAATTACAGTAAAACTCAACAACAACTGACATTTCAATTACACAGAATGGGCACATGATAAGTAAGTCTGAACAGTTCAAATTTCAAGGTATTCAGATAGGTCGTGGGAGGCCAATGTTCAGAATCTTGTTTAAAAACTAAATGACGTTTTGTATACCAATCAAACAGTTTGTGAAATAAGTGACAGTTCAACAGAAAAAGCAGTCTACTTTACTTATTTTCATTCGCTTATGACGTATAATATATTTTTTTTTTCTTTTTTAAGAGGTGAGGGTTAATACCTCTGGTTCAAAAGGAGTATTTATTACACAGAAATATGTGGGGTTAGCTCGCGTACTTCTTGTTGATCCCTGTTTAGTAGCCTGCGAATTCTGACATTAGCCTCTCGATACATATTATCTTTAATGTCGTTTGTTTTTAATAGTATTTGGCTATTCCCAGGATTAGCTGCTTTCATTCAGTTAATAATAGACAGAAATCAAATCTTCATTTGGATCACACGTTCTTGACACTTGTGCAGAAACGCGTGCAGTATTCTGTCGCATCCATTTTTAATAACCTGCTACAAGAATTCAAAATGCTTAGATGTAATCCCCGGAGGTTCAAGGCAAAACTGAAAAGTTTCCCCATGGCTCACTCTTTCTATTCTGTTGTTGAATTCTTGGAAAAAAGAAAGAAAATTAACCTGATTTCTATGTTACGTAAAATGATTTTTTTTTCTTATGCTTAGACGTGCCGAGTGCATAGGATTGCTATACGTTTCACTTTATCTATTATTACTCTTTTGTTACATTTTGATGTACTGACTCATTCCATGACCATGGAGACTTGCTCCTCAATTTGGTCTTGCAGAACAAGATAAATGTAAATAAATAAACAAACTAAGTTACGGTTCCAACAAATACATAGTTACATATACTAATAGGTGTTTATAATTTTTATATTTATCTTTATTATTATATTTTTCATATTAGAAAAGTGAACATATTTTTACTATATAAGTTTGGTTAACCAGAAATAATAAATAATAAAATAGAAATAAATTCCTACTGCAGTTAAAGAATACACTTGTATAGTAGGACAATTTTACTGCATATGGTATACACCTTATTGGTTACCTTTTTATATGAATAGCCAAATGAAGAACACCTACATTCAACATCCTAAGTAGAAATACAATCCCAGGTTGGATATATGAATTTTTTTTAAACAATACATGTACTGAGCCATTATAGCTATGGATCACATGTATGAGTGATGTATGAAGTTAACTATTACGTATATATGAATGTTTGTCTGTATGTCATTTTTGTGTTCATAAACCATTCATTCGATTGCAATGAAACTTTGGTGAACCGTTCACCGTACGCCCGCGAAGGTTCCTGACCAAAACTCAGAAGATATGACGTCATAAATGACAAGAGGCCACCGCGTGAGAATACCCAGATTTATGAATCAATTATTGGAAAATGCGAGTAGTTAGGGACCTTCAAAAACGTTTGCTTGTAATTTCGGACGTTTATAAACTGTTTTGTAACTGCAGCAACGCACCGGGTACCAGCTAGTTGTCAATAAAATTGTCCTATACTATTGCACAACTGTATTCTTGTAATGCAAAGGAAATCGATTCAGATTTTTATTATACTCTTTTGGTTAACCTAACTTACTTAATAAAAACTTCTATACTTTTGTAATATGTAAATATTTATAAATAATAAATACCTATTAGTAGATGTATCAATGTATTTTATTGTAACTGTAAACTTATATAGTTCACAATAGCCATAACATGAGTATCCTCCTATCTTAAACGAATGTTGTAAATTTAAATAACTGACTGTGTAAATGACATTTGATCGTCTCTTGTTTGATATGACCTCTTATTTTTTTATTATTATTTTTTTTTAAATGTGTGAGTTTTGAAATATGTAATAAATGTAACGATACAGTGTTTGGTATAGGTGGATGTCACGATGATGTGTTTTTTCTGATTATTGAAGATTGTAAATAATTATTAGTTGAACTTCGATTTTTAATATCTACAGCACTGTGGTTTGGAAGTATCTTAGGCAGAGATGAACTTTATCAACAACGCCCTCTAGCGGCAACTGTCTGATGTCGAAGCACAATTCGGTTGAGCTGCGCTCCCGCTTTAGTAAGCTTACTAATGACGTGCTGTACACCGCTCTCCCTGTCTGTTAGTACTGATTTTAGCAGTGGTTTTGTTAGTGATTTTATCAATTATTTTATCATTGATCTTGTAAGTAATTATATCAATGATTTTATTAATGTTTTTATCGATGTAGCTATTGAGGAACAGACAAACGCCATTCTCACTTTTTATGGAAGTATCCAGTGCAGGCCCTAGCCTATTTTTGGAAAATGTGTAAATCAATGGGTACATCATTTCACACTGTCGTTTATGGTAGTATTTAACTTTACTATTTCGTAAGCTGTCTACTTATTCTGAAACATTTTATACTAAATCAGATGATGAAAACTTTGCTTGCCGAAACTGGTAAAGCTGAATAAATAACTAATGAGCGATCTTGTTCTTTCTTCTAACAAATTTTAACATCGCCCCTAGACCAATTTGAGAACATTATATATTGTTTATATTGGGATAATATATTGAAATTTTTACTGATTTAAAATAATATTATTGAAAATTGAAATTCTTTTTCACTAACAGTTTTGTTACTTAAATTAGAATAGCTAGCAAAGAAAATAATACTTGTACAGTGTCTACATCATTGTACAGATGTCGTTCTGTAGTGTATATTACTGAATGGCGTTTACAGTTCTACGCGTTTGAGGTTGCTCTCCTCCTCTCTCCTACCTACAACTGGACGAGGTGAACAGCTTGGTGTGACGTCAGCTCTGGAAGTGAGCGAACGGCGTAGCAAGTGTAATAATTTTCGAAATAGGTTAAAGGTTGCTTCTACTGGTGGATGAAAGGTTTCTCCATCATGCCTCACAAATTCTCGTCTCATTCAGAAACTTTATTCAGAAATTAATTTATTCGGGTATTACATGCAAGTAGTCGCTTTTACTGAATTTTTATACGACTTATTTTCTATACCATTAACTAATTTTAAAGCACTGCTGGCTCACCGTCAGTTGGGGTTGCTACAGGTAAATTATGTGGCCTATGTGGCAGCTACTTGATGTGGTCGAGACGACTGCGTTGACTCGTGATGTCAATGGCAAATCAATTCTGGCGATGCATATTTTGCAGGTTATTCACACACTCATACACGCGATTCAGCTGCAATTAGTTTCACACTCAGTGTGTTGTATTGGGCAGCTGCAGTAAATAAATGTTAGTGTTCTTACAGCTTCTTCTCACAGAGCATCATAACTCTCTCTCTATTGCTTCTTTTATGTAAGGCCTTAACATGTCGTTATGATCTTCAGTCCAAATATTGCTTTGATGAAGCTCTTTGCACTACGATATCTTGTGCATGCATCTTCATCTCTGAATAAGAACAGCAACCGCAATCTTTTAGACCTTCTTACTGTATTCATCTCTCGGTCTGCCTCTGCGAGTTTTGACCCCACACTTCCCTCCAATACAAAATTGCTTATTCCTTCCTGTCGCAGAATGTGTCTCATCAGTCGAGCTCTTCTTTTAAACATATGCCAGAAATTTCTCTTCTTCCCAATTCTTTCAGTACCTCCTCATTAGTTACACAATATAACGATCTAATCTTTAGTATTCTCTTGTAGCACCAAATTTCAAAAACTTTTATCATCTTTTTGTCTGAACTCTGTATCGTCTGCGTTTCAATCCCGTACAATGCTACATTCTATACAAGCGTTTTCAGAACTAACTTCCTAACACTCAATATTGGACACAAATCTCTCTTCTTCAGATGTGCTTTTCTTCCCATAGCTATTCTCCATTTTATGTATTCTTCACTTCTGCCATAAAAAAAAAAATTACTTTGCTACCAAAATAACAAAACTTGTCTACTACATGTATCTCCTTGCTACCTAATCATTTACTGCATTTTTATATCTTCTCTTTTCATCAACTAAATTCAATATTTACTGTGATATTGAAGGATTCTTTGTAGGTCTTGTCTTTCTATCTATTTGGACCTCTGCTGCCTTTACTATTTCATCCCTCAAAGCTACCCATTCATCTTCTACTGTGATATTTTCCCCCGTTTCAATCAGTTGTTGGCTAAAGCTCCCTCTGATACTCTCAATAACCGCAGATACCTTCAATTTGTCTCTCTCCTTTTTCTATCTTTCTGCAGTTTCTTCAATTTCAGCATACAGCTCGTAACCAACAAGATATGAGGCAGAGCCTACATTTGCCACTGAATATGTCTTATAGTTTAAAACCTGGTTCCGAAATCTATGTCTTACAATCACAAAATCTATCTGCTACCTCTAGTGTCTCCCGGTCTCTTCCTTCAATTCCTTTTCCTACTACTGAATTCCAGCCCCCCAACACAAACAAGTTTTCCTCTTCATTGACTGAATAATTTCCTTTACCTCCTTGTACAATTGTTCCTCAATATGGACAGAGCTACTTGGCACATTAACTTGTACTACAGTGTTCGGTGTTGGCTTCGTATGTACCTTCACTACGATAATGCGATCACTGTGCTGTTCATAACAATTTACTGTTTTCTTTTTGATTATTAGACATACTCCTGTAATATCTCCAACCGATTTTATATTAATAACCCTGTACTCACCTGATGAGAAATCCTGTTCATCTTGCCACCGAACTTTACTAATCCCCACTACATCTAACTTCAACCTATCCATTTCCCTTTTTAAATTTTACCTCTGAAATATTTTACCCAAGAAGACGCTATCATCATATATTCATACAGCAGAGCTGCATGTCATCGAGAAAAGTAAAGTCTGTAGATTCCCCTTGCGTTCAGACGTACACAGTGAGTGTACGGTAAATACATATTAACTGATGCTATCAGGTTATCTCAGTCAATCATCCAGACTGTTGCTCCTGTAACTGCTGAAAAGGCTGCTGGCCCTCTTCAGGAACCACTCGATTGTCTGGCCTCTCCACAGATACTCTTCCAATATCGTTGCGCCTACGGCCCGACTATCTGTATCGTTGAGGCACGCAAGCCACCACATCTTGGCAATGTCTGTGTTTCATGGAGGTAACGAGTTGCAAAACCATATTAAATGTAACGAAGTATGTTTTAAGTTGTAAAGCGATATTAAGAGGCTTTGCTATTGTATAGCTTCCTTTAGTAATTACTATAGTGTAAGTAAAATAGATATACTTGAAACGTTATTCATTTCAGGTCGCAAATATTCAAATGTTTGTCAAGCTTAAGGGACTTAACTACAGGGTCATCAGTCCCTAAACTTACAAACTACTTATGAACTAGCTTATACTAAAGATGACAGAAACATCAATGCCCGAGGGGGTATTCGAACCCCCAACCGTAGCGGCCGCGCAGACTGTGACTGGCGCGCCGCAGACCGCGGGGTCACTGCGGCCGGCTCAGATCACAACCTCCTATTGTTATTGTGGTAGAGAAAAACACCTTCGTCAGTTCGGACCACATTCCATCTACGCGATACCGGTTATGATTGTGGAGTTGGAGTTGGATCTCTGTTTGCCTCCTTCCTCTCGTTGTCTATCTCCCTCGATAGACAGCTGCTATGCAACCACTGATCAGTCGTAAGGAAATGTAGTGGGCTGGACTTGTTAACCGCAGCGAAGCCTGTGCACGAATGTTCACACGAATATTCTGTATAGTATTGTCATGGAACCGATTAGTGTGACACTTGTGTCCTACGGTATGTGGAAAACATCATTTGACTGCTTACTACTGTGTACGAATAGTAGGACGGTTCGAAACCAGTCAAAGTGACAATACTGTGGTCACAGTAATTGTTGTCCAAAAGTGTCATAGAAATTTGAGAAAGGTCGCTGAAGGTGGAACAAATGCTGGTGTATGTCAACGGACTATCACACATCAGTGGGAGCGTTTATGGCGGATAGAAGCACTCGTCTGACTCCTAGGCTGTCCGACTTGTAGCCCCCGCTACTGGGACATGGGTCTCTGCCAGAACCATTTTATGGCGATTAAATGAGGCCGGACTAAAATGACGCTCTGTGGCGAATCCCGCTCTATTTTGAAAAGTGATCGCGGCCACCAGTTAGTGTGGAGAAAGAGGGCAGCACGTTATTCACCACGCAATATTCATAAACGTCATCGGTACGGTCTAGGTTTTATTGTGTGGACAGACATTGCCGTGTCGTGTTAGCCGTGAGCACTGGAGTGCCGTGCTGCGGTGCGCGCGGTCGTTCGCCGTCGAGGATTCGAGGCCCCCCCTCCCCCTTTCGGACATGGGTGTTTGTGTTGTCCTTAGGTTAGTTAACCTTAGTTTAAGTAGTTTGTAAGCTACGGACTGATAACCAATAAGTTCAGTCCGATAGATTTACAAACATTTATACAGACATTATGGACAATGAGCGGGCACCGCCACGTATCTTCGCGCGAGAGATAGTTACAGTACAGCGGTAGTGCAGAAAGACGATGGAAGGAAGATTAGTGTCTCACGACCCATCGATATCTTGGTCGGAGACGAAGCATACGCTCGGATAGATTTTGTCAGGGATGGGGAAGGAAATCGTTTCGCCATTTGAAAGGGACCAACCCAGCATTTGCAGTGGCGTCCGATGCGGTAAGGGGGCATTAAACCAACTCATCGCTCTTGCGGTCGTTGGAACCCTACTACTCGCTATTGTAGTTCCTCAGTTGGCCTCAGGCGTTTGACTGCACCCCAGTTCCAGTCCTCACACCAAGCAAATGTCTTGGCAGGACCGGCATTCTGCTTCTCCACATGGCAGTGTCATGTGCTGACCATTTTTCCCTCTCTCTGTTCGGTTAATTCGTGTCATTCCTTCATTCCGGTCGTGCGATTATGTTGGTTCAGAGTTGATCGATGGGAACTTGCTCAGTATTATTTACTTTAATTTTATTGAGCTGCCGGCTCTCTGACCGAATGCTCTGAGCTATAACGGATCTATCAGTCAGCCATAGAGGCGGACGACACTAATAGATCCCCACGAAGATGGAGAGTTAGACGTTTGTCGTGAACGTGAACAACGTGAATATGTTGCAGTTCGGCTGTTGAGATAACGTAAAGCAGTCAACAATCTGAAATGGTTTGAACACGACAAAACTTTGCTAGTCATGGTCTTGTTTAATGTTCAAATGTTTGTGAAGCTATGGACCAAACTGCGGTGGTCATCAGTACCTAGACTTGACAAACTACTTAAACTAACTTATACTAAGGATAACATACACACCCATACCCGAGGGAGTACTCGAACCTCCGACGAGGAGCAGATGCGCACTCTGCAGCAAGCCGGCTAAGAGCGTAAGGCCATTCCCATGCGGCCAGTTTAGAGGTGGTATGTCGATGACTTCCGCCGTCCTCTGAACTGACTTACCCAGCCAATTATAGGGGGATTCCGAGCAACGGTGCAACTTGACATTTTTTTAACAACAAAATTGGCAGAGGCGAAACAAGTGAAAAGTGTCAGATAAAATCCAAGGACTGAGCGGGGATTGAACCCAAGCGCTTTGATGCCTAGTGTGGCACTCTACCACGTACAGGGTAACAATTTTATAACTATATGGAACTAAACGTAAATTAGCTACAAACTACGCCGTGTACACAGTTTATTCAACCTGTAAACGTCAATGCAGATATTTGAATTTAGGTGACCACATGTTCAATGTGACTGCCTTCCTTGGCGATTATGTGGTGCAGACGAACAGCGAAATGCTCCATGATCTGCTGAACTGTCGAAACATCGAAGCTGTCGATTTCCTGAAATGGCTGTTCTCAGCTCAGCATGAAGAATGATTACTGCAGACCTTGTCTTTAATACAGCCCCAGAAAAAGGAGTCGCTTCATTTCAGATCAGGAGAATATGGAGGCCAATCGAGGCTAATGTCAGTGTCCTCTGGGTCCTCCAGAGCCAAAGTGATCCCACAGGACATCAAATACTCGCCGGTTTCTGTGGCGTCCAGCACCGTCTTTTATGAATCACCTCTTGTCGAAATGATAGTGACTTTAGATAATGGGGATGAAATCATCTTCCATCACTTCCACGGAAATCATCGTGCCGTCAACTAATATCGCACCGTCCGTAACTGGACATTGTACAACACAGTCACTCATTGAGTGTGAAGAGACTTCCCGATCTAAATTGCAGTTCTCCGTCCCCCAAATTCTCCAGTTTTTCTTATAGACAAACCTTTCCAGAAGAAAGTGTGCTACGTCGCTAAAACCGAATCATATGGTCGACAAGGCTCGTGAGATTACTAGTTAACACCATGCCCCGAGGACACTCGTGCATTTTGAACGTCCTAACGCAAAAGTTCAGAAGTTGTGACGATTTCATTTCATAAACTACAGTACCCTGTCATTTCTGCTCATGGGTTTGTGTTTTTTCTGTGTTGACTGAGATTTCTTGGATCAGCTTTTTAGTTACGAAGGGAGGACACTACTCTGACCGAACGCTACCGCGCCGGTTCCAATCGGTACAGTGTAATGTGACACGTATCAGTATGCAGGGTAGCCAGTGCGACAAACATGCAGTAACGCAAGGCAAAGTAACAGGACCGGCGCCGCGTGGGGTTCAGCACCGACTGACGGCGGCAGCGACGACGACGCCGACAGCGACGGCGCCGCTGCTATTCGCGCTGATGACGGGCAGCCGCCGGCACGCGGGGGGCGTCGCGGGTTGTGCGCATGCGCGCGGGCGCCGCCAGCAGCGGCAGGAACCGACCGGCAAAACAGCCGCTATTTCTGCTCGTGACGCCGGCGCCGTGTGCGGGTTGCCCGGCAACGGCCATCAGGGGCAGCGCGGGCACCTAGTCGTCGTATACGATACCTAGTACAATCGCTCGTAACGTAATTCTATTTTACATCTACAGTATAGTAGGAAGAATGCATCATCAAGTCTGCAGCAGAATTTATTACAGAGAATTGGTAGTAACAACGGCTATCACATGGCTGGGCATCGAGCCGATTAAGCTTTGATGGAGAGTAGAATTCGAATGCCAGGCCCGCGGCAATCCAAAATAGAGTCTCCACTGAGTTAGACTGTATTGGAAAGGATCAGGAAAACAGCTGAAAACAGTGTATGCCAGCAAGACGTGGACAACATATCGTCTTGCATTATCCTGTTGAAAGATGACGGCACAAATTACTCTGTTTGCTACTTAAATCATCAACATTGCGAACCAGTGCTGTGTAATAAATTACGACCTACTTAAATAGGAAAGAAATTAAAATTTTGATGGGAAGGCAAAGCAAAGATTGCATTCTATTGGCAGAGCTCATAGAAGATGCCGCGCGAGAATGGCCGCGCGGTCTTAGGCCTCTTGTCACGGATGTGCGGCCGCTCCCGTCGGAGGTTCGAGTCCTCCACCCGACATGAGCGTGTGTGTTGTTATAAGTTACTTTAAGTAGTCTGTGAGTGTAGAGACCGAAGATCTCAGCAGTATCGTCTCTTAAGTTTACAAACATTTGATCATTTTTTAACTTAGAAGATGTAATAGAATTACTAAAGAGACTGTATACATAGGCCTGTCTCTCCTCTTTTGGAGTACTTCTCTGTGTGCGATACATATCATTTGGGACTGTTAGAGAACACTGAAAGAGTAAAAACAGAGCAGCTCGTTTTGTATTATCACGATACAGGGGAGATGAAAAAAAATGTTCCAATGTTTGTAAATATATGGGACCAAACTACTGAGGTCATCTGCCCTAACCTTACAAACTACTTCAATTAACTTAAGGACAATACACACACCAATGCCAGAGGGAGGACTCGAACTTCCGACGGCGAGCAGCTTAGCTTGGCGCCCTTGGAACGCCATTCCACCGCGGCGATAGAGTATCCCGGAAATGATACAGGAGTTTGGGATGGAATCATTGAGATGATAACAGTTTTCGTTGGGAGTAGGGATGGGAACTAATACAAATTTCTTCTTCCACTTGTTGCCATCTCACACCTCTTCTTTCTGCACATAATTCTTACTTGTTTTCCTTGTGCGCCCTCTAGGTATTTTTCCATCCATCTTCAGTTCTTCTGTAATTTTGGCCATAATTCTGATCATAACGTATTGGTCATAAACTGTAGATACAACTTACGAGACTAGAGAAAGGTAGAAAAGTAACTAGATGGAACCTGGATAGATTGAAGGAACCAGAGGTTGTTGTGAGTTTCAGAGGGAGCATTAGGCCAGGGTTGACCGAAACGGAGAAAGTAATACAGCAGAAGAAGATAGGGTAGCTCTGAGATATATGCCGTAGTGAAGGCCGCAGCCGATAATATTGGAAGAAGTAGAAAGTCTAATAGAAATCTTTGGCTAAGACAGGAGATCCTGAACTTAACCGAGGAAAGGAAAAAACATAAAAATAAAGCAAGTAGGCAAAACGGAGTACAGGCGGCTGAAAATGAGGTTAATAGAAAGTAAAGACTGGCTATGCAGGAGTGGCTGGAAGAGAAATCACGTCCATAGAAGAATGTATAACTTGGGGGGATGGTAGATACCGCATATACCAAAACAAAAGAAACATTCGAAGACAAGAAAAGCAGCTGCATGAATATCATCATCATCGTCATCATTAGAGACTGATTATGCCTTTCAGCGTTCAGTCTGTAGCATAGTACCTCTAATAAAATTCCTCCATGATCCCCTATTCAATGCTAACATTGATACCTCGTCTAAAGGTATGCCTTTTACTTCAAAATCATTCTGCACCGAACCTAAATACTTTGTTCTTGGCCTACCTCGACTCCTCTTACCCTCCGCTGCCCAGCTCATGAGTCTCTTAGGTAACCTTGCTTCTCCCATGCGTGTAACATGACCTCACCATCTCAGTCTGTTCGCTCCAACTGCTTCGTCTATGGTGTTCATTCCCAGTTTTTCTTTGATTTCCTCATTATGGACACCCTCCTGCCATTGTTCCCATCTATTAATACCTGCAATCATTCTTGCTACTTTCATATCTGTAACCTCTACCTTATGAATAAGGTAACCTGTATCCACCCAACTTTCACTCCCATACAATAAAGCTGGTCGAAAGATAGACCGATGCACCGCTAACTTAGTCTTGCTACTAACTTCCTTCTTGCAGAAGAGAGTAGATCTCAGCTGAGCACTCATTGCATTATCGTTGCTACACTTTGATTCACGTTCTTCCCATCCTGTGTGAAAATACATCCTGGGTACTTGAAACTGTCTACCTGTTTAACTTTGTTCCTTATTTGGCACTAAATCTGTTTAAATCTCTTTCCCACAGATATTACTTTCGTTTTGGAGATGCTGATCTTCATATCATAACCCTTACACCTCTGATCAAGCTCTGAAATATTAGATTGCAACCTTTCAATCGAATCTGACATCACAACTAAATCATATGCATATGCAAGACTGCTTTTTTTCACTTATTTTAATCCTGCCCTGCCAGTCTTCTATTTTCAACATATGATCCATGAATAGTATGAACAACAGTGGTGACAGGTTAAGCCTTGTCTTACCCCTGAAATTACTCTAAACTATGAACTTAATTTGCCGCCTAACTGCTGCCTGAGAGTCTACGTAAAGACCTTTAATTGCCTGTAGAAGTTTGACTCCTATTCCATAATCTTGTAGAATTGTCAGCAGCTTCCTCCTAGGAATACGGCCTTTTCTATATCTATAAAATATAGATACAATTCCCACTCATAGAACTTTTCTATTATCTGCCATAAGCTAAAGATCTGGTCCTGACAGCCTCTAAGAGGCCTAAACCCACACTGATTTTCATCCAACTTGTCTTCAACTAACACTCGCACTCTCCGTTCAACAATGCTTGAGAATATTTTCCCCACAACGCTGATTAATGAGATACCTCAATAGCTGTTACGATCTTTTCTGATTCCATGTTTGAATATTGGCGTGATTATCGCTCTTGTTGAGTCAGACGGAACCGGTCCCGATTCCCATGCCTTTTCAGTTTTTCTGTGTAACCGTTTGAGACCTGATCTTCCACTGTATTTGACGAGTTTCGGCTTAATTTCATCCACCCCAGCCGCTTTATTGCACTGCAATCTATGGACCATTCTCTCTACTTTCTCAAATGTGATCCTGTTTCCATCATCATTCCTATCCCATTCTACCTCAAAATCAGATACATCATTGAACGTTTCACCTACATTGAGCAGTTCTTCAAAATATTCCCTCCATCTGCCCAGGGCATCCACAGGGTTCACTAGCGGCTTTCCAGACCTGTCCAAAACTCTTGGTAATTCCTTCGTCCTTCCCTTTCGAAGACTGCGAATTACGCCCCAGAATGTTTTTCCCGCAGCTTGACCCTGAGTTTCTATGCTATTTCCAAAGTCTTCCCTCGATTTCTGCTTGGATTATGCAATTACCAGTTTGGCTTTGTTTCTTTCTTCAACATATCTTTCTCTGTCTTCCTGATTTCTAGAATGGAGCTATTTTTGAAATGACTTCTTTTTATTTTTACAGGCTGACATTCCACCAAGTTGTCTGCTTCTTCCTGCCTTTACACACTACTGTTCCAAGACATTCTCTAGCCACTTCTAGCAGTGTGCCCCTGTACCTTTTCCACTCCTCTTCCAATGACTGCAAGTGACTAAAATTCAACTGATACCTTTTTGAAATCATTTTAATGTATTTGTACCGAATTTCCTTGTCCTGAAGCTTCTCCACTCTTATCTTCCTACATATAGACCTGACTTTCTGCACTTTTGGCCTCACAAAATCAATTTCACTGCAGATTAAATAATGATCAGTATCATCAAAGAACCTTATGAAAACACGCATGTCCTTGACTGCCTTCCTGAATTCCTAATCAGTTATTATATAGTCAATGACAGATCTGGGTCCCCTTCCTTCCCAAGTATAGTGGTGAATATCCTTATGATTAAAAAAGGAGTTTGTGGTAGCTAAGCCCATACTGGCACAGAAATCCAAGATCTGTTTAACGTTTCTGTTGGCCTCCATATCCTCTCCAAACATACCCATAATCTTTCCATACCTTTCTGTTCGATTTCCTATCCTGACATTGAAGTCAGCCATGAGCAAAACACTGTCCTTGTCCTTCACTCTAACTTCTACATCAGTGAGTGCGATGTAAAATTTGTCCATCTCATCTTGATCTGTCCCTTCATAGGGCGAATACACTGACACAGTCCTAATTTTCTTGCTGGAGATGGTCAGATCTATCCACATCAGTTGTTCATTTACATACCTTATTGCAATTATGTTGGGTTCGATTGTTTTCCTGATGTAAAATCCTACACCCCACCGTGCTCTTCCTACTTTGACTCCTGACAGGTAGACCTTGCATTCTCCGACTACGCCCTCTTTCTCTCCCCTTACCCTAATGTCACTAACAGCCAAAACATCTAACTCCATCTTACTTGAAGTCTCTGCCAGCTCTACCTTCTTCCCAGTGTAATCCCCATTGATAATAGTAGTTACATATGATAATATTATCATATTCTGTCAAGCACCGAAGGAAAATTCAATTAATGTAATGTATTTCCTCACATATTCCTACATTTATCCTAAATCCATACTGATCTTCCACGAGATTGGATTCTACGTTTATCCATTTGTCTGTAAATAATTCGTGATAGTATTTTCCAAACGTTACTTATTATATCGGTAATAATGTAATTTTCACACTTGTCTTATTACGGAGATACTTCAGGAAATATTTTGTTGACTCCCACTTACATAGGAAGAAATGACCATCAGAATAAAATACGAGAAATCAGAGCTCGAACAGAGAGATTCAGGTGTTCTTTCTTCCCGCGCGCTATTCGAGAATGGTATGGGAGATAAATAGTATAATGGTGGTTCGATGAACCCTTTGCCAGGCACTTAAATGTGATTTGCAGAGTATCCCATGTAGATGTAGAACTCAAACGGGAACTCCCAAGGAAAGACGATTGTTTTTTTCCAAGTAAGGCTGCAGAGGAAATTTTGAGGGCCAGAATTTTTAGATGAATGCAGAACGATTGTTCTGCCACCCACTTGCATTTATTTAAGGACTACAAATAAGAGAAATTAGGACTCATACGGATGCATAAAAGTATGATTATTAAAAAGCTGCGGGAATCAGATTCGATGGAACACGTCGCCACTTCAGGCCCTTTATAGAAACTGATTAGTGATCCTTCTTACGACATAATGCCATCGGGAAGATAAATGGCAGCTATCATGAACAATTTTCTTCTGTTGTTGTGCCATCGTATCCAAATGATTCCCGCTTAACATTCTTGCCCGTTGGGCGCTGGAATTTCCCTGTGGCGTCACACATTCATCCATCGAAGCCTTTATGAATGTTCAGTTTATTTGTCAACAATTTGCATAAGGCCAAGGCTGATTGTGCAACGATTACTTCGCAAGAGAGTGCAGAATTTATACTCTGTCAAGCTTTTCCAACCCTGTCGTCTCCAACGACCCAGATTTCGAAGTTAAATTGTAATTGTTCTTTTACTCGAGAGAAATTACAGAAAACCTAAATCTGAACACGCGAGAGGGATTTTGAATAACGTTCCAATACTATCCAACGCTCTTTGAATTTGTTCGTCGTTTACACTCTTCATTCTCAGAAACAGAGTTTAAATATTTGCCAAGTAGTTTGTTTATAACGATGTTGTCGCTTTAGTTTCACCATGCAGTTATGGAGTTTGTCTTACTGCAATACTTGAGATTGGATTGCAATACCTACTGCATAAGACAACCATTGTGTCTGTAAGGTGAAATCTGGAGGTGAAGAAACTCTGCCGAGATAAAAGCTTTTTAAAGGTCGTGGAAGCAAATGTACGTGCTAAGGCGATGGCGATGGATCCAGGTCAACCTGAATGGTGCATTGTCTTCACGCCACCAACAGAACTTTTGTTTCACCTCAGCCGTCGAAGTTAAGAAAGTGAAAGTGAAATACTCAACATGACCATATTAGGCATGTGTCATAAGTAAAGTTATGTCTACGATATGTCCAATGAGACTTGAATACGCTTGTAATCAAATAATACTGAAGATATGATGTATTATGTATCACACCATTGAAACTGTCATGTTAAAAAACTTATCATGCTATCATTTTAAAAACAGATAAATATCTTCTTGGTTTCTTAATGAAATCACGAAGCTGCTTGTTGCTCAGTAAAACACGCGATAGCTTTGTATCTCCGGAATGTATAGTGTATTGCCGGCCGCGCTGGCCGAGCGGTCTGCGGCGTGCCAGTCACGTTCTGCACGGCCACTACGGTCGGAGGTTCGAATCCCTCCTCGGGCATGGATATTTGTGCCGTCCTTAGTATTAGCTATTTCATAAGTAGTTTGTAAGTTTACGGACTGGTGACCCCGTAGTTAAGTCCCATAAGCTCTACAAACATTTGAACTTATAGTGTATCGAAATTGCTACGAAAAGAAAATAAAACAATTAAATCTGTACTGTGATATATGAAATACGCAATTTTACTTGGAGCATCAGTACCAGTGGGAGATCTATCTGGAAACTAATATCACTTTTCGTGTCGTAGGATAAGTAGTGGCGAGAACAGAAAAATCGCTACACTGAATGACTCAGTAGGTCAGTGTACATAATGAGTTGCGATAGCAAGTTGCCGTTGTAATGGACCTCTAAATTCAAAATTTCTGAGAGACGTCAAATTCGTTCTATAATACCGATATTAGTGTCATAAATCCACGAAGCTTTTGTTGACAATTTTGTGAAATGTTGGTTGCATATGTATCGCATGTGGTTAAGTGAGGGCATTGGGCATCAATGTCATTAAATAGTGGAGGTACGAATGTTCAAAACGATGTGAGAAGTGTGGGTTTACTTGGGGTCAGAAAAAACTGGTATCGAGAATTAACGAAATAAATTAGGAAACTAACCTACAGTCCAGAAAAGGCTGCAGCATATTTTCCACTTTTCTTCTCGCTCGTATAAAAATGCAATCGGCTCCCAACGTTTCGTTTCTGCCGAAGTATCTCAAGAGCCCGTCAAAGGGTGGCTGCAATCTCAGGCGGTGGAATTCATCAAGCGATTTTTTTTCCGTGATACATGGAAAATTGGTTCGGTTCGTGAGGCTTACAAGGATAGCCCACATGTTAAGGCGGGCATCCGGCTTCCGGCGCATCGCAAATTTTCATATGGTACCAACTAATTGTGCAGCTGATGCTGAATTATATTCGCATCTGCAAATACATTAATTCGCATTCCCGTTTGAATTCGTATTGAGGAAGGACTATTGTAGTCTGTGCTGCTGTGTTAGCTTCAGAGTCAGGAAGGTGCAGTGGTTAGCAATGAGCCTAGTCAGCAGGAAACCTGGGTTCGGAACCCAGCCTTGGAACAAATTTTAATTCATTGCTTCTGTGTACAATCTTTATTGTAGATAAAGTAGAGATTCAGTAGGCCTCTAGAAGATATAATTTATCTGATTCGCATATAGCTTACAGTGTTCTACGAATAAAATTATCATGAGGTACTTTGTAGCACAACCTATATTTCTGTCCGAAAATCGTGGTTAGCGTGAGGCGCATACAGTTCATTGGCCCGAAGAATCTGTGGGTGACAATATTTACTTTAGTGTGTTACGCAAAAACACCCAGATGTGGCAGCAACACGGAGATAAGGTAAGCTACAATATTGTGCCTACCTGCAAAATCTTAAGAAGCACGCCGACTAGGTACATGCGCATGATGTGTAGCAGGCGGGTGATGTACAAAGTGGGCGGCAATGCAAAGAAGAGAAGAATGGTTGAAATAGGGAAACGTGAAGTGGTAATCAGAAGTAATTGTGAAGGAAAAGGAAATGCAGACATTCGCGGTTTTCTCGTAGAGTGTCATGCCTTTTGAGGACTGTTACTGGAGGCCTTGATAATAAAATAAATAACATTGCTTCCATTCCATGCTGAGGTACAGTGCAGAAACCGGTTATGAATTTACTGAAAGAATGTCAACGTTTTCTCAACAGTGACGGCATTCATTCAATAAGTAAAACAGACGACGTAAAAAATTGCTGAGAAAGTGAAACATGCATTATGGTGGTAAGATCAGCTGCAGTCATACTACATTGTATCACAGGGAGATATAGATTTGAAATTTATAATCTCATGTGGGAGTAGTTCCCAGACTTTGCACAAAGTGGAAGTCAAGTCTAATATTTGTGAAACCTGAGAGTCTCGCGGTGTACTGAATATTCCATGAACTTACCACGCGACCGAGAGAGAGGAACGATGACCGCCGATATTTCTATTGGATGACACTCAGTTATTTTCAAGGTAGATATGTGCAAGATACTTTTGTTGTTTAGCCTCACGGTAGAGACAATATAAAAACCTTTTCGGAACATCTAAATTCAGTCCCCTGGAATG
Source organism: Locusta migratoria (assembly GCA_026315105.1). Lineage (NCBI taxonomy): Eukaryota > Metazoa > Arthropoda > Insecta > Orthoptera > Acrididae > Locusta > Locusta migratoria. The sequence goes on along the minus strand of CM048744.1, from coordinate 500,568,210 downwards.
TTAATTTCACCATTAGATGAAGAGGAAACATACGTTTATCATATTAGGTGCATTATGACGCCACCTACTGTCAGGTACTCCATATCAGCGACCTCAGTAGTCATTAGATATCGTGAGGGAGCAGAATGGGGCGCTCTGCGGAACTCACGGTCTTCGAACGTTGTCAGGTGATTGGATGTCTCTTGTGTCAGAAGTCTGTACGCGAAATTTGCACGTTCGCAAACATCCCTAGGTCTAATGTGACAGTGAAGTGGGAACGTGGAGGGACACCTACAGCATGCACAGGCCGACCTCGGCTGATGACCGACAGAGACCGCTGATGTTGAAGAGGGCCTACAGTGTAATAGGCAGGCATCTATCCAGACTATGACACAGGAAATCCAAATTGTATACCCAGATGAAGACCACTGTATCGTTGGCCGAAACGTCGGTTATTAATGTAATAGCCTTCTTATAACATGTCGTGGTACAACACCCAGAAAACTCTTATGTTATCTGTATCAGGATCCACTCCAAGTACTATGACAGTTAGGCGGGAGGTGAGAAAACATGGAATTCATGGTCGAGCGGCTGCCCATAGCCCATACATCACGCAGGTTAATACCAAACGACGCCTCGCTTGGTGTAAGGAACGTAAACATTGGACGATTGAAATGTTCAAATGTTTGTAGAGCTTATGGGACTTAACTACGAGGGCACCAGTCCCTAAACTTACAAACTACTTATGAACTAGCTAATACTAAGGAGGGCACAAATATCCATGCCCGAGGGGGGATTGGAACCCCTGACCGAGTGGCCGTGCAGAATGTGACTGGCGCGACGCAGACCGCTCGGCCACCGCGGCTGGCTTGGACGATTGAAAAGCGGAAAAATGTTGTAAGGAGTGGCGAATCACGGTACATAACGAGGCGATTTGATGGCAGGGTATAGGTATGGCAAATGCCCGGTGAACGTCATCTGCCAGCGTATGTAGTGCCAACAGTAAAATTCGGAGGGGCTGGTGTTATGGTGTGGTCGTTTTCTTCATGGAGAAAGCTTGCACCCTCTGTTGTTTTGCGTGGCAATTTGACAGCACAGGCCTACATTGATATTGCACTATCTTGCTTCCCACGGTTGAAGAACTATTCGGGAATGGCTATTGCATCTCTCTCAACACAATCGAGCACCTGTTCATAATGCACGGCCTGTGGCGGAGTGGTTGCACGGCAATAACATCCCTGTAATGGACTGGTCTGCACAGAGTCCTGACTTTAATCCGATAGAACACCTTTGTGATGTTTAGAAACGCTAACTTCGTGCCAGGCGTCACGGACCTACATCGATACCTCTCCTCGGTGCAGCACTCCATGAAGAATGGGCTGTCATTCGCCAAGGAATATTCCAGCACATCATTGAACGTGTGTCTGCGAGAGTGGAAGCCGTCATCAAAAAATGTTCAAATGTTTGTAGAGCTTATGGGACTTAACTACGGAGTCATCAGTCCCTAAGCTTACAAACTACTTATGAACTAGCTAAGACTAAGGACGGCACAAATATCCATGCCCGAGGAGGGATTCGAACCCCCGACCATAGTGGTCGTGCAGACCGTGACTGCAGCGCCTCAGTCCCCTCGGCCACCGCGGCCGGCGAAGCCGTCATCAAGGCTAAGGGTGGGCCAACACCATATTGAAATCCAGCATTACCATTTCCGCCAGATGTCCGGATACTTTTGATCACATAATATAGTAGTCAGGAATAACGTTTATGGTACGTTGTGACATGTTGTTTGTAGAAACAACTTGCTGTCACGATCCGGTTCAGCGCGAAGTGGTTCTTCGGACCATGGCGCACAGAGCTCACGTCATTTCAGATCTTATAAGTTTGTCGGCTGAGTTACTCCATCTAGAAGTCACTTTTCGTCAGTATGATTATAATGGACGGCAGATTAAACAACCATTGCGTCATCGTCCAACTATGCAACGGTTGAGTACTGATAACACTGAGGCGCTACCTAAAAAGGCCTTTTTTGCCTTACGTTCTAAGCATCTCCAATAGGATTGGCCGTATTTTGTAGGAGGCGTGTTCAAATGAAAAGGTACGAAATGACACTGTGGGTATAACTGAAATCCTTATTCAAAAGTAACCACGGAGACATGTGGACGCGCGTTATCATGGAGCAGAATGGCTCCCTCCTTGAGCAGCCCAGGCCGTTTGACTACGGGCTGTCTCACAGTACACGTCACTGTTACTGGTTTTTCCGTGCTCGAGGAATTTCATGAGTATCGGACGTCGGACGCCGAGAAAGACGGTGAGCATCACTTTGCCTTCTGAGTGCACAGCCTTTAATTTTTTAGGGGGAGGTGACGCATGCTTCGCGTGCCCAGATGTTGCACTACGTTATCCCACAGCGGCATATTCAAATTTCAACTCGTTTGGTTGTTAAGACGTTTCGCACCTTTTCATTTGAATAGTCCTCGTAAAAATAAGATGTGAACGTGTTTGCCACGGTAGAGTGGCTCAGCGTGCTAAGGCGCCTTACTGCGAAGCGCGAAATCTAAATTAAAGTTCTCAACGCTATCAAAGTCACTCAATTCCATAAATTATCTCATTTAAATTTGTCCGTGCGTTTTATAATGATCACCACATCGCTCACACTATTCCGTATCGATCTTAGACGCGATCTGGTTTCGACTATTCTACCATTTCCCAGCCGCGAACTAACTGAAATAAAACTTTGATCTAAGCTTCTCAAATGCGCACTTCCGAACCGAACCGAAAATAATAGCAGATTTTTTGTAACAATCCCGGAATTTTGCTTATATACCACAACATGGAGAACATATAAGAGACTATTGTATCCTCCAAGCTCTTACTTCCGTTTGTTACTTTGCATTTAAATATTCTTTATGGCCGAAAAAACTAATTTCTCACTATGATAATTGCATCTATACACTAATAATTTTCCAAATATAAATACCCGAACTCATAAATACGTTAATATTCATATAAAAATTCAATATTGCGTATACAAAAATCCTAAGAACGTCATACTGAACAGGTGTCCTTCCGGACCTCATACCCAAGGCAGACGATGGATGACACGGCAGCAGGTAGTTCTCCAGAATGCCAGCATGCGTAATTTTTTAAGTCGATATCCCTGGAGTATTAAAGCAACTTAAATCACTTAACAAAGAAAGTATTTCGGTACCGATTGTATACCAATAAAGGTTCCTTTCAGAGTACGCTCATGCAGTAGGCCCATACCTAGCTATTATATACAACCACTCGATCTGCGATAGATCAGTACTCAAAGACTAAAAAGTTGTACAGGTCACTGCAATAATCAAGAAAAGTAATAGGAATGATCTGCAAAACAGGCCTATATCAATGACGTCGGTTTGTAACAGGATTCTGAACACTGTGAACTACCTCCAGTAGAACGGCCTATGACCCATAGTCAACACGGATTCAGAAAGTATTGTTCTTGTGAGGCACAACTATATCTTTATGAAGTGATGGTGGCTATCGACAAGGAATCTCAAATCGATTTCATAGTTCTAGATTTCCGGAAGGCTGTTGACACTGTACCTCAAAATCGGCTTTAACGAAATTGGGTGCTTATGGAATATTGCCACAACTGTCCGACTGGATTGGCGATTTCCTGCCAGGAAGAACACAATACGTAGTAATGGAAGGAAAGTCATCGTGTAAAACAGAAGTTCTATCTGCCGTTCTACATTTCCTTGTCTTCGTAAGCTATTTAGGAGACAATCCGAGCAGTTCTCTTAGACTGTTCGAGCATGGTGCTGTCGTTTGTCGGTCACTTATGTCAGTAGAATATGAAAAGGAACAGAAAAACGATTTAGTTAAGATACCTGCATGGTACGAATCATGACAATTGACCCTAAATAATGAAAAGTGTGAAGTCATGCATTTTAGCACTTCCTTAAACTTGTACGATAAACATCTACAGGCCGTAATGCAACTAAAGACCCAAGTTCTGCACTTTGATCGACTTGAATTGGAAGGAAGACAGAAAATATCAAGGGGAAGTCGAGACAAAGGCACGACAGAAGAAGCGACTGTTCTACTAAAGAAACTGCCAACATTAGACTTGTCTGTCCTATTTTGGAGTATTGTTGCAAATCATAGGATCCCCACCAGGTGGGACTGACAGAGGATATAGAGATCCTTCAGATAAGGGCAGCACGTTTTGTATTATCGCGATACAGTGGAGATAGTGCCACAGGAATTATGCAAGAGTTGGAGTGGAAATCATACACAGGCAGTTAGTGCCATCTTTATTAGGCGCCTTCGTACAGATGTTACTCTTTCGAATATAGTGTTGCAACATAAAAATTGTACGTATTTTTTGAATTTCGAAGATTTCAACTTATACTTTTCATTCAGTAAAAACATGTAGCGAATTCTGTGTTGTATACATGCAGAATGAAGCATCGGATGAAAATTTGTATTGTCTAGGGTCGGAAAAGCCAGCTTATGGTAAAATACTGATACAATCACATTAATGCGTACTTTTTTACACTCTTGGCCATTAAAATTGCTGCACCACGAACAATACGTGCTGCAGACGCGAAATTTAACCGACAGGAAGAAGATCCTTTGATACGCAAATGATTAACTTTTCAGAGCATTCACACAAGGTTGGCGCCGGTGGCGACACGTACAACGTGCTGACATGAGGAATGTTTCCAACCGATTTCTCATACACAAACAACAGTTGACCGGCGTTGCCGGATGAAACTTTGTTGTGATGCCTCGAGTAAGGAGGAGAAATGCGTACCATCACGTACCCGACTTTGATAAAGGTCGGATTGTAGCCTATCGTGATTGCGGTTTATCGTATCGCGACATTGCTGCTCGCGTTTGTCGCGATCCAATGATTGTTAGCAGAAAAAGGAAACGGTGGGTTCAGGAGGACAATACGGAACGCCAAGCTGGATCCCAACGGCCTCGTATCACTAGCAGTCGAGATGACAGACATCTTATCCGCATCCCTGAGTCAACAGATGGGGACGTTTGCAAGACAACAACCATCTGCACGTACAGTTCGACGACGTTTGCAGCAGCATGGACTATCAGCTCGGGGACCATGGCTCCGGTTATCCTTGACGCTGCATCACAGACAGGAGCGCCTGCGGTGGTGTACGCAACGTCGAAGCTGGGTGCACGAATGGCAAAATGTAATTTTTTCGGATGAATCCAAATTCTGTTTACAGCATCATGATGGTCACATCCGTGTTTGGTGTCATCGCGGTGAACTCATATTGCTGGCGTGTATTCGTCATTGCCATACTGGCGTATCACCCAGCGTGATTGTATGGGTTGCCATTGGTTACACGTCACCTCTTGTTCGCATCGATGGCACTTTGAAAAGTGGCCGTTACATTACAGATGTGTTACGACCCGTGGCTCTACCCTTCGTTCGATCCCTGCGAAACCCTACATTTCAGCAGGATAATGGACAACCGCATATTGCAGATTCTGTACGGGCCTTTATGGATACGGAAAATGTTCGACTGCTGCCCTGGCCAGCACATTGTCAAGATCTCTCACCAGTTGGAAACGTCTGGTCAATGGTGGCCGAGCAACTGACTCGTCGCAATAAGCCAGTCACTACTCTTGATGAACTGTGGTACCGTGTTGAAGCTGCATGGACATCTGTAGCTTTACACGCCATCTAAGCTCTGCTTGACTCAATGCCGAGACGTATCAAGGCCGTCATTACGGCCATAGGTGGTTGTTCTCGGTACTGATTTCTCATGATCTATGCACCCAAATTGCGTGAAAAGGTAATCACATGTCAGTTCTAGTATAATATATTTGTCCAATGACTACCCATTTATCATCTGCATTTCTTCTTGGTGTTGCAATTTTAATGGACAATAGTGTTGAAATGTTCATATGTTTGTAAATCTATCGGACCAAACTGCATGGTCATCAGACCGTTGCTTACAAACTACTTAAACTAAGGTAAACCAACCTTAGGACAAACACACAGGCCCATGCCCCAGGGAGGACTCGAACCTCCAAGGGAGAGCAACCGCGCGCTCCGCAGCGAGGAGCCTTAGACCGCTCGGCTAATCCACCGCGGCTGTAGTGTATTATATCAGTTATTGTTAAACGCAAACACTAGCATTGACTCAATGAATGTACCATTTGGACTGTTTCTTACAAAATGTGCTGAAACTGATGGCCATCAACCTGAATAAAGCACAATATCGGCGAATAAGATTCTGACGCACCGTGACAAATATCGCTAGTATGTTTGGAATCGCAAGCAGATAGAATTCTGGCAACTAATTCCATCTCCTTATCCACAAGAGGCTTTAGATATCTTCATATGAAATAATCTAGGGGATTCAGGACAGATGACGTAGCAGACCATGGAATAAAACGTGGTGCATGTCAGTTAAATAAATTTGCATCATTATCTCCTAGTAACCGTCTGGTCCTCCTTGTTTCCTTGCAGGAAATAAATATATGTACATTTAAACAAACAGCTCTATGCGTGTTAACTTGAACGCACGTTAGTTGTATATGTGATGGAAAAGAGGAATGAGAGAGAAAGCGGTAGACAAGTTTACTTCCACATCTCTTTAAGCTGGTTTCTCCAAACCCAGGTATCCTACCCGAAACTGTTCATTGGTACCTCCTGTATGTCCTGTTACATTTTTGCACACTTACGGGAACACCCTGTATGTGTGAGGACAGGCAGAACGGAAACCAAGTTCGGGAAGCTAGATAACGATGCAATGAAGACCCAACGGAGCCTGACAAAAACGGACATGAATCATACTACACAGCGATGGTTGCACAAATATGTCCGGACATGTTTCGACATTATTAAGTACTCGATAATAAGTAGTCCTCTTACAGTTGATGATATTTATTTGTACGGTTTCTTCAGAGTTTCGACGAATGTTTATTTTCGGAAAAAGTATGTTAAACTGCGTCAATTGTGCACAACCAAGGAAGAATACAATTTCGACTTTTTTATGCCTTACGTGAATAAATTAATGTTTGTGTTTCTTACGATACAGTACATTATTTCATCTTTGAGAATTAAAACACACGAATTCCTAAGTGTACAGAAATCGTTTTGACGCAGTTAAGTACAGGTAAGGACAAAGAAAAAATATATTTCACAAGATGATACATGTTTAGAAGGTGTAGTTAATTCCACCTTATTTCCCATATATGCCAAAGAAATAGTATGCACAAACAAAAAACGAAGTTTACGGAATTAAGTTGATGTGGTACACAGAATATTGACGTCCCTCTTTTCCACTTTGTCATACTTTTTAAGATAACTGACATTTTTGTAAACATTGTCAAGGCAGATAGAAGAAACGCTGAAGAAAAAGCAGAGGATTAGTACGATACTAGTAGCACAACAGTAATATTTAATGTGCGCTATACTACTCGAGAAATAGGATCATTTCAAAGAAAACTAAACTCCGGATTTTCAATAGCAACGTGAAGACAGTTCTAATGTATGGCTGCGAAACTTGGGAAGTGACTAACCACATCAAAAACCAGCTCCAAGGTTTTACTAACCGTTGTCTCCGGCGTATTTTAAACGTGAGATGCCCAAATATAATGACGAATGAAGATCTTTGAAGAGAGACAAATCAGCAACCAACCAATATACGAAATGGAAATGGATAAGGCATACACTGAGAAAGCCTGATGGAGATGTTGAAAAGGTGGCGTTGGACTGAAACACTCAAGGAGTTGGAAACGTGGTTGTCGCAAGCACACATGGGAAAGAACGATCGAGAGAGAAGCTGCAGAGGAAGGGAAAAACTGACGTGAAGAGACCTGCTAGAAATTGTATCAGGTGGAGAAATTTTGTTTCGGCCCTATGTTCCAGAGGGAACGACAGGAACTAAGTCAAGTCATACTACTAGACTGTTTGAGGTATTGGTGTTTATAGATGTTCAATGACGACGGAAGAAAGGCGGAAGTTGTTATAGGTTAAAGTAAGATCTTTGTGGAGTTTACTAGAGACAAAAAACTGTTGTGTTGCGAGAAGTGTGAGAAGACGCTGCCTGTTTTTAAGGAACGATCCTAGCCTCTAGCTGAAATCATATAAACAGAAGGAATTTGGTGCCCCTTCCACTCGAATACAAATGCAGTGTCAACGACAATCCTACATCAATTGATAGAAAAACAACGATGATGAGAAATTTGACGACACAAGAAATGCGAGAGTTGTATGTTTTATACACAAGAAATAATCGATACTTCCGCGTCTGCTACGTGTCACTTGAGAGTGGAAGTTCGCAAGCTGTTTCTGCGACAGCTGCATTCAGGTTTCCCTAGATGCTGTTTTCAGAAAGCTTATAATCCGGATTCTAAAGAAGATTTACAGCTTCTGTAGGTTGAAGGCCACGCTGAACGAGATAACTAGCAGACGAGACGGAGAGACGCAAACAGGTAGACATTGTCAAATACGAGGAGCAGTGGTGGGGAGCTACAAGATAATTCCACAGCCCACCAATCCCCGTGATGCTCGCTGTAGTTCTTGACGCACCGTCAGTCTCTCAATTTAATTGGGTCTCATCAAGGTTGTAAATCCGTTGTAGTGTGACTGACTAGCTAGGTGTACTCGTCAGGCTTAATTTAGTATTTTATGAACGTACAATATGTCCCTCATAGGCATGGTAGCAGAGCCGGGCACCGTTATTAAAAAAGTTAACTTCGTTAATCATTAATCCGTTACTAAAAAGTTAACCTCGCTAACGGCTAACTAGTAACAGTATTGCGCAGCCACGAAAAATCTCCTTCAGTCTCCGAATTGATATACGAGGTGTGTCCACAAAGTAAGTTCCGTTTGGTTGTATAAAACAAACGTGTACAGATACAGAAAAAATATTTATTGTACAAAAATATACATCTATTAAACTACTTTTCTACATAGCTTCCGAAATTTCGTAGGCATTGTCATAGCGTGGCAGAAGTGTTTGTATGCCTTCTTCGTAGAAGGTTGCCGCCTGTGTATTCAACCATGTGGTAACATGTTCTTTCAGCTCCTCATCATCGCTGAAGTGATGACCACCATGGACATGTTTCAGGTGTAAGAAGAAAGTCGCTAGGATGGAAACTGTACGGAGGATGATCAAACACCAAACAAATGTTTGGTCATATCAGCCTTGTGAGGTCGGGCGGCAACGTGAAGGGAAGAAGAGGACTCCTTTCATCTCTTCTTACACCTAAAATGTGTCCTTCGTGGTAAACACTTCAACAATGATGAGCTAAAAGAACATGTTTGCCACATGGTTGAATACACAGGCGGCAACCTTCTATGAAGAAGGCACACAAAAACTTGTGCCACGCTATGAGAAGTGCCTACAAAATTTCGGAAGTTATGTAGAAAAGTAGTTGAACAGATACAGATTTTATACAATACATATTATTTCTGTATCTGTACACGTTTGATTTATATAACCAATCGGAACTTACTTTGGGGACATGCCTCGTATTTACGTTGTTATATGGTTGAAGTCAGCAATTAAAAATATGGTATTACCCTACCGGATAATTAAGAAAAATGTTTCGAATACGCAAGTTTAAATAGGGATTGGAGTACATGTAAAACTGGTATTACTCGGCCACTCTATGGTGACAGTCGGCCGTGAGCGTAAACAAATGATGTCTAATCACATACTGTGGTGTAAAATAGCCTCTGCAAGAGTCATTTGCTTTGGGGAAAAAGTATTTAGTTTTTTTAATGATTTGTCTTCTTGTTTACGTTCGCGGCTGGCTGCTAAGATACAGTGTCCCAGTAATATATAAATCTTAATTTTTAGTGATAATTATTTAGGAATAAAATACAATTTACAGCAGACTCGAAATGTATAATTTCACTGAAATATTAACATTTCTTTTGGATTTTCCTCGACCGGAGACTGCCCTGACTCTTTCTTCAAACTATAGGGACTGCGATTCAGGGCATCTTCTCATGTGGTGTTTAAGATTATTAAGGCTAGAGGTGTGAGCCTTAAATTGTTTACTATTTAGGATGGCACAATTTACAGCTGAAAAGTATTTGTTCTCTCGTGTTGGTATAAAATCAACAAAACCAATAACAAGGAAAGTACATGGGCTCGAACAAACATATCTGTCTGAACGTTTGGTTACAGGATCTCTTCGTACACCTCAAAGTGCTGGTGGGTGTCGTTTTTATGCAAAACTCTGCAACGTTGCTCTAGTTGGCACTATAGATGTCATACGTAATGTAAATATCTTAACTATAACTTATGTAATAATCATCGAACATGTTCTCTAGCGTATTGTTATCAAAAGCCGTTATGATAGTTGCAACTTTAACCTTCTTCTCGGACGACTGTTGGTATTCACCGCCACTGCTTCCATCGCCTCTTCCCGCACTTACCGTAGCACTACCGCTTGCAATGAGTTGTTCGTCATTATCATCCCTATTATCATCATTATGGGTTAGTGTTACAACAGTATCTAACTTATGCTCATATTTCTGTACCGTAATAGATACGAGAAAGCATGCAACTGATTCATCTTCTACACTAATACCATCTTCACGAAGAAGGGTTCTTTGTAACTTCATCTCAACCAATCGCAATACATTAGCAGGATTGATTAGCAATCGCCGCCCCATCTGACGCTTCACCACACAAATAACGTCACAAAACGCAACTTCTGAGGCACACTGCACCGTCCCTACTGGCGAACCGACAGGTCAAAGTGCAATGTGGCAAGGCACACGCAGAGGCCTCTAACGGACGACTGCAGAGCTTTGCAGATGCGGGCATATCACTAGTGCAATAAGGGACTTTTACATTATCTCTCACATGATTTTGGTGTATATGTGTTTTTCCGAGCCCAAGTACTTTCATTTTTAGATGTGACCACGGATTTTCACCACCTGTTGAGCCCATGATAAAGTTTCCACACACAAATCTTCTTCGACACTCAGGTCACTTCAACTGGCAAAAGGTGCACTTAACGCGAACTTAAGAAGCAACTACCTACTGCCGGCGAGTACAGACCACTGAGCTAAAATGACCGTAATTTACGCGGCAAGACTTTTGTCATCAGAAGTGGGTACAAAAGTAACGGGTTAACGGAGTTACAGCAAATTAACGGAAGTTAAAGAGTACGGTAACGTATTTTAAAATTATAATTAATCTGTTATTCAAAAAGTTAACTTCGTTAATTAGCGATTAACGGACTTGTGACCAGCTCTGCATGGTAGCCTATTGTTTTTAAGAATGGATGCATCGACAGCAAGAGACATGTTAGCGGCAGGAAGTGCGTCACAAAGACAGGAATGACAGGTTTTAAGAATCAGCAGATGCGGCAGGTGTTGCGTCGGAGCGCCGTGACAAATGGAGGCTTCGAGGCGCTTCCTCTGCTGGTGAATAATTGGCGCATTTAGAAGCGCGAGGGCTGCAGGCGGTCAGGTCGCCGTCCCACGAGCGGCGCCGGACCCGGGCGTAGAAACGAGTCTCTCAGAGGAGCGTAGGATGCTGCGCGACCAGTCGGCTGCCTGCAGCTGCAGCTGACTCATGCATCGCAGGAGGCGTACCCGCACTCCCCGTTTCGATACAACCAACTTTCTCTTTGCGTTAATTTGTGCCCAAGGAGGGGGGGGGGGATCAGCGACTGTTACACTTACAACAAACGGAGAAAAAACTTAGCAACTTTTACATCCTCATGCACTGCTGTGAAAAATGCAACACCACCAAAGACAAGGTCATTCTAGTGAGAAATGAGTTGATACGCAAACAGCATTTTCTGATACGCCTCTTGGGAACTCATTTTTAGAAAATGAATCTACCAAATTTCCAGCTGAAATTACTTCTAGCAGTGTCGGGTACTTAGTGCCCTTGTGTGGAGCTCGCAGGCTCAGCCGTAAAGTGCCTCAATACTAATTCGAAGATCGCGTGTTCGAGTCTCGTCCAATTCCAGGATTCTTATCTGTCACTTACCTCTTCTCTCACCTCTGGCAATATTGCTGATGTGAAAAATATCGAGTAGCTCCGTCGTTCGGAAGCCACGTTAAACAGTAGGTCCCTCTATGATTGGCTAGATAAGTCAGATCACAGAGAAAGGCAACGTTATACCACCTACAAACAGGATCATGCCTAGTACAGTACTGTGGCGTTCAAACAAATCTCTGGATTGATGCTGCTTTGCCATTTAGAGCCCTATCTTAGAAGTATATAAGTGTCCTTATGTGTTCCGTCCACGCATGGTAGAAGGACACGATACATGGACGGAACACATAAGGACTCTTACGTACTTCTGAAAAAGAGCAATAAGTGCCCGAAACCGGTCGAAATAAAATGTTGCTGCTGTGCAACCTGTTGCTTCTCTTTCTATCATTAAATTATACGGTTGCTGAATATGGACAGAATACTAAGAAGCTCTAATGAAGTGTGTCCGCAAAGTCTCTCCGCAGTGGCGATCTCCGCGTGTAAGGTTGGCAGCAGAGACAAAGCGCACCTGGAAGTGTTCCGTGGACTTGCAGTGGTAGTAGTGTGGGGGGAGCGTTGCTTATTAGAGTGGCCGTAAAAAATTGATGTTTGAATTTTGTCAACGGGAACCCCACAAAGTGATTTTAAGGTATTGAAAGCTTGAGCCCATGCCACTCGACGCTCAAAGTTACTAAGAACGTGAGTTTTACAAGTAGCACACAAATGCCAAAAGCTGTATCCTGATGTTTCAAAAAAATATTTTGAGCAAATCTATGGAATAGATTTGTCATTATATCCTTCTTAAACATGGCAAACGATAAATATCCACAAATCAGTCATTTTATGCCATCACAATTTATTTCATACTTTGATAATCGTTAAATAATTCTCATATAATAATTTCGTTAATAGATGTTTCTAGTCACATATTTGATGGCAAAGGCTGTTATAGCTCAGTTGGACTATAAGTAGCAACAAACATGCATAGAGTATAAATTACTTAGAACAGATCTGCCTTTCATTTGACTCAAAATTATGAGAAAATAATGGGGAGTTCCGATATACTACCCGTAAATTTCGCAAGTCGGCCCTCAGTTTATATTAGTCTCTTACGATATTCCACGTGGATAGTTGTTTTTAACAAGTGAAATCAAATGTTCAAATGTTTGTAAATCTAAGGGACTTAACTACTCTGGTCATCAGTCTCTAGGCTTAGAAACTACTTAAACTAATTTATGTTAAGGAAACAAATACATCCATGCCCGAGAAAGGACTTGAACCTCCGACAGCGAGCAGCGGTGCGCTCCGCAACTAGGCACCTTGGAATGCTCGGTCACTCCACCGCCGCTCAAGTGAAATAACGAATGATGGGATTGCGTAAATCTTCTCAATATGAAACAAACTAGTATTTGCACAGATCTGAGATTTTGTAAGTAGTCATGATTCATGACCTTTAATTATTATTGCCATTTTATGATAGTTTATTTGTTACTGGATGCCGAAAGTATTTCTTTTCATTAAACAACAAAGTAGCCATGCTTTCTTCCATGAAACCGGTAAGAAAGGTGGCGATGCCCATCGTGCGTTTGATTGCCCTCAGCTTCTTATGCCTTTTGTCGCAATTCGAAAATGATTGCTACAGGACGGGGTGAACTAGTAAGTTCATACTTCATCACGTCCCATACGTATTCAGTTGAAGTTCTGGTGCTCTTGCTGGCGAGGGCAGTAGTTGTACGCCAAGAAGAGCACGTTGTGTCACAGCTGCTGAATATGGACGCGCATTGTCCTGCTGAAAAACCGCCTCACCCACCCGCAAAGAAATGGCATTATCACGTGGATGAATAACAGGCTGTGCAATGCCGTGGGAACTGGTCACTTTACAGCGCAGAAACGATATGTTTGTTACTGGTAAGTTCTACGAAGGCGCGAGTGTTACAGACATGCTTCGAGAACGGACGGAAAACAACGTTCTTTCTAACAAACGTTACCTAAGATAATTTAGAGGGCCGGAATTTGACTGCAGAACGATTCTACTGCTGCCAACTTAAATTTCGCGTTAAGACTAGAAAACAAGACAAATTAGGGCTCGTACAGAGGCATACTGGCGTTATTTTCTCCATCGCTCTGTTTTGGAGTGGAGCAGAGAACGAAATGGCTTACAATGGTACGAGGTACCCTCCGCCAGGACCTTGAGATGGATTGTGGTGTATGTATGTAGATGTAGAATCTACTCATATTTGTGTCTTCGAATGAATGTCGTAAACTCTGGTCGCCTAGAAATTCACAACGGTTACTCTCGGTAGAGGCCGAACAGACAAGCCTCCTGAGTGTCCACTGATTGCGACGACCCTTCAGTATGCACATGTATACAATGCAGTGTGGCTGAGTAACAGGTGCTGAAGATGTCGTATTTTTTTTCCTTAGTGGGTGTACTCTGTCAGCCACGGCCTGTACCTAAGTGTACGTCGCACCGTTAATATCAGTTTTCGTTCGTATTCGATTGCAATACTGAACAAGGGAAAATGAATATGTAGATGCTTCTATACATGTTCTAAGGTCTCTTACACGCTGTTTATGATACGCAAGCAACGTACGCGATGTTGACAGCATCGTGATTGCACAATCATCTGCAACTACAGGTCTGTTGGTTTAGCCGTCAGGGTTTCCGAAAAGTGCGTCATCTTAAGGATTTACGTTTCAGTTACTTAGCATTTCCGATTTACTTTCGTATGGTCAGTTCTGATCTGTTACGATCGTAGCAGACTTTAGTGTTTGTTATCGCGCCTGTCCGATAGATTCCAAATTCTGCTCAGTAAAATTACTCACACCAGCTCCTTCTGTGTGATTTCTTTTACAGGTGCGTGGCATTTTCATAGAAATCTTTAAAGTAAAATAAGGCTTCCATTCGTCTTCCCGAACACTAACTTCACGTGATCGTATTATTTCCTTTTGCTTCTTAGTATTGCTCACAAATATTCATATAGCGTGAGATGTTCACCATTAATACACTACGTGATCAAAAGTTACCTGACACCTGGCAAAGAATGACTTACAGGTTCGTGGCGTCCTCCATTGGTAATGCTGGAATTCAGTATGGTCTTGGCCCACCCTTTCTCTTAGCTTCCACTCTAGTAGGCATTCGTTCAATCAGGTGCTGGAAGATTTCTTGAGGAATGGTAGGCCATTCTTAACCATGCTACACTGAGGAGATGTATAGATGTAGGGCGCTGAGGCCTGGCACGAAGTCGACGTTCCAAAACATCCCAAATATGTTCTATAGGATTCAAGTCATGAATCTGTGCAAGCCGCTCCATTACAGGGATGTTATTGTCGTGTAACCACTCCACCACAGGCCGTGCATTGTGAAATGGTGCTCGATCGTGTTGAAAGATGCAATCGCCTTCCCCGAATTCCTGTTCAACGGTGGGAAGCAAAAAGGTGCTTAAAACATTAATGTAGGCTTGTGCTGTGATAGTGCCATGCTAAACAACAAGGGGTGGAAGTCTCCTTAATGAAAAACACGACCAAACCAGAATACCACCACCTCCGAATTTTACTGTTGGCACTACACACGCTGGCAAATGACGTTCGCCGAGAATTCGCCACACCCACACACTGCCATCGGACCGCCAATTTGTGTACCGTGATGTGTCACTCCACACAACGTTTTACCACTGTTTAATCGTCCAATGTTTACGCTCCTTACACCAAGCGAGGTGTCGTTTGGCATTGACCTGCGTGATGTGTGGCTCGGCCATGAAATCCAAGTTTTCTCACCTCCCGCCTGTCATAGTACTTGGAGTGGATCCTGATGCAGTTTGGAATTCCTGTGTGATGGTCTGCATAGATGGCTGCCTATTAGTCTGTACGGCCGTCTTCAACTGTCGGCGGTCTCTGTCGGTCAACATCCGAGGTCGGCCTGCACTATTTCGTACTGTACTGTCCCTCCACGTTTCCACTTCACTATCAAATCAGCAACGGTGGACCTAGGGATGTTTAAGAGTGTGGAAATCTAGCGCCGCAATGTGTTCGGCAACTCCGCCGCCGCCGTTCACCTTCGAACGTATTATTTATTAGTGTTAACTTTCTCCCGGAATTCACTGTTTTTATTCTTTAGAAGTGATTTGCAACTTTATTTGGAACCATCACTGCACGATGAAGTCGGTCAGCGATGCTAATAGGTAAACATTAGTTTTATCTCTGGTGCGGACAATAACAGTTAAGATGTTAATTTTACCGTGAAATAAAACTCTTAAAGACAGATAGACCTACAGTACACAAGGAGTCTTAACGGTATTAGACCCCAAACATAAATATTTTGGGTCAATATCGTTAAATGTGGTGTAGGTCCTTTATTAGTTAAAACTACGATGTCCATCTTGACCCGCTTGTTATTGGCAACGTTAGATACAAACACATAAAAATAAAATTATAAGTTTTTCCTGGGCTACGTGTTGTGACGTATCTCCCCCCCTCCCCTCACACACAATAAAAACAGGCACTAAAATTACAGTTTGAGTTACGGATCTCGATAACGCCCTTAACCGCGTAGATCCTACCTGCCACAGAAAGGAAAGAAGAATAGAATGCACGCCACAAAAGCAAATGGTCGAGTTCGGTGTATTGGGAGAATTTTACGAAAGTGTAGCTCATTCATAAAGGAGATCGAGTATAGTACTGCTAGGGATTCCCCCAGATCGAAGTATAGTAGGACATCGCAACAATACATCTGTAGATCTCTATGTAAACATGTGGTCTGTTCGACAAGGTTTATCGGGAGACAGGCAATTGCAACTGTTAATAATAGGAACGCCGTAAGAAACATTGAAATAACAGGTCGTTATATAGACGCCAGTTTAGGTTACGAAAACGGTATCTCTCAACGAAACGTGTTGAAGTTATAACTACAGAATGTCACAGAGTGAAAACTCTGTTCTTCAAACTCAAAAATTCAAATGTTTGTAAATCTATAGGACCAAACTACTGGATCATCTGTCCCCAGGCTTAGAAACTACTTAAACTAATTCAAACATGCCCGAGGAAGTACTCTAACCTCCTGGTTCTTCTTGAGAGCCATTAGGTAGAGCACACAGGCATACGTATGAGGCCTAACTGATCAACTGACTTTTCTATAACGAAAAAAATATGCTTTTTCTCTTTATTCTTGGCAAGAAAGGCTACTATATTCACTGCATTCATTTGATATCACGAGAACTGCCATCCATAACTCCGTATTGAGTGTGGAACTTAATCTGTGTGAATATGTCCCACCTCTGTCAGAAGCGTGCTGTAGTGGCTGCATTTAACAGTTGTTGAAGCTGCTGCAGATAGTATGCACACGTGAGTTTACGTACCTCTTAGCCTTGAATGCTGTTCGCGGCTGAGTGGGAACGACCAATGTTAACAAACGTTCGGTTCGTAGCTAGCTTCCTTTTGGCGCTGCTTGAAATTTTTGAAGGAAAGTAATACTGCCCTCTCAAAGACTCAGTTATGTGGGATGTGCGTCGACAGTTCACAAGAATCGTTCATATTTTAATTCATTTTATCTTGACCTTCAATTTGTAATTATAATGAAGTTAAATGGGAGAGAAGTGACTGTGCTGGGAGGACACGTGGGACCGAGAGAAATGGAAGGCGAAAATCAGGAACAGCGACCCCTAAACTGGGAAAAGCTGAAGAAGAAGAAGCAGAAGAAGAAGAAGAAGCAGAAGAAGAAGTAAGATGACGAGCATTTGATAGACAGTACTAACGTAATAGTCCCATTACACCAGAAGACGTTACCATTATGTATCGAAACTAGTCGTAGTCTACATAAACACAAATACAAGTCTTCATTTGTTCAAAACCGTTAATCTCCGTAAGTTCTTGTTTATAGCTTTGAAATTTTTACACGACGTTGCATAATAATACAGAAGGTTTCTTTATATTCCTGTTTCTTTAGTACATCATCTGCAAGCTAATATTTCTACTATGACGTCCACTTCGTCAAATGTTAACGTGTGTACGTGTAAGTAACCTCTGACTGCAGATATGGCCTCTGAAGCGAGCCTAGTGTTATCTATACTGTGTGAATGTGGAACTGTGTTCTAAACCTTACTTCAAAAATATTTGCAGTTTCGTTTGTGCATTTGTTTCTGCGAATGGTAACAGCTTAATTACATATAAAAGTCGAATTAATGTGTGTAATCTGCAGGAACTTTAATGTACTATTCTCAATTCTACCATATGGCACCTCATACACGACTCTTTCTGGTCAGATAAAAGACTAGTAGTACTCAGCATTGCAAATTCCCATCTTTATAACTCGATATTTAATGTCTTACAGAGACAACTACTTTCTCTTCATGTGTCTATCACAATGAGTGACAATATAATGCAGTGAAGCACTTCAGATACCAAGTATGTAAAAGCTGTATTTTGCTTTCAATTGAAAAGTAGATAGCATTTACATGACGTTTTATTATCAATGTCTACATAATTAATGTTTAGGTAGATAATTCGTAACTAACATATGTTTATTAGGTCGCTTTATTATATGTGTGTGTTTTCCCGGTGAGATAGAGACGAATTTTTAAACAACTCAGAACAGTTTCCCCACTTTAGGAGAAGGCTTGGGGTAAAAACATGTTGATAAAAGTAATGCACAAGTGCCTGTCCGACTGGAGTCTGCACGAATGCTGTCTATAGCAGATTGCGTCACAGCCCTACAGGCGCAAATGTTCAAATTTTTGTGAAGCTTAAGGGACTTAACAGCAGGGTCATCAGTCCCTAAACTTACAAACTGCTTATGGACTACCTTATACTAAAGACGACACAAACATCCAAGCCCGAGGGGGGATTCGAACCCTCGGCGGGGAACGGCGTCGCGCATCAGAACATAGCGGCTCAATGCGCTTGGCCACTCCGCCGTGGCCCTACAGGTGCACTGTGTGTGGACTACCTGTACTTGAGTGAAACATGGACGGTAAATAGTTAAGACAGGAAGAAGATTGAGGCTTTTGAAATGTGTTGCTACAGTCTAATGTTTAAGATTAGGTGGATAGATTGTGTAACTAATGAGGAGTTACTCTACATAATTGAATAGAAAAGAAATTTGTGGCATACCTTGACTAGAAAAAGGGATCGATTGCTAGGAGGCGTTCTTAGACATCTATGAACTGAAAATTTAGGGGAAAAAATGTTCAAATGTTTGTGAAGTTATCGGACCTAACTGCATTGGTCATCGGTCTATAAAATAACAAACTACTTTAGCAAACTTATCTTAAGAACAACACACACACACCCATACCCGAGGGAGGACTCGTCCGACGGCGAACGGCAGCGCGCACAGCAGCAATGCCCTTTAGTGCGCACGGCTATTCCGCCGCGGCCTAAATTCAGCATAGGAGGGAAGTGTTCGGCGAGATGGAAAGACGAATACAGTTAATGGTTCACATGGATGTAGGTTGCCGTTCTGATGGGGAGATGAAGAGGTTTGCTCAGGACAGAGTAAGGTGGAGAGCTGCATCAAGTCAGTCTCCAGACGGAAGGGCACAATACACAACTTCAGGAGATTGTGCAGAGTGAGTACGGACGGTATTTTTTCTGCTGATTACAATAACTGGATGCTTGAAATGTACCTAGAGGTTTCGAGCAGGATGCAAATGATAATTTACGACTAGTGCCACCAGCAGTTTTCGCACATGAAGACTGATACGTTCCTCGCGTCCGTCCTCGGAGTCCCCGTGGCACCGCGCCATTACCACTCTCGGCTGCTGCCTCGCACGGAAAGCACGCACTCTTAGCATTGTGCAACGCAGTTTTACTTGGTATCCTTTGTTGGCGGACCGGCGCTGTTACAGTATCATATCAGTCTCTGAACGATTACAACATGCAGCTAATGCGGTAAATGGAATTATCAGTCGCCGCGGAAGAGTGGCCGACTATTCTAAGGCGCCTTGCTGCGGAGTGCGCGGTTGCTCGCCGTCGGGGGTTCGATCCTCTCTCGAGCATTTATGTGTGTGGTGTGTGTGTGTGTTTTGTCCTTAGCTTTTTTTAATTTGAATTACCAGTCAATTTTTTCGTTTTACAACACCTTTTAATTCATTGAGTCACTGGTCTTGCTTTCATCCAGACTCAGAATTAAAATTGTGACTGCTCCTACATCGCTAATAAATGACACATATTCATCGGTATGCTTTCACAGAACAGAACACCATGATCTGATTATTGTGCTGCAAAATAATATGTTTGCGATCTCTCTCTCTCTCTCTCTCTCTCTCTCTCTCTCTCTCTCTCTCTCTCTCTCTCTCTCTATATATATATATATATATATATATATATCACTTACATTTTCCTTCGTTAGTTCACCCGTCTACAAGGGTAAGATGACGAATTTGACACCATTAAAAATAACGTGCAAATATTTAATGCCTAGGGTCCGCCTATGTCACAGTTCCATGTACAGACCAAACATTAACTTGAGATGGTGGTGGAAAACGATGTGCCGGCCGCGGTGGCCGAGGGGACTGAGGCGCGCTAGTCACGGTCTGCACGGCCACTACGGTCGGGGGTTCGAATCCCCCCTAGGGCATGGATATTTGTGCCGTCCTTAGTGTTAGCTAGTTCATAAGTAGTTTGTAAGTTTAGGGACTGATGACCCCTTAGTTAAGTCCCATAAGCTATACAAACATTTGAACATTTGATAACGATGTAACTCACTGCAAAAATAACTTCAGAATTGAGTTGTTATTTTTTTTACTTAGGTTGAAAAATCTTGTGTCATTTTTTTTTTTTACAATGTCATTTGCTTGTGCTCACAAAAAAATTGCACTACGTGGAGCACTTACATGTAACAATATGCCGTGAAGCACCACATAAAAACGAAAATCTTTTTACACATGGGAACATTTTTATACAAAGATAATGATATTGGCAGTACAAAGAGGTTCTCCCTGAGAGATTTGTACATTGATTTGATGCGCTTTTCATTCAATGTGCTTTAATTATAAATGAAGTAAGCAATGTAGATACGATATTGTTAGAACATGTTACTTAGTGATATTGTTTATATTGATGTGTAGACAGGTTAAACAGTGAAATGTGAAAATAAGTGTAAATATATAAATGCTATTACAGTGAGTATTATGTTGGCTATTAGAAGGCTTAAAGGATTTAATAATTATCTTTATGTGGAACTGAGTAGGTTGATTTACTTTATTTTGTGTTTATATTGACTTACTGTCTATATGTTGCTGACAAAAAGAGCAGGGTTTAATATTTATGTTTCAGACTCGAAAGCAAGTGGGTGAAATTTTATAAAAAGGTATCATTGGCCAACTCTGCCTGTTCACTTCTCCTTATGTATACATAATTCTATTTCTCAATCAAATTCATAAGGTATGGTACCTTTTTGTTCATAATGGATTTGGTATTTGATGCTTTCTTACTTCATATCTGCCAAGAGTTGGGCAGGACAAAAAATTGGCATATAGGATTTTCGATGTAAGTAAGAAATAACAACAACTTAATTGTGAAAATTTGTTTACAATGTGTTAAATTGGTATTAGTGCTAGCGACGTTTAAATACGTTATTTAAATAATCTTTTGTGTACTGTAGCGCACTAGTATCTCAAGAATGTTTCGCAACTAGGGGCTTGAATACGGAAGTAAACAATAACAAATGTATTTGCACGTGAACGGCCGTTTGATGATAAACCTTTAGATTCGAAACCGGTAATGACATTATTAATAATTGTTGCTGTTTTTCTTCTTTGCAAACAGCCACAGTCGTGAAGTATCAGTTTTCCACAAAATAGCATATCTGGTCATTAGTGTAAGTAACTAAGGAAAGGAGGACAGTAAACAACTAATGATAATATGAAAATGTAAGTAACCACCATAAATGTTGCATTTATAAAACAAGTACAAAATCAATTCTTGGAAAGAAAACTGTAATGGTTGGAGTAAACATATTATTAGAAAGCTAACTGTCGTCATCTTACTTTCCTTCCCCTACAGTAGTACAAAAACAAGTGAAGAAAACTTCTACAATGAAGATATACTCTCTATTGCCACCCAATGATTAATGTTGACTAGTGCGAAGAGTGTAAAGTTACAGGAAAACTTCTCGATGAGAGGTACCTGTCTGAGAGTAACATCTATTGTTGAGAAGAAGAAGAAAATATTGGCTCATCAACCCGAGACTGTACCAAAAAGGCCTTGGTACCTCGTGTACCAACAGTAGCCAGGCGGTAGTCAAGCAACGCGGCCAGGAGATGCTACGTCAATCAACGGCAATGTGTTTTGCAAAATATTCAAACGTTCAAATGTTTTTAAACCTAATGCACTAAACTGCTATGGTCATCAGTCCCTAGACTTACAAACTACTTTAACTTACACTAAGGACAACACACACCCAACCCGAGGGAGGACTCTAACCTCCAGCAGGAACGGCTTCCCTGTCCGTAGCATGATGCCTAAGACCACGCGGCCATTCCACGCGGCTGTTTATTTATTTATTCCAATGGCGGTATAAATATGGTATGGGGTATCACCGGAATCCCTGACAGCTGTGACGTTCGTTAGCAGCACTGCCTAAAGAAAAGGCTGTTACGTCACGTCCTGAACGCCAGCTGACTGGCTGGCCGCTATGAGACAGTGCGCTGTGCCCCAGTAGTCAGTCATTCAGCTACGCGATCGCGGCCTACTCAGCGTGACGTAATACGACATCGCTCAGGCACATGGTCAACGATAAATAAAGGTCTGAGCGCATGGATATGTGTCGTCAGGAAAGTAGATCACAATTTGACGTAAGGAGACTGTATCGAAGTCTGAAAAAATGCCGTTCATCTATTGTTTTCAGCGTAAACCAGTTACATTCTGTTGTGCTGTGTGGAAGGCCTCTTGTCGATACTGCGAGCGTAAGCTATAATGATGTAATGTCTGACACTATCGGGATTGGTGTGATGTTGTGGTTGTTGTTGTTGTGGGCTTCAGTCTGCAGACTGGTTTGATGCAGCTCTCCACGCTACCCTGTCCTGTGCAAGTCTCTTCATCTGATAATACGTTCCGCAACCTACATCGTTTTGAATCTGCTTACTGTATTCGTCCCTCGGTCTCCCTCTACGATTTTTACCCCACACGCTTCCTTCTAATGCTAAGTTGACAATTCCTTGATGTCTCAGAATGTGTCCAACCAATTTATCCCTTCTCTTAGTCAGGATATGCCACAAACTCCTTTTCGCCCCGATTCGGTTAAGCACCTCCTCATTAGTTACGTGATCTACCCATCTAATTTTCTGTAGCACCACGTTTCAAAAGCTTCTATCATCTTTTTATCTGAACTCCTTATCGTCCACTTTTCACTCCCATACAATGCCACACTCCAGACAAATGCTTTCAGAAAGGACTTCCTAACATTTAAATTAATATTGGATGTTAACAAGTTTCGCTTCTTTAGAAACGCTTTTCTTCCCATAGCCATTCTGCATTTTATATCTTCTTTATTTCGGCCATCAGAAGTTATCTGAAGTTATCATCTACTACTTTTATTGGCTCATTACCTAATCTGATTCCTTCAGCATCGCCTGATTTTCTGACATTGCATGCCATTACCTTCGTTTTACTCTTATTAATGTTCATCTTATATCTTCCCTATCAAGACACTGTCGATCCCATTCAATTTTTCCTCCAGATCTCTTGCTGTCTCTGACAGAATTACTATGTCATCGGCAAACCGCAAAGTCTTTATTTCTTCTCCCTGCACTTAAATGCCCTCTCCAAATTTCTCTTTCCATTCCTTCAATGCCTGATCAATGTACAGATTGAACAACATTGGGGAAAGGCTCGCATTACGACTAATCTTAGAAGATCAGGGGTATCAGGGGTAAAATGTAGGGAGCGAAGAATTATGTTCAACCTATACAAAAACCAGACAGCGGTTATTAGAGTCGAAGGGCAAGAAAGGGAGGCAGAGGTTGGGAAGGGAGTAAGACAGGGTTGTAGCCTTTCCCAAATGTTGTAAAATATTGCGATGTTGTGGATTGATCAGTTATTCTTGCCAGAGGTTCGAGTCCTCCCTCGTGCATGTGTGTGTGTGTTTTCCTTACTTTAAGAAGTTTGTGAGTCTAGGGGCTGATGACTGTAGCAGTTTGGTCCAGAATGTTTACAAACGTTTGTCAAACACTGTACTGCGCTGTCAGCACGTTCTCCTGTATTCATCGTTGTCCACGGCTGAGGCCTTCTCCTGAGGCGGTGTTCCCCATAGGCGCCCCTGTCAGCCCACAGCGAGCCCCAGGCTGCGCGTGGCTTTGGCAGGGCGCTGCCGGCAAGTCCGGACCTGCCGAGTGGTGGGCAGCGCGGCTATATCGGGGCGTGCGAGAACCGCAGCGGCCGCGCAAGCCGCACTCACTCACTGCGCATTCCCCTGTTTACGCCTGCCAGCGGCCAGCGCATACATAGCTGACCCGCTCTGCAAATAGCGCCCCTCACTGTTTATGTCATCTGCTTCTGGAAGATTCCCCTCAAGTGGCTGCCCCCCACCTCCCCTCTTCATCCTACTTGTTTCTATATTTTATTGTCATCTAGTTTCTCCGAGCTCTGCTTATATCAGTTACTCCTCCATGTTTTGTCAACGAATTCACGAAACCCTTTACCTTTGATGAAACAGGCCCTGCGCCTCCTTTGCTTCTTGTTCTTTGTCCTAAATTGACAGACGTACTTGCTGTAGAAATAGCACTCACTATAAATATTACATCCCAAGCTATGCTCACAACAGAGGCGAAACCAAGGCAGTGGAGCTTTGGCTGCCCCCATCGCAGAATTACATCTGTTTCTTCTTAATTTCAACACAACACACACACACACACACACACACACACAGACAGATACAAACATACAGATTCAAAGAGAAAGAGAGAGAGAGAGAGAGAGAGAGAGAGAGAGAGAGAGAGAGAGAGAGAGAGAGAGAGATGGGGGAGGGAGGGAGGGAGGGAGGGAGAGAGGGAGACTGAGCGCTAAAGGTCTCGAAAATATTATTTTGAACCAGCTGAAAACCCTGGGTTGCCGGTGTTTTTACTTATTCCGTACTCTCACAGACCACCTTCTCTGCAATCCTCTCTCTGTCTATTCCATCTTTCTGCCCATCTCGTCCTTCGTCTCTCTTGGCCCATCTCTTCCGCCCTGACGCCTCCTCTTCTCTCTTTGCATTCCATCTCCTCTGTTCATCTCCTCTTTCCCATATCTATAAAAATTCACATAATTATATCGACGTTCGTGACGATCAGTGAAATACCGCCGAAGTTCATCGCAAAGTACTCTTTGGCAACATAACCTGACTGTCTGTATATAAAATCCTATTGATAATAATTAGTAAAACGATGCCAAAGTCCATTGTAAGTTACTATCGTCTTCTCGTGGCCAACATCGCCAACTTTCTTCAAGAAATAAATAAAACACGTCCGAGGAGTCGAAGCCTGTAATTAAGGTAACAGCCGGCCGCGGTGGCCGAGACGACTGAGGCGCTCCAGTCACGGTCTGCACGGCCACTACGGTCGGGGGTTCGAATCCCCCCTCTGGTATGGATATTTGTGCCGTCCTTAGTGTTAGCTAGTTCATAAGTAGTTTGTAAGTTTAGGGACTAATGACCCCGTAGTTAAGCCCCATAAGCTATACAAACATATGAACATTTTTGAATTAAGGTAACCACCGCCATCCACCATACGAAATTTCACATCTTCTTCAAATGTTTGTAAACATATTTGATCAAACTACTATGATTATCAGTCTGTAGACTTCCAAACTAGTTAAACTAACTTACACTAACAACAGTACACACACCCATACCCGAGACAGGATTCGAACTTCAGGTGGAAACAGCCACCCATTCAATAGCATGACGTCTTAGACCACGCGGCCACTCCGAGCGGCAGGAATTCTCACGTAGAGAGAGACCTTCCTCTTCTTTTGGAGCTGAAGAGTGCAAAAAAATGTTCAAATGTTTGTAAATCTATCGGACCAAACTGCGTGGTCATCAGTCCGTAGCTTACAAACTGCTTAAACCTAGGTAAACTAACCTAAGGACAAACACACACACCCATGCCCCAGGGAGGACTCGAACCTCCGCGGAGAGCAACCGCGCGCTCCGCAGCGAGACGCTTTAGACAACTCGGCTACTCCACCGCGGCGAAGAGTGCAACATTTCATCAAGCTCGGAATAAAACCGTAGATATTTATGAACTACAAACAAAAATACAAAGGGACACTTTTTTATATATAAGAAACATGAGATTAAAAATCGGTACTTCAATTTTCATCTTGTGGTGCATCAAAGGAGTAGCGCTGTGCTCCTTTTTCTTCTCACGGCTGTAGCTCCTAAGCAGTTATGTACGGCAGGCTGCCTTTCGAGAGAATAATAGGTTTCAGATTTTACATTTTTTCGATTTTTGCAGTTTCTTTGGATTTTTCTACCCATTTATCTTGAAGACTATATTTGACGATCCATGGCGCAGGTGTGGACCGAATGAGAGCGTGGGAGCCTGCGTGTGCTGGCGCTGTTTTCCCGCGGGCAGTCCCCGCTATACTCCTGTCTGCTAACGTCGCTAGCAACGTGAACAGCGGGACGAGCTTTTCTAGTTCGTGGTCCAAGTATTTTAGGTGACACATTTTCATTGGCGTTCGCGGTAGAACAAAATTAGAGGGAATAAATGGACTGAGGAGGAGTTTAGGTCTTAAAAACGAAAGTGCTGACCTTGTTCAATATTAGTTCTTGCTTTTGTAACTGACTTTATAATGTACAACTCTGCTGATGTACTCATCAACTAATTATTATATTTTTAGACACTGTTTTTGGATTTTAAAAGAAAATTGCCGTTCTAGATAGAATTACTTCCAGGAAGGTCCTGCGCGCAATTTTCGAATTCCGTGCTAATTATAAATGAAAAATATATTGGAAAGGAGACATTGATGAATTTGTTGCAGTCTTTCATGCTTTTTTTAGAAAATTTAGGTACTGGATTTAGCGACTTTTTACTTTGATTTCAAGTTTATTTTATATGAAATACTTGCAACCATGTTGCTTAGTTGCTAATCCAAATAGGACAAGGAACTTGTGCATTTTGCAATTAAAATTGTTTATTCTTCAATACCATGGTAATAATTTCCTGTCTTTTTCAACTAAAATTATTCTTCTTCAATGCCATTGCAGTTGCGAAGGTATCTTTATGGTAAACAAACCAAATTTGTTTTCCAAGTGCAGCTCCTGAAAAATCAGGAAATCCTGGAAGTAACTCTATGTAGGTCAGGAATTTTGTTTTAAAATTTGGAAACAGTGTCTACAAATCGATATTTAGTTGGTGACTATATCAGCAGTTACAAAAGCAACATTCAAAAAGGTCAACATCTTCGTTTCTTACTGTCGAACATGCTCAAACATCAAAAACCAAATTAACCATACTAGAACAAGACTGCTGTTTTACAGTTTAATAAGTGGCAGGCAAAGCCTTGTGAAGAGATGCATTGCAAAAGCATACAGTCTAATGTATATTAAATTCATTTTCGTAACGACGTAATGGTTATATTCTGTTTTCTATTCGACCATGTTCCTGCACATGCAGGATCGGTATTGGTAAGTCCGGATTTGATGGGGTGGCCGGATGCCCTTCCTGTCGCCACCCCATGCCCCTGGGAGGAAATGTGTACCCCAAATGTCTGCGTATAGTGTTATACGTGTGAAAGTGTTACGAAAATGTTTGCGAATCGTGTAACTGAGCCGGGACTTGAGCACCAGCCCGGTATTCACCTAGGGGGATGTGGAAAACCGCCTAAAAACCACATCCAGGCTGAGCTGCACTTCGACCCCTTCGTTAATCCGCCGGGCGGATTAGAACGTCGCCGGTACGCCTCCCCGTCTCGGAAAGGAGTACGTTAGGTCACACGGCTAACCGAGCGGGTAATTGCAATAATGTGTTATTTCGTTTTAATTAGATGGTACCACTGAAATTACAGAACTATCAGTTTAATAAGTCATGGCTGCAAAATACTAACACGAATTATTTACAGACGAATGGAAAAACTTGTGGAATCTGACCTCGGGGAGGATCAGTTTGGATTTATGAGAAATTTAGCAACACGTGAGGCAATTCTCACCTTACGACTTATCTTAGAAGATAGGCTAAGGAAAGGCAAACCTACATTTTTAGCATTTATAGATTTGTAGAAAGCTTTTGACAATGTAGACTGGAACACACTCTTCCAAATTCTGCAGGTAGCAGGGGTAAAATATAGGGAGCGAACAGTTATATTCAACATGTACAAAAACCAGACAGCGGTTATTAGAGTCGAAGGGCAAGAAAGGGATGCAGAGGTTGGCAAGGGAGTAAGACAGGATTATAGCCTTTCTCCAATGTTGTTCAATCTATACATTGAGCAAGCAGTGAAATAATGGAAGGAGAAATTTGGAAAGGGAATTAAAGTTCAAGGAGAAGAAATAAAAAGTTTGCATTTTGCCGACGACATAGTAATTTTGTCAGAGACTGCAAAGGATCTGGAAGAGCAACTGAATGGAATGGACCGTGTCTTGAAAGGATGATATAAGATGAACATTAACAAGAGTAAAACGAAGGTAATGGAATGCAATGTCAGAAAATCACGTGATGCTGGAGAAATTAGATTAGGTAATGAGCCAATAAAAGTTGTAGACGAGTTTTGTTATTTGGGTACAAAATAACTTCTGATGGCCGAAGTAGAGAAGATATAAAATGCAGAATGGCTTTGGGAAGAAAAGCATTTCTAAAGAAGCGAAACTTGTTAACATCCAATATTAATTTAAAAGTTAGGAAGTCCTTTCTGAAAGGATTTGTCTGGAGTGTAGCATTGTATGGCAGTGAAACGTGGACGATGAGGAGTTCAGACAAAAATATGACAGAAGCGTTCGAAATGTGGTGCTACAGGCGAATGATGAAAATTAGACGGGTAGATCACGTAACTAATGAGGAGGTGTTTAACCGAATTGGGGATAAAAGGAGTTTGTGGCATATCCTGACTAAGAGAAGCGATAGATTGGTGGGACACATTCTGAGACATCAATGAATCGTCAACTTAGCATTAGAAGGAAGTGTGTGGGGTAGGAATCGTAGAGGGAAACCGAGGGACGAATATAGTAAGCAGATTCAAAAGGACGTAGGTTGCCGAACGTACTCTCAGATGAAGGTACTTGCACAGGATAGGGTAGCGTGGAGAGCTGCATAAACCAGTCTGCGGACTGAAGGCCACAACAACAACTTCTGAACACCATGAGACTGGTCTTTAAGGCTTCACTTCCTCATACGTTACGCACAAATAAAAGGTATTATGTCGTTAGTGAAATTGAAATGTCTGTAAACCTTATGGGACTTAACTACGGGGTCATCAGTCCCTAAACTTACAAACTACTTATGAACTACTAACGATCTAGGACGGCACAAATATCCATGCCCGAGGGGGGATTCGAACCCCCGACCGTAGTGGCCGTGCAGACCGTGACTGAAGCGCCTCAGTCTCCTCGGCCACCGCGGCCGGCTATGTCGTTAGTATCCATTGCAATGACGCACTATAATAATTTCAGTGAAATGTAACGTGATAAGCTCAAGCCGTCTGCTATCGATCGTGTATTATGTATGGGCAGTCTCCCGACGTATTCGCGAGGAAGAGATTACGATCTGCGCGCATCACGCGGCCCTCACGCCCGGAGGTCTCGTGGTCAGCTCACGTGCTCCTGCCGCTACCTCAGTTTCTCGCCGTGCTTATTTTTGGAGACGTATGTCCGACAATGCGACATGTTGCCCGACCATTCCCTCGCCTTGCCTCTCAGAGTATGAGTAACAAAGCTTTGCGCCATCCGAAACACCTGTCTTGCACTGCTGCCACCTTAGCTGTTGTGTAACGATCTCGCGCCTAGTAAATGACCCAGTGACGAAAACAGCCGCTCCTCGTCGTGTCCGATTTAACTTTTTAACTACTTTTATTTATTCCTCTCTGTATACTTCTTTCTCTGTAGTATAATGAAGGTTAGTAGAGGTCTTTCCTCTTTGTCAAAATGTAAATGTTTCTATTACTCACAAATTACTGATAACTATTCTGTGAAACTCCTATTAATATTTAAAGTGCTTAAACATTTACTTGGAAGAATTAATTTTTTTTTGTTATACAGGTATAATGTCGTTCTGAAGGGTATTCGTGAATGAAAATGTGAAAAATTTTATTTGAACTATTAATGATAGATGGATATTATTCTTAAGACAAAAATAGAGAAATGTAAACGTTTCAGTAAGTTCATTTCAAACAAAAGTTGCTCAATCGCGTAATACGCATTTTTCTGATATTGCTGACTTTTCTTCATAGCATATTTCGATAACGGTATCTTGATTTATGTTATAATATGGAGAAAGTAGATGTGACGCTGGATTGTATGTACGGTTACCATAATTTAGAAAACACAAATAAGGACATTTTCAGTATTTTAGGGAGAAAAGAGGACTCTTTCCAAATTTTAAATTTATTACATAAAAAATTATAGCAGTACATACAACAGCGATACCTGCATCATGTGTCTACATCCAAATATACATAGATACTCTGCAAATCACATTTAAGTGCCTGACAGAGGGTTCATTAACCACTTTCATAACTTTTCTCGACCGTTCCATTCTCTAATAGCGCGCGGGAAGAAAGAACACCTAAATCGTTCCGTTTTCGATCTGATTTCTCTTATTTTATTGGGATGGTCATGTCTTCCTAAGTAGGTGGGTGCTAGCAAAATATTTTCACATTCAGAACTAAAAGTCGGTGATTGAAACTTCGCAAACAGATCACGCCGCAATGAATAAAGGTCTTTCTTTTAATGATTTCCACCCCAATTCGTGCAACATTTCCGTGACGCTTTTCCCCCCGTAACGTGATAAAACAAAACGAGCTGCCCTTCTCTGAACCTTCTCAATATCACAAGGGGCAACAGTACTCCAAGAGAGGACGCACAAGTGTGATGTAGGCAGTCTCTTTTGTGGAGCTGGTGCATCTTCTAAGCGTTCTGCCAATGAAACGTAACCTTTGGTTCGCCTTCCCCACAATATTTTCTATGTGCTCTCTCCAGTCAAAGTTGTTCGTAATTGTAACTCCTAGGTATTTGGTAGAATTTACGACCTTAAGGTTTGACTGATTTATCGCGTAATTGAAGCTCAGCGGATTTCTTTTAGTGGTCATGTGTATTACTTCACACTTTTCTTTATTTAGTGTCAATTGCCAATTTTCGCACCAAGTAGAAATTTTGTCTAAATCGCTTTGCAGTTGCTTTTGATCCTCTGTTGACTTCACTAACCGATAAACGACAGCATCATCCGCGAACAGTCTAAGGGAGCTATTCAGATTGTCTCCTAAATCGTTTATAAACACGAGGAAGAGTAGGGGACCTATAACGCTTCCCTGTGGAACGCCAGATATCACTTCTGTTTTACTCGATGACTTACCGTCAATTACAACGAACTGTGTCCTTTCTGATAGGAAATCGTGAATCCAATCGCACAATTGGGGAGATATTCCATAAGCATGCAATTTCATTAGAAGCCGCTTGTGGGGTACAGTATCAAAAGCCTTCCGGAAATCCAGAAATATGGAATCGATTTGAGATCCCTTGTCAATGGCACTTAACACTTCATGTGAATAAAGGGCAAGCTGTGTTTCGCAAGAGCGATACTTTCTGAATCCGTGCTGACTATTGGTTAATAGGTCGTTCTCTTCGAGGTAGTACATAATATTCGAACAAAGTATATGTTCCAAAATCCTACTGCAAATCGACGTCAATGAGATAGGCCTGTAATTTTGGGGATCACTCCTATTGCCTTTCTTGAATATTGGAGTAACTTGGGCAACTTTCCAGTCTTTGGGTACGGATCTTTCGCTGAGTGATCGGTTGTAAATTATAGCTAAGTATGGAGCTATTGCATCAGCATACTCTGAGAGGAATCTAGTTGGTATACAATCTGGCCCAGAATATTTGTTTTTGTTTAGTGACTTAAGTTGTTTTACTACTCCAGGAACATCTACTTCTAAGTTTCGCATGCTGGCAGCTGTTCTTGGATTGAATACTGGAGTGTTCACTTCGTCTTCTTTGGTGAAAGAATTTCGGAAAGCTGTGTTTAGTAATTCTGCCTTAGCAGTACTGTCGTCGGTAGTATTACCATTGCTATCGCGTAGTGAAGGTATTGTTTGTGTTTTGCCGCTAGTGTACTTCGCATATGACCAGAATTTCTTTGGATTTTCTGCAAGATTACGAGACAGGATTTCGTTGTGGAAACAACTATAAGGTTCTCGCATTGAAGTCCGCGCTAGGTTGCGAGTTTCAGTAAAAGATTGCCAGTCTTGCGGATTCTGTGTCTTTTTAAATTTTGCATGCGTTTTTCTTTGTTTCTGCAACAGTGATCTGACCTGTTTTGTGTACCACGGGGGGTCAGCCCCCTCTTTTATTAATTTATTTGGTATAAATCTCTCGATTGATACTGATATTATGTCTTTGAAAGTAAGCCACAACTGATCTACACTCGCATTTTTAGTTTTGAAGGACTGGAGACTATCACTCAGGAAAGCATGAAGCGAATTTTTATCTGCTTTATTGAATAGATATATTTTTCGTTTACTTTTGGTGCATTTGGGAATTTCGATATTCAGTCTCGCTACTACAACTCGATGTTCGCTAATCCCTGTATCTGTTTTGATGCTCTTTACTATCTCGGGATTAGTTGTTGCTAGGAGATCAAGAGTATTTTCGCAACCACGTACTATTCTAGTGGGTTCATGAACGAACTGTTCGAAGTAGTTTTCAGAAAAAGCATTCAGAACTAGTTCGGACGATGTTTTATATTTGCCCCCGGTTTTGAATACGTAATTATGCCAACATATCGAGGGTAAATTAAAGTCGCCACCGATTATAACAGTATGCTTCGGATACCTATTTGAAATATGATTCAAGCTTTCTTTGAACATTTCTGCAACCGTATCGTCTGAGTTAGGGGGCCGATAAAAAGATCCAATTATTAATTTATTTCGGTGGTCAGGTATAACCTCTACCCAGACCAATTCACAGGAAGTATCTGCCTCAATTTCGCTGCAGGATAAACCGTTTGTAACAGCAATAAACACGCCACCCCCTGTTTTATTTATTCTATCCTTTCTGAAGACCATTTGGCCCTTTGAAAAAATTTCGGCCGAATTTATCTCAGGCGTCAGCCAGCTTTCAGAACCTATAACGATTTGTGCCTCAGTACTTTCCATCAGCGCTTGGAGCTCTGGAATTTTCCCAACACAGCTACGAAAATTTACAACTGTTACACCAATGGTTTTTAGGACTGCTTTCTTCCCGTGTCTGACCTGCCCCCTTTGAGACTGAAACCCATTTTGTGTATTCCCGAGGCCATCTAACCTAAAAAACCGCCCAGCCCACGCCACACAGCCCCCGCTACCCGTGTAGCCGCTTCTGTGTGTCTTCCATTGGATCGAAACTTGAGAAAATTCTTTTTATTGATAATAATGTTTTAAAATGTTTTTTTACAATTCATTTGAGTAAAATCAAACTGTTTCATTCAGCTATTAACAGAACCGTAACTTACAAAATAAAACAATATTTCTGAGCTGTAGGCTGCAGCTTGAAAATACTGAAACATAATCCGATTTCTTTGGAAAAGGAAAGGGTAGTTTAAAGAAGGTGCAGTCAGATGTACATGCCACTTAAGATACGTGTACAGCACAAAAACTATCACATCTGTCTCTCAAATGTTCAAATGTTTGTAGAGTCTATGGGACTTAACTACGGGGTCATCAGTCCCTAAACCTACAAACTACTTATGAACTACTTACAACTAAGGACGGCACAAATATCCATGCCCGAGGGGGGGATTCGAACCCCCGACCGTAGTGGCCGTGCGGACCGTGACTGGAGCGCCTCAATCCCCTCGGCCACCGCGGCCGGCCATCTGTCTCTGACAGGGCGGAGCGGCCGAGCGCATTGGGGCGCTATGCTACGATGCGCGAGGCCGTTCCCCGTCGGGTGTTGGAATCCCCCCTCGGACTCGGATGTTCCTGCCGTCTTTTACAAGCGCCGACCGCGGTGGCCGAGGAGACTGAGGCGCTTCAGTCACGGTCTGCACGGGCACTACGGTCGGGGGTTCGAATCCCCCCTGGGGCATGGATATTTGTGCCGTCCTAGTTCGTAAGTAGTTCATAAGTAGTTTGTAAGTTTAGGGACTGATGACCCCGTAGTTAAGTCCCATAAGCCTTACAAACATTTGAACATTTTTATAAGCTAGTTCATAAGTAGTTTATAAGTTTAGGGACTGATGAGTTAAGTCCCATAATCTCTACAAATATTTGAACATTCTGAATGTGGTGTCGCACAAGTCCGAAGTTCGCGCCACGTACTTTCGTCGCGCGCCGCCATGCAAGCACGGCGCGGCGTTCTCACGACGTCAGCCACGAGAGCCCTCTGCTGCAACTCCGCTCGTGGACACCACTGAACTGCATCGGCCACTTGACAATAGGACAGGCACCAAATAACTCTCATCAGTATGCAGGCTTATTCCTAAACTAGGTATCTGCATTTCACTAGTCTGCTGCCTTCCAAGATAAGTATTGTATTATTTCTACGAAATATATATCTTGTTCTAATCTAGCTTAGTGGTTCTAGTTTCTGCTGTCCCACTGGCTGGTTACCTCCGTACCTGCACACGCGTGCATCCTATTTCCCTGTGTCGGTCTCTCTCTACATCCATTTACTCATATAACAGTGATATAAAGACCTTAATTCTCAAAACTTAAAATGCAAACATTTCCCAGAAACCATAGAAAGGTACGCGGACGCTACCTTTAATGTAGAAAATATGAACTTGTCCGATAAATGCGGACGTATGGTAACCCTTATTATACGTTTGTGTTCAGAAAATTAATATTCACTTCATTTCCTTTTTTTTCCCTGTAAACAGTCTGACTTCATCGCTGCTTGATACACATCACCTCACCTAAACAAAGTCATGAAACTGTTTACTCAAACAGAGTCCAGCATTTAACTATCAGAACGAGGCTGAGAAGTCCTAGAGGTGACACACTGAGTGAAGACACTGGAGAAAAACTAGAGAGCAAAACTGTAAGAGGCACGGGGAGAGGCGCTCTGCCTCCACTGCAGTGATGTGTGCGGGGGCACTGCGGCCGCTAGCCACACCAGGTAACAGGCGGGTGCGCCTTGCTCACACGTACAGCTGTCCACCCGACGACTGTGCTTTGGGCAGCTCACACGGTCAAAGGGGCCTTGTAGTGCACACATCGTATGATAATGGTTCTGTGGTGTCGTACAGGCATGAAGTGCGCGCCACGTACTTACGCCGCGCGCCGCCATGCACGCACGGCGCGGTGTTCTTACGACGTCAGACACGAGCACCCTCTGCTACAACTCCGCTCGTGGCCACCACTGCTGCATCGGCCACTGGGGACTGAGATAGGAACCAGTTAACACTTGGGAATCAGATAGGCACCAGTTAAGACTTGGCTATCGGATAGGCACTAGGAATCATCAGTAGGCAGGCCTCTATCTATGTATCAGGATTCTGCAGTCAAGAACTATGTAAAAGTTAACTATTACCAAGACTCCACAAAATATATATCTTGTTCTAATTTAGCCTAGTGTTCTAGTTTCTGCTGTCCCACTGGCTGGTCACCTCCATACCTGCACACGCGTGCATCCTTTATTCCTGTGTCGGTCTCTTTCTACTCGGCCATCGACACCCATCACAACCGGCGGAAACGAGACACAAAAGTGGTGACGAGACTGGGACACAAAAGGTTCAACTAGAAGATAAGACGAGAACAATGATCCTCATCGACCACATTTTAAGACTGAGATCACATGTGAGCAGACAAGAGACACACTGAGGGTGGCACCGAGCAAACAACACGCGATATAAAGCAACAGGAACATTATACACTGTTTCCATAGGGATAAGAAATTTCTTTCTAAACTTTAAGTACTAAAAATACTATCAAATAACAAGACTCAAAACAATCATTACACTTAAGGGGTGCGCAAACAATTTTATAGAGTGTATGGCAACGTTTCTGCAGTCAGGTTCCTACCTTTTAATTAAATGGAAATTCACCATAAAGTTGACCAAAAAGTCACCACAGTGAATACAACATATTGTTACGTTACAAACTGCAGGTGGTTCGGAATTCGAAGGCTGGTCGTTAATAGAGCACAACACTTTCACTAAGCAACACGTTTATTGCGAACACAAGCGTACAGTCAATACAACTGACTCTTGCTGGGAGTGATCCACTATTTATACATAGAAAGAATTTTCTGCAACTTACAAGTACATCAAACATAAGAAATATGTAGAAGTTTCTAGAAATAGTATATACAAAGAAATTTTCTTCTGCCCATGGCGGGATTTGAACTGGAGACCACAAGCACAGCGATCTGCGTTGCTAGACACTGCACCACGCATGCTGTCGGAAGCTGGCGGCAATATTATTAGTGCCGGTGAGGGTCACATACTGATGTTGATGGTGAATGTCTAGCGAATAGAATGAAAGTTCAGCTACTTAATACCCATTTACAATATTAATATCTCAAAAAAATTATAAATGTCGAACTGTTGCGTAATGATGTAACATTTAACGTATCCTTCAGTGTAAAAATAGGCAATAACATCGCTGCCGCGTAATTTGGCAGTTGTTACGGTACAGACAACACGTTGTTCTTGGTGCTAGTATGACCAATAACTACAATAGTTGCAAATTGAACCTCTACGACTGACTCAAAATGCAAAAGGAAAGTAAGAAAACTACAATTACCACAGTGAATCAGAGATTAACAGAGCTGCGATGACCGTAATTCTATAAATAAAGTAAAGCAGTCAACGCCGCGCGGGAATAGCTGTGCGGTCTAAGGCCTGATTGCGCGGCCGCTCCCCGTCCTACCTCGGGCATGGGTTTGTGTGTTGTTCTTAGCATTAGTTAGTTTAAGGCTGCGAGCAACAGGAAATAATAGGCAGAGGGCGCTATCATCGTAGTGTGCTACAAGTTGAGAACATGGATTGGAAGTAAAGCGTGTCTGGATAGCCTAATTCGTTAAAGCGATAGCTGCTCCGAAGTGTGAAATCCTTTGACATTTGAAATGAATTATCTAGCCAGTTATATGGAGCTACAGTTCAACGTGGATTCAGAACCACGGTATAACTCGGCCTTTTTTTTTTTTTTTTTTTTTTTTTTTTTTTTTTTTTTTTTTTTTTTTCTTCGTGATAAACATTGCCAGAGAAGAAAGAAGTGACAATAAACCTAAAACTGACCGGGAATAAAAACCGCAAACTTTGGATATGTACTCTGTCACTCTTTTCCTTCTTTTTGTCGTTGTACGAGTACATCGGTTCTGTGCCTCCGCGACATCGTGTTTGTTCGAGGTTTCTCTGTGAGTTTTTGGCTCAGTTAAATATTTGTATATTTTTATACTTTTTATTACTGAAGGTGGCTACTCAGTCACCGAGCTACACTATTCTTCAAATAAGAAACATAATTCTTATGAAAGGGAAGTAGGATAGTTGGTTAGGTTTTCACCCGACTTTAGTTTCACTGTATATAAAACATCTTGCAATAGCAGTTAATTCTAACAAATAATGCTTTTGGGATCGGAAAAAAAAATTTGCTCTACAATCCCTTCAGGGGTCATATATAGGTCTCTTATTCCACCGGAGATATTCGTTTAACTGCGAACCTATGCGCAGATCATTAGAAGTCACTGAGTATGACGTACCGATTTCGTCGTTTCCCTGGCCGAGGCGGAATAGCCGTGCACACTGAGACGCCGTCGGAGGTTCGAATCCTCCCTCGGGCATGGGTGTATGTCTTGTCCTTAGATTAGTTTAACTTAGTTTAAGTAGTTTGTAAGATAGGGACTAATAGCCAAGCAGATGAGTCTCATAGATTTACTAAAAACAGAACATTTGATTTTACGTTTTCCTGCCGCCACGTCAGTCGTCACCAAAGGCGATGGTCTCGTTGCTTGAAGTTATTTGTAGTGATGCGTCAAATATTCAAATGTTTGTAATCCTAAAGAACCAAACTACTGAGATCATCGGTTCCTAGACACACACACACACACGTTTTTATGCTATTGATACCATAAGAAATGATATGGGGTATTCATTTAAAAAATATAAGTTTGTGTTGAAAATATTTGATTCGTTATAGAAAAGCCTCTGCCGTAAGTTCATCCCTGTGAAAGTCGTATTACAATATCTATTGTTTTTCCAAAGATATCTCGTGTAAGAAGTTTGTGGAACACCCTGTATATGATGTATCATCTTTCGGATATGTCCGCAAGAACGGACACCACACACACACACACACACACTGTGAAACAGGCAAACGACAGTTTCGGTGCTGACGCACCATTAAGCTCGATAGCTTTCAGGAATAAGGGTAATGGGCGGGGGGCACTGCAATAATACTGCGCTGTAAGCTGACAATTGTCAATAGGTCGAGCGTTCGGATAGCCTAATGGGTTAAGCGAACGCTGGCCCAAATACCGCGCTCGAGCCCCGGTCGACCAAAATTTTCAATTGTATTTAATTAACCATCCCTAAACAGCCAAAATGTTTAGATATTTACGATTCACGCGAAAATTTCATGGTTGCGCGCTGGATCGACCCCGCGTGTGGCAGGCAAACGTGACTGTCGATGGGACACGGACGTGGTTGGCACTTCTTATCCTTGGAATGACACCGCACGGTGTGCAAACAGCTGACGTCACGTCGCTCAACTGCAGTTGCGTCACCCTGTCCGGATTTGCATGCGGCCACTTTAGCAGAATGTTGTAACGAATGTTGGCGGCGTGAGAACTAACGATGTACGAACTATTGCACTACATTGTAGGTTTTATCGTTCTCTGAAATAACAAGTGAACCTTTCATTTGATGCTCAAAATACTATAATCTACTATTCAAGTCTTCAGGACCAAATATCGGATGCCTAAAAAGATTAAAAATGGCGTGCATATTGAAATGTAATAGGCATGCTACAGGCCTAAATATTTACTATTTCACCACCCAAAGAGCAAGCTAAACAAATTATTTCAATAGAGCCTCAACGGTTAAATGACAGTTTGCGACTTATGAGTATGGGTAGAATAAGAGACAAGATTTCTAAAAAAAGTAAGTTATGATTGAAGACTCATACATTGCTAGGAATACAAAACAAATAGTATTTCGTTACGAAAATAAGCAATAGCACATGGCCACGAAACTAAAACCTGCTAATATGCAGTTTGTGAAAACATAAACAAAAGTAATCTGTTTAGATATAGATTATATTGGCCGGCCGCGGTGGCCGAGGAGACTGAGGCGCTCCAGTCACGGTCTGCACGGCCACTACGGTCGGGGGTTCGAATCCCCCGCGGGCATGGATATTTGTGCCGTCCTAGTTCGTAAGTAGTTCATAAGTAGTTTGTAAGTTTAGGGACTGATGACCCCGTAGTTAAGTCCCATAGACTATACAAACATTTGAACATTTTGAGATTATATTTTGTGTTTGAGTAGGAACTGGTCATGAAAACACAAACCTGATTAATATTGCAAACTAGCAAACCCGGCAACGCTTCGCAGTAGCTAATGTGTGTGGGATATATACTGTAATCTCTTCTCTTCTCCCTATGTGTATCCCTTCCTCCCTCCTCTGTTTCGCCATCGTTTCCTCCCCCTGTCTTCACACCACTCCCTCTTATAGTCTCCCTATTCCATACATACACTCCCTTTTATCCCACACCATATCCATCTCCCCTCTCCTCTCTGCGTCTATGTATCGCTTTACTGCACGATTGATGGAACAATTCTGACTGATTTCATCATCAGAATTTTCAAGGAAATAAATTTGAAGAAATCTGTGATAATTATTCGCTGGCGGCAATAATGCTCCTGCACGAAGGTGGATTTGTCCTTGAACCTATGAAAATGATGGCAAATTATTTATTTATGAGCCTGGTAATACCTTGCGAATGGTTGACAAAAGCTCGGTTAAAGCTTTAGAAAGAGAATTTACCTTAAAAGTTGGGTTAAAGCCTCGTTATTCGATAATATTCGCTCGAAATAATGTCCTCTGGAAGAAACTATTGTACTTCTGTATATTATGTAAGAAATGCTTCGACCGAGGATGTTGGCCAGAAACCAATGACGCCAAACGTTTAGTTCTAATGGTCACACGTGGCCGTCTATTTTGTCGACGATCCAAATTATTTTATGCGTAAGCTGCAACTGAGCGAGTCGAACTAGACTGTAGCCGTTGTTCCAGAGTCCCCAAAACAAAGCAATGGACTCGGCAGCGCCGTTGAGAAGGCAGGAGCCACGACTTCTTGCACGAGCTATACCTTAATTTTGAGGTATAGAACTGTTATTGTCATACCATACCAAAATTCATTGTTTTTCCTATCTTTAATAGTTGTAACAATGTATGGTATTGTTCACAAAAGTATAGGAGGCCCCACAAAAGCTCCACGTCACCAGTCTTGTAATAGTTTCCAAACTATGCCAGTTTGGGCACCGATGTGTTTCTTGTTGTGATGCATAGTAGGGTAAAAGTTCTATTGAATTAAATAGTTTTATTCTCATACACAGCGTCTGCTCTGAGTTCTTGCTTTAATTTTCACGCACACATAAAATGGAGAACATTTTTCCAGTTGCACGTATTCTGAATGAATTCTAGGGACTGCTGTAAACCGATATTGCAGATGTGGTTTTATCAGTTTCTACATCCACGAGATATTCTGAACTGTGATGCTGTGGAGATATGTTAAGACGTAATCGCCACAACCAATGTGTCGTTGGATTGAATATTTTAAAGCATAATAATTAAAAAAAAGATAAGTCATCTTTTACACGGATAGTGAACATAAGCACAATTTTTGACGTGTGAAAGAATTATGGATCTGAAATAAAAGCTGTTGTAACATCCTCGTTAACCACTCACTCTTGCACTTTCCGTCTACTCTACATCAGTACTCTGCAAGGTACACTGTGTGCCAGCGTTACTGCCTCCTTCTCCTGTTATTCGCTTATGGTTCTCTAGAAAGTGCAGGTAAGCTTTCGTGTGGTTCCTAATCTCTCTGATTATATCTTCGGCGTCGTTTCATAAGATATACGTAGGACGAAGCAAAATGTTGGTTCACTCTTCTACAGACATACGCTATCGGCACTTTCACAGTAGCCTATACCGTGAAGTAGGACGTCTTGTAGCGTCTGACACTGCAGGTTGCCGATCATGTCCGTGACGCTTTCGCCCTCTTTCTATTTGCAATCTTTTCTTCATTATTTTGCCCGCAACAAAACAACATCATCAATAATGCAACAGATGTTTCGGCCTTTGTCCATTTTCAAGCAATCTATGAACGAACGTTTATACAAAGGTTTTATTTAGATAAATTTCTTACATAAAATCGAGAGATAAATATAATAAAATGTTTCGATGCTTCATGCACTATTTACCTGTCTTAAGCTTATTGATCTTTTTGCTACGGTAATTGTACGTTTGTACTTATTCCGTGTAGCTATGACGAACTGTTAAATAAATCTTTATGATGTTCGTATGTACTGTTATATGACAGTTTCCTTTGAATGCTGCATGTTTACAAAGATGCAAATTTTATATTATCTATGATCATACAATAGTCTGTCTTTGGTTTCCTGAGATGTTTTTTCCAAACCTTTATTTCTTTGACGGTATCATTTAGGTTGAAATTTTATTCGTAATTTCGTGCTATCTTTGTATATGAAAATGTGCATTTTCCCTTTATCCAACTTTATAAGATCGATAAAATTTTCTAAAACTAAAATCCAGACAGGACGTAACTTCATGATTAGATTAAGGGAACGCAACAGAATAATATATAACAACCAATCCACTTTCTTTCAGCACCTAAAGAACGAAAAACACACCACGACAGACATATAGTCCCATAGACTATACAAATATTTGAACATTTTTGAAGATGCTCATGCAAGCACACATTGGCCAAGTTGCCGTTCAGAAATGACACCATTCGCCGAAAATTTTAGACAAAAAAAGACACCTAGATTTTGATCCGATAACGGCAGATACCTCCTGGGGGATAGAAGGTGTATTGATGGTAATGGTTTCAACGTCGTCCGCTACCATGTAGCGTACTGACAAAGCCAGAGCGTCATCTGTGAGTTCACTTTAATAGGGAATATTCGCAGCCATAAGAGTAAGTGTAATTCAACGCGTGAAGCAAAAAGACGCCATGCGACAAAGACGTAGGCGTGCTTCCTGCAACCAAATAACTGACTGACTTTGAAAGGAGACAAATTGTGGCCTTCCGAGTGGCGGGATGGTCCTTATGGAGAACTGACACTCAAGTTGGGCGTGCGGAGTTAGCTGTGGAAGGTCGCCGGTCGCAATGGTCACGTGAACGTCCTCGCACCCTTAGACGAGCTTCTGGCCATCCACGCTGAATAGACGTCCACCAAGATCATAGTATTGCAGGGGCAGTACTGAAAAATCATACGAGGGGCGTTTAAAAAGTCCATGCAAAAATATAAAATACTGCCGTGTTTGGGGAAAAAAATTTATTTTTTGACATAGTCTCCTTTTAGAATTATACACTTCGTCCATCGCGGTTTTAATTTGTTGATCTTCGTCCCGCCAGCAATTTCTTCAAATTGGCTAACCAATAGTAGCCCAAGGGAGCCAAGGCTAGAGATTACGGAGGATGTGAAACCGGTCGGATTTCCAGTACTTTTGCGACGACAACTGCTGAGGTGTATGCTGGTGCATTGTGTGATACAAAAGGACTTTTTGTGGTCCAATCACCGGCGTTTTTCTTGCAGATCGTTTTTCAACCGGTCCAATAACGATGAATAATATGCACCTGTAATAGGCTTACCCTGTTCCAGGTTGTCGATGAGGATTATCCGTTGCGACTCCCAAAAGACCGTTGCCATAATCTTTCAGGTCAAGGATCGGTCTTCGCCTTTTTTGGTGCAGATTCTCAATTGGTAACCCATTGTTCAGATTGTTCAATAGTCTAAGGAACATAGAAATGTATCAATGTTTCATCCACAGTGGTGGAATGACGCTTAAAGTCCTGTGGATTCTTTCTGAACATATGCAAACCTTCCTTGCAACACTATACAACGATTCCGTTTTTGGCAAATGTGAGACATCTCAGCACCCTTCTTGCGGATAGCTTTCTCATGTCCAAATGTTTATGCAAAATATTATGTACCCGTTCATTCGAGATGCCAACAGCACTAGCAATCTCATGCACCTTAAGTCTTCTATCATCCATCATCATATCATGGATTTTATCAATGAGTTCTGGAGTCGTAATCTCCACAGGGCGTCCAGAACGTTCAGCGTCACTCCGAAAATTTTCAAACCACTTATGAACTGCTCTAATCGAAGGTGCGGAGTCACTATAATGTTTATAAAGCTTTTCTTTAGTTTATTGAGGCTTTTTGCCTTTAATAAAGTAATATTTAATCACCACACGAAACTGTTTGTCGTCCATTCCTTGACAATTACTTGACTTCCTTGATTCACACGAATGCCAAACACAAACAAATAAACCAATATGGCTGAAACTTTGTGTGCGTTCTTTCCAAAGATGATACTAACTAAACAAGACCTCGATAGACGGCCGTGGTTCCATCTCTCGGGCTTTGCCCAGGCTGTTCAACAGATAAGAGAGCTTGTGAGCTTTGAAGTGCTAACACGAACTGTTGCAAACACGACATACCATCGACTCGTATCGTCAATGGATCATCTGAAACAGGGCTGCCAGGCCGTGGTCTTCGGCACTGAAAGCAGATTCGGCCTGCAGGCAACTGATGATCCGTTGCTCATACGCTGTAGACCTGCCGTGAGCAGAATGTGGTTAGACATTCACATGTTTGTAAATCTGTCGGACCAAACAGTGTGGTCATCAGTCCGTAGCTTACAAACTACTTAAACCTAGGTAAACTAAGCTAAGGATAACACACACACCCATGTGGTTAGACATTGCTGTTGTTCCAACTTGTTAATACTCGCCGACACACTGCGCAAGAACCTCAACGAGCACCGCAACACGTGCAGAAACTTCACTAGCCGACACGACTTGCGGACTTGTTTCCAATGGAGGACAAGTGGGATATCATGGGACGACAACTGAGTCGTGTGGCTCGTCAATCGACAACTCTTGCCGAACTACGTGAACCGGTCGACCAGATATGGAATAATGTGTCAGAGATAGTATCCGCTGTCTGTACGATCCAGTGGATGTTAAAATAGCGCCTGCATTGCCCCCACGGAGGCTATACCATGTAATAATATGGGTGTTTAAGCATGGATCGACATCTTGAACTATTGATTTGCAAATGTAATCATTTCTTGTACCACCTGTACGACAATAAACCTTCCGTAAATTTGAAAATCTTAAGACAGTGTACTAATAAGTGTTTCCTGGAGTGAGTATTATAAAAAAATAAACGTAAATATTTGTGTGTCTAGTTTCGAAACTAGAATTAAAATATACTGTAGCTGCAGATACCTCGGAGTAACACATCTACGTGTACATACACTCCTGGCCATTACACCACGAAGATGACGCGATACAGACACGAAATTTAACCGACAGGAAGAATATGCTGTGATACGCAAATGAATAGATTTTCAGAGCATTCACACAAGATTGGCGCTGGTGGCGATACCT
Source organism: Locusta migratoria (assembly GCA_026315105.1). Taxonomy (NCBI): domain Eukaryota; kingdom Metazoa; phylum Arthropoda; class Insecta; order Orthoptera; family Acrididae; genus Locusta; species Locusta migratoria. Next base: position 500,523,498 of record CM048744.1, on the reverse strand, counting down.
ACAACGTGCTGACATGAAGAAAGTTTCCAACCGATTTCTTATACACAAACCGACGTTGAACGGCGTTGCCTGGTGAAACGTTGTTGTGATGCCGCGTGTAAGGAGGAGAAATGCGTACCAACACGTTTCCGACTTTGATAAAGGTCGGATTGTAACCTATGCGGTTTCTCCTACCGCGACATTGCTGCTCGCGTTGGTCGCTATCGAATGACTGTTAGCAGAATATGGAATCGGTGGGTTCAGGAGGGCAATACGGAACGCCGTGCTGGATCCCAACGGCCTCGTATCACTAACAGTCGAGATGACAGGAATCTTATCCGCATGGCTGTAACGGATCGTGCAGCCATGTCACGGTCCCTGAGTCAACAGATGGGGACGTTTGCAAGACAACAACCATGTGCACGAACAGTTCAACGACGTTTGCAGCAGGCGTGGACTATCAGCTCGGAGATCATAGCTGCGGTTACCCTTGACGTTGCATCACAGACAGGAGCGCTTGCGATGGTGTGCACGAATGGCAAAACGTCATTATTTGGGATGAATCCAGGTTCTGTGTACAGCAGCATGATGGTCGCATCTGTGTTTGGCGACATCGCGGTGAACGCACATTGGAAACGTGTATTCGTCATCGCCACACTGGCGTATCACCCGGCGTGATTGTATGAGGTGCCATTAGTTACACGTCTCGGTCACCTCTTGTTCGCATCGACGGCACTTTGAACAGTGGCTGTTACATTTCAGATGTGTTACGACCCGTGGCTCTACCCTTTATTCGATCCCTGCGAAACCCTACATTTCAGCAGAATAATGCACGACCGCATGTTACAGGTCCTGTACGGGCCTTCCTGGATACGGAAAATGTTCGACTGCTGCCCTGGCCAGCACATTCTCCAGCTCTCTCACCAATTGAAAACGTCTAGTCGATGGTGGCCGAGCAACTGGCTCGTCACAATACGCCAGTCACTACTCTTGATGAACTGTGGTATCGTGTTGAAGCTGCATGGGCATCTGTACCTGTACACGCCGTCCAAGCTCTTCAAATGTTCAAATGTTTGTAGAGTCTATGGGACTTAACTACGGGGTCATCAGTCCCTAAACTTACAAACTACTTATGAACTACTTACAACTAAGGACGGCACAAATATCCATGCCCGAGGGGGGATTCGAACCCCCGACCGTAGTGGCCGTGCAGACCGTGACTGGAGCGCCTCAGTCTCCTCGGCCACCGCGGCCGGCATCCAAGCTCTGTTTGACTCGATGCCCAAGTGTATCAAGGCTGTTATTATGGCTAGGCTAGATGTGGTTGTTCTGGGTACTGATTTCTCAGGATCTATGCACCCAAATTGCGTGAAAGTGTAATCACATGTCAGTGCTAGTATAATATATTTGTGCAATGAATACCCGTTTATCATCTGCATTTCTTTTATGGTGTAGCAATTTTAAGGGCCAATAGTGTAGATACTTTGCAAGTCACAGTGAAGAGCATGATTCAGAGCTCAAGAAATCGTTTTTATGTTGTTTCTGTACCGTTCCATTTTGTAATATCGCGGGAAAAAGGAACACCAAAGTCTGTTTTCGATCTGATTTAGTTTATTATAATGATCTTGAATCCCTATGAAGGTGGTGCTAACAATATATGTTCGTATCCGGAAGAGAAAGTTGGTGAAAGGAATTTCGCAATCACATCCAGCAGCAACGAATGACGCCTTTCTTTTAACTATTTTCTCGCCAACTTCTGCATCATTTCTGTCACATTCTTTCCCCAATATCGCAATAATACAAAACGAGCTGCCCTTCTCTGAACTCTTTCTATATCATCCGTCAGTCTCACTAGGTGTGGATCTCACAATGCGCAGCTATACTAAGAAATAGGACGCAGAAGTGTAGTTTAGGCAGTTTCTTTGGTAAACTCTTGCATCTTCTTCAATGAAACTTAGCCTTTGATTCGCCTTTCCCACAACATTTTCTGTGTGTTCTTTGCAGTTTACGATCTTCCTAATTGCTATTCCTAAGTATTTATTTGAATTTGCGGCCTGTGGATTTAACTGATTTATCGTGCAACTGAAGCTTAACGCATTTCTTTTAGTGTTCATATGGATAACTTCACACTTATCATTATTCAGGGTCAATTTCCAGTTCTTACACATTGCATATATGTTATCTAAATCATTAGTCAGCAGCTTTTGATCTGGTGACTTCACTAAGTGATAAATGGTAGCATCATACGCCAACAGACTGAGAGCTACTCAGGCAGTCTCTTAAATCGTTTATAAAAGTAGCGAACAGGAAGGGACACTGTAATATTTCCCTGGGGAACGCCAGATATCACTTTTGTTCTAGTTTTCAACGTACTGTGTTCTTTCTGGCAGGAAATCACGAATCCAGTCGCACAGCTGTGGCGATATTCCATAAGCACGCAGTTTCATTAGAAGACGATTGTGAGGTACAGTGTCAAAAGACTTCCGGAAATCTAGAAATACGGAATCCATTTGACAATCCTTGTGGATGGCAATCATCTAATCATGTGTGTAAATAGATATCTGTGTTTCACAAAAACGATACTTTCTGAACACGTGTTCACTACGGGTCAATATGTCGTTCTGTTCGAGGTTGGTCATAATATTTGAGGATACTATATTTTGTAAAATCCTGTTGCAAACCGACGTCAATGATATAAGCCTGTAATTTTGCGGATCACTCCATTTGCCTATCTTGGATTTTGGAGGGGTCTGTGCAACTTTCCAGTCTTTGGGTAAGGATCTTTCAATGAGCGAACGGTTGTGTATGAAAACTAGGTATAGAGCTATGGCATCAGTATACTCTTAAAGGAACGTAATTGGTATACAGTCGGGAACGGAAGACTTACGTTTGTTAAGTGATTTAAGTTGGTTTAATACACCAGGGGTATCAACTTCTAAGTTATGCATGCTGTTCTTGATACAAATTATGGAGTATATGCTTCGTCTTCTTTACTGCCTGGAAAACATGTGCTCAACTTCATTGAGCTAAAATACGATAATACAGGGTATTACAAAAAGGTACGGCCAAACTTTCAGGAAACAATCCTTACACACAAAGACTGAATATATGTCATGTGGACATGTGTCCGAAAACGCTTAATTTCCATGTTAGAGCTAATTTTAACATTTCTCTTTAAATGTAAATTGAAATAATTAGTGCAGCCAATTGTCAAAATACCCAATTGTTTCGTTAGTATGTAGTGTACTTCCTAGATTCACGTCATCAACACAGATTTTGTGTGAACATTTGGCCAGGAATTGTTGGTAATGTCTTGATTGGGCCTCATGTTCTTCCACCTACGCTCACTGGAGCACGTTATCATGATTTCATACGGGATACTCTACCTGTGCTGCTAGAAAATGTGCCTTTAAAAGTACGACACAACATGTGGTTCACGCACAATGGAGTTCCTGCACATTTCAATGGAACAACAGATTCGGTGACCAATGGATTGGTAGAGGCCGACCAATTCCATAGCCTCAACGCTCTCCTGACCTCAACCCTCTTCACTTTCATTTGCAGGGGCATTTGAAAGCTCTTGTCTACGCAACCCCGGTACCAAATGTAGAGACTCTTCGTGCTCGTATTGTGGACGGCTGTGCTACAATACGCCATTCTCCAGGGCTGCATCAGCGCATCAGGGATTCCATGCGACGGTGGGTGGATGCATGTATCCTCGCTAACGGAGGACATTTTGAACATTTCCTGTAACAAAGTGTTTGAAGTCACGCTGGTACGTTCTGTTGCTGTGTGTTTCCATTCCATGATTAATGTGATTTGTAGAGACGTAATAAAATGAGCTCTAACATGGAAATTAAGCGTTTCCGGACACATGTCCACATAAGATATTTTCTTTCTTTGTGTGTGAGGAATGTTTCCTGAAAGTTTGGCCGTACCTTTTTGTAACACCCTGTGTATGGAGATTAATACGTTTTTGATCTCAGTGACGAATTTCCGCCTGATCCTTGTAGACGTCCATGTAAACAATTACCTTGGGACCCGTAAAAAAACAGATTTATCCTCGGAAATCGAGCAGCTCTTGCCATAGTCGTCTATGTATAGGCCCCAGTTAACATTCTGGAACTTGAAAAAAGTGAGCCGACAGGCGGCGTGTGGCCGGGAGAGAGCGGTCCTCCTTGGTGGGCCCGTCTGGTGTGTGTGGCTGCAGACCGCCCGTCACGGAGCCTCGGCCACGGGCGCGTTCGCTTGTTTGCCGGCAGTCGGCTGCGAAGGCCGCGGCTGGCGAGGCGGCAGAAGCGGCGCTTTCGTCACCGGCCACCGGGTCCTGCCGGCCTCCTGCCCACGCGCACCCATACCATTCAGCCGCCTGCGTCTTCAGCAAGTCGTATTCTGCCTCATCTAACACAAACAATTACTGTGAACTGACAAAAATTTACTTTGCGCCTAACTGCTCAATGCTGCTTCCCAGATTTTCCTCACCCACCACGTTTATACATGGAATTCTCTTACCTATAAAAATAGATGTGTGTATGTACCATATAGATTCCAAGACTGCTGCAGCAATTTTGATAAAATCTTCAGATTCCCCATTCTCTCTGCCCATCTCCGTTTTTTCTAAAAACATGTTATATTTATCAAAAAATGTTCAAATGTTTGTTAAGTTTATGGGACTTAACTACGGGGTCATCAGTTCCTAAACTTACAAACTACTTATGAACTACCTTATACTAAAGACGGCTCAAATATCCATTACCGAGGGGGGATTCGAACCCCCGACCGTAGTGGCCGTGCAGACCGTGACTGGAGCGCCTCAGTCTCCTCGGCCACCGCGGCCGGCTGTTATATTTATCGGAGAATATATAAGAAAAAGTGCTGTCTTGCATAATGTACAAATTTGTGTGTGCAGTATCCAAACAAAAAAAGATAGCAATAAAAATACAAATGGAATATAAAATTCGGACGCTGTCATATTTATTGAAGAAAAGAGGGAAGAAAGCTTGGGGTTTAACGTCCCGTCGACAGTTTGGTCATTAGAGACGAAGTTTTGGGTAAGGATGGGGAAGGAAATCCGCCGTGCCCTTTGAAAGGAACCATCCCGGCATTTGCCTGGAGTGGTTAATGGAAATCACGGAAAACCTAAACCTGGATGGCAGGAGGTGGGTTTGAACCACCATCCTCCAGAATGCGAGTCCAGTGCGTTGCCACTGCGGCACCTCGCTCGGTCCACATTTATTGAGTTATATGTTGTACAATTATATAATTTTTCAGGTATGTATTCATTTGTATAGGTGCTGTATGTCTGTAAAATCTGTTGTTGCGAATACAATTAGTAGTAACGAAGCAACACCTTAAACCTTAGTGCGTGATATGGCGGTTTTCCATGAGTGTTACAGTTTATGTGCTCATATCTCATGAAATACGTGTCGTACCGTACTGATACAATTTCGAAAGTACATTCAGTTATATGTGTGTATACTGTCTGTGAAATTACCTGCGGCTACAATTTGTAGTGTAGAAATTATAAATTGTAACGTCATACTGAATGGCGTAGTTTTAGTCTATGAACAGCGGAAAAGTGGTAAGCGAGAAACGTTTTTCCTTTCATAATTTCACTATGGTTGGTGGCGAGAAAAAGTTCAATAAAGGTTTCAAATTGTGTTTAAAGTTGGTTGCAAGTCGTTAAGTACTGTCATTCTCCTACAATGTCTGAATAAAGTCTCGTCGCATTATGTGGAAGTTTCTTGCAACGATATTGTCTATGAAGTTGTATCCTCTGAACCATGTGTCGTATGTGGTTCTTACCCCGACAGCATTGTTACTTCTCGGTAAGGAATATGTGCACCAAATTTGGTTGAAATCGGTCCAGTGGTTTAAGAAAATGGAAATGAGCGTCTGGCTTTCTTGGCTGGGAGATCCCTTACGGGATTTTTCGGCCGCCTGATTGTAAGTCTTTCTATATGACGCCGCGTAGGTGGCTTACGTGCCAATGATGATGAGTTGATGATATTAGGACAAGACACCCGGCCCTCCGGCGTGATAGTCAGCGACGCTGCCACGGAGCTACGGAGGCGGACAGTGGTTTAGGAGGAAATGTCCAACACTCGTTTGATGCCGAAGTTTTTCGCGCTTATCATTGTTTATGACGTCATATCTCGTGAACTATGCGTAATACGTGATCCTGACACTTCCGGCGACCGTCCTAATGGATTGAAGCTTACGTATGCAAAATTTCATAAACATTGGAAGAAAACTGTATATTTGAATGTAACACGTACACACTAACAACACAAACACAAACACGGTCACTCTGCTTTATATATAAAAAGATACGTAAAATTATAAAAAATGAAAAATTCCTGATGTTCTTCAAAATCGAGTTCACAGGTTCACAGGTTCACAGGTTCGAGTCCCGGTTCCGGCATACAATTTTAATCTGCCAGGAAGTTTCATATCAGCGCACACTCCGCTGCAGAGTGAAGTTTCATTCTTGAAAATTATTTATTGTGTTATAACCGGCTCTCGGCTTCTTAGGCCATCGCCAGGTAAAAACTGAAGGCCGCTAATATTTCTTCACAATTATGGTATTAAATTACAGATGATACAATTTCACATGTTCTCGAAAAGTGTTACTTTATATGGCACTCAATTATATTTACTAAAATATAAAACTATATTAAAGAGCTGATGTTATATGTTGAGGTTCTAAGCTTTAATATTATCGTTAAAAGCAGGGGGAGGGAGGAAAATTGTGAAATAGTACTGAAATGGTAACATTTGGTACATTTAATAAACTGACAACTAAAACTTATTTTAGTGGAGTGGAAAAGGGAAACTGGGTTTGGTCATTTAATTCTAAACTCGCGTCCTCTGCCACATGTTTATTGATTTCCAGTATTTCCAATAGTGTCATATTTCTGCTTTTCTTGAAAGAATGTAAGATTTCACAGTCTACATCATACGTATGGTTTCCTGTGAGCAGATGTTAAGGTTCAAACTTCCTTTTTTAACCTCCAACTTCTGTCATGTTCTGATAATCCAATAGCTACAGCCCTGTCATACTGACCAATATACATTTTTCCACAATGTCTGCTTCTGATCTTATACACATCACTCTCTTCTAGGGGTTGAATTTTATATTTACTGTTGAATAAATAATTTGAAATGCTGTTTATGTTATAAAATGCAGATCTGTAATTTCGAGATTTCTACTTGCTAGCAAGGTGATCTGAAATTTTGCTTAAATATGGGATGACATACCAGTTTTCCTGACTATTGACTTACTCTTGTTGGCCAGAATACAAAAGTAGTGTAATTTTTCTCATTTTATTCTCGTGTAGTATATTGTCAATCACCGCCGCCCATCCGTAGCATGACGCCTTAGTCCACGCGGCTATCTGTTCATAATATACAATGTTCATTCTTCAACGAAACGTGGTGAGTATCGTGGATGTTCTTTCACAGTCATCATATTACCAAAATACTATGATTTCACTGTGATTAGTTGTTTATTCCGCTTGCATTCCAGGTGTTTTCATAACGACATGGTAGGACTGTATTGATCCCCGAACATCTGTGTAGTAGTCTTCTGTTGTTGATTTACGCTTTGAAAGGACCATAACAAGAAGCTGCAAGCCTTAGATGAGTTACCGTTGGCGATAAATTGAACAAAACAAAAAATTTATGGAGGAAGTGTTACAGTTTAAACATTTTACAGAAACTCAAATAATATTTTAAATTATTCATTTCAGGTATAAAGCGATATTGCAAATAACTTAAATCTCAGCTTGAACCGTAGACCATATACAATGATACGGAAATAGAAGAATCAGAAAACGTCAATTTTTCTGGGATACAAATGGACTACTCGTTATTAATTACTTTGTAATACACAGAACAATAGCTTGTGTTTGCTGTCCATGTGTTTTGATCTAAACAGATGTTATAATGGTTGAGAAGAGGCAAAGGTTCAAATGTTTGTAAAGTCTATGGGACTTAACTACGGGGTCATCAGTCCCTAAACTTACAAACTACAAACAAAACAAATGGTTGAGAAGAGGCAAAGGTTCAAATGTTTGTAAAGTCTATGGGACTTAACTGCAGGGGGTCATCAGTCCCTAAACTTACAAACTACTTACAAACTAGCTAATACTAAGGACGGCACGACCGTAGTGGCCGTGCAGACCGTGAATGGAGCGCCTCAGTCTCCTCGGCCACCGCGGCCGGTCGAGAAGAGGCCTTAACTTAAAAAGCAGTAATATGTTATGAACCCACTCACAATGCTGTATTGCATGCAATCAGTATGCCTACCGTGTTTGCAGTCGCTTTGTACCCAAAAGCGTCTCGTCTCACAACTTTCACAACTTCCTCTCTTTTATTTCGTACTTACGTGTTTCACTGTTCTACTGTATTCATGTATGTGTCTTAGGAAGCTATACGTAAATTTTACATCTGTATTTGGGTGCTTTGTTTAAGTTTTTCATTTGTACATCAATGTGTTTCGAATACTGTCGCGATTGTATTATCCATTAACTTGTGGTTTACGTGGGTTGTGAGTATGATTATCTGAAGTTGTCACTTTTCCATATTTTGAAACAATGTTTATAATTTCTAAAAAAAAAAAAAAAAAAAAAAAAAAAAAACTACACATTTGTCGGTCTGTTAATTAAATTTTAAATTGGCAAGTGCTGTGGGATCCACAAACAGAAGGTAAATAATGTTTCTGTTTTCCTAATCAGGCCCTGAAAGATTCATAGAAAAGTATCAATGACTGCATGAAGAGAAGTAGCTTAACAGAGTCATGCAATCATGCGAGTTGTCACATTTGTTCAGTTATAATTGCCGTGTTTCTTGCCTTCTGGAATTCCTGCAGTGGCACGAGTACCTATTGAAGAGCTTTTAAACAGGAAACTGTCTTTACCATTTCAATCTTCGGTCTAATGAAATTTGAGATTTCCCCTTTTTGGTTTAACTGGAAATATATTATCTTTCTATGACCAGATCAGATTTGATTTTTGCTAATAAGTGCGCCTTAACGAAACATTGAATATTATTGTTGGGTAAACCTTGACTGTAATAGGGTGCAGGTCCGTTGGAGAGAAGGAAAACATTTGTTAACTCCGTCCTATTTAAAATACCTATTTAAAAAAAATCAGTTGATTTCGTTTGACCTATGGCAGCGCCATCTAGCGGGCCAATCACAGCGCCATTTGTTTTCCCCCTACATGGTAGAAAAGTTTTGTTCTTTGTAGTTTTTTCGTTTGCCGCTTATTTCGTGAGATATTTTGCCCAGTCACTATGAATAGACACCGGGTGTTTCACTAAGTGTGTTTGCCTCTGTAACTTATAAAATAATAGGTGACGGGAAATTTTAATGCGGCAGGTCAACACAAGAAATGTTACACTTTCTGAGGTGCTATGAACATAGTTTATTGTATCAGTTTCCAAAGAGTTACAGCACAAAGATATAATTTTTTAAATGGAACAATAGTTTTTTATGTCGTGCATTGGATCCGTTGAAACCAGCTGCGTCCAAATCAATTTAAACTATATTCCTATCGCTGTTAGTTTGGGAGTTACAACCCTTCAAAGTTCCGGGGGCGGAGGCTGCGATAGCGTAGCTGACTGGCCGAGTGCCTATCCCCTGGGGCACGGCCCACTGTCTCATGACCACCAGCCAGTGAGCTACGCTGTCGTAGCCTCCGCCCCCTATACTTTGAAGGGTTGTAGCTCCCAACTAACAGTGATAGAAATGTAGTTCTTAATTAATTTGGACGCAGCTGGTTTCAACGAATCCAATGCACAATAGAAAAAACTATTGTTCCATTTAAAAAATTATATCTTTGTGCTGTAACTCTTTGGAAAATGATACAATAAACTATGTTCATAGCTCCGTAGAAAGTGTAACATTTCTTGCGTTGACCTACCGCATTCGGCAGCATTTGGACGTCAGAAGGACGGGTCGTACTGAACTACTTGTGCAGATTACCTGCCTGTCAGTCAGTGCCTCAGCGATTAGCAGTCATGACATCCATCTACAGTTGTAGATTATTGGCATACAGTTTTGGGGCACTTTAAAGAGTGAAGGAGAGAAGCGTTTTAGTGTGTGGCGCTAGTACCCGAGCTAGCGAAACGGAAAGCGTCGAGTGTTCGGCTGCAGTCCTTGTAGAGGAAGGAGCGCCCGGAATTCCGGAGTCAGTGTGCCAAGGGCGATGGACCAGCCACAGCGGCGGCGCTCGCCCTGCCAGCCGAGGTCGAGGCCGACTATAACGCGCGCCTGCTGCTGTGGCGAGCTCTGCTGCCAACAGTAACACTGTATGCCTTCTTACAACAAGCAACCATCGTACTGTAAACGAAGGCTTTCGCGGCCGTTGCCACAGTCAATAAAATTCTTCGGGGTCAGCCAAACACCTTGACAAAGGCCACTTGCAACAGTGTTCGAAACGTTGCAATTTTACATATTGACAATGCGGCCAGAACCCAGTATACTACTTCCTCTTAGGCCCTTCCCTCCCTCTCTCCACAAAATCATTCTCATACAATCCCTCTGTGTTTTTTGTTTTAACAGTTGTAAGTAGCTTAGTGTCGTAGACAAATTGATTTCTGTTAAATTATACAATTTTAAATGGGCGATGTATAAAACTTTAAAATCATTGAGTACTGCTAAAAAAAAGTAAAGATTCAATAGGCTTGGTGTTTGTCAGCAGTGTTTTACTTAATACTATCTGGCCTGAAGATGTCAAACTATAGTGTAACAGTAAATGTTTGTGTAGCGCTCATTCAAAGTTATATGGTCTAAGAGATTTGAAAGTTTTGTACAGCCCCCTTTTAAAATTGTATGATTGAACATAAAAACAATTTTTCTACGTCACTAAGCTATTTAAAACTATATAAATAAAAAAAAAATAAAAAAACACAGAGGGAGCGATTGAGTATGCGTCTGTGGAGAGATGGAGGAAAGCAGAATGACTGTATCTGGAGGATTTTCCGCATAGAACTGACTTAAGCAGACTTTAGTATGCACTTGACCATCGTATAAAGATTTTCTGGGGTGGATTATAAACATCTTTGATGTATGACATATGTGTTCAAATGTTCAAATGTGTGTTAAGCTTATGGGACTTAACTACGGGGTCATCAGTCCCTAAACTTACAAACTACTTATGAACTACTTACGAACTAGGACGGCACAAATATCCATGTCCGAGGGGGGGGATTCGAACCCCCGACCGTAGTGGCCGTGCAGACCGTGACTGAAGCGCCTCAGTCCCCTCGGCCACCGCGGCCGGCTATGACCTATATCTAAGACATTAATACTTTTAAGGGTAATTTTAATAGTTTTGGTGAGTTTAGAGTTAGTGTTACTTATTCGTTTTGTTTTATCAAAGTGTTGGATGGAAACCTTTGTCTTTCTATAGCCTTTGATAATGACGTATGTGGAAGCGCGTAAGATCTTAATAAAGTGCAGTTGTGGTCAAGACAAAGTTATTTCAAATGCATCAACATGGCCACCACGTCTCACAAATGCCTAATGCAAACAGCAAAGAGGCTAAGCTATTTTAGGATTGGTTGGGACACCCACACTAACTCTATTCGAACAGATTCATTGAGAGTGTATACAAAAGATTCGATGCTCACGTGCAGAGTTCAGTAATTCGAGACAAATGTCGGCCCTATGTTATTCCATTTTAATTTATATCACAGCATTCTGCCTATGAGGATTGCAATTGAGATTTTGTACACAAGTGATTTAATTGCTCATTTGTAGACCCTACAGAATATATAATTTTAGGTTGGTTTTAGAAAACGCTACAAATTGCTCTTTCTTTGAGGCCATGCATCTACAGAAACGTAGATACATCTACATCTATATCCACACTCTGTAAATCACTGTAAAGTGCACTAAAGAGGGTTATTTGCCCTTCTAATGGGTGGCTATACTTAAAGTACAGCTGCCCAGAGATGGCCCAGTCTCGGCTACAATTATCGTACGGCGCCGGAACTTGGTAGGTATCCTAACGAACTAGTACGGAACCCAATGTAAGCTGTAAGAAATTAGTTCCAGTTTTGGATAGTAGATTCAGTTCTACCGCTGTGAATGCAAGAGAAAAAAAAGATATAAAAAACATATATATATATATATATATATATATGGGGGAAGTGGACAAAAGTACATCTTGTAGCACGTTGGCACCACTTAGTATGTGCTAACACTGACAGGCAACCACAGTGCACATTTAACTTGCAGTACGTTTTGCTCTGCGACAATTCCAACAAATGCTTGATCTCTCGGGCTTCCAGAGAGGTCAAGTCAGTGGTGTGCAGTTAGTGGGATCATTCCTGATGGAAACGGCTGCACTGTTCAATGTTTCACTACCGACACTATCCTCGTTAATGACAGCTTGCACAAAACAAGGTCAAACACCAGTGGTAAAGAGTAATAGTGGGAGAAACCCAAGTTAACTAACAACGACCCAGGAGCATTAAGAACGAACGTGGCCAGGTGACGTAAAATTACAGTAGCAAAAGCGACTGCAAAACTCCACGCTAACGTGGTTAATCTACCGACGGAACGCGTGGAGCAGTGGTTAGCGTCGCAGATTTGTGTCGTGGCGGTTCCCGGTTCAAATAACAACGCTGGAAAAATATTTCTTTGTATTTACTATTTCTAGAATGTGCTACGTGTTTCTCGTGTTTGATTTACTTGTACGTTGCAGAAAATTCTTTCTATCTGTAAATAGTGGAGTACTTCAGTTAGGAGTGAGTCTGTTCTGAGTGTACGGTTGTGTTAGCAGTAAACCTGCTGTAAGTGTAATTAATGCTACGACGGCAAAATATCCATAAATTTCACTGTAGATAACCCTAAAAAAAAAAAAAAAAAACCTTATCTCTTTTCATTCTCCACTCCGAGGAGTGGAGCGGGCTGTTTGAGATCCGGCCCATAAAGAGTCGCGGTTCTATTCAGCCAATATCAGACAAGCTGATAGTGGGGCAAAGGGGGATCCCAATTGGGAATAAGTGGGAGGGGCTTACCAGCTCCGGCATACGCCTTACAACCAAGGAAAACCTCCCGAAAACCTTGGTCGGAGCCGGGGGATTGGAACCAATTTAATTTAGCTCCGGGACTTGCCCCGGACAAAAATGGATTATCGAGAGAACACGAATGCACTCACGACAATCAAGGATCGGACGCACGAGTTACTCTCATAATCTCGTAGAGATCAGCTCGACCAACAGTGGACAAGCATCTCCCTACAGGAACCGCACCCGTGGGCACGGTATCCTGTGCGTAACACACACGAGGCTCAGTTTCTTTATCAGAGTCGACACACATGGCTGCGAGTAAACTAGAATAATGGGTGAGGGCCAGTACGTTGGTAATGTAGGCTTTATAAGATGCCAATATGTGTCGGGCTGGGAGCGTGCCAGGACAGTTCCTGCAGCTAAGATATCAACTGTGTCCAGGTGGCATAGTGGATCTGCCTAATAAGCAGGAAACCCAGTTTCGATCCCCGGTTTCGACACAAATGTTTAACCGCCTCATTAAATTCAATTTAACGGCCACAAAAAGCAGCTAACGCGAGATTCTTGATTGTAACGTACTGAAATGTTGTCATAGGAAAAGCCTTAACGGGCCATGGGAATATAAGGTCAACAAGAGAAAAAGGCTTCGAGTTGATTTTATTAGTACAATCGCTTACACAACCGAGACGTCGAAGAGATGCTGCAAGTACCGTAGCAACAGTCAGTTGCAGGAACTCCGCTAGAAGCAGAACAACTTGTCACTGTATAATTTCTTCAGTGCTGTTGGAGATCGAAAATGTCTCTGTGAAACGCATTGCGTAGAGATATCTCCAGATACAAAAATCTCATATATTCAAACCAGATGGTCTTGCAGGTCATGCATCCTGAAAATCTCTGGAGATAACACGGTCAATGAAGAATCTTGCACTGGGCAAACTACATGAGATATTGCGTAAAAACAGCGGTTTACAGCCAGTTGCGCTCTTACAGAGCAGCAGTCACTTGCTATACAAGGTGGTCTCGATAACAGACAGTCATCATGGTTCATCTAACAGACCTTCCCCAAGAGAAGATCGAACGGAAATAAATGTGTTTCTTGTCTTGGTCTGTACCACTTAGCAACCTTGTTCCTTCACAGGTTCTGGATACCTGTAACAAATGTTAATGTCATACAGGCAAACGCCCAATACCACCAGGAATTGATGTATTTTATGCTCTGACTGGCCAAATTTGTAATTGATGGAACTAACATTTTTTGACTGCTCAGGTTCACTCCTGGCTTACATATTGAATCAAAACCAGTGGTACGTGATTTTTATGCATATAAGAAATAATTGTTTTTTCACATTCCTGCTTTATGCATGTAATTAAAAACAGTGCTACGTTATTATTTTATGTCCATCAGAATTATCTTGTTTTTTACAAGCATATTCATCTTATTAAATAGGCTACATAGCGCCCCATATATTTTATAAAATTGACATCTTTAACGCTTTACAGTTAATAGGCTCTTGCCAACTTGGCTAGAATTTCATTTTATGATGTTTTAATGAATGATTATTCATTTTAGCTAAGACGAAAGATTATAAATGCATTGTTTTAAAGGTGTGACATTTCATTCAACTCCGTAAAAGGCACATTTTAACACATTATGTAATATATTCTGAGATTTCCTCCTTTGCTTGTTTACAGGTTCTTAAATGACTGAAAAAATGAAACTAGTCACCACTTTGTAAATAAAAAATTTCGCTTTGCTGTCTTAGCTATTTTTATCAATTTAAAAAAAATGTTTAAAATATTATGAATTTTACCTAATTGTAAGGCCACCCAATCTCGATACTGAAAATGTCAGATTTTAAATACTAAAACTAACTTAAACTATCCTAAGGACAAACACACACACCCATGGCCGAGGGAGGACTCGAATCTCCGACGACGAGCAACCGCACACTCCGGAGCAAGGCGCCTTAGAACGTTCGGCCACTCCACCGCGGCCCCATGCACTGATTAAGAGAGTATGTAGATGAAGTCGGATCTTAACATTTCACTATTTGAGCAACGGAAAAACATCAAGTTATGTCAGAAATTAGGCGAAAGCGCTACCGAAATGTTTGAAAAGATGCGGCAGGTGTACGGAGGGGACGCGTTGAGTCACACTGTTGTGTTTAGGTGGCACCGACGTTTAGTGCCAGGACGGGGCAGTTTGGAATATCTGCTTACAGGTCGGCCACGTACAATTCTAACGGAACGCAAGATCCAGGAAAGTGCAACATTGCCGCGGTAGAGTGGCCGAGCGTTCTAAAGCGCCCTACTGCGGGGTGTGCGGTCGGTCGCCGTCGGAGGTTCGGGTCCTCCCTTGGGCGTGGGTGTGGGTATTTGTTATTTGGTTAGTTTAAATTATCTTGGGTAGTTAACAAGGAAATCAAATGTTCAAATGTTTGTTAAGCTTATGGGACTTAACTACGGGGTCATCAGTCCCTAAACTTACAAACTACTTATGAACTACTTACGAACTAGAACGGCACAAATATCCATGCCCGTGGGGGGATTCGAACCCCGACCGTAGTGGCCGTGCAGACCGTGACTGGAGCGCCTCAGTCCCCTCGGCCACCGCGGCCGGCAGTTAATAAGCCTAGGGGCGGATAACCAGAGTAGCCCATAGATTTAGAAACATTACAACTTTTTTTTTGTGTTGCAACAAAAGTGCATGGTAACTGCTCTCAATCTGTAAGACGCTCTTGCAACAGCAGTAGGGGGCTAGCCATGGTACTTACCACAAAATTATGATCGACAATCTCAACACGTCTCGTTTTACCCAGCACAATGGGCCACGAATCCTGTCGCATGACCAGCGTGATGATCGCTTGACGATTTATGGTGACATCTGTTGTACCGACAATCATCCGACATTTATCAACCGGGTTATAATAACAACTGAAGACAAAACATGGGTTTGTTTTACTATCTGTAACTGAATAGAGGACCAGCCACCTGGAATGCGGCAGCGTGTGCAACGTGCAGAGTTGTCTGGGTGCCTATCCTCCAGGCGCCAAGTCTCAAAAAAATGTTCAAATATTTGTTAAGCTTAAGGGATTTAACTGTGGGGTTCAAAATGTTCAAATGTTTGTAGAGCTTATGGGACTTAACTACGGGGTCATCAGTCCCTAAACTTACAAACTACTTATGAACTAGCTTATACTAAAAACGGCAACATCCATGCACGAGGGGGGATTCGAACCCCCGACCGTAGAGGCCGTACAGACTGTGACTGGCGCGTCGCAGACCGCTCGGCCACTGCTGCCGGCGCCAAGTCTCAGTACTTACTGACTGTACCACGTATAATGACTATAATTTGGACGGATCGTTTAACCCTAATCTTCCATTCTTCTTTTTCGCCACTCCTCTTAATAGTGCCCGGCCACATAAAAACCGATGAAAACTTTGCTGGGGGTCGTGAGGGTTGCTGCACCGTCTGGGTCTTGTACGAGTACCAGTGTCAAACAGAGCACAAAACATTCCGCGCTGTTGATGGTAAGATGGACAATTCTCGCGACACTGCATGAAGCACTAATATTACTCGGGGAAAGTTCTAAGTTTCGTCAGTAAGCTTGATCCTTGCTCTTCCAGGTGCCACACCAACCTCATTTCATTCATCATCTTATTTAAACCATTTATGAGGGCCTTATATTGTTCAGTGATACTCTCTCAGTGCAGCGCTGTTAATTACTAATGTCCACACATACGCGTCGCTAACAGTACATACTCTCTCTTCACTGTACACCAACATTATGAAGGTCACATGACAGCTTTTATTTCATCTCTCGTTAATCTTTTCATTAGTAAACGATAAGAATCCTATAACGTCCAGTTAAAAGTGTTCGTTAAGTGCATTGCGTTTGTCATTGCCAGATACAACTCTCGTTTGCTAACCTGGAGAAAACGAGAAAATACGATATATTTCGACTATGTTCGCAATAGAAACAAATGAAAGTGCCATCTGAATAAACAGCTGTTCGCCATATTTGACTATCAGGGAAGAGGTTAGCACACAGTTGTTATTTGGCGCTATGGGAAACAAACGTGAAAGAAGCTCGAATTTTACAAGAAGTTAATGCGAGAGTCTTGTGTCCTTAATAGAGAAATATGACACATTGGAATGTAAAAAAACTTACGCTACAACATGGAAGGAAGCGACATTGAGGCAAATGAGTTCAATGCTGTCCATGGAATATCTAGGACAGCAAAAGTGCTTATGGCCTAGAAAGATAACATATTGCCAAGTGCGTAGTACCTTAGTGCAAGCAACAACTTGCACATAGGCGTAAGTGTACTGTTCCTGTAGACCAGAGGAAGAAATCACATTTTAGGCCTTACACTAGGCGCAACAAGCATAAGTAAATACTGAATTAATAAGCTTGCAACCATAAATAATGTTTCTGTTTTCCATACGACGGATAACGTAAAAAATACGTAAGAATCTGTTGGGCTCTACAGATGGTCGTGGAGTTTTTTATGCAGCGTTTCCCAAGTGGATTTTCGAAGACGAAGTCGCGTAAGAAATTCTGCATTCAAAATGATTTGGACGAACATAAATATGTCTAGGACGCCTTATAGGGGCAATGACCTCTAGATCGTTCAAAATATTGACATCGTCGTAATTGCCAACCAAATCTCTTATTCCAGCCATTTACATCATACTGATTCTCACTTAACTAGTCGTTACCCTAAGTTTGTATTTTGATATCGCAACGATAATTTTAAGGTTATGTTGCATATCTGCAATATATCAAACTCATCTAATCCCTACTGACTTGGATGGGGCAAGAAATAAGAAGATTCAATTTTCCAATACAGCTGCTGACCACATTAGTTTTTCATACATGTAGTGCTTCTGTTGGTTTGTTCGATAAATCGGTCTTTATCACGTGAATATATTGCGGTATTTTAGCTCTTTGGAATCCTGCCATTTTCATACAGATTCTAACTTAACTGGTCGTTAGCCGTGTAACGAGCAGAATTTTACTCGTTAACTTAACGGCAAGTTTGAGGTCTTTTAACGTCAGGTTAACTCATAACGAAACATTGACAAACGAAATTCTCCGCTAACGACAAGTTAAAGTCTTAACTGGAACTTAACGAGACATTGACAAACCGGCCCTAAATTAGATGAACTAAGAACTAGAAGTACCTTCCTGTTCTTGAAAATGGTTACTCCCATAACTAAGCACCGTTGAGCTCTGCGATACTTGCCCTGAAACTGTGCACGAAATCTTCCTTTACGACGGTGTTTAAAAGCCTCGTCACATTTGGTTTGATGTCAGGAATATCGTCAAATCTCTTTCCTTTCAAAGCGAGTATGAAACAAGGGAATAGGAAGAAGTGTGGAGCATTGAGATCCGGCAAGTATGGTGGATGTTCAAGTTGCACGACAACGCTCGCCCACATCTCAAACAGATCCTGAAAAAAGGGGGGTGGTGCTTCGCCATCCTCTTTTTGGCCGAGATCTGAAACAACTGGGTGTATTTAAATCTTCGAAAACATGTAGAAACGAAGCCGGCGTCTCGAGTCTCCGAGAGTCGTATCGATGTGAGACACTGGGGTAACACTAGTGAGTAAAAGGATACATGGGTGCTGGAATTTTAAACTACTGCTCTTTGAAAAGATGTGAAGTCTATTTCGTTGAGAGCAAAAAATTCAGTGTGTAACGCACACTTCTCTGCAGTGGCGCGCTGCAGGAAACACGCACGGCTGCGCAGTCCCTGCTGCGATAAGCCTGCTGCAGATACGCGCTATCGGCCTTTGTGGCAGTCGTGGGGTCACGGAGGTCCTTTCCGGCCGCCAAACGCTATTTCTCACCACTAAATGTTTGCACTGACTGCCAGTAACGACCATGACACGTTAAAATTAATCATTATCAAAATGAGAAGCCAAGGTCGCACATTAATAATTTATTCACTGATGACCGGTTTCGGTGAACTGTGTCACCATCATCTGGTCAGATACATATTACAAGCTGGTCATCTTGTTAAAATTTTTTAACAAGATGACCAGCTTCTAATATTTATCTGACCAGATGATGGTGACACAGTTCACCGAAACCGGTCGTCAGTGAATAAATTATTAATATGCGACCTTGGCTTCTCATTTTGAAAATTATAAAACGATCAGATCCCCTCCAAATCCGACTATGTCAGGTAATCTTAAAATTAATCAGGAATTCACGACTGTATTGCTGTCATAGCAGTGACATTTTTTATTAGTAAAGCCCTTTCTATACGGGACGTGCGACAAGCACAAGAAAGTCTTTGTCTGCTGTAGCGCTCCTCGCGATAGACCATCGATCTACAAAGAAGCGTTTACACGGTACGCGTTTGTCGAGTCGTGTGCTTGACGTGTCTACTTCGTTTGTTGTCCACTTAGAGCATATGAATCGCCGAGTTAACATCACTTTTCGAGACTGTCACATATATTGTGGTTACTGTAATGATTAAAACATTAATTTGTGTTTTAGACTGCCTCTGTGAAACGTATTTAATTGTTTCCATGCAGTTCATATGATATTACGTCGCTCACTTGTGTAAACGTTCGCATTACAAAAGGCGATTAAATACTTCCAGGTGCCGCTGTTTGTGGCGCTCATGTATATCATGATCAAGTTCAGGTGTCTATGAAAGTCTGTCTATACATAGTTTTGCGTCCCGACTTCGTCGCCGCTTTTGTGTCCCAGCCTCGTCGTAGGTGTCGGTGGAGGGGAGCAGCCAGAAACTATAAACACTCGAGTAAATTAGAAAGATATATATATTGCACAGAATGTAACAATACTTAACTTTTACAGAGTACGGCAGAATGTTGATACATAGTTGTTAGAGGCCTGCCTAGTGCCTGTACAATAGCAAAGTCTTCACTCGTGCCTATCGGATTACGAAGGTCCTAACTCGTTGCTATCTCAGTCCGAAGTGCGAAGTGCCGATGTCCTTCAGTGGTGGCCACGAGCGGGGTCCCAGCAGAGGGCGCTCGTGGCTGTCGTCGGAAGAACGCCGCGCCGTGCATGCATGGCGGCGCGCGGCGAAAGTAGGTGGCGCGCACTTTGTACTTGTGCGACACCACACCCCTCCCCCCCAAACCGCCGCGCCGTCGTGGCGTAGGGCTGAGGGCCACGGCGACGGCACTGGGAGGAGGGCCTGGGCGGGGGCGTTACTGGTGGGACGGGCGTCGTAGCGGAGGCCGGGATCGAGACGCCGTCCGCGCCCCGGCATCCGCCTTGCGATCCTCCAGGGAACCCGCCGAAACCTGGGGAAGGGCGCCCGCCCCCGCCCAGAGGGAGCAGGTCATCTTCTTCTGAGGTGCGTGGCCCAAGCTGGGGGGGCCCGCACGGTCCCGGCTTCCCTCTCGGTGACGCTGTCATCTGCGGCGGCGACAGCGGCGGCGACGACTGCGTCGGATGTACGTCGACGTCCATAGCGATCTCGTAGTCCGGGGACGAACGATGTGGTTGTGCTCCCTGGCGGTGAACTGGGTCTGGAATCAAGAAACCGGAGACAGGATCGCGCGGTCTGTGCAGGCGCAATTGGTTTGCGTGGCGCCGCAGCTCCGACCCTGTGGAAGAACGTACAACAAACATATTGCGCCCAAGCACGCGTTGAATGGTGCCCGGCAACCATGTCTTCTTGTTTCCAGCAAACACCCTGTACAGCACCGGCGTGGAAACCTGAAAACGCGTAGCGCCATACGAACCGACTCGGTGCGTGGGAGGCTGCAGCAGGTGAAGGAGAGTGCGGTGACGGCGGCCGTGTAGCAGCTCGGCAGGAGACGGGCCGTCACGTGGCATGCACCGATACGTAGACAGGAAAATTTGAAGAGCTTGCTGCCTGGAGTGCTGACCTTTCATCTTCTCCATGTGAGACTTGAATGTTCGAACGAAACGTTCTGCTTCACCATTGGACTGAGGGTGAAAAGGCGCGGTGGTGATATGCTGAATGCCATTCACACGACAAAACTGTTGAAATTCCGCACTAACAAACTGAGGCCCATTGTCACTGACGATAGTTTCAGGCAAGCCTTCGATGCAAAACACTGATGTTAAGGCACTGATTGTACTAGACGCCGTCGTTGAGTTCATGGCAATCACAAAAGGAAACTTGCTGAAAGCGTCTACAACAATTAACCAGAAAGGTCCGGCAAAGTCAATATGTAAACGTTGCCATGGTCCCGTGGGGCGTGGCCAGTCTGAGAAACGCTGTGGAGGAGCCGCCTGATGCTCCGCACAAACTGTACACTGTGATGTCATGCTCTCTATCTGAGCGTCCATACCAACCCAGGTACAATGACGTCTGGCCAATTGCTTTGTCCTAACAATGCCCCAATGTCCTTGATGCAGGAGGCGTAACACTTCTCGTTGCAAGGAACGAGGAACAATCACTCTTGCTTGGTCGTTGTCGGTATGCAACAACAGTACACCCTGACTTAAAGATAATGCATGACGTTGTGCAAAATAACGTCGAACCAGAGGCCGATCAATGTCTTTGGCTCTGGCAGGCCAACCAAAGCGAACAAAACGTGCTAACACACTTAAGTCTGCATCCGCAGCCGTTTCCTGTGCAACCCGACGAGAGTTCAAAGGGAAATCTGCGACAGCGGAAGCATCTCTGGAGTCTATCTGACAACATGCCATTTCTGAAGAATCAAACGAAACATCCTGGCCAACCGGAAGTCGGGAAAGTGTGTCCGCGTTGGCGTGTTTAGTGGTAGGTCGGTACAAAATCTCATACTGATAATTTGACAATATCAGGGACCATCTCTGAAGCTTTTGTGCCGTACGTGGCGGAATTGGCTTTGTGGGTGAGAACAACGACGTGAGAGGCTTGTGGTCTGTCAACAAATAGAATTTTCTGCCATAGAGATAATGATGAAACTTTGCGACGCCGTAAATGATTGCTAAGGCCTCCTTTTCTATCTGACTGTAATTCTGTTGCGTCGGCGTCAGTAGCTTGGATGCAAAGGCAATAGGACGATCGTGACATCCAATACGATGTGAGATTACAGCGCCCAGACCATACGACGAGGCGTCAACTGCTAACACTACAGGCTTCTGTGGGTCAAAGGGAATCAAACATGCATCACTGAGTAGTGCAGACTTTAATTTGTCAAAGGCAACCTGACAATCTTTGGACCATACAAAAGGAACATTCTTCCTACGTAAGTGATGCAGTGGAGCTGCAATCTGAGAGGCATTGGGAATAAATCTGAAATAATAGTTAAGCTTTCCCATCACTGCTTGCAATTCATGCACATTCTTAGGAGGAGGCAAGTCTTTGATTGCTCGAAGATGTGACTGTAAGGGATGAATTCCTTGGGCATTAATCACATGGCCTAGGTACTCTATTTCAGTTTGAAAAAACGAACACTTTGCTTTATTACAACGTAGACCTGCTGCAGTCAAAACTTTGAAAAGGCACTCCAGGTTTGCTAAATGTTCTTCAACTGTACGTCCGGATACCACAATATCATCTAAATAGTTCGAACAACACGGTACAGAAACTGTCAGCTGTTCCAAAAAACGCTGAAAAATAGCGGGGGCGGAAGAACTGCCAAAGGGTAGGCGTTGAAATTGAAAAAGGCCCATGTGAGTATTAATGACGAAAAATTTTTTTGACTCGTCATCAAGTGGAATCTGTAAGTATGCCTCTGCTAAATCAATCTTGGAAAAGAAGCGAGACTGTCCTAATTTGTCCATTAGTTCGTCAGGTCTGGGCAGGGGATAAGAGTCTACAATTGTTTGACTGTTGACAGTTGATTTGAAGTCCGCACAGAGACGAAGTTTTCCTGACGGCTTGGGTATAATTACTATAGGCGAGGCCCACTGACTCGCAGAAACAGGAGAAATCACCCCACTATCTTGCCAACGTTTAAGTTCTTCGGCAACTGTATCACGCAAGGCGATAGGCACTGGTCTAGCTTTACGAAATTTTGGAACTGCAGATTCTTTTAAAGTTACATGTGCCACGAAGTCTTTTGCACAACCTAGTTCCGGCGAAAACAAGTCACTATATTTTTCACACAATGCATTGAGTTTGTCCTGAGGCACTACTGACGAAATTTGAAGCACATCCCTTTGAATTGATAAACCAAACAAGTCAAAAGCATCTAGTCCAAAAATGTTCTGCGTAGATTTGGCCTGAAGAACAACAAAAGCAACTGTTTTCGTAACACCTTGAAAAGAGGCAGGCAGGCTACACGTTCCTAGCACGGGAATATTTTCACCTGTATAAGCTGTTAACACTTGCTGTGACGGCGACAATTTTGGCGAACCCAGAAGTTCATAAGTATCTTTATTTATTAATGTAACAGCGGAACCAGTGTCGAGCTGAAATTGCACAGTCTTATTGTCAATGGAAAGATTCACAAAAAGTTTTTGCTTGCGGCGCTCGACAGGTGCGCGAATGTGGGCAACGTCTGCTACGGTTTGTTTACTGCCCGTGCGCGGGCCGCGTAGTGAAGTAAGCGGCGCAGACTCGGCACGCAGCGGATTAACAACACTGTCACTAGATGACACTACCGCCGGATCGGCGTCCGCGCAATGCGAGGCTACTGCACTAAAATTACTTTCAGTATCTACAACAAGTCTACTGTCACTAGCTACACAGTACTGGGCACTATTACAAGGAGCAGTTGCAGAAGGCACTATTTTCACTACAGGAATGCACTGTTCATAGTCATTTTGCTTGTCCCGAACCCTTTTCCGTTGCACTGTTTTACGCGCTCGTCGGCGCTTGCTACGTGGTGCACTATATAGTTTTGCCATAGGCGCACAAAAATTGTTTTGCACTGTTGAATCAAGAGAAACACTGCCCAAATCCACAGCGTGTATGACATTTACAGTATGAACCGTTCTCGCACTGTGCGAAGCACTATTTCTAACAGTACCGTTCTTTGAGTTTTTAATTTGCATACACACAGACTGTACATGTCCTGATTTGCCACATTGATAACAGGTTGCGTTGCGACTAGGGCAATGAGCACGCTCGTGGCGAGACACACACTGAGGGCAAGATTTACGTACATTTTTCTGAAATGAACGTTGGCGCCCGTTATTCAAATTACTGTTTCTAACACGACGGGGCGACCTTTGTGTCGCACTTTTACACTGGCTACTGTTCACTGTCTGTTCAGCACGGCCGGTAGAAAAATAAGAATCACTAGTGCTATACTGAGAACTACGGCTAGGAAAGCGTTCGTTGCGGCGCACTGAATTTACACTGTGGCTTTGCATTTCGACATCTGCTAAGTCAAAAGTATCATGCGCTTCAATAAGCTGCAGTACACTGTCTAATGAAGGGTCAGACTGTTTCAGAATTGCTGCTCTAATTCTGGGGTCCTGAATATTCTGCGTAATCGCATCCCTCAACATCACGTCACTATACGAAAGTCCACAAGAGCAAGTAAATTTACATTGGCGGGTTAAGCCCTTCAATTCCGTAATCCACTCTTGGTGTGACTGCTGCGGTAATTTTTTAAGTCTGAAAAATCGGTATCGTGCAGCGGCTACAAGAACTTTTCTCTCATAATGAGCAGTCAGTGCATCTACAAGTTGTTCAAAGTCTACATCACGAGGAGATGCGAGAGGGAAAAGTTTTTGCAATAGTACGAAAGTCTGGGGGCCCACAATCGATAAGAAAAGGTTCTTCACTCTCTGACCTGTAATTTGATGAGCCGCGACGAGTTCTTGAAACTGCGCGAAATAGTCACTCCATTCTTCCTCACGTTCGTTGTACTGGCGGAACGTCGGAAGCGGTGCGGCGGCATGTGTGGGCTGCTGATGTGACGACTGTTGTTGTTGGTGAGCAGCCTGTGACGTCAACTGCGACACGGCCTGGAGAAGTTGGGTGATTTGCGCCGTCTGTAACTGAATAATTTCCATTAAGTTTGGGTTCGGGGTAGTGGCCATGCTGACCGATTAGGCGCCGCGTATACAAGTAAATTATAACAAAACACAAATGCAATATGAAAGAGGACTCGCTCTGCAACAAAAAAGTCCACAAAACACGTAACAAAATATGTTCCCCCAAAAATCTTATAATAAGGGTGGGTGGGCGGGAGCAATTTTTTGCGTGCTCCGACTGCTGCTGTCTGGCTGCTGCAAGCGGGCTGGTCCAAGGTTCTATCACTCCTCGTCGCCACTTTTGCGTCCCGACTTCGTCGCCGCTTTTGTGTCCCAGCCTCGTCGTAGGTGTCGGTGGAGGGGAGCAGCCAGAAACTATAAACACTCGAGTAAATTAGAAAGATATATATATTGCACAGAATGTAACAATACTTAACTTTTACAGAGTACGGCAGAATGTTGATACATAGTTGTTAGAGGCCTGCCTAGTGCCTGTACAATAGCAAAGTCTTCACTCGTGCCTATCGGATTACGAAGGTCCTAACTCGTTGCTATCTCAGTCCGAAGTGCGAAGTGCCGATGTCCTTCAGTGGTGGCCACGAGCGGGGTCCCAGCAGAGGGCGCTCGTGGCTGTCGTCGGAAGAACGCCGCGCCGTGCATGCATGGCGGCGCGCGGCGAAAGTAGGTGGCGCGCACTTTGTACTTGTGCGACACCACACATAGACCTTTCATTGAGATAAAACTTCAAATAATGCTCACCTAAAACAAATATTTCATCAGGCGAAATAGCAAATATTTCAGGAGATGATAATAATATGTGTTCAACTTTTAGTGGCTGTAGCTCTTAGTATGTAAGCCAAACAAACTTAAAGCATTGTAACTCTCCGATTGTTGGGCCTGCAGTGTTGTAAATGTCGTTGAATGAGATTGTAATAAAGATCCAGAATCACTGCTTACACTTCATTATTTATCGCTACAGCTGTTTCAGCATTTTCCCATTATCAAGTGGCGCGTGTAAAAGAAATGCAAATTTGAATTTTTTGACTGATACTTTCGTCGGTTCTTGGAAAATCATCATATTGGCATTCATTTAAGTAACCGGTTTTCGACTCACTTTTAAGTCTGAAGATGACCTCTAGAACATACACAAAATTTTACCTTGAAGTCAGTGTGATATTGCTCTACCAAGAACTGACGGAAAAAATCAGTGAAAATGTCTTCATTTACATTTGAAGGGTTTTTTAAAAAACCGGACAAGACCAAAAATGGTCTTTTTCAGCCAACACTGCCTGGCTCTTCTGTCACGACACCTATATTCTGGTGGAATTTGTTTCGGCAAAAGCCATACATATTCAAAGATATATCCATTTGAAAATCTGGTTGTTCTACAAAAAGCAGACTAGTCGGTTGTTATTCCAACAAAAACCGGACAGGTCTAGGAGTCGTAGGTGTCCTGCTATTATATACTGTGTTGTTAGCACCGTCTGCGAATTTTACGGTGTTTAAACATTTTAAAGGAAAGGTTCTAATGAAGTCACACCCTTTATTTTGAGCTGCATGAACAACATTCCATTAGAAATGCGACGAGAGGAGCTTGTTCTGCTTAGTGATGGGTGTCCTGGCCAGAACAAAAATGATGTTATGGTTCAGTTTTTGTAGAGTCTAGTGCATATCTTTAAGGTCTACAAAAGGATCACATATTTGTTTCCAGTGAGAGGACGCAGCTATTTAACTAATGATCAAGACTCCTCATTAATAGGTCATAAGAAGTGGAAGACAACGATTGCAGAAATTCCTGAAGCCTGGGACAGGAAAATTGTTGAAGCCCATATACTGCCTCATTCATTCCAGTTATAAATAATGAAACATGATGACTTCATAGATATTAAACAAGTTACTGAGGCATTCAGTCTGAAAATGCCTAGAATGATTCGCATTGATGTTGAAGCACTCTGAAAATGCCTAAACCTCCATTCAGACTGCAGCAGGTACGAATGATTCGCATTGATGTGGAAGACAAGTTTGTGTCTCATTGTGGAACTCTTACTTTGGCCCATGGAATAGACATACCATTGCCAAGAGAAGTAGCAATACAGAATGTATTACTTTACATCTTCATCAGTTGTACTCCAAGAATCTAGGTATTCAACCAGCTGAAGCAAGATGTCTTTGTAATTTGATGCAGTTTCTGCAAGAATAAAACAAAGGGTTCTACATGGAACTCCTTTATGCTACTCCAGACGAAGATTGTAATGAAGAGGAGGAGTTGGAAGTTGATGGTGATGATGACAGTGATGGGTGTGAGGATGAATGACTAATAATGGGAACCATAACCTCTGTTTCCAGTTCATTGTAAATAAAATAATATTTTATTTTCTTCATTGTTATATAGTCATTGAGAACATTGTAAAATTTCAATAAATTAGTTCCCAATGAAAAAAACACTAATTAAAAAAGAACTATAGGCTTCACACTCAAAAATGAACATCGACAAAAAGGTGTTCCTATTTAACATGCTCTTTTGGATGCTTTTCATGCATTATGTTAAAATGTGGAAAGTTTTTCTTCATTCCTGAAAAATCACTATTTTGGGCTTATCCGGTTTTTGTAATAAGCCCTTCATTTGCTCTAAATTTGTTTGGATTTCATGTTAACAGCTATAACTCTGTTCTCAATAAAATTGTATACATGTTATATGGAATTTTTATTATAATTCGTCTATAGTACCCCTTCTAAAACATTTAGGACTGCACTTGAGACAGCCTGTAAATATATACTACCGCTCATTAATTTCAATACACCCTGGTATTTCAGATTTACAATACAAATCAAACGCTATTTCTCACAAAATCTAATTATATTGACTTACACATGCGGTGCACCACCACATTTCACGGTGGATGTCCGCAAACACTCGGTGTTGTATGTCTATGGCCTGCGAGGTCGCCTGACCTGAGTCCACTCGATTGTTTCCTACAGACATATCTAAAACAATTTGTGTACGAGACCCCAGTGCCGGCCGCGGTGGCCGAGGTGACTGAGTCCACTACGGTCGGGGGTTCGAATGCCCCCTCGGGCATGGATATTTGTGCCGTCCTAGTTCGTAAGTAGTTCATAAGTAGTTTGTAAGTTTAGGGACTGATGACCCCGTAGTTAAGTCCCATAAGCTTCACAAACATTTGAACATTTGAGACCCCAGTGGAGAGGGAGATGGAATTAGCTGCCAGAATTGTATCTGCTTCGGATGTGATTCGAAACACGCAACGGATATATGTCTGGATGCACAAAATCTTTTTCACCGATGTCGTACTTGCATTGAAGTTGATGACCGTCATTTTCAAATATTTTATAAGATACAGTGCAAGTGTTACGCTCATTTCGTCATCGATGATATTTGTAGTTTACTGTAACTAAGGTCAATAAAAACGTACCGGTACACAGTAATGTGGTAGTATTTTTATTGTCTCCTTAAGCTGACTTCTCCGACCTCAGGTTCCCTACCTCCAATTGTTCAGTGCAGCATCCTCTACATCTCCATCACCACCATCATAGTCACCATTTAAGACTGATATGCCTATCAGCGTTCAAATGTTTGTATAGCTTATGTCTCTTTCCCAATGACATTACTTTCGTTTTGGAAATGCAGATCTTCATACCATAACATTTACATCTCTGATCTGGTTCTGAAATATTAGTTTGCACCCTTTCAATCAAATATGTCATCATCACTATGTCGTCCGCATATGCGAGATTGCTTATTTCATTTTCACCCTATTTTAAATTCACCTTTCCAGTCTATAGTTTTTATCATATGATACATAAATAATATGGACTACAGTAGTGACAGATTATAGCCTTGTTTTATCTCTGAAACTACCCTAAGCTGTGGACTCATCTTAAACTTTATTGCCTCACAATCTACTTTCATTGCCTGCAGAAGCTTGGCTTCGGTTCAATAATCTCGTAAAACTAACAATAACTTCCTCCAAGGAACACGGTCATCCTCTGTTGTGATCTTCAGTCCGAAGACTGGTTTGATGTAGCTCTCCATTTATCCTAAGCAAGCCTCTTCATCTTCTCATAAGAACGGCAACCTACATCCATTTGCTTACTAAATTCATCTCTTGGTCACCCTCTGCGATTTTTACCCCACACACTTCCCTCCAATGCTAAATTCACGATTCCTTGATGTCTAAGAATGTGCCATACCAATACATCCCTTCTTTTTGTCAAGGTATGTCAGAAATTCCTTATCTCCCCAATTCTGTTCAGTACCTCTTCATTAGTCATGCGATCCACCCACCTAATCTTCAGCATTCTTCTGTACAACCAGATTTCAAAAGTCTCTATCCTCTTACAGTCCGCACTGTTTATCGTCCATGTTTCACTGCCATAAAAGGCAACACTCCACACAAACGACTTCCTTAATAATGTTTGTTAACCTTATGGGACTTAACTACGGAGTCATCAGTCCCTAAACTTACAAACTACTTATGAACTACCTTATACTAAAGACGGCACAAATATCCAAGCCCGAGGGGGGATTCGAACCCCCGAACGTAGTGGCCGTGCAGACCGTGACTGAAGCGCCTCAGTCTCCTCGGCCACCGCGGCCGGCAACGACTTCCTTACACTTAAATTAATATTCGATGTTAAAAATTTCTCTTTTTCAAAAACGCTTTCCTTCCCATTGCCATTCGTCATCTTATACCTTCTATACTGCGACCATCACATGTTATTTTACTGACCAAGTAACAAAACTCATCTACCACCTTTATTGTTATCTTACCTAATCTAATTCCATCAGCATCAACCGATTTTCTCAGACTGCACTCCATTACCCTTATTTTACTCTTGTTAATGTTCATTTCATATCCACTTTTCAACACACTGTCCATTCCGTTCAACTACTCTTTCAGGTCTCCTACTGTCTCTGACAGAATTATTATGTCATCGGCATAGCGCATTGTTTTTATTTCTTCACCCTCTACTTTAATTCCTTCTCAAAATTTCTCCTTGCTTTCCTTTATAGCCTGCTCAATGTGCAAATTGAAAAGCATTGTAGAAAGGCCACAACCCTGTCTTACTCCCTTCTCAACCTCTGCATCCCTTTCATGCCCTTCAACTCTGACAACTGCTGCCTGTTTTTTCCTACAAGTTGTAAATAACCTATATTTTACTCCTGCTGATTTCAAAATTTGGATGAGTGTATTCCAATCAACATTATCAAAAGCTTTCTCGAAATCTACAAATACTAGAAATGTAGGTTTACCTTTCCTTGACCTATCTTTTAAGATAATCCGTAAAGTGAGTATTGCGTCCCTTGTTCCTACATTTCTCTGAATCCAAACTGATCTTCCCCGAAGTCAGCTTCTACCAGTTTTTCCATCCTTCTGTAAATAATTCGCGTTAAAATTTTGCAACCATGACTTACCAGACTGATCGTTCTGTAATTTTCACACCTGTCTGCACATTCTTTCTTTGGAATGGGGATTGTTAAATTTTTCTTAAAGTCGGAAGGTATGTCACCTGCCTCGTACATCTTATGCAGAAGGTGAAATACTTTTTGTAGTGACTGGTTCTCCCAGAGACATTTTTGTATTCTGAAGGAATGTCATCTACTCCAGGAGCCTTGTTTTGACTTAGGTCTTTCAGGGCTCTGTCAAATTCTTCTCTCAGAATAGTATCTCCTACTTCATCTTCATCTGTTTTCTCTTTCCTTACTTCAGTACTGTCTGTAAGTTCATTTTCTTTGTAGAGCCCCTCTATACACTCTTTCCACCTTTCAGCTTTCCCTTCTTTGCTGAGAACTGGTTTTCTATTCGAGTTCTCTATATTCATACAGCTATTTCTCTTATCTCCAGGTATCTTTTATATTCCTGTAGGCAGTATCTATTTTTCTCCTGTTTATACATTCTTCTACAGACTTGCATGTGCCTTATAACCACTCCTGCTTAGCCATTTTGCACTTCCTATCAATTTCATTTCTTAGTCGTCTGTACTCCATTTTGCCTGTTTCATTTACTGCATTTTTATATTTTCTCCTTTCATCAATTAAATTTAGTATTTCCTGTGATATACAAGGATTTTTTGTAGGTCTTGCCTTTCTACCTATTTTGTCCTCCGCTGCGTTCACTATTTCATATCTCAATACTACCCATTCCTCTTCTACTGTTTTATTTCCCTTCGTTTCTCTCAACTGTTGCCTAAAGCTCCCTCTGAAATTTTTAAGCACTTCAGGTTCCCTTAATTTATCCAAGTCCCATCTCCTTATTTTCCTACCTTTCTGCAGTTTTTTTTTTTTTAGTTTCAATCTACAGTTGATGACCAATAAGTTATGGTCGGAGTCTATATCTGCCCCTGGGTATGTCTTACAGTTTAAAACCTGGTCATCGTCTATGTCCTGTTAAATTTTTCCACGCCCGTACTTAAATAACCTCTGTAGTAGTGTAGATGTAAGAAGTAGTAAAACATCCTAGATCCCAGGATGATATTTTCACTCTGCAGCGGATTGTGCGCCGATAGGAAACTTCCTGGCGGCTTAAAACTATGAGACGGAACTGGGATTCAAGACTGGGACCGTCGCAGTTAACGGGCAAGCGCTCTACCGATTGAGCTATCCCGGCATGCTTCACGGTCCGTCCTCACAACTTTACTTCTGCCAGTACCTCGCCTCCCATCTAACAAACTTTACAGAAGTTCTCCTGCGAGCCTTGTAGGAGTGGCACTCCTGGAAGAAAAGACATGGCTTAGACACAGTCTAGGAGATGTTTCCAGAATGAAACTTTCACTCTGCAGAGGAGTGCGCGCCAATATGAAACTTTCCGACGGATTAAAACTGTGTACCGGCACGCCTGACGGATCGTTCTCACAGCTTTACTTCCGCCAATGCCTCGCCTCCTACTTCCACACTTCACAGAAGTTCTCCCTAGGCTATGGGTAAGCCATTCTCCATCACGTCCTTTTTTTTTTTTTTTTTTTTTTTTTTTTTTTTTTTACTCCTGTAAAGTTCGCAGATGTTCTGTGTAGTTTGGAAAGTAGGAGGCGAGGTACTTGCGGAAGTAAAGCTATTAAGACGGACAGTCAAGTGTGTCGGGGTAGCTCAGTCGGTAGAGTGCTTTCCCGCGAAAAGCAAAGGTCAAGGTTTCGAATCCCGATTTCGGCACACAGTTTCAGTCTGCTTGGAACTTTCATCCTCCATCCCGTTTATGGCGATTTCGAAGATGTGATTCATAGCATGGCGGCTGCACGATATTCGATGTATCGAAGCCATTCATATCGAAATAATTTGTACCAAACAAGCGAATGTTATGATTTTTACATTGATATCTATACTTCTTTACGAACCTATTATGATTTTAAAGGATGTGGTTAGGCAGGAGCCTAAAGGTACAGCTTAAATTGTTTCGAGTAAACATAATTATCGCGGTTCCATTGGGATTATGTATTTTAGATAAATAATCAGTGATTATCCCCGTAAGGTAAAAGTTCACGTGTCGTCCCGGTGCCGCGGCGGATTAGCCGTGTGTACTGGGGCGCCATGCTGCGGTGCGCGCGGCCCTCGCCGTCGGGGGTTCGAATCCTCCCTCGGGCATTTAGGTTAGTTTACCTTAGTTTAAGAAGTTTGTAAGCTACGTACTAATGACCAAGCAGTTGAGTCCGATAGATTTACAAACAAACATCCGTCCCGGCGATGTGATGTTGGCAACGACCTCTGAATGCTCTTTCAAAACTCAGAATGAGAGGAGATAATTCTTCGTACTGACCGTGAAATAAATAATTAACGCTGTTCCTGCTCTATGATTGACAGGTTTTTGTGCGTACCTTTGCCCGCTTAGTAAATTAATTATCCTCGTAAAGCGAACACTTTGTTGCCAACATTAGCAGTTTGCTCTGTCGAGATGGTCAGTAAAATTTAAGCTTCTCGTAAATTACAGATGTACCATCAATCAAAGGTTGTTGTTGTGGTCTTCAGTCCGGAGACTGGTTTGTTGCAGCTCTCCACCATACCCTATCCTGAGCAAGCCTCTTAACTCCACATAAGAACGGCAACCTACATCTGTCTGAATCTGCTTACTATATCCATCTCCTGGTCTTCTTCTGCGGTTTTTACCCCAAACACTTCCCTCCAACGCTAAATTCACAATTCCTTGATGTCTAAGAATGTGTCCTACCAATCGATCCCTTCTTTTTGTGAAGGTATGTCAGAAATTCCTTTTCTCTCCAATTCTGTTCAGTATCTCCTCATTAGTTACGCGATCCACCCACCTAATCTTCTTCTGTAGCACCACATTTCAAAAGCCTCTATCCTCTTCCTGTCCACACTTTTTATCGTCCATCTTTTACTCCCATAGGAGGCTACACTCCACTCAAATGCTTTCAGAAACGACTTCCTTACACTTAAATTAATATTCGATGTTAACAAATTTCTCTTTTTCAAAAACGCTTTCCTTCCCATTGCCATTTGGCATCTTATATCCTCTGTACTGCGAACATCACATGTTATTTTACTGCCGAAATAACAAAACTCATCTACCACCTTTATTGTTTCGTTACCTATTCCAAGGTATTTCTGGTTTTTGTTCAAGTTGTAAATAACCTTTCGCTCCCTATATTTTACTTCTTATTGCTTCAGAACCTGAAAGAGTTTATATCAATCAACATCGTCAAAAGCCTTCTCCAAATCTACAATAGCTAGAAATGTGGGTTTGCCTTTCCCTAATCTCTCTCCTAGGATAAGCTGTGAGTATTGCCTCCCTTGTTCCTACATTTCTCCTGAACCCAGACTGATCTTTCCTGAGGTCGGCTTCTACCAGCTTTTCCATCCTTCTGTAAATAATTCGTATTAATTTTTTGCAACCGTGACTTATTACACTGAAGGTTTTGTAGTTTTCACACCTGCCTGCACATGCTTTCTTTGGAATGGGGATTATAACATTTTTCTTAAAGTCTGAGGGTACTTTGCCTGTCTCATACATCTTACACACCAGGTGAAACAGTTTTGTCATGGCTGGTTCTCCCAGAGACTTCAGTAACTCTGAGGGAATGTCATCTACTTCAGGAGCCTTGTTTCGACTTAGGTCTTTCAGTGCTCTGTCAAATTCACAGGTTTCTGTCAAAAACTCGGGACTTTCGGCGGTTACTTGCAAAACGAAAAAAAAGAAGAAAGAAACAAAGAGAGAGAGAGAGAGAGAGAGAGAGAGAGAGAGAGAGAGAGAGAGAGAGAGAGAGAGAGAGAGAGAGACAGACAGACAGACAGAGACAGAGAGAGAGAGAGAGAGAGAGAGAGAGAGAAATTAGTCTTTTACCCATACGTTACAATCAGACTGAAGCTACAGATCACTCTTTAAACAAAACAAAACAAAACAAATCGCACTGACATGTTTTACGGCCCACTTTAGATTTGTAGTTTTATAAGTTTTTGTAAACATTTCGGACCAAAATAATAATGTAAATAATAAAAAATTAATTAATAAGAGTGTCTGACATCCTTTTAGGAAACCTTTAGGGTCATAGTCCAACGCCTTGCCCACTACGCTACAGCTATCAATAAAAACATAAGTCCTTTAAATCTCATACTATTGATGGCCTTCTTAACTGATGCTAATATGGCATTTGTAGTCACTAGATTATCATTTATCGTACGAAGAACGATGTGTTTTTGGTAATTCCTCAGTGTGCCATTGCTTTGAAATGACAACGTGTAAGTTACAATAAGAAAATCATTAAATACGCAACGCAAGATGGATGGCGTATGCCAGAGAGAATTCTGGGCGAGGAATGTCACGTGACATCTCCGAACGGCTGGTTTTCGTTAATTCAATGGAGGGTGTCTAATCTCCGTGATTTTTGCAAATATGTCTCAAACGATATGAGACATGAAAAAAAAAAAAAAAAAAAAACGTAAGGGTGCTAAGTTGTAGAGAATTTTCTCCTCTACCATTTAGGTTTTTCAATTTTCGTGTCAGATGAACGGTTCGTTTGCAATGACAATTGCTTTTTTTTTTGTATTAGTGCCGCATTTTTTGTCCGAAAAATTTGAAAAAGGAGGTTTTGGTCTCTGGCGGCCTACAATCATGTCTGTAAAATTTGGTGCTGATCGGTTGTACGGTTCGTCTTAAAAACAGGGAACACGTTACGGACAGAGAGACAGACAGACATACATCTCAAAAACGCCGTTATTTTTACAAATATCTTTGAAACGCCACGAGATATGAAAAAACCATAAGAGAGCAAACCTGTAGAGAATTTTCTCTTCTACAAATTCGGTTATTCAATTTTCGTGTCAGATCAATAGTTAAGCCGTTATTTTCATTTAAATTTCGAGCTGTCAAAAGACGATCGCGAAGGTCCACTTTTAGTGTTACTACCGTAACCTAAAGTGGGCCAAAATCTTTATCTATAATCTCATTCGCTTGTTCATATATGATGTTTACGTACTTTTCTTAACGTCTATGTTGTCCTATGTTGTACCGCTTCGATATATATCGTATGGACGCAACCGCCTAGCTAAGCATCACATCTTCAAAATTGCCTCGTTTTCTTGTACTTGGTATTATTAAAGGTTTATGAAGGAGAGAAAGCAGGAAGACGAGGCCTTAACGCCCCTTCGACGTCGTAGGCATTTGAAACGGCGATCGACTTATGCCTTCAGATTTAAAGCACAGAAGGGCAGCTGTGGAGTGTCGTCAGCTGGTGAGCGCCGTGACGGGCAAACGACTGCACGCGCCGCGTGTCCCACGGCAGCGCGGCATTCCGCGGCCGTGGCGTCAGCGGCCCGCCTCGGCATAATGTGATGCTTATGGCGAGCGGCTGCGGGAATACGAAAGCGGCCGCCGCGGCCCTTGACACGGAAGCGCGAGGCCGCACGCAGATGGGCCCGGGCCACCCGCCGCAGATTCGGCAGTCGCGACCCAACGGCCGCTGCGATTCCTCCGCGCTGACGCCAGACAGCCGGAGAAAGCCGCACGCCCTGGGTAACTGCGAAGCTCGCGAGCTGCTTCGCCAATATTTCTGGCGGCGACGAAAGCGCCACTCGTGCTAACGGCTGGACTCCCGACGAGCGAGCAGAGCGTCTGCCTGCAACTTATCTCTGCGGCGACTGCGAGTCATGACGGACACGTTTTAAACACACTCTCGAGCACGCGAAAGGAGTAGCTTACAGACCCCTATACTACTTTTAATCATTGCCGTTTGGTTCAAGGAATAAAATACATCCTACGACTATGTTGCAATTTAAATGACGCGTTTCATGCTCCTGGCGCATCTTCGGATTGCCGTATATGTAAATAATACATCGTATTTCTTACGTAGTGGCATTGTTCATACACTCGCGAACCTATCTAACATCTATTGAAGGAATTAAAATTTGTGCCAAAGCCAGTTTTCGAACGTGGGAGCTCTTGCTTAGTAGGCAACCGCTATAACCAGTAAGCCACCACGACCTAATGTATACGGCGACTGCACGGAC
Source organism: Locusta migratoria (assembly GCA_026315105.1). Classification (NCBI taxonomy): domain Eukaryota; kingdom Metazoa; phylum Arthropoda; class Insecta; order Orthoptera; family Acrididae; genus Locusta; species Locusta migratoria. Next base: position 500,487,148 of record CM048744.1, on the reverse strand, counting down.
TGTCTCGAAGCACGTCTCCCTCCATAACAAACTTCTATTCTGGCTCATGTTCCCTTACATAAAAATCAAAGTTCTCAAACTCCCCAAGAGCGGTACAACTCCCCAGCAATGAACGATCCTGAGACAAAAGGCAGGGTCGTTCCCAGTATCATTCATTGCTGGGGCGCGATTTCGTTATTGCAGACGCATTGCAACATAGGGGAATATGGGGCAGAATTCGTGTTGAGGAGGGAGACGTTTTAAGATAGTCCGTGCCATCACCCTATCCTTTAGGTCGCTGAGGCTTATGGTTTGCTGTGGTAACACACTGCACTTGCATTCGGAAGGATGATGGTTCAACTCCGCGTTCGGCCATCCAGATTTAGGTTTTTCGTGATTTCCCTAAATCACTACAGGCAAATTCCGGGATGCTTCCTTTCAAAGGGCACGGCTGATATCCTCCCACATTATTCCCTCCCAAAACCCGAGCGTAAGCTCCGTCTCTAATGACCACGCTGTCGACGGGACGTTAAACTCCAAGCTTCCTTCCTTCCTTCCTTCCTTCCTTAGTGATTATATAGATTGCCTACAAAGCAAGAATTCCCAACATCGAATCCTGGCTTTGGCACAAATTTTAATTCAATGCCTCTCCTTCAGTTGGTGATAGTTCGCGATTGTATGTACAATGCCTCTACGTAACAGCAACGATGTATTATTTAAAATCCGAAGATGCACCAAGTGCGTGAAACGCGTCATTTAAATTGAAACAGATGCGTAGGCCATATTTTATTCCTCAAACCAAGCGGTAGTGATTAAATGTAATATAGATATCTGTAAGCGACTCCTTTCGCGTACTCAAGAGTGCGTTTAAAACTCGTCCGACACGACAAGAGGTTCCGCATTCGAATCCTGGCTTTGCCACAAATTTTAATTCAATGCCTCTCCTTCAGTTCAATGTCTTTGATATACCTCCAGACAAAATATACCTATCGACAATGATTTACTATTTGATATATCTGTCTAGCACTGTTTATAAGTCGGCCACGGTGGCCGAGGGGACTGAGGCGCTTCAGTCACGGTCTGCACGGCCACTACGGTCGGGGGTTCGAATCCCCCCTCAGGTATGGATATTTGTGCCGTCCTTAGTATTAGTTAGTTCATAAGTAGTTTGTAAGTTTAGGGACTGATGACCCCGTAATTAAGTCCCATAGACTCTACAAACATTTGAACATTTGAACTATTTATAAAATGTGTACATTAAACAGAGTAAACTGGATCACTTGGCTCAAACTGCGAAAGTTGCATTGGCAATGATTAAAATCACCTAAAAGTGACGGCACTTATGTGATTGGTCGATTACGTTAACCGGCCGCGTTGGCCGAGGAGACTGAGGCGCTTCAGTCACGGTCTGCACGGCCACTACGGTCGGGGGTTCGAATCCCCCCTCGGGCATGGATATTTGTGCCGTCCTTAGTATTAGTTAGTTCAGAAGTAGTTTGTAAGTTTAGGGACTGATGACCCCGTAGTTAAGTCCCATAAGCTATACAAACATTTGAAAATTTGATTACGTTAATTACCTTAAAACACCAAGTCAAACCGGTCAATAAAAAATGTGACTTTGGATAGTCGGGGAAACGGGTAATTAGAAGGAATAAAATGAATCATTTGCCTTACACTGCGATAGACGCAGTGGTCATGATTAAAATTATTTAAAATAATGGAATTGTCGCGAATAATCGCATACGTCAGTGTCGTTTAAAATAACTGAAATGGCGAGTGAGACTAATTAGTTAAAAACTTCAAATCTAGGCATTCTGTTAAAAGGGATAAAACCACGTAGAAGCAGAATAAATTAGGTGACGAAGTTACTGCAGCATGATGGCGTATTTTGCGAGCTAGGCAGGCGTTTACAGACTCGTGGCACATAAACAAACATTGGACTGGCAGCGTAAGTTCAAAATGGGGCCAAGTGACGGCGCTGATAGCAGCAAACATCCGAAGAAAATTAGGTACGATGTGAAATTGGTCAGAACTAAAAAGCAATAAATTACATTTAAAATACAAAATTTAGAAGTGCGTAAAGTATTAGTAGTCTGGACACTGAGCACTCTACGGTTACCGTACTCACGCACTTATTGCTCTGTGTGATCGTATACATCCTCAAGGATGTCAATAAAATTTCCCTCTGCTTCGTCGAAGAATTCATGTTAGTAAGTAAGTAATTAAGCAAGTAAATGTAGGCCACATATATTCCATGTAATTATCAAATCAAACAATTAATCCAAATGTTTGTACAATTCCAAAAATAAATCAAATAATGCATCTTGCATAAGGCGGATTTCCACACCAGTTTATTATAGCAAGCACGGAAGAAATAAGATCTGCACCATGACATGGTGATCGGTGCCTGCTACATTACACAGGATGTATCCCAGCGCCACTGCCTTGTGGGATGTGGTTTTCCAGCAGGAAGTGCTCGTCCACGTACTACTGCAACGCGCTGTAAGTGGTGTAAGACAGCAACAAAAGTATGAAATCTCTCACCGAGTAAACTTGTGTGGGACACTTACTCGTTTTCGAGCGCTTCCACATTGACGAATTGCAACAATAGGCGCATGGGACTTGCAGCAATCTTTCACAAGACGGTACGTTGTGTGTTTCATGTGGTCTGGATATGCCACCATATACTCGTACAATGATGTCTTACCTGTTACATCTCTTGTCAAGAAAATTACATTGTGTTTGAGAATGTTGCATTAATTTCCCAGCAATAAGTACATTTTCCTTCAACAGCGATCGTGCCCCTGTACGTAGGCAACAGTAACAAGTAGTTTGCTGGCCGCTGTGGCCGAGGGGACTGAGGCGCTCTAGTCACGATCTGAACGGCCACTACGGTCGGGGGTTCGAATGGATATATATGCCGTCCTTAGTATTCGCTAGTTGATAAGTAGTTTGTAAGTTTAGGGACTGATGATCCCGTAGTTAAGTCCCAAAAGCTTAGAAAAAAAAAACAGTAGTTGTGCGTATATCGTAGGACAGTGTTATGAATTATATACATTGTAAATGAAGTAATAAAATTCTGAAATTATTACGCATATAAATAAATTTGCATTTGGATGGCCAAAACTTCTCTCCTGTCCCATGAAAATACAATAGTGGGCCCAATGCATTCGTGCACAAAGCAGCACGGGTGCAAAAATATTCAGTAGTTTGTCAATCTATTGGACCAAACTGCGTGGTCATCAGTCCGTAGCTTACAAACTACTTATACTAAGGTAAACTAACCTAAGGGCAATACACACAACTATGTCCCAGCGAGGACTCGAACCTCCGACGGCGAGCAACTGCGCGCTCCGCAGGGAGGCGCCTTAGACCGCTCGGCTACTCCACCGCGGCTAGCACGGTTGCAGCTGAACTCTCTGTTTGAAACTTCTATGGTTCTTTGGGGTAAGGAGTGTGATTGAACCTATGGACATTCCCCCTTCTTTCTCCGTTATCTACACCACTGTAAGGTGGAAAAGCCTTAAGTCAACCTAAAAATTGCAGCTGCTACCGCTTTATAACGAAAGCGAAATTATACTAATATTTTACAGTTTCCACAAAGGTTCTCTATTTCACAGCAGAACAAAATAACTACAATATGGAAAAATGGAGTTCGCATCGAATTGTCTGTTGCGAAATATGTAAGCATCGATCTTCGCAGTAATCATATCTAAATAGTAATTTTTTTTACCACTATCATACTTTAAATAGATTGAAGTAGATTTTACAGTTATTGAGGAATTTTAATGTTATAAGCCACTCCCATGAACCACAGACATTGCCGAGGTGGGGTGGCTTGCGTGCCTCAACGATACAGATAGCCGTACCGAAGGTGCAACCACAGCGGAGGGGTATCTGTGGAGAGGCCAGACAAACGTGTGGTTCCTGAAGAGGGGCAGCAGCCTCTTCAGTAGTTACAGGGGCAACAGTCTGGATGATTGACTGAGCTGGCCTTGTAACATCAGCTCATGTGGCTTTGCCACACAGCTACTGCGAACGGCTGAAAGCAAGGGGAAACTACAGCCGTTACCTTTCCCGAGGACATGCAGCTCTACTGTATGAACATATGATGATGGCATCCTCTCGGGTAAAATATTCCGGAGGTAAAATAGTCCCCCATTCGGATCTCCGGGCGGGGACTACTCAGGAGGATGTGATCATCAGGAAAGACAATACTGGCATTCTACGGGTCGGAGCGTGGAATGTTAGATCCCTTAATCGAGTAGGAAAATTAGAAAATTTAAAAAGGGAAATGGATAGGTTGAAGTTAGATATAGTGGGGATTAGTGAAGTTCGGTGGCAGGATGAACAGGATTTCTGGTCAGGTGAGTACAGGATTATAAATACAAAATCAGTTGGGGGTATCACAGGAGTAGGATTGATAATGAATAAGAAAATAGGAATGCGGGTAAACTACTATGACCAGCACAGTGATCGCATTATCATTGTCAAGATAGATACGAAGCCAACACCGACAACAGTAGTACAGGTTTATATGCCAACTAGCTCTGCCGATGATGAGGAAATCGAAGAAATATATGAGGAGCTAAAGGAAATTATTCAGACAATTAAGGGAGAGGAAAACTTAATTGTTATGGGAGACTGGAATTCGGTAGTAGGACAAGGAAGTGAAGGGAAGATAGTAGGTGAATATGGTCTGGGCAAAAGGAATGAAAGAGGAAGCCGCCTGGTAGAATTTTGCACAGAACATAATTTAGTTATAACAAACACCTGGTTCAAGAATCACAAAAGAAGGTTGTATACGTGGAAGAGACCAGGAGACACCGGAAGATATCAGATAGATTTTATAATGGTAAGACATAGATTTCGGAATCAGGTTCTACAGTGTAAGACATACCCAGGGGCAGATATAGACTCTGACCATAACTTGTTGGTTATGTACTGTAGGCTGAAACTAAAGAAACTACAAAAAGGTAGGAAAATAAGGAGATGGGACCTGGATAAATTTAAGGAACCTGAGGTTCTTAAAAATTTCAGAGGGAGCTTTAGGGAACAATTGAAAGAAACGGGGGGAAATAAAACAGTAGAGGAGGAATGGGTAAAATTGAGAGATGAAATAGTGAAGGTAGCAGAGGACAAAATAGGTAGGAAGGAAAGACCTACAAAAAATCCTTGGATATCACAGGAGATACTAAATTTAATCGATGAAAGGAGAAAATATAAAAATGCAGTAAATGAAACAGGCAAAATGGAGTACAGACGACTAAGAAATGAGATTGTCAGGAAGTGCAAAATGGCTAAGCAGGAGTGGCTAGAAGGCAAATGCAAGGATGTAGAAGAATGTATAAATAGGGGAAAAATAGATACAGCCTACAGAAAAATAAAAGAAACATTTGGAGATAAGAAAAACAGCTCTATGAATATCAAGGACACTGATGGAAAACCAGTTCTCAGCAAAGAAGGGAAAGCTGAAAGGTGGAAAGAATATATAGAGGGGCTCTACAAAGGAAATGAACTTCGAGACAATATTGTAGGAAGGGAAGAGGATGTAGATGAAGATGAAATAGGAGATACTGTACTGAGAGAAGAATTTGACAGAGCCCTGAAAGACCTAAGTCGAAACAAGGCCCCTGGAATAGATGATATTCCCTCAGAGCTACTGAAGTCTCTGGGAGAACCAGCCATGACAAAATTGTTTCACCTGGTGTGTAAGATGTATGAGACAGGTGAAGTACCCTCAGACTTTAAGAAAAATGTTATAATCCCCATCCCTAAGAAAGCAGGTGCAGACAGGTGTGAAAACTACAGAACCATCAGTTTAATAAGTCATGGCTGCAAAATATTAACGCGAATTATATACAGAAGGATGGAAAAGCTGGTAGAAGCCGACCTCGGGGAAGATCAGTTTGGGTTCAGGAGAAATGTAGGAACACGGGAGGCAATACTCACTTTACGGCTTATCCTAGAAGATAGATTAAGAAAAGGCAAACCTACATTTCTAGCTTTTGTAGATTTGGAGAAGGCTTTTGACAATGTTGATTGGAATAAACTCTTTAAAGTTCTGAAAAAAGCAGGAGTAAATTATAGGGAGCGTAAGGTTATTTACAACTTGTACAAAAACCAGACAGCGGTTGTCAGAGTTGAAGGGCATGAAAGGGATGCAGTGGTTGGGAAGGGAGTGAGACAGGGTTGTAGCCTTTCTCCAATGTTATTCAATTTGTACATTGAACAAGCTATAAAGGAAAGCAAGGAGAAATTTGGTGAAGGAATAAAAGTTCAGGGGGAAGAATTAAAAACATTGCGTTTTGCCGATGACATAGTAATTCTGTCAGATACAGCAAAGAACCTGGAAGAGCAATTGAATGGAATGGACAGTGTGCTGAAAGGTGCATATAAGATGAACATTAACAAGAGCAAAACTAGGGTAATGGAGTGCAGTGTAAGAAAATCAGGTGATGCTGAAGGAATTAGATTGGGAAACGAAGCAATAAAGGAGGTAGATGAGTTTTGTTACTTGGGCAGTAAAATAACAAATGATGGTCGCAGTACAGAGGATATAAAATGCAGAATGGCAATGGGTAGAAAAGCGTTTTTGAAAAAGAGAAATTTGTTAACATCGAATATTGATTTAGGCCTAAGGAAGTCCTTTCTGAGGGCATTTGTATGGAGTGTTGCCTTGTATGGGAGTGAGACATGGACGATAAACAGTGCGGACAGGAAGAGGATTGAGGCTTTTGAAATATGGTGCTACAGAAGAATGCTGAAGATTAGGTGGGTGGATCGCGTAACTAATGAGGAGGTACTGAACAGAATTGGGGAGAAAAGGAATTTCTGGCATACCTTAACTAAAAGAAGGGATAGATTGGTAGGACACATTCTTAGACATCAAGGAATTGTTAATTTAGCGTTGGAGGGAAGTGTGTGGGGAAAAAATCGCAGGGGAAGACCAAGAGATGGATACAGTAAGCAGATTCAGACAGATGTAGGTTGTCGTTCTTATGTGGAGATGAAGAGGCTTGCTCAGGATAGGGTATTGTGGAGAGCTGCATCAAACCAGTCTCCGGACTGAAGACCACAACAACAAGCACTGTTATTTCGTTTAGAATATTATTTTAGTTTGCTCAATTACAGACAAATACTTCCATTTTCTACGTCATATCTATTTTATTACTTTGGTCGAGTTTGTACAGAATTTGCAGGTTATCGTAAATTTTCAGTAAATAGTGTGTGTTTTTAATATGTGATATTAAATACTGATTTGTTGTATTTCTGAAATGTATAATCATACATAAAATTTGGTAAGTTACTTTAAAGATGTAAAATGTCTACATACTTGCACTCAGGGAGTTTATATAGTGAACAAATCTTCTACTTAGTTAATTAGAGGTTCTGAAACTTATTCTCATATCTATCTTTCTGAATACTCTAATTTATCAGATATAAAGATTCAGTAGTTTCACATATTTAATTCTAAGTTTGTTTTTGTTTAATCGGCTTGTCCTGGCGTTGTATTAATCTTGATTTGTATTTCTTGTTAGAAATTTATATATTTGAGGGAAATTTGTGTGCCCTTTATAACACTGGTGTATGTGCCGCTTGCTTCTGGATGCTGGTGTGCGTGGAAGAATTTAGAATAGTGGTGTTTCTGTTTGTAGCCTTCTAGTAAACATACGAAGACAGCTAGCAGCTGATTCTGACAAGGAAAAATAAAACGTTCTCTTCATGCTCAAGGGCGAGTTTGATTTTTTAGGTATTCCAGAAAGTTAATAATTTCATAATGTGTTCCACTGAATAGAATGATTGTGTCATCTACATACCTTTTGAAGTACTGAGAGTTATTAGTGATATCATCAGGTTCCAGAATTCAGCACTCTGAGTGATTAATAAAAATCTCTGCTGTGAAGTCAATAACGAATGCTACACTGCTCAAAACAGTTAGGGGATCAAGTGAGATATCATACACACTATACACATGTAACGTATTTTATTCAGGTATTGGTTACAATTATAATTTGTGTGTGATGCTGTATTAAATTTTGCTGTCTCAACTCTTTACTTGAGGTTTACATGGCGTTTACTTAGAGCGATGCACCATGGAGCCACTACAACAGTGAAAAATTCTTTAAAGTGTCATCGCCTCGGACGGCCACTACAGTTGCACACCTGCTTGGCATGGACAGTATGTGGAAGATACTGATCTGACTGCAATACGCCTGCCAAGTGCATCCCAGACATGCTCAATCAGGTTTAAGTCCGGTGAACAACCTGACTACGCCTTTCGTTCAATTCCCTCAGCTTCAAGCATGGAGAGCAATGGAGAACATCACCGATTGCGGGGCTGGAGGTCGTCGGTTCAATCTCCTCCACAGACAAAAGTTTATTTATTTGTAATACTCATTTCAAGAATATTCTACATGTTTAGTATGTTTACTTGTAATTTCTACATGTTTAGCATGTTTACTTGTAATTTCTACATGTTTCTTATGTTAACTACTCTTATAATTTCTGGTACATTCTGTCTGTGTGTAAATAGCAGAGCACTCTGTTGTTGTTGGATTTTTGAAGGGACTAAACAGCAACGGTTATCAGTACCTTGTTCCGGTCTGAGAGATAAAACATTGTGTTAAGCGTTCCTAAGGAAATGTGTTAACAAGTCAAAGAGTATAAATCACTGGTAAATATAAAGAAAGGATACAAGTAAAAACGAAGAAGAAAACACACCACCATTAAATCACATGATAAAAACCAGCTGCGCGAATAAAATCTAAAACACGTTCAACCATAGCGGCATCGTCTCTTAGCATAAAAGAAAGCGCATCTGGCAGATTAAAAGATTGTCGCAAGGCAACTAAAAGTGGACAGTCCACCAGAATGTGGACCACTGTCAAGAGGGCGCCACAGTCACACTGTGGTGCGTCCTCCTGCCGAAGAAGGAGGCCATGTGTCAGCCATGTGTGGCCGATTCGTAGGCGGCAGAGAACAACCGATTCCCTACGAGACGACCGTAGTGAGGACTTCCATGCGACCGTAGGTAGCTTCACTGCACGAAGCTTGTTGGTTGAGCAGAGTTAGCCCACTCGGAATCCCACAGGCAACGGATCTTCCGATGGAACTCCAGTCGGAGATCGCTCTCTGGAAGACCAATAGCCAATGGACTGGAGGAAGTAGCCTCCTTAGCCAGCTGATCCACACGTTCGTTTCCAGGAATCCCAATGTGGCCTGGGGTCCAAACAAAGACCACAGAGCGACCAGACCGAACAAGCCTGGAAACAGACTCCTGTATGGATTGCACCAAAAGGTGTTTCGGGAAACATTTGGCGAGGGCTTGCAAGCCACTCAGGGAGTCAGAACAGATGACCAGAGACTCCCCAGGGCACGCTCTGAGATGTTCAAGTGCCCGATAGATGGCAACCAATTTCGCAGTGAACTCCAACAAGACAGTGAATGAGTGAATGCTGTTCGATATGTTCACCATGGACATATGCATATCCAGTATGGCCATCGACCACGGAACCATCCGTCAACACGACTTCCGTGCCACAGAACGACTCTAAATCCGCCTGAAACTGGCGACGGAGACTCAGTGGCGCTACAGAGGCTTTCGACGCATGCGACAAGTCCAGCCGAAGCTGCGGACGTGAAAGGGACCAAGGAGCGGTAAGGCAAGGGCAGTGAAAAGTAGGTGGGATAGGAAGGAAATCAAGAGATGACAAGAGGGAACGAACACGGACCGCGATCGGAAGACCCGACCTCGGTCGTTGTCGTGGAGATGGGAGTGTAGCAGCTGGAAAAAAGAAGCCCGAGAGGCAGTTAGTGCTGCGTGTATGATAAGTTCGCAATAAACCTGCTTTCAGTGTAAGTGCTGTGTTCAGTTGACAACCCTGCCTTCAAAGTCAAGCCTGCTTCCATTTCAACGCGACAATATGGTGACGTTTCATGCACGTAAACAGGATTGTTCCGAGTTCCACGTTCTCTCCAGATGAGGGAACGACGGTTGTCCGGCTGAACACTAAATCTTGTGAAGAGAACCCGGCGCCATTGGTTACGACTACAATCATGATGTTCCTCCGCCCAATTTTTGCGAGCTAAACAGTGTCATGGTTTTAATGGGACACACGCCATTGGCCTCTGTGCGTAGAGGCAACATTTACGAAGGCAGTTTCCTAATGTTTGTGTTGATATTGCGCGTCCTGTTGCTGCCTGGAGGGTGGGCTACAGCTGAGTTGCATCCAGCCTCCTGTCTTGACGGGCTGTTAACCTAAGTAATGGTCATCTCTTGCTGATATTACCCGTGGACGACCTTGGCCTTGCTTCTTTTAACGTTTCCTGTCGTCTGAAATCGCAACCAGGTGCCGGAAATAACACTTTGTATCACTGCAATAGCTGCAGTCACCTCCCTATATGTCCCGCTTCCAATCTTCCTCTGGCTCTCCATGGCATAGCTTCGGGTAAGTCACGTTGTTGTTGCATTGCACTACCTGCTCACTACACTATCTGAACCCAACTGCTTGTGTAATTCTTTTGGTAGAGTAAACACATGTTAACACCAACACTATCTGCAGCAACTTTCTGTTATTACCACTACCTCGCCTGCCGTAATGTTGTTGCTTCCACTCCATAGAACCGACAGTAAGACGTCAACCATTTTAGTTCATTCTGCCGATGACTGTAGTACAGATCCAAGGTATTTCAACTGATTCCCTAATTGTTTTGACCAGTCCAGTTCTCGTTCGTAAATTTTAGAGAAATATTAATCTTAGAGTATCAGTATAAGCATTTTTATGAAATCGATGGATTATTTGTGGCCTATTCAATATTTTGTTTTTGTTTATCAGAATAAGCTATTCATCAAAATTACGTTAGAAACATTTTGTAAATTTTCAGATAGTTAATTTTCGATAACATTAATTACCTTTGTTTTCATATATTTGCAGTAAAAAAGTGAGTTACACCGGAAAGATGAAGTAAAATATATAACTAAGACAAAATAAATGTTGTGAATTGCAGCAGTACAAAACGAATAATTTAAGAATCTAATACTCTAACGCATTCTAATAGTCTTTTTTACATTACAAAAGGCTGAATTGGTTGTCAGCTTAGCTATATCATAATGTACTAAACACAGTTTTTCATACGTTCATTGTGCAGAAAAAAGTAGAACACGAAATTTAACGTCTTCAAAATTTTTCGGACTCTCATATTTTTCTTGATCGAGTTATATTCTTCATATCTACACTGTTTGTCATTTAATATACTGCAAAACTTTCAAGTTGGGTATTATGAATCAATGAGAAGAATGTATGCAAGCAGCTATCGTGAAGGCGTCAAAGGTATTACCAGTGAGAGTGTAGCGACTGCAAAGTGGTCGCACGAGAAGCAGCCACGCGCATGCAGGCTGTTGTGGAGTGTTGTTTCCGGACCCGTTATCGCTTACAGCCGCGGCTGCCACATCGGGGAGGTCGCGTGGTGCCCAATACTAACGAAGCGCTCAACATTCCTAGCAACAGTGACCATTATTGTCAGATCCCTGTAGTTCATTGTCTTACTGTAAAAAAGAGGTCTGCAAAGGAATACGTAAACTGCGAGGAAGTTTGTCATCCTGGCAGTCAAAGATTTCGCTCCTAACACCTCTTTCTTATGCCAGGACACGGCAGTGCATTGCATCCAGGTTAGGCTACCTGCTCAACATTCGATCCGCAATTCCACCAGATTTCATGGATGATATACCGATATGTTCCACAGATTTTCTATAGGGTTCAAGCTAGTTGGTTTTGCAGGCAATAGAGGATTTATGAAAGTAGGGGGAGTGTTCACGAAACCAGTGGCATGTTTCACCAGCCGGATTCATTTGTTGTTGTGTTGAGCTGCGGCCTCTTGCGAGACGACTGGCTTCAGAGATTCGCTGCTTGCAGGTCCCGTCAAAGCGTTTGTAAAGTTTGTCTGCCCAAGGCAGTCACCTTTTAATACTCTTTAAGGAATGATTTTGTGAAAGGCACCTTTCGTGCAAAGTGCAAATAGTAACCTCCGCTTATCGGGTACTACTTCTTTCCCAGGAATTTACCCTCGCAGAAAAAAAAAAAATTAAAAAAAAAAAAATAAAAAAAATAAAAAACTAAAAAAAAAAAAAAAATAAAAAAAAAAAATCAGAAACCTATTGAGATATACAAAGAAGAATAACGCTAAGTAGCATTTGACCCATCCCAGTAAAAAACTGTGCACTTGTACTGGTAGTGGAACTCATCATGCAAAACATTAATTCCATTCGAAATAATAAAAGAGCAAAATTACCAAAATAAAAGAGGGCAGCGAATGGCTTATTTCCCCCAAAGAATCGAATTAACAATTCCAATTCCAATAAATACAGTAAACTGTTTATTGACGAAGCATAAGCTACTGATGGACAAGGGCGGAGGAGGAATGGAATAAATTCCCCACATTCCTTATGATAAAGGAGGAATAGAACAAATCCACTATATTCCGTATGATAACAAATTTCAATAACGCGATCTATTTCTTTGTACTCAAGAAATTATAGCAATCTTCTCTACTTAACCGAAGAGTGGTGGAAATGAATCCTCCACCAACTAGTAAATTAATACTCAACTTCCCCTAAGTGGAAACTGATACATATCAAAGGCTCAGTCATCAAAAAGCTATGCTGCTCGAAATCACACCATAAACGCTCAGTTCGGGCCATATGACCAAGAGTACAACCGCTCTCTTCGGACCAGTTGGGTGCTAACGCACTTCGCTGCACGGCAACACAGCTAGTGTCACAACAAAATACCACTAAACAAATCAGAATAGCTCGGTCTGTTTTAGGTCCAGTAGAACCAATCTTTTCTAGGTCCTGAACTGCCTACAGCACTACCAACAAAATTCAACCGCAGCTTTGCCTGAAACAAAGTGTGGCGGCTCTACGATTTCTGCTAACGTCATCCAGCACTCAACCAATCAAATCGAATTTCACCGTTTTCAGCGGGAAAAACAGTTGAACTGACTTGTGTTGTTGATGCTGTTGGTGTGTGGTGGTCTTCAGACCAAAGACTGGTTTAATGCAGCTCTCTATGCTACCATATCCTCCGCAAACCCCTTCATCTCTGAATAAGAATGACAACCTACATCCCTTTTGCAACCTTCTTACTGTTTTTGTCACTCAGTCTCTCTGGGATTGTTTCCCCCAACCCCTCTCCCCCCTTCCACACACACTTCCTTCCAATTCCAAATTGAGGATTCCTTGATGTCTCATAATGTGTCTTACCAATCGATGCCTTCTTTCAGTCAAATATGCCACATATCTCCTTTTTCCCCAATTCTGTTCAGCACATCCACATTAGTTACGTGATCTACCCATATAATCTTCAGCATTCTCCCGCACCAAATTTCGAAAGCTTCTATCATTTTTAAGTCTGAAGTCCTTACCGTTCACGTTTCAGTCACGAAGGCCTACAAGTCTTCACTAATGCCTACAAAAAAGACTTCCTAATACTTAAAATTAATAGGTCTATTATATATCAACAAATTTCTCCTCAGAAATACGTTTCTTCCAGTAGCCATTTTGCATTTTATATCTTCTCTCTTTCGGCCATCATAAGTTATTTCGCAAACCAAAAAGCACAACTACTTTCATTGTCTCGTTAACTAATCTAATTTCTTCTACATCGATTGATTTTATTAGACTATATTCTCTTACCCTCGTTTCGCTCTTTGCTGTCTCTCAGAATTACAATTTCATCGGAAAACAGCAAAGTTTTTAGTTCTTTTTTCTTGAACTTTAATTCCAATTTATCCTTGCTTTCCTTCACAGCATGCTCAATGCTCAGATTGAGTAACTTTGGGCAAAGTATACAACCGTCTCTTACTCCCTTACCAACCACTATTATAACTGCTGTCTGTTTTTAGTACAAGTTGAATATGACGTTTCGTTCCCTATATTTTATCCTTGGTACCTTGAGGATGTGAAGGAGTGTACTCCAGTCAACATTGTTAAAATATTTATCCAGATCTACAAAAGCTAAAAACGTAGGTTTGCCTTTCCTTAACCCTTTCAAGTCCTGCACGCACAATTGTGCGGTTGTGGTTTTGCTCGCTTTATTTCTTTGCGATTCACGCTGGGAAGTTTGGGTCTGTATCAAACAATCATGGATGGACTGGTAACGTGCGCAACGTGTTTTAGTTCCATGTTTCTACACTGGGTCGGTAAACAGCAGTAGGCAAACAGCAGTCGGCAAACTTCCAGTACACTTACAGTGGTGGCATGAAAGACTTGTTGACAAGGTGTTGATATCTTTGTTTTGACATGTGAAGCTATCATATCTGACAGCCAGTTGATTGTATATGATTCTGTGATGTTATTATGTAATTTCTTTCAAAGGCATGTTACTGTAAGATGGTGCAGATAAGTTTGTAGTGAAGGCCTAAAACAGACAATTGTGTGATTACAAAGTTTTCGAAAGTAATTTTTTTTTCTGAAATGAATAACTGTATGTATTTTGTATCTTAACCGTCGCTCTCTATATTAATGTCACATCACCTTCAACGTTGGGTCTGAAAGGATAAATCTATCTTATAAGTCGTAAGATGAGGATTGTGCCATGTTTTCTACATTTCTCATTAATCGTAACTGATCTTCATCGAGGTTGGATTGTACCAGATTTCCAATCGTCTGGAAATTATTCGTGTTTGTATCTTGCAACCAGGACTTATTCAACTGATAGGTCTGAATTTCCACACTTGCCTGCAGGTGCCTTCTTTCGAACTGGAATTATTATATTCTTCTAGAACTCTGAGGGTATTTCCCTTGACTCATACATCTTGCATACAAAGAGCAACACAGTTTTAATGACTGACGATATCAGCAGTTCTGAGAGAATATCACTCGCACTATTGTATCTGCTAGCTTACCTTTATCTACTTACATTTTTACAATACTGCCTTTAAGTTCATTTCCCCAGATAGGCGATATATATATTCCTTCTTTTCTTAATACTGGTTTTCATTTGTAATTTTGATATTCATACAGCTCCTTTTCTTGTCTCCAAACGCACCTTTAATTTTCCCATAAGCGGTTCCCAGCTTTGCCCTAGTTGTATATTCTTCTACGAACCTGAATTTTTTTTCCAGCCAGCCAGTCTTGCTTAGCAATTCTGCACTGCTGTCAACCCTATTATTTAGCCGTATTTGTATATGTTAGGCCACTGATGATGCCTTGCATATAATAAAGGCTAAACACCTATATATATATATATATATATATATATATATATATATTCCGTTTCTTACATTTGCAATAGACAGACAAGCACAATAATTATCACTATAATACTACGCAAGTGAGGCAGACAGGAAAAAAAGTAATTAACATCCCGTACTCATTTTTATAATTACTGTCGTTAGCTTACTGACAATGAGGAACAAGGGAAGGAAAAAGACATACAGTAAACAAAACATAACAGGTATTATTCACTGAAAGTATACAGTAGATACAATATTTTCATTAAACATTATAGTTACTTAAGTTAGATACATATAATATTGACAAATAACCATCAAAATATTGCACATCCACACTTCGCTCGTGAGCAGTTCGTATCGATTTTTTGGAAAGTATTGAAATGTCAGCGCACGGAGCGCTTGGTTGATCACAGTGACGTCACTTCTGAACAGAGCGATGAAGCTCAGTGGCGCTAACTTCCACCCAGGCGTGGCAATCTCTGCGGCATTTTCAACGCTTAGTGGTTTCCTACAAACACTTACAATGTCCCGTACAATGAACAGTTAGTTCGTTCCTTTCTGAAAATCAATTACAGCTCTCCGGATAATGTTCTTCATCGAAATACTGTCTTTTCATTAATCCAGCGGCTTCGTAAGGATTAGAAAATTGTATTGGTGGGGAAAGGGGCTCAAAGAGGTACACAGGATTATAAAATTTATCTGACCGGAAATAGCAAAAACTTCCATATTTTCACCGCACTTTAAAAAGGAATCGCAATGAGCTTTCCATGATGTCTTGTAGTAAAGTATGTCCAATGTACCAACAGATTTTAGGATCTGGTGAACCGACAGAAAAGATACTAATGCTTAGTTAACATATGGGGGGATTTTCACCGAAATCTGGAACTGTCCAAGTTGAAAACCCGTTAACATGGTTCATTACTTATCTGGTTAATGCAGGGCCGTCCAAAAGTCCATTAAGAGTTGAATATGCACAACGCCATGGAATAATGTACATAGAGCGGTATAAATTGACACATATGCTTGAAATGACACGAAGTTTCATTAAAGAAACTGGCTGACAGATGGCACTGACAACAGTCAGTGACGCCGCAGGTGAATCGTGTATGAAATGAAATGCGGTGAGAGAGGTTAGCGGCTTGCGCCCTACTCCCCCCCCCCCCCCCCCCCCCCCACCCGTCCTCCCCCCGGTAGAGGGCAACTGAAATTATCGATAAAGGAAAGAAAAGAGTGGCGGAGAGAGTTAGGTGTGTGCCGCGGTGGAGTAGCCGAGCGGTCTAAAGCACCTCGCTGCGGAGCGCGCGGTTGCTAGACGTGGAGGTTCGAGTCCTCCCTGGGGCATGGCTGTGTGTGTTTGTCCTTTGGTTAGTTTACCTAGGTTTAAGTAGTTTGTAAGCTACGGACTGATGACCACGCAGTTTGGTCCGATAGATTTACAAACATTTGAACATTTGATTTTGAGAGTTAGGCGTGGCCGCAACCGCGGCATGTTCGCTGTACCAGGAAGGTCCTTTTGTAGTGAAGCCTTAGACCGTATTCTTGCCCGTGTGAGATGTGTCTTGTGCACACGGTTGGTGAAGATCGCATACTGACCAAAAAGCTTATCCTAAAATACTGTATAAGAAAGAGAATTTGAATTTGTCATGCACTTTCATGTGGTTCAATGTGCTTCATTGTCGAACGGAACAAATATCTTCCAAAATAAAATAAAAGGCCATGCCAGATGAGAAAATTTTGCATAACCTTGATTAAGTAGGGCGAATATATACAGGGTGTTACAAAAATGTACGGCCAAACTTTCAGGAAACATTTCTCACACACAAAGAAAGAAAATATGTAGACATGTGTCCGGAAACGCATAATTTCCATGTTAGAGCTCATTTTAGTATTTCACTACAAATGTTCCATTTACGTATGAGGCTACATTACAACGTCATCAAATTGTAAATTTTCACAATCAACATGTGTGGGCTGACGAGAATCCGCACGCAATTATGCAATCATGTCATCAACACAGATTTTCTGTGAACGTTTGGACAGGAACTGTTGGTGATGTCTTGATTGGGCCTCGTGTTCTTCCACCTACGCTCACTGGAGCACGTTATCATGATTTCATATGGGATACTCTACTTGTGCTGCTAGAACATGTGCCTTTACAAGTACGACACAACATGTGGTTCATGCACGATGGAGCTCCTGCACATTTCAGTCGACGTGTTCGTACGCTTCTCAACAACAGATTCCATGGCCTCCACGCTCTCCTGACCTCAACCTTCTTGACTTTCAATTATAGGGGCATTTGAAAGCTCTCGCCTACGCAACCCCGGTACCAAATGTAGACTCTTCGTACTCGTATTGTGGACGGCTGTGATACAATACGCCGTTCTCCAGGGCTGCATCAGCGCATCAGGGATTCCATGCGACGGAGGGTTGATGCATGTAACCTCGCTAACGAAGGACATTTTGAACATTTCCTGTAACAAAGTGCTTGAAGTCACGCTGGTACGTTCTGTTGCTGTGTGTTTCCATTCCATGATTAATGTGATTTGAAGAGAAGGAATAAAATGAGCTCTAACATGGAAATTAAGCGTTTCCGGACACATGTCCACATAACATATTTGCTTTATTTGTGTGTGAGCAATGTTTCCTGAAAATTTGGCCGTGCCTTTTTGTAACACCCTGTATATCAGTTAGTAGTCTGCGCAAGTCCATGACACGAACAGCTTGCAACATCCATGTAAAGGAATCGTGGGTGAGAGTGGCTGAAATCACCAACAGATACATGTCTGATGATGGAATCTCCGAAACGCGTCATTAAAAGAATAATTTGCGATCTATTCAGCATACCGCAGCACTAACAGTTATTAGTAGCTTTCACCCGCGGTTCGCTCGCATTGATGACCTTAAATACGCGTGAAAGGAAAGACCATCGATAGTAAAATAATTTCGCAATTTTTTTATTTGACCAGGAGCATCAGGTAAAAGGAAAGTTTCCCCATTTTCTGGTTTAAATATAAACCGTACGTAGAATGACGATAAATACTGTCCCTTTTTGTCGATATGAAAATGAAGATATTATTAAAGATGAAATGAAATTCCGTTTGTTACAAGTGACTAAAAGTTTGACTGAAGAAGCGATATGTTATACAACGGATATTTTGAAAAATTTTCAAGATGTTTCAGTCTCCCAATCTGGAAATCCTACTTCCAGGTCACCACCTTCGCTCCGTTTCATTATTACTCTTCGCTCGGCCATATTAGTGGTATTAAAAGCCAACACCCGAGGCCAGTTTCTACCATACCTACCGGTTAAGTTTTTCAGTATTGTTGAGTAGCTTCGTAGATGATTGACGGCCGACAATCTGAGCATTTATTATAAAGAATATCGTACTTGCCAAATATCGGTTGTTATGCTAGGACTGATGACCACCCAGTTTGGTCCGATAGATTTACAAACATTTGTTATGCTAATTATTGCTTTTGTATATGATCAGCGCCATCTGTTGGACATTTCGTTCGCCGTTTTTGGCTATGTTATTCCAAGCATGTGTGTCAGTTTTAGCTCTGTACAGCATCGCCCCCCCCCCCCCCATGTGGCTCATGACCCTTCACCTATCAAAAAAATTGTTTTTAGCAAATAAATTACAAAGACAATGGCGTAAACGTGCAAGTGCTCCCGAGCACCTCCTAGTGGCGCGAGCTGTACTGAGAGTTAGTCGGCTTACTTTACGAAACTAGGAGATTGTTGGAAGGCGGAGTATATGTGCTATGGACGGCTATAATAAACACCAAAGCTTAGATGATACCACAACTCTTGTGTTGCTGTGGAAAGAACTATGTGATACATTTGGGTTTAGTTTTCTGTTCACCAACGTTGACTTAAGATTGCATTGAAATGGCATTTTCTTTTATGAGAGTGAAAGGATGAAAAATGCAACGTCTGATGCTTGTAAATTTCGCTAAGGACAGCATTCCTGTTTAAATGAAGTGAAAAAAAACCTGTCTTTCAATGCACCTGCTAGTGAAGTGTCTGCTAAAAGCCGTGCGATTCAAGATGCCTCCTGCCGGAGGTTCGACTCCTCCATCGGTTTTGGCCGTGTTTGTGTTGTAATTAGTGTAAGTTATTTTGAGTAGTTTGTAAGTCTAGGGACCGATGACCACAGTATTTTGGTCCCATAGGTTTACAAACATTTGAATAAAATGTTAATTTATCACTGTGTGCCAATACCAGTACCAACGAAGGTAAACATATTGACACAGATGAGAGACATTATATTTCGGGCTGGTTGCAATGGGCTCAAAATGGCAAAATGCAATATAGTTCTGGCATCACAATGGCAATGGGAATGAAGTTACCAACATTCACACAGAGATGAAGAGATGTGATTCAACAAAATGCTTTTCCCAATGGTTGTGCTATTAAAAAAAATTATTGTCAGCACTTACGGGGGCAGAAGCAAGATGGTTTCCTTACTCAAGAATGAACGTGCCAAATTAGGAGGCAAAGAAATATTTTGCAGTTTTAATCACACTATTTGTAAATAAGAAAACTGATTGCTCAATGTCACAAATCAAACGGAGTAGTATTAAGCTACGGAAAATAACTTACAAGTGGTCCTAAATACTCATGGAAGGTGCATACACGTAAAGGCTTAAAATTTATGTATTTTGATGGGTGTAACCCCTTTAAAAGATACCTGGTTCTTAGCTCAACTGTGTCAAGACCCTCCGATACCAAAATCCTGGCTTCATCACTGCCTCTCTACATATATTATTCCGTGAGTTGTTGACTTTTCAAATGTTAACACACATTTCTGCCACTATGAACTTTACCACTTGGGGCGATGACAGAATTAATGAAACTTCTAAATATCCCGACATCGCTACTCTTCTTGATATGAGGTTGGAGCGTTACACCTAGACTTTTGTATAGAACTGAGTAAGTAAGCGCACATTTTTTCTTTGCAGTTTCCAAGTAAATGAAAAACAGTACGTCAGATGTAAGACATAGTTCATTTAGGGGCAGTAAGCTGAGAAAATTGATTTCATCAGTAACTAAAAATTAATCAGTAACAAATTAATATACGAAAAACCGTAACTGCATTATTCATCTTCAGAAGGAACTATTATTATGCACGCTAAAATAAAATAAAAAAATAAAAAAAAAATCCTATGTGTCATGATAGATGTTGTCTCAACCTACAAATCTATGGTCCACATATTGTAATGAGAAAACTCTTCTTTTTTCTTTTAGACAGCCACATTCTGTAGCGAAAAAAACTATTTGGGAGGACAAAAGTCTGCTTTTCTTTTAAATTTAATACTTGTGGTGCAACACATCTCACGAAAAGTCCAACAATAAAAAGAAAAATAATTTTAATAAACAAAGTCTGAAGAAATCTTCAGAGTGTCTTGTTGGACAATATTGGCTGGCAGCCTTCGTCTATCACGGTCCTCTGTGACATTTATTTTACGGGCATTACAATTTGCCAGGTATTGTATTTACGTTTCGTCACAATCGTTATTGTTATTTGGTTGGTGTGGAATCCTGTATCAGAAAATATTTCTCAGTTCCATGTGTTGCTGAATGCAACAACTACTGTAATGAGCGTAATAAAATTTAGTTCTGTAGTCGCTTTTATTCTTCGGTTGATTTCCTTAATTTGGCAATTTGAATAGCACTTGCGCTAGGATCGCCGATCACTAGTTTGTCTATTTGCGCAGATTTCTTTAATATTATTGTGCCGCGAAGTGTTTCACGTCGATGAAAATTCTACGTGTAACGTGATCGTAGGATTTATCACAAAGTCGATATTGAAAACACATCAGAAGATGATTTTGACAATATCGACAAAAATACTGGTACATTTATAGCGTTTACTGGACGTTACGCTAACACACGCAGCTGTCGACACCCAGACAGTGGAATGTGGGAGGGTCTAGTTTGTGCGCTGAGTTATTGTTGTCGACTGCCCCCTGTGAGGCGGGCCGCGCGGCGTCCGCGTTCTGTTTGGAGCCGCCGCCGCCTCCTAGCGACGAGTGGTGCAGATGCGACGCGCCGCCGACTTTGGTGGCATCTAGCGGCAGGCCGTGCAGGAAGGCGTGGCCCGCCTCGCCCAACTTGTGGACGCTGCTGCCGTCTGCCGGCAGTTCTCGCTGCAGGTACTCGGCTGGTGGGGTCGGCGCGGGGCCGTACTGGTAACGCGCCGATGGAGACGACACTGACGTCGACGGCGGCCTGTGAAGGATTTAACAGGACACAATTGACGCAAAATATTCATGAAATAAATCGTTGTTGTTGTTGGGTTTTTTGAAGGGACTAAACAACGACGGTTATCAGTCCCTTTTTCCAGTCAAAGAGATAAAACATTTTGTTAAGCGTTCCGAAGTGAATGCATTAACAAGTCAAAGTTTAAAACTTACAGACTAATAGAAAGAAAGGATACTATTAAAAACGAAGAAGGGATAAAACAGCTGAAACAGCACAAGAGTGTTTTTGCTGGGTGGTCACAAGGATATAAGGAACACACCCAGCCACTCTGGAACACGTTAAAACCACCTACCTAACAGACTTAAGCAGGCGGAGGACAGAGAAATGACAGACAAACACAAACTTTAAAGTGACTTGTAAAGTCCACACTCACGCATAAAATTTAAAACAGAGTCAACCGTGGAGGTATTGTCAGCTAGTGCTAGCTGCAAAGTGTCAGGAAGATTAAAATAGCGTCTTGCTGCGGCTAAATGGCGACATTCAATTAAGATGTGGGCGACCGTCAAAGGCGCACCACATTGACACTGAGGAGGGTTCTCGCGACGCAGGAGGTGACCGTGCGTAAGCCAAGTATGGCCTATACGGAGTCGGCAAAGGACGACCGACTCCCTGCGAGAAGCCCTCAGGGACGTCTTCCATGCAGCAGTAGACGGCTTGACGGCACGGAGCTTATTCGGTTCAGTCGAATCTGCCCATTCAGAATTCCAAACCCCTAAGACCTTGCGGGTCAACTGGGTTTGGAGGTCGGAAACTGGGAGGCCAATATCCAGGGACCGCATAGTGGTGGCCTGCTTGGCCAGCTGATCAACACGTTCATTGCCCGGTATACCTATGTGCCCTGGCGTCCAGACAAAAACGACAGAACGGCCTGATTCGCCAAGGGCGAAGACAGCATCTTGAATGGCTCGCACCACTGTGTTTTTCGGTAGAAACTGGTCGAGGGCCTGTAAGCCACTCAGGGAGTTGCTACAGATGACGAACGATCCCCTGGGGCGAGCTCTGAGGTGTTCAAGAGCTCTCAAAATACGACCAGTTCTGCGGTGAAGATGCTGCTTCCACAAGGCAATGACCGCTGTTCGATGTGGTCACCATGGATAAAGGCATATCCAGCATGGCCATCGGCCAAAGAACCGTCCGTGTAGATGATGTTTGCTCCGTGGAACGAATCAAGCAGTGCATGGAACCGGCGACGGAGAAGCAGTGGTGAAATCGAGGCTTTCGAATCCCGGGACAAGTCCAGCCGAAGCTCCAGGCGAGGAATTTTCCAGGGGGGGATACGGAGGGAGTAATGGTAAGGTGGAGGAAGCGGTAAGGAATCAAGTGAGGAGAGAAGGGAACGGACACGGACCGCAATCGGGAGACCCGACCTGGGCCGACGCCATGGGGAAGGGAGTGCAGAAAGTGGGAAGAGAAGCCTGTGGTTCGGATGGCGGGGTGAAGCATGAACCCGGGCAACGTAGCTCACCAACAGCCGTTGCCGGCGATACCGCAGAGGGGGAATACCAGCTTCAGCTAGGAGGCTCGTTACGGGACTGGTGCGAAAAGCCCCTGTTGCGAGACATACACCTGTGCGGTGGACGGGGTCTAGGACTCGCAAGGCAGAAGGGGGTGCCGAGTCATAAACCAAGCTCCCGTAATCAAGCCGAGACAGAATAAGTGACTTGTAGAGCTGAAGAAGGGTGGAACGTGCTGCTCCCCATCCAGTATGGCTGAGGCATCTAAGAATATTTAAATGCCGCCAACACTGTTGTCGCAGCTGGCGTAGGTGTGACACCCACGTCAGCCGGGCATCGAAGACCTTGCCCAGGAAGCGATGTGTTTCCTCGACCTGAAGTAGTTCACCACCCAAGTAGAGCTCTGGGTCAGGGTGAACTACCTGACGGCGACAGAAGTGCATCACGCGGGTTTTCTGCGCGGAGAACTGAAATCCGTGAGTAGAGGCCCATGAGTGGGCCTTTCGGATGGCACCCTGCAGCCGTCGTTCAGCTACGCCGATGCTAACGGAGCTGAAATACAGGCAGAAGTCGTCGGCGAACAGGGAGCAACTGACCGATGACCCCACAGCCGCAGCAAGACCGTTAATTGCAACTAAAAACAACGGGACACTGAGGACAGAGCCCTGTGGAACACCGTTCTCTTGAATACGGGGGGAGCTAAAAGATGCCCCAACCCTCACCCGAAACGAGCGGTGGGAGAGGAAATTGCAAATAAAAATAGGAAGGGCACCCCGTAAGCCCCAGTCATGAAGAGTAGTTAAAATATGGTGGCGCCAGGTGGTGTCATACGCCTTTCGTAGATCGAAAAATACAGCTACCAAATGCTCACGCCTAGAAAACGCCGTGCGAATGGCCGACTCCAGTGACACGAGGTTGTCAATGGTAGAATGGCCCTGGCGAAAGCCCCCTTGTTGTGGAGCAAGGAGTCCACGCTCTTCAAGGATCCACAAAAGCCGCCGACTCACCATACGTTCGAAGAGCTTGCAGAGAACGTTGATGAGGCTGATCGGACGGTAATTGTCAGCCACCTGGGGATCTACACCAGGTTTCAGCACCGGGATGATAATGCTTTCCCGCCACTGCGATGGGAAAGTGCCCTCTGCCCATAGATGGTTCAACAGGGCGAGGATGCGGTATTGAAACTCTGGTGAAAGGTGTCGGAGAAATTGGCCGTGAATCCTATCAGGTCCTGGAGTTGTATCAGGACACGCAGCAAGGGCAGTTCGGAACTCCCACTCGGTAAACGGGTCGTTGTATACTTCCCGACGACGAGTGCGGAAAGATAACTGTTTCCGCTCGGTCCGCTCTTTGAGGGAGCGGAAGTCGGCACTGTACGTGGTAGTCGCAGAGCATTGTGCGTAGTGGTCTGCCATGTGCTCGGCGATCGCTGGCGGGAGCGTGCTGAGCACACCCTGGATGGTGAGGGATGGGATTCCTGTCGGCGGGCGGTATCCAAAGACGCGTCGGACTTGCGTCCATACCTGAGTCAGGGAGGTGCGGGAGCCGATACTGGCTACATACCGCTCCCAGGAATCCTACTTGCTCTGTTGCACGAGTCGTCGAGCACGCGCACGGAGCCGTTTAAAGGCCACCAAATTCTCCACGGATGGGTGGCGTCGATGGCGCTGAAGCGCTCGCCGACGGTTCCCGGATAGCCTCAGCAATCTCCGGTGTCCACCAAGGCACGGAACTACGCCTAGTGGAACCGGTGGTTCGTGGAACTGCTACCTCAGCGGCCATGACAATACTGTCAGTCACCTGCTGGACTGCATTGTCAATGTCATCTGGAAGTGGTGCAGCGATGACAGCGGTTGAAGTATAGACTGGCCAGTCAGCTCTACGGAGACACCAACGGGGTAAGCTGTCTGCAGCTGGGTACTGTGGGAGCGACACAAAGATTGGGAAGTGGTTGCTGCCACACAGGTCCTCATACACACGCCAACCGAAGTGTGGTCGAAGGCTGGGGCTGCAGACGGAGAGGTCGATCGCTGAATACGTGCCTTGTGCCACGCTAAAATGCGTGGGGGCACCTGTATTCAGGAGGCAAAGGTCTTGTTGCGCCACTAATGTCTCAACATCCCTACCACGGCCTGTGGTCTGGAGTCCACCCCACAGAGGGTTGTGGGCGTTGAAGTCCCCCAAAAGGAGGAATGGTGGGGGAAGTTGGGAGACCAGAGCAGTAAGGGTGTTGAGAGACACAGCCTCATTCGGAGGAAGGTACAAGCTGCAGACAGTGAATTCCTGCGTTGCCCGTATTCTGACAGCTCCTGCCTCAAGAGTGGTGTTGAGTGGCACTGGGGCACTGGGTACAGTGTCCAGGACATACAGGCAGACACCGCCAGACACCCTGTCATAAAGGGTCTTGTTGCGGTAGTAGCCCCGATACCCACGGAGGGCAGGGGTGCGCTGTGCTGGAAACCATGTCTCCTGTAGGGCAATACAAAGTGCAGGGTAGTGCCACAGTAATTGGCGCAGCTCGGCCAGGCGATTAAAGAAGCCGCCGCAATTCCACTGGAGAATAACTCTTTCTGTGGTGTCGCACAAGTCCAAAGTGCGCGCCACCTACTTTCGCCGCGCGCCGCCATGCACGCACGGCGCGGCGTTCTTACGACGACAGCCACGAGCGCCCTCTGCGGCAACTCCGCTCGTGGCCACCAGTGAAGAACATCGTTCACTTGGGACTGAGTTAGGAACCAGTAAAGACTTCGGAATCCGATAGGCACCAGTGAAGACTTGGCTATCAGTTAGGCACTAGGCAGGACTCTAGCTCCATTATGTATCAGCACTCTGCAGTACTGAATTGTGTAAAAGTTAAGTATTGTATACATTCTGTGCAATATATATCTCTTCTAATTTACTCTAGTGTTTCTAGTTTCTGGCTGCTCCTCTCCGTACCTGCACCAGCGTGCTATCTTTATTCCTGTGTCGGTCTCATTCCACTCGGCCACCGACACCTATGACGGAAACGAGACACAAAAGCGGCGACGAGGCTGGGACACAAAAGTGGCGACGAGGAGTGATAGAACCGTGGACTAGCCCGCTTGCAGCAGCCAGACAGCAGCAGTCGGAGCACGCAGAAATTGCTCCCGCCCACCCACCCTTATTATAAGATTTTTGGGGGAACGTTTTCAGTTACGTGTTTTGTGGACTTTTTTGTTGCAGAGCGAGTCCTCTTTCGTATTGCATTTGTGTTTTGTTATAAGTTACTTGTATACGCGGCGCCTAATCGGTCAGCATGGCCACTACCCCGAACCCAAACTTAATGGAAATTATTCAGTTACAGACGGCGCAAATAGCACAACTTCTCCAGGCAGTGGCGCAGTTGACGACAACTCAACAACAGCCGTCGCGTCAGCAGCCCACACCTGCCGCCGCAACGCTTCCTACGTTTCGCCAGTATAACGAACGTGAGGAAGAATGGAGCGACTACTTCGCACAGTTTCAAGAACTCGTCGAGGCTCATCAAATTTCAGGTCAGAAAGTGAAGCATCTGCTATTATCTGTGGTGGGCACCAACACCTTCGTGTTACTGAAAAAACTTTTCCCCAACGTATCTCCTCGTGATGTAGACTTTGAACAAATAGTAGAGGCACTAAATGCTCATTATGAGAGAAAAGTTCTCGTAGCTGCGGCACGGTACCGATTTTTCAGACTTAAAAAATTACCGCAGCAGTCACACCAAGAGTGGATTACGGAATTGAAGGGCTTAACCCGCAAATGTAAATTCACTTGCTCTTGTGGACTTTCGTATAGTGACGTGATGTTGAGGGATGCGATTACGCAGAATATTCAGGACCCCAGAATTAGAGCAGCAATTCTGAAACAGTCAGACCCTTCATTAGACAGTGTACTGCAGCTTATAGAAGCGCATGATACTTTTGACTTAGCAGATGTAGAAATGCAAAGCCACAGTGTTAATTCAGTGCGCCGCAATGGACGCTTTCCTAGTCGTAGTTCCCAGTCTAGCCCTAGTGATTCTTATTTTTCTACAGGCCGTGCTGAACAGACAGTGAACAGTAGCCACTGTAAAAGTGCGACACAAAGGTCCCCCCGTCGTGTTAGAAACAGAGATTTGAATAAAGGGCGCCAACGCTCATTTCAGAAAAATGTACGTAAATCTTGCCCCCAGTGTGTGTCTCGCCACAAGCGTGCTCATTGCCCTAGTCGCAACGCAACCTGTTATCAATGTGGCAAATCAGGACATGTACAGTCTGTGTGTATGCAAATTAAAAACTCAAAGAACGGTACCGTAAGAAACAGTGCTTCGCAGAGTGCGAGAACAGTTCATTCTGTAAATGTTATACGGGCTGTGGAATTGAACAGTGCTTTCCTTGGATCTCAATTGCAAGAAAGTAGTTCTGCGCCTATGGCAAAACTATATAGTGCACCACGTAGCAAGCGCCGACGAGCGCGTAAAACAGTGCAACGGAAAAGGGTTTGGGACATGCAAAATGACTATGAACAGTGCATTCCTGTAGTGAAAATAGTGCCTTCTGCAACTGCTCCTTGTAATAGTGCCCAGTACTGTGTAGCTAGTGACAGTAGACATCAAGTAGCTACTCAAAAGTTTAGTGCAGTAGATAGTGAATCTGTAGTAGCCTCGCATTGCGCGGTCGCCGATCCGGCGGTAGTGCCATCTAGTCACAGTGTTGTTAATCCGCTGCGTGCCGAGTCTGCGCCGCTTCCTTCACTACGCGGCCCGCGCAAGCGCAGCAAACACGGTGTATTAGACGTTGCCCATATTCACGCACCTGTCGAGCGCCGCAAGCAAAAACTGTTTGTGTCTCTCTTCATAGAAAATAAGACGGTGCAATTTCAGCTTGATACTGGTTCCGCTGTCACATTAATAAATAAAGATACTTATGAACTTCTGGGTTCGCCAAAATTGTCGCCGTCACAGCAAGTGTTAACAGCTTATACAGGTCAAAATATTCCCGTTCTAGGAACGTGTAGCCTGCCTGCCTCTTTTCAAGGTGTAACAAAAACAGTTGCTTTTGTTGTTCTTCAGGCCAAATCTACACAGAACATTTTTGGACTAGATGCTTTTGACTTGTTTGGTTTATCAATTCAAAGAGATGTGCTTCAGATTTCGTCAGTAGTGCCTCAGGACAAAATCAATGCTTTATGTGAAAAATACAGTGATTTGTTTTCGCCGGAACTAGGTTGTACTGGGTGTTTGCTGGCAACAAGAAGACATGGTTGCCGGGCACCATTCAGCGCGTGCTCGGTCGCAATAAGTATGTTGTGCGTTCTTCCACAGGGTCGGAGCTGCGGCGCCACGCAAACCAATTGCGCTTGCACAGGCCGTGCAATCCTGTCTCCGGTTTCTTGATTCCAGACCCAGCTCACCGCCAGGGAGCACAGCCACATCGTTCGTCCCTGGACTACGAGATCCCTATGGACGTCGACGCAACTCCGACGCAGTCGTCGCCGCCGCTGTCGCCGCCGCTGTCGCCGCCGCAGATGACAACGTCACCGAGAGGGACTCCGGGACCGTGCGGGCCCCCCCAGCTTGGGCCACGCACCTCAGAAGAAGAGGACCTGCTCCCTCTGGGCGGGGGTGTGCGCCCTTCCTCAGGTTTCGCCGGGTTTCCTGGAGGATCGCAAGGCGGATGGCGGGGCGCGGACGGCGTCTCGATCCCAGCCTCTGCTACGACGCCCGTCCCACCAGTAACGCCCCCGCCCAGGCCCTCCTCCCAGTGCCGTCGCCGTGGCCCTCAGCCCTACGCCACGACGGCGCGGCGGTTTGGGGAGGAGGGGTGTGGTGTCGCACAAGTCCAAAGTGCGCGCCACCTACTTTCGCCGCGCGCCGCCATGCACGCACGGCGCGGCGTTCTTACGACGACAGCCACGAGCGCCCTCTGCGGCAACTCCGCTCGTGGCCACCAGTGAAGGACATCGTTCACTTGGGACTGAGTTAGGAACCAGTAAAGACTTCGGAATCCGATAGGCACCAGTGAAGACTTGGCTATCAGTTAGGCACTAGGCAGGACTCTAGCTCCACTATGTATCAGCACTCTGCAGTACTGAATTGTGTAAAAGTTAAGTATTGTATACATTCTGTGCAATATATATATCTTCTAATTTACTCTAGTATTTCTAGTTTCTGGCTGCTCCTCTCCGTACCTGCACCAGCGTGCTATCTTTATTCCTGTGTCGGTCTCATTCCACTCGGCCACCGACACCTACGACGGAAACGAGACACAAAAGCGGCGACGAGGCTGGGACACAAAACTTTCTACTCGCTGTAAAGCCATAAAATAAAAGAAAGGAAAGAAGATCATTCCATAGGAACATCTGCCGCCTTATGGTCAGGATCTACAGAATCTAAGACCATAGGTGATTATGGATGTGCAGAGTTCCTACGTTCGGGCGAATCAAGAAGTGCGAGATCCTCAGCGGAGGCGAGGATATCGACTTCATCTTCTGAAGCAGAGGATGTGGGTGTGGGTGGCTTGGAAGCCACCAAAGAATCCTTTTTCTTCTTTTCTTTCCTTTTAGCCTCTCGCTGGCCCTTGGGTGTTAAGGGCCGTGAGGGCTTCTCAACAGGGGCTGCAGCTGCCGACGAAGAGGTGGAGGCCCCTCGATCAGCAGCCGCGGGATCCTTCAGCCATTTGCTGGGATCCACTTTCCCATGAAGAGAAGCCTCGGAAGGGAGTGTCCCGTGGGACCCCTTCCGGGCGAGAGGAGCCGGAGAAGGCTGTTGTTTCTCCGGCGCTGGGGTGGGGACCGACGTCCCCCGCAATGGTTTGTCTGTTGCTCCCAAAGAGAAAAGTGTGGGAGCAACCGAAGGAGTAGTACCCCCAACTGTCAAGGGGGCAGGTGCAGTAGTTCGGGCCTGGGGGCCCGGTGGCATTCGTGGCACAGATGGTCTGGTGACTGACGATGAAGCTACTGTGGCGTAAGACGTTGTCATGGTGACAGGATGGAGCTT
This sequence comes from Locusta migratoria, assembly GCA_026315105.1. NCBI lineage: Eukaryota > Metazoa > Arthropoda > Insecta > Orthoptera > Acrididae > Locusta > Locusta migratoria. The sequence continues at coordinate 500,457,231 of CM048744.1, read as the reverse complement.
CAAATATTTGCGTCTGGCCTCTGCGTATGTCAGCCGGTCCAGGGTCTTATACTCCATGATCTTGCGCTCTTTGTGGAGTACAGAACAGTCGGGCGAACAAGGAGGATGCTGCTGATTGCAATTGACGCACACTGGAGGTGGGGTACAGGGGGCGTCTGGATGGGATGCACGCCCACACTCCCGACATGTTGGGTTGGCGTCACATCGGGAGGACATGTGACCAAACCTCCAGCACTTGAAGCAGCGCATAGGGGGAGGAACGTAGGGCTTGACGTCGACCCGGTAAACCATCACCTTGACTTTCTCAGGCAATGAATCGCCCTCGAAAGCCACGATGAAGGCACCGGTGGCAACCCTCTTGTCCCTCGGACCCCTATAGATACGGCGGATGAAGTGCACACCTCGCCGCTCCAAGTTAGCTCTCAATTCATCGTCCGATTGCAGCAGCAGATCCCTGTGGAAAATGATGCCCTGGACCATGTTTAAGGTCTTATGTGGTGTAACGGAAACGGAAACATCACCCAGCTTGTCACAGGCTAGCAAAGCCCGTGACTGGGCTGGGGATGACGTCGTTATTAAAACGGATCCAGACCTCATTTTTGACAATCCATCGACCCCTCCATATTTGTCTTCTAGATGTTCCACAAAGAACATTGGCTTTGTGGACATGAAAGATTCCCCATCTGTACGGCTGCACACTAAATACTTTGGGGCGTAAGCCTCGCCTTGAATTTTGGCCCTACGTTCCTCCCACGGTGTAGACAGGGAAGGAAACGTTTGGGGGTCATACTGTTCTGCGTTGTAATCGCTTCTACCGCGCTTAGAGACGGCGGTTGTACGTCCGCCAACGTTTCGTGGTCTTTTCATCGTGTTCCCACGAGCAGCTAGGGAAATAAGGGTCCACCCAGACAGAGCCCCGCTTGCCTGGGTAAGCCTTATACAACTGAGGTGCGGCAGGTTCCTCAGAGGTTGCTCGCTAGCGGCTGTTCAACCTCAACAGCCATGCATCTTCTCGGCACGTAGCACACCTTGAGATTGAGTTTTTTTTTAGAGAGGTTTGTACCGTCCTCACGACCCGGGCGATGAAGCCAAGATCCCCGGGCTCCGAAACGTACAACGTTCCACCGTCGCGCCGAACAATGGTCGTTGAGGCACGCACAGAGCTTACGGTATAGCGGACTGTTGGCGCGACACAGCCCACGGCTCAGGACCCCGGGTTCGCCAAGCCCGTACTCAGCAAATGAATGCTGAGCCCCTGAGGGGTGAAATAAATCATACAGTTTTGTGTAAGTTATTCTAAAATGGTTTTCTTGTTAATAGGTTGTCTCGAGAAAACAATACGCATAGACAAACAACACAAATACATCCATAACTTATACACAAATCAGTATTTTTTGTCTGGTACGATGATTATATATTACTTACAGACATGGCGGCCTCGCGAGATAATGTTGGCAAATGTGTGAAATTGGCCCTAGCCCATTGCCGAATATAGCATTTTTTTTTCCGGAGGGGGAAGGGATGGGGAAGGGAAGAGGGAAAAATACCGTACTTATTTTTTAAAATTTATATTCATTATATTGTTGAAGGGGAGGCAGACCCCCTGGAGCCCCACATTACACACAACACTACATTATCCAGTCGCTTGACAACGCATTTGTTTCGTCATGATCTTTCTTTTAAGAGGGGTATTACCTTTACTAAGCGGAAAGATTACACACAAGTCCCTGTCAACGATACAGCAGGAGAAGCATGATTTATTTACTTCATGGATTGTATTAAACACTATAATAATAATAGTTTCATGTGGCTCAGTGGGCTGGTGCAAGACACTCAATTAGACGCCACATTGGTGACTTGCATGTCCCTAGCCTATCCCAGTTATCCAATCGGGGAAAGAAGACCGCCAGCCGCAGTGGCCGAGCGGTCTGCGGCGTGCCAGTCACAGTCTGCACGGCCGCTACGGTCAAGGGTTCGAATCACCCCCTTGGGCATGGATGTTTTTCTCGTCTTTAGTAGAAGGTAGTTCATAAGTAGTTTGTAAGTTTAGGAACTGAAGATCCCGCAGTTAAGTCCCTTAAGCTTAACAAACATTTGAACAATTGAAAGGGGACCTACAGCTTAACGTGGAATCCGAACATGGCGACTCTCAGCCTAAAGGACAGTATACAAGGGAGCCACCAAGGTATAGACACAAAAATAGTACACTTCTTAAAAATCTATCCGTTCTCCAAAATAGGTAGAAGGAAAACCTTATCACAAAGGCAGGAAAATTCGGCTAGAAACACAATGGCAATCTACATCTACATCTACATCTACATAGATACTCTGCAAATCACATTTAAGAGCCTGGCAGAGGGTTCAATAACCACTTTCATAACTTTTCTCTACCGTTCCATTCTCTAATAGCGCGCGGGAAGAAAGAACACCTAAATCGTTCCGCTTTCGATCTGATTTCTCTTATTTTATTGGGATGGTCATGTCTCCCTAAGTAGGTGGGTGCTAGCAAAATATTTTCACATTCAGAACTAAAAGTCGGTGATTGAAACTTCGCAAACAGATCACGCCGCAATGAATAACGTCTTTCTTTTAATGATTTCCATCCTAATTCGTGCAACATTTCCGTGACGCTTTCCCCCCCGTAACGTGATAGAACAAAACGAGCTGCCCTTCTCTGAACCTTCTCAATGTCTTCTGTCAGTCCCACCTGGTGAGGGTCCCACAAGGGGCAACAGTACTCCAGGAGAGGACGCACAAGTGTGATGTAGGCAGTCTCTTTGGTGGAGCTGGTGCATCTTCAAGCGTTCTGCCAATGAAACGTAATCTTCGGTTCGCCTTCCCCACAATATTTTCTATGTGTTCTCTCCAGTTAAAGTTGTTCGTAATTGTAACTCCTAGGTATTTGGTAGAATTTACGACCTTAAGGTTTGACTGATTTATCGCGTAATTGAAGTTCAGCGGATTTATTTTAGTGGTCATGTGTATTACTTCACACTTTTCTTTATTTAGTGTCAATCAGAAACTATGTGCATGAAGCTTGATCGGAGAAGCACTAAAATTTTTGTACTGCGTGTAAGCCATCGAAAAAAAATAATTAAAAAATAAATGTACAGATACTCTTTGATTAGAGAGGAACCTAAGCCGTTTACGTAGTAGAATCAAGAAATATTTATGACTGACATTGTAATATATGACTAGCATTTTAATTACCAATAGGAAAACTGCTCGTTATTTCGGTAGTAATAACCACAGCTGTTAATACATTTAACCCATTGTTAGTCAAGATGGTGAATTTCTCAGTGCTCAAATGTTTGCAGTGAGCTACAAAAATGTTTAAATGTTTGTAAATCTATCGGACTGAACTGCTTGATCATTACTCAGCAGTTTACAAACTACTTAAACTAAGGTAAACTAACCTAAGGACAACACAGACGCTCATGTCCGAGGGTTGACTCGAACCCCGACGGTGAAATAGCCTCGCACACCGCAGCACGGCGCTCCAGTGCGCACGGCTAATCCGCCGCGGCAGTTAGCTACAGAACAATGTTTTTTACCGAGGTGTGCACCTCTTCGTCAGAAACATACCGATGGCCATGAATGTCTCCTTCAGGCCTACAAAACATGTAGGTATCGCATGGGAAGTTTACTGAGGCTGTTTAGGATGATGCGGTAGTATATAGAGAGGTTGTAACAGTGGAAAATTGTACTGAAATGCAGGAGGATCTGCATCGAATGGTGATGGGAATGGCAATTGAATCTTAATGTAGACAAGTATAATGTGCTACGAATACATAGAAAGAAAGGTCCTTTATCGTTTAGGTACACTACAGCAGGTCAGCAACTGAAAGCAGTTAATTCCATTAAATTATCTGGGAGTAGGCATTAGGAGTGATTTAAAATGTAACAACCATATAAAATGAACAGTCGGTAAACCAGATGCCAGACTTAGATTCATTGGAAGAATACTAAGGAAATGCAGTCCGAAAACAAAGACAGTATTTAGCAATATTTTTTCGCAATTGCGAATTTCTCTTAGCGTTACTGTATAAGGTATAGATGTTGTACCAAATGGTGACATATGAAAATTTGTGCCAGGCCGAGACTCGAACCCGGGTTTCCCGCCTTTCGCGAGCGGTCGCCTTAACCACTAGGCTACCCCAAACTTCCAGATTCCACACTGACTGCACATATGAGTGAACTGCATTCATCCCTTAGCACTCGCAGCTTAATGTGTATTCCCGCACCAGGGAGAATGAAAACATTGCCTCGCTTAGGCAGTGACGCTAAGAGAAATTCGCAATTGCGAAAAAATATTGCTAAATATATCAACACTGTAAATAGTCACCACGCAGTAATTTTTACAGATGCCTAAGCGAGGCAATTACGATAACAGCGTAGGTTATGCCTCGTTGTTTTCATTCTCCCTGGTGCGGGAGTACAGATTAAGCTGCGAGTGCTAAGGTATGCATGTAGTTGACTCAGAAGTGCAGTCAGTGTGGCATATGGAAGTTTGGGACGGTCCTGGTGTTCGGGTAACCTAGTGGTTAAGGCAACCGCTCGCGTAAAGCGGGAAACCCGGGTTCGAGTCCCGGCCCGGCCCAAATTTTCATATGTCATCATTTGTTACAACATCTATACCTTATACAGTGATGCTGAGAAAAATTCACAGTTGCGAAAAAATATAGCTAAATATATCAATACTGTATATAGTAACCATACAGTAACAAAGGAAGTAGGTTACAGTCCACTTGCTCGCCCACTGCTCGAATACTGCTTACCGGTGTGGAATCCGTACCAGGTGCGGTTGATAGAGGAAGGAGAAAAGATCCAACGGAGAGCAGCGCGCTTCGTTACAGGATCATACGGAGATGATCGATAAACTCTAGTGGAAGACTCAGCAGGAGTGACTCTCTGTCGCTCGGTATGGGCTTTTGTTGAAGTTTCGAGAACATTCCTTTACTAAGGGACTGATGACCGCGCAGTCTAGTCCCCTCTAAACAACAACAACAACTTGACCAAGGAGTCTAGCAGTATATTGCTCCCCCCTACGTAGATCTCGCGAAGAGATCATGAGGATAAAATCAGAGAAATTAGAGCCCACACAGAGGCACACCGACAGTCTTTCTTTCCGCGAACAATTCGTGACTGGAATAGGAAGGAGAATCGATAGTGGTACTCAAGATACTCACACACCGTCGGGTGGGTTGCGGATTTTTGATGTAGATGTAGATGGGGACAAATCGGGACTGTATGAAGCATGTGTAGCGGCTTCCCAGCCTTGGAAAAACGTAGGCGATCTTTATATTGATACAGAATAATGCCATGTTTTTGTTACCAACTTTGTTGTATGGGAGTGAAAGCTGGGTGGATACAGGTTACCGTATTCATAAGGTAGAGGTTACAGATATGAAAGTAGCAAGAATGATTCCAGATACCAAGAGATGCGAACAATGGCAGGAGGGTGTCCATAATGAGGAAATCAAGGAAAAACTGAGAATGAACACCATAGATGAAGCAGTTAGAGCGAACAGACTGAGATGGTGGGGTCATGTTACACGCATGGGAGAAGCAAGGTTACCTAAGAGACTCATGAGCTCGGCAGCGGAGGGAAAGAGGAGTCGAGGTAGACCAAGAAGAAAGTACTTAGATTCGGTGCAGAATGACTTTGAAGTAAAAGGCATAACATCAGACGAGGCATCAATGTTAGCATCGAATAGGGGGTCATGGAGGAATTTTATTAGAGGTACTGAACGCTGAAAGGTATAATCAGTCTCTTCAAATGTTTGGTAAGCTTATGGGACTTAACTACGGGGTCATCAGTCCCTAAACTTACAAACTACTTATCTACTACCTTATACTAAGGACGGCACAAATATCTATGCCCGAGGGGGGATTAGAACCCCCGGCCGTAGTGGCCGTGCAGACCGTCACTGGAGCGCCTCAGTCCCCTCGGCCACCGCGGCCGGCTATCAGTCTCTAATGATGATGATGATGATGATGATGATATTGTCAACATTTCGGGAGGGGTCTGAACCACATAAAGCACCCCCTGGCTACGGCCATATGTAGAGGCTATCTGTGCAGGCTTGTCGCGCACCTGAAGGCTGGCGGGTGGTGCGCGGCGGACGGCGGCTCGAGGAACTGCGCGGGGAAGTGGTGGTGGTGGTGGTGGTGGTAGGCGGCGGCGGCCAGCATGTCGCCGTAGCTGCCGCCCGCCATGTTGTGCTGCAGCGCCGCCGCCGCCGCCATGTTGTGCTGGTCGGCCGCGCCGCCCCCGCCGCCCCCGCCGCCGCCCCCGCCGCCCCCGGCCGACGAGACGCCGGCGCTGCCCCCGACGCCGCTGACGACGATGCTGCCGGCGGCGCCGCCGTACGCCATGTTGAACAGCGCCTCCGGGTCGCACACGAACTTGTAAACGTACCTCTCTCCTGCAACAACAAGTCTTCAGTAGAACTGGTACGCCGTACAGTGTCCAAATTCTTATCCACACACATCGCTAGCTGCCAATGTTCTTCATGTCGGAGTTGCCGGCTTGAACGTTGATGGCAACAGCGAGTATTATCACCGGTAATGACTGGCAAGATCATCGTTCCATAAGGAGACCCCAGTACTGAATTACTCGATACCACATTGAAAATCTCTTATACAGCCACATGACAAAAATGAAACGACTGGTAGAGGGGACTAAAATAAGATGTATAGGAATGTGTGGTCGGTGATGATTCTTTGAGCTGGTAGAGAGCGCTGCAGAGTGCGCTGTTTACAAGCGCTTGGCTAACTGGGTTCATTATTTCCCGCACGGATTGTAGTGGCACGAATTATTGTCACCGCTACTACCTTATATCAGCTCAGTTTTGCAGCAAACTGTGTTTGTATTTACGTTTAAATGATTTTTCTATGTAAATGTTTTTGTTATATGATTCTTAAAAGAGTTTGTATGTTTCTATTTTTCATGTGCTATAACGGCAATCCAATCTACGAGAGCAACATCTTCGACGCCAGCCTCAAGGAATAGAACATCTGGCCACTTCAAGTCGCGGGTCGACGGTCACAAGACAATAAGATGATAGTCTCTGCGGTTATCGTCGCCCTTATTTACATTGTCAACGAAATCTTCCTAAAATTTGAGCAAATACATTATGTCAGTTCATTCTTGACTTCCGACTTGTAAATATCAATTGGAATAAAAGTCGTATTTAAACTTTAACTACGTGTTCGCCAACATCATTTATTTATTTTGAAGAGATCTACCAGAAATATTACATTAACAGGAATTGAGAATTATTTCCTGTTAAAGTTTCTACGATTTTTGAGAAAATATTTTATTTGAATTTAATTGATGATTGACAGTTAAGTCAAAGGAAGACTTTGATAATTTTTCAGTGCTTTCTTAATCGATCGCCTACATCGATCGATTTACTGTGAACTAGATATATAGAATCTCTGTAGTCAACACGACGTTTACTAGTATAAACTTCAGTTTGACAGTTAAAACTTGACAATAATTCAAAACGTTTATCAGATTAGCAGCGAGAGTCTAAATAAAAGAAATTCTTGTGACTATGCTTCTTTGAATGTGCAAGGACCTGATATAGAAGATTCAAAACTTGGAAAGATTTTGTTTTCAAACTTAATATTTTTTATGGTGACGAGCGGACGAGGCGAGGATTACGGAGTCAGACACGGCCACATTTAAAACTTCAATACTCAGTTGCAAGCTATACATCAGAGTCGTTCCGCCTCAGGGTCTATCTCGAGCAGCATGCATCGTTTCCGCTGTGGCAGCCCCTGACTGTGTAGAGTGCCCACATAACAGGCAGCCAAGGTGGGCTGCTTAGCTTCCCTTCGTAGGCATTCACACGAAAACAATAAATATCAACAACGACCAACTGCAGAAAAAATGACACTTTACTGCAGCACTACTTTACGATTAGCCATGTGATAGTGCCCAGCCAATGACAGCCGAGTAACCTGGTGTAGCCTTCCGCCGATGCCGGCTTTATAAACTCACCGTCGCACAGTGGAACGGATCCCCAAAACATGAATAAAACCCAAAGAAGACGTTTAATTCACGCAAAACTCATCACACGGGAGTTTTGACGTCGCTGATTACGAATTTGATGGTAAAAATTGCCTGAACAAATTATCGGAGCTAATATAGCAACATGACCCATGAAAATCCATAATAATTTATTAATAAATACCGTATTTGTAGTAGTTACACACTAGTAATTAATACACTGCCAATTTGGTTTGTTTATTATAAGAAAATAACAGAATATTTGTCGAAAATATATCGGAAAAATTTGTTCGATGCCACACACATTGTAATTCAATTATAAAATGAAACAATCTTCAAAGACGGTGACAGAACACAAGTAATAAATGTAACAGTATAATCAACGATAGAAGTAATAAGTTTAACTAATAAAGACAATCGTACTAAACATTCAAAACTTAATATGATTGAAGATGTTGTTCTGATGCATACAAAATGGTATGATTGGTTTTATATGTAGCAATAAGAGTCAGTATCACTCTCCAAATGGTGAAACTGGTATTGCAGGGACTGTAACAGCTTTATTGCTTCCTTTGACAATAGCATTAGTAAGACATTAATATCTGAAATATCAGCCTTAGATTACTAACTGCAACTGTAGTATAAATTGGTGATTTATTTTGCTACAAATATGCAACCAGCGACTTTTATGGATATTTTTTATTCTTCCGTAACTAGTTTTCGAGCTACTCCAGACTCACCATCAGTGGAAATGTTCAGGAACATCATATCTTGACCAAGTGTCTCTAATGTTTGTAAACATTCGGACCAAACTCCTATGGTCACCAATCCTTAGACTTACAAACTACTTAAACTAACTTAAACTAGGGACAATACACACACACCTGCCCCAGGGAAGACTCGAACCTCCGACGTCGAGCAACCGCGTGATCCGCTACTCCACCGCGGCTGGATTATTAGTAATCGGGAACGAAAAAAAATGGAAGGAAACGTTATGTTATATGTTTGTGTTTTACTCTTGGGACATGCGTTTCCAAAACAAAAACACAACGAATTAAATCTATGGGACTTAACTACACTGGTCATCAGCCTCTAGGCTTACAAACTACTGAAACTACCGTATGATAAGAACAACAAATACACCCATGCTCGGGGAGGACTCGAATCTCCGACGGCGAGCAGTGGCGCGCTTCGCAGCTAGACGCTTTGGAACGCTCGGCCACCCCACCACACTGCTGCGTTTCTGTATTGTACGTTGGGCACTGGCAATATTCCTACATCACAGTACTTAGTACACCAAGCGTTACAATTTTCCACTTACTGTAAACATTGGATGGTAGTACAAAGAAAATGGTCGAGATAGGTACCACACTTTTCTGTGTAATGATATTTGGCTTGAGATATACTAAACACAGTATAAATATTTAAGGGTTATAAGTCATGTATTACATATTATACTATCTGCTAGTATCTTGTCACATTAGCAGTGAACGTGTGAGATGGATTAACAAATATACAAAAGTGGAGATTCGAAGTGTGGTGACCGCGGTGGAGTAGCCTCGCGGTCTAAGGCGCCTCGCTGCGGAGAGCGCGGTTGCTCGCCGTCGGAGATTCGGATCCTCCCTAGGGCATGGATGTGTGTGGTGTCCTTAGGTTAGTTTACCTTAGTAGTTTGTAAGCTACGGACTGATGACCACGCAGTTTGGTCCGATAGATTTACAAACATTTGAACATATGGAGGCAGGCAGGCAACTTTTTTTTCCGTGTACCATACGCGACTGGAATAGGAGGAAGAGACAATGACACGAAAAATAGGGGAGAGTGGGGCACATTGAACTACAAAAATTACTTCTCTCTGTGTTACTCATCCAACACTTTTATTACAGAGTTGTGATTTTCAGTTTTTACGGTTTAATCAGTCAAGTATCAAATGACTGCTCTGTGAGTAATTTGTTTGAAGATACATTTCTTTGAAGAAAGATTGGTAAATGGTTAATAGTGCCCCACATGAGGGGTACAATGAATCACTTGAAATAGTTTGTTAGAACAACATGTTTAGCATAAAACGTAAATTTTAAATGTATTTTTAAATTAATATTTTTATATATTCCGCTTATACATCATCAATCCTGTAGGCACGGAGTCGTATGTCTGTTATTGAAGTTACTGAACATAAATTGACTGGAAGCTAATTCCAAATTTGAAATATGTCTTTTGTCTCTCTGTCAGACACATTGTTAACTGGTCCTGAAAGAATATAAAGTATGTTTCTAGCTGGAACAAATGCTTCATCCTTTACCTTTCCTCAAAAATAATGCCTAATATTCTCCAGAGTCATGCTTTGGTTTCAAAATTTTCACCATAAATTAAACTGCCATTTTGTTTTTAGTTCAAATTTGGTCAAAACGAAATCATCTCGTTCTGGTAATTTATTCAATTCTTCAAAGTTGTGTACAGATTGAGCAGACTCATCCAGGTTATCTTCTCTCTCCTGATAATGAACCTCACTATTTTCTTCATTAGCTTCCTGCTCTTGAAGATTCTGATTTGCCTTTTTATTGCGATTTTTTATGGCTTGCATCAAATTTGTTCTGGTGTATCAGTTGGGGCACAATGAACCAAGGCCCATTGTGCCCAACAGTACATATTTCAAACAAAGCTCAAATGAAGTTTATATATAAACATTGTTAATATTTGAAGGTATGCATCATTAAACACAATATTGATATTGCTATAGTTTCTGTGAACGTCATGCAATCCTTTGTCACCAAATTTTAATCTATCAAATTCTCCGAAAATTACTCCACTGTCGCGAAAATAACAGCAGCTGAAAACGAACGGCAGGAGCTAGAGCTTGCAGAAAACAAATGGATGTCGGTAGAGCAGCACTGCTGACGTATGCGCAGAGAAACAAATACTTTGCCACCTTTTACTGAAATTATGCCACCTGATTCATTGTGCCCCGCGCTTCCATGTGCCCCACTCTCCCCTACTATCTGCCACACACCGCGAGGTGGATTGCGGAATATGGCTGTAGATAAGCAAGTAATACTACATCCAGAATCAAGACGTATCCAAAATGTCTGTTTTACCATGTTAATGATTTGTTTTTTGGAATAAGCAGACAAGATATTAAAAAAAAGTACGCCACTTACATTGTTTCCCTCATATCAGTGTCCATTAATATAACCAGTTCCACTTAACATCATAGACTGTTCTCGTAATTTACTGCCGGCCGCGGTGGCCGAGGTGACTGAGGCGCTCCAGTCACGGTCAGCACGGCCACTACGGTCGGGGGTTCGAATCCCCCCTCGGGCATGGATATTTGTGGCGTCCTAGTTCGTAAGTAGTTCATAAGTAGTTTGTAAGTTTAGGGACTGATGACCCCGTAGTTAAGTCCCATAAGCTTAACAAACATTTGAACATTTTTTTTTCGTAATTTACTAGGTTGTGCATAAGAAAATGTAACATGCTAATTGGGAGAGTTGTGACTTTTATTTAGACGGGAGAGCACGTTATTCGATCACTGCTCCCATATGAAAGTCCTTTGGCTGCGCGGAAATGACTACGTGGCTTGAGGCGCCATGTCATGGATCGCGCGGCCGCTCCCGCCGGAGGATCCATCGTGTGTGTGTGTGTCCTGTCCAAAGCGTAAGCTAGGTTAAGTAGTGCTAGTTTCTAAGTCCAGGGACCGATGACCTTATCATTTTGGTACCTTAGGTCTAGAAACACTTATTTGCAACTACTTTGTATATGAATGGCAGTTTTTCCAACCTTTTCGAATATACGACCCCCTTCCCAGTAAAAATATAATGGCGACCCCTTTCCAAATAAAAGTATTCCGTCTACCGCCTCCCTCCTCGTGAACCGTAACAAAACTATGTTAAGTCAAAGGAAACAAATGTAATCTTATTTCTTTTGATACAGCTTTCTTTTAAATCGACTGTAATCCACACAGGATGACTAAAACAATTTTTTGTTGGTGCGAAGAAAGGCAGCTAGCTCTAAATGTAGAAAAATGAAAGGTGATGCAACATGAGTAGGAGAAACAATCACATAATGTTCGAATTTAGCATTAGTAGTGAGCATCTTGATGCAGTCGCGTCATTCAAATATCTAGGCTTAGCATTGCAGAGCGATATGAAATGAAACGAAAATGTAAGAACAGTTGTGAGTGAGGCGGAAAGCAGACTTCGGTTTATTGGGAGAATTTTAGGAAAATGTGCTTCATCTGTAAAGGAGACCGCGTATAAAACGCTTGTACAATCACGGCTGAAGTATTGCTCAAGTGTTTGGGACCCGCAGCAGATCAGTTTAAAGGAAGACATGGAAGCAGTTCAGAGGCGAGCAGCTAGGTTCGTTAATGTTAGGTTCGACCAATGAGCGAGAGTCATAGAAATGCTCCAGGAACACAAATGGGGATCGCTGGAGTAAAGACTACGTTCTTTTCGAGAAATTCTGTTGTGGAAATATAGAGGGCCGTAATTTGAAGCTGACTGCAGAACGATCTTGCTGTCGCAGACTTACATTTCGCGTAATGATCACAAAGACATGATAAGAGAAATTAGGGCTCGTACAGTGGCATATAGACATTCTATTTTTACTCGTTCTATTTGTGAGTGGAATAGGAAAGGTAATGAATAGTAGTGGTACAGTATACCCTCCGCCACGCACCTTACGGTGGATTGCGGAGTATGTACGTAAATGTACAGCTGTTGGGAAATGTCAATAAACGCTTCTTGTGGAATCGCTTGAAGCACTGACGTCACACATTGTTGGATCTCCGCAACCACTCAAACACACGCTTTTTACTCACTGCTTTACCATACACTTGCACTAACATCGCATGGGTCTTCACCGCCGGCCGTTCGCCGTCGGGCGTTCGAGTCCTCCCTCGGGCATGGGGGTTTGTGTTGTCATTAGCTTAAGTTAGTTTAAGTTAGTTTAAGTAGTTTGTAAGCCTAGGGACTGATGACTAACGTAGTTAAGTCCCTTAGATTTACAAACATTTGATTTTTTTCTCCACCGCCGTTTTGCCTAAACAAAACTTGATGTTAACGCGTTGTTCCATTCCCCAACATTTAGCGCTCCATGTTGCAATGACGCGAGTTCTCACACTGACCCTGTTAGCTGGGTCACAGCGTGTACCACCGCTTCACTGCAGGGCTTTGCAGGAGAGGGGGCTCTTGTTGAGATGTCTCTCAATGTGTATGCACGGCACCTCATTCTCGCTAGTACGGTTTGTAAAATATGGGACCATTCACCGAACTTTTTAGACGCACCATCTATTTTGGTAGAGCCAAGCTGTTAGTTAAACAACTGTAGCGATCCACCTTCTTCAGGTGGGTGCTATCAATAGATCTAAGACTATCTTTTGCGTAAGAGAGACACAGCTATGGAAGACAGAGAGTCAAGAGCACTCACATGTGTTAATTCATCGTCGACGTCAAATGCCTGATAGTTCAACCACTCGTTTTCGCCGGTAACATCGAGAAGAGACGTTGCAATTAGGGCCGAACTCGATGCCTTAATAATTTGTGGGGCTATGAAATACAACTATTTACGATCATTTGAATAAAATATAGATGTCACTCTTAAGCTCATTTATGGAGTACAGGGGAAATCAACCAGTCTGCGAAGGAGAATACGTAAAATAAATAAAATATAAAATAAGATAAAAGCTGTCGTGAGATGTCGAATTAGTACGGTTGCGGGCATCCATTTTGGTGAAGAGTAAAAAATGTTCAAAAGTTTGTAAATTTATGGGTCTTAACTTCTCTGGTCATGAGTACCTAGGCTTACAAACAACTTCAACTAAGTTATGCTAAGGACAACAAATACACCCATGCACAAGGGAGCACTCGGACCTCCGACTCGCAAGCAACGGCGCGTTCCTCAGCTAGACCAAGTGGAACGCGGTGAAGAATCTTCGGGCCGCATCTGGAAACTTCTCCGAGAGGTAATTTTCGTTTAGAGTTCGGTGAATGTCGGCCGTTCTGGTCTAACAGGAACTTCCACACTATACTTCACCGAGCGAGGTGGCGCAGTGGTAACACACTGGACTCGCATTCGGAAGGATGGTGGTTCAAATCCACCTCCAGCCATCCAGATTTAGGTTTTCCGTGATTTCCCTAAATCACTCCAGGCAAATTCCGGGATGTTTCCTTTCAAAGGGCACGGCCGATTTCCTCCCCCATCCTTCCCCAAAAATCCGAGCGTAAGCTCCGTCTCTAATGACCACGCTGTCGACAGGACGTAAAACCCTAAGCTTCTTTCCTTCACACTATACTTCAAGCACCTATTTGGAGCACCTGAATTTGTTTAATGATGGATGTGTAGGATGTGCCCTATGTCACACAGGGTGGTAGGTTCCATCATGGCTTTGTAAAGACGTAATTTCGTGCGAGAGTTAAGATCATTAATCGAAACATGGGGAGGAGGGCACTAAGCATCTTCTGTATTGCACACTTCTTTGAACGTGTGTGCGCGTTAAGTTCTTTATCAAGCCACACTCGTAGGTATCTGGTAGAAGTTTGCCATGGCACCGTAGATCGTCAGTTCAAATTCAAATTTTCAAATGTTTATAAAGCTTATGCGACTTAACTGCGGGGGTCATCAATCCCTAAACTTACAAACTGCCTTATACTAAAGACAACACAAACATCCATGCCCGAAGGGGGGATTTGAACCCCCTATGGGGATCGTCAGTTCGTCCAATATGGGCATCTCTTCGGTGATCAGAAGTGTTGTCGTGTTGCCGGCGTTCACGATAATGTTACTTAATTGAGACCAAGTTTCTAGTCGACCTAGCTGGCGCTGAATCCGTGCTATCATTTGAGAGACAATGTCAAGAACGCCGTATCGTCCGCGAATAAACTAGTTTGAGCGTTTTGCTCCACTGGTAGGTGATTAATGTACAGATATAAAAGGGTCGGGGATTACACAGATTCTTGTAGTATGCCGGCTTCGGAGATGTTTGTCCCTGATTTCTTCCCGTCTAATTAAACGACAAACGTGCAATCTTGAATGTAGAAATCCAAAATTTTAATATAAAAATTTAATAAATTTACCAGGTTTCAACAACTACTTCCGGAGTCTTCAAGTATTGATAAAATTATTGCCTAGAGTGGATTACAAATGACATATTAGAAAAGCGTTAGATGAAAATATTTTATTTGTAAAGAAATATATATATAATATAATATAATATAAATAAAATATATAAAAATATATGAGTTAATCTACAGAACGTCGTGCTCAAGTTACATAAAATTAACATCAGTTGGTAAATAAGAAAACATTGAATACTAGGCAATGTAATCTGACTCATAAAATGTTAATAACTAAACACGGCTAGCCGCTAAGGACAATCCACTATGGGTTAAGTCTTTCCCCCGTTTGGGAATAGGGACAACCTTTGCGGTGATACAAGCAATAAGAAAGTATCTGTAGCGTCCCCTGGATAAACGGTGTTAATAGTGTTGAACTCTAATCAAAAACATAACCACAGTGATCTCAAAGATATAAGCAAAGACTTGTACTGACTGCTTTTTTTTTTTTTACAACAAAGAAAATTTAATATCGATGTGAATGTTGTCTCAGCTATTTTTTCGAGCACCATTTAAACAATTGTACAATGTGTAATCCTTTTTGTCTTGTCTTGTTGTTGTATGTGTCTTATGTTTTGAAAGGACGATATTATTATAATTTTGCGAGAGTCGCTGGTAGAGTGTTTTTCGTCACGAATAGTAATCAAGGTCTGTTAAATGATTGTAAAATGACACCTTTGATCTAAAATAGATATATTAAACACTATATCCTGTTCTGCACAGTAACAGTACCCATACAAATATTTTAAGCATTTTCAGGATTTCAGCTCCAGTTGCAGCGTCGCCATCAACGGCCGCTGAACTGCAGTCACCGGCTGCCATTTCATTGTTAATTCTAGTTAAAAATGATTAAATGATTCGGGCACGGGTGTTGAAATAAAATAGGACTTTTAAGAATTATTTTTCAACTTGACGACGATCCTGGACGGTCTTCGAATAAATTGTAATGATTCCGATCTTAATAAAATTAATATAAGTAGGTCTACGGACGAAATAGAAGGGACTCATAGAAGTGGTTTTTTTTTTTTTTTTTTTTTTTTTTTTTTTTTTTTTTTTTTTTTTTTTTTGCATTCTAGCGTAGGACAGATCTTGAGTTAACAGCAGTAATATAACTGAAAGGCAATTTTCATGCATCAAAAAATTTAGCAGACTGAGACTAGCTACTGATTAGTGAAACTATTAATTTACTTTTTTAATATAATGTTTCGTCAACTTTTTAAGTAATAGTTACGAAAAAGTATAGCCTTTAAATATTTTTATTAAAATCAGTTCTTTGGCTAACGCAATCTTTTCGCAATAAAAAAGTCATAACTTAATACAGAATATAATAGTTCAGAAAATTTCAGGAAAGTAGCAGTACAGCATAATTAGTCTTTTTAAATTTTAATTACTATGGACGCCACATAGGCGATGACCAGCTGATAAACATGCGGATTTAAAGGACTATTGGTTTCCGTGACAGGCGCCTGCGCTGCTGGTTGCCTACGTAGTCGGGTCCTGGAGAACTGTTGTTGGTCGTTCTAATGAATTGCCGCATCTCACGTAACGTTGTTCGATGTGGGTGCTCTCTCGGCGGTCAGTTCCGAACACCCGACACTATTGCCGGTCCCGGACCACAGAGCGTGGCGTGGCGCTGCCGTCAACGGACCAGCTAGCTGCACATTGGCATCAATACTGGACACGTTCCTCACTGGCTTCAATGTCAGGGAGCACCTGATGAAGATCGCCACTTACGCAATCCAAATATCGTGAAAGTACAACGCAAATCACCGCTAGAAAGCCGATTTTACAAGATGACAGAACTTGAAAATAGGGAAGAAAGTGTGTGAAGTGCTACGTACCGGCGACCTTCTGCATGATGCCCTTCTCGTAGTAGTAGCGCAGCGACCTGCTCAGCTTGTCGTAGTTCATGGCGGGCCGGTTCTTCTGCACGCCCCACCGACGCGCCACCTGCAGGCAGTCGACAAGTGGCGAACAATGTTTCTGTTTCTTGCAGAAGGAGAAGTGGACACACATTAAATCAGAAAAAAAGATGCTCAAATGGCTGTGAACCTAAGGGACAAACTGCTGAGGTCATCGGTCCCTAGACTTACAAACTACTTAACTAACTTATTCTAAGGACAACATACTCCCCCCCCCCCCGCAGACACTCACACTTGCCCAAATCATGACTCGAACCTCCGACAGGAAGGGCCGTGCAATTCGTGACAAGGCGACCTTAGGCCTCACGGCCTTTCTGCGCGGCTTAAATCAGAGTATTAAATTCCAATCCGTAAAATACAGTGTGAGTCAAGTACAAGATTCGAAGGGTGTGAGGAAACACAATGGCGTCTCGTATGGAGTGTCAGTTGGCAATAGGTTGGGGGACATTTTAAATCACTGGTGTATGAGGTAAAACTCAACCCCACATAGCTCATCTTAGGCGGCCTATTGTTGGGGGGGAGGGGAGGGAGGATGCATCTAAAAGAGGACTACGATTGTGTTTCCAGCGCAGTGGAGTCAGAGCACATAATGCTCACAGTGACACGTGTCCTAATATTAACAGCTCATAACTCTCATGCAAATGAAGATATCTGAAAACAGATTTCACACATGCAATCCTAAGAAAGAGGCCATTCAGAATAATGTGCCACATAACCTCCTTCCCGTATGAAAAACGGTAAATCAGATCCAACATAGCAGATTTCTAGATGGCAAGCTACTACCAGATGCGTTAACAACTTCAGACACCCGATACCAAGCTCCATTATGAGTCCTCACTTTGCATGATCTATCGCATATTGCAAGATATTGCTACTACCCTTGCAACCTACCCCACTGTCGCAGAGGTTTCTTTCCCTTGGCTCTTGCCTTGGCACTTTTTTCCCCAATGCCCTTACAAACCTACCCTTCGTTTACCTTTAGACCACTACTATCTACAGATGCACCGTATAATGAGTGATCGTGCCCACACGTATGGGTAACATCGCCCGTGATCCACCATAACAGAACTAACCAAATACGGAGGTGACAGTAGAACTTTTGGTCACCACGTTGGTGTGCGCGTGGTGGGGCCTCATTCTTTGGCAAAATGACTTCCATATGGATGTGCCTCGCTCTGTAGATGTTCCAGGTATGCTGAGTCTTCACTGAAATGTGTAATAAGGCTACAGTAAACAAATCCACCATCACACAGGTTGTTCGAGAAGCCAAACAATGTGGCAGACCGTGTAGTGGGACCAAATGAAATGAAATGTCTCTAAATCTATCGGACCAAATTGCGTGGTCATCAGTCCGTAGCTTACAAACTACTTAAACTTAGGTAAACTAACCTACGGACAAACACACACACACACACCCGTGCCCGAGGTAGGACTCGAACCTCCACGGCGAGCAACCGCGCGCTCCGCAGCGAGGTGCTTTAGACCGCTCGGCTACTCCACCGCGGCTGGGACGAAATATTATCCCTGCTACTGCCTTAAAACAGCTCAGTTTTTCAAGTAAAATCATATTTATTTATGTTGTTGTTGATGATTTTTAATGTTAATGATTGTTATTACATTATTCCTAATACAATAGGTGTTGTTTTCTTAAGTTTCCTGTACGATGACAACTGTGCAACCCACGAGAATAACATTTTCTCTGCCGCTGCCATAAATTCTACGTCGCGGGTCGACAGCTACGGAGCTTGTTAAGGGACGCCGTTGCCAACCGTCATAATCGAATAAACAACAAAAAAGAATTCTTAGTATTACTACAAAAGTTTTGCTAGTTATGTGTATCACAAATAGTTTCATTTAATATCCTGAGTCTCTACAAGAATGATCTAAGACTGTGTATATTGAATTATACTGATTTTTGTGAAGGGAAATAAAACTGAAATTTTTACTTCAAGGATCATTGTGTTGAAGAGAGTCATTTCAGCCATTAAGACACCTGAAATTTTAAATATTATGCTGAATTATATTTTTCAAGATTAATGCCGTATTTATTCAAGACATTATACAGTTTTAGGGATTCATCATCAGTTTACATAATGTGGAAACTGTGTGTTCAAGTTTGTGAATCGATATCTTATTTTAAAACTGATTCATAAGGTATATCTCTGGTTTATAAAACAACGGAGAATTTACCTTGTAAAATTTTGAAAAAAGATTTAAGAAATAGTAAATCACAGTTTGATTTATCTTGACAGTTCAGATGAAATCCACATTCCTATTTCGTACAAGAACCTTCTTCCTTCTTCAGTTAGTTATATGTATAATTTTGAACAAAATTTAATATTTCGTTTGTGTACGGACGGCGTGGTGACGAAATCGCACATGATCAATAGCGGTCACTCACAATTACTAGCGATCCATATAACAGACGTCGTCTCGGCGCAACCCGAAAAAAGTAATGATACCAATAAAAATGTGTGACGAATGAATTGGTAGTGCTGCCT
Source organism: Locusta migratoria (assembly GCA_026315105.1). Taxonomy (NCBI): domain Eukaryota; kingdom Metazoa; phylum Arthropoda; class Insecta; order Orthoptera; family Acrididae; genus Locusta; species Locusta migratoria. Next base: position 500,437,679 of record CM048744.1, on the reverse strand, counting down.
AAAAACTGGTTAGGTCGCAAAACGTTTTATTGCAGGTCACACTTCATGTATAGTGCAACTTCAATGACGCGTTTCGGATTAACCATAATCAGATTTGTAACTCTTTTGTGTCATAGTCGCAAATATGCAAGTACATAGATTTAAAAATTTGTTATTTACACACATGTATGCAGACTATATGCAGGCAATATGTAGTCTGCATTCATTTCATCATGGTCGCCTGCCTCTTCCACGGCGTCATGTCGCATTTATAATATGGGTGACGTTCAAAATGCATTTTCTTTGTGTCCGACGAAGACTGTGCAACACATGGTTAGCAAGTGTGGTCTTTCTATTCTTAGTGCTCATGTTGCTTTGCGGAAGTGCTTGCCCGGAAACAAACTTGTAACAGTTTATCAGTGATGAATGTCATTTGCAACGCTAATTGGGAAATAAACTAGTGATTGTTTTCGGTTCCAAAAGCCTTGTTTCACGTGCTGTATATATATAAACGAACATAATTCATGCATTTAAACTACGGAAAATCCATACGAGATTTACGAGTTCTATCCGCTCGCAACTGAACGAGTCGCTCTCGGATCTTGCTGGACGGCAGTTCGAACTCACCTCCGGCAAATATCAGGATGCGTGCTTTTAAAGAGATCAGTCGAATCACTTTTTTCCCTTAACCAAAAACAATTCGAGCTCCTGCTCCTTCTCCCTCGTAAACGCTAATATCCCATTTCTTCACTGTTTCTGCTGGCACAAAAAGTGGATGTTTAGTGAATTTTTCAGAAGACAAACATTTGCACATTCTTTAACTGCATAGTGAAAACTAGTGTGCATACGGATGCTACAATAGTTTGTAATCAGCATGCCTGAAGAATAACTACAGTCCATACGGTTTTAGGTAGACAACAAACACTGTGCTCATATACCTGACATTGTCATGAGGACCTCGGCTTAGTGTTTCCACGGTTAAGTGATTTCATCTGAATTTACGTCAACATACAAATGATTACTCAGGAAAACAGACATAAATGCCTGAAAGACGATTCGTAGAACCACTTTGAAACTACTTCTCTACCGATCCACTTTTTAACAACTCGTGCAGAAAACGAACCCTTTCTCCGTGGCGAGCTCATATTTTGTCTTATTTTATTAAGATGGTAATTTCTCCCTATGTAGGTGGGGGACAGCAAAAATATTTTCACTTTCGGAGGAGAAAACTGACGAATGAAACTTCGTGAAAACGTCTTGCCGCAACGAAACGCTCCTATGTTAATGGCTGCCACTGGTTTATCATTTTCCCCCTTTATCGCGTTAATACAAAAGGAGCTAGGTCTCATTGAAGTTTTCCAATCATACATCAATCCTGTGTGGTAAGTATTATATACTGCGCAGTCAAAGATAGTGTCGGTATTCTTTTTAGTAGATTTATCGCATGTTCAAGTGTTCTTACAATAATACGAATCTTTGTTTCGGCTAACTACGAGTATTCAGCTTATAGCTATTTCGTTGTTTGTTATACATTTAGTGAGCATCCTATTACAGAATGACTTCACACAACGTGTTTGGGGATCAATATATATTAGAATGCTGGAAAAAATTGCAATACCCTCAAATAAGAGTGTCCAGTGACACGAGTATAATACGTGCTAGTGTAGTGTTACGAGTATAATTGGTCACGGTCATCGATTATGCTACACCTATATAATCTACATCTACATAAATACTCTGCAAGTCACATTGAAGAGCATGGAAAAGGGGTTCGTCGGACCACTTTCATGAATTTTCTCTACAGTTCCATTCTCTAATAGCTCGCGGGAGGAAGAAACACCGCCACGGTGGATTAGCCGAGCGGTCTAAAGCGTCTCCCTGCGGAGCGCGCGGTTGCTCGTCTTGGAGGTTCGAGTCCTCCCTGGGGCATGGGTGTGTGTGTTGTTCTTAGGTTACTTTACCTAGGTTTAAGTAGTTTGTAAGCTACGGACTGATGACCACACAGTTTGGTCCGATAGATTTACAAACATTTGAACATTTGAAGAAACACCTATGAAGGAGTGCTAATAAAATATGTTCGCATTAGGAAGAGAAAGTTGGTGAAAGAAATTTCGCGAATAGATCTCGTCGCAACGAATAACGCCGTTACTTTAATGATTTTCACCCCAATTCGAGCATCATTTCCGAAACACTCTTCCTCATATGTTGCGATAATACAACACGAGCTGCCCTTCTCTAAACTTTTACTAAATCGTCTGTCAGTCCTACTTGGTGGTTATCCGCAAATACGCAATAATATTCTAGATTGGGACTCACAAGTGTTTGTAGGCTTTTTCTTTAATAGAACTGTTTCATCTTCTAAGTGTTCTACCAACGAAACGTAGTCTTTGGTTCGCTTTCTCTACAATATTTTCTATGTGTTCTTTCCAATGTAAGTTGTTCGTAATTGTTACTCCTGGGCATATAGTTGAATTTATAGCCTCTAGCTTTGACTGATTTATCGTGGGAATGAAGTTTATTGGATTTCCTTTAGTGGTCAAATGGATGACTTTACACTTTTCACTAGTAAGGGCCTGTAGATTTGACTGATTTAGCGTATAAATTAACGGATTTCTTTTAGAGGTTATATGGATAACTTTACACTTTTCACTATTAAGGGTCAATTGCCATTTTTTGCACCATACCGATATCTTGTACAAATCATTTTGCAGTTGCTTTTGATCTTCAGATGACTTTACTAACCGGTAAATGACAGCATCATCCGCGGCGTCACTCAGTTGGCCTACTTGTGCACCCTCACGTAATAGCTCTTCTGAGTAAGGAGGTGAACAGCGTTTGAAAAATTCATCATAGAGCACCACCGTTCCGTTTGAACGGATCTGATGTTGGTTATGTAGGAAGCTAGATGGAGCTACCGACAGACTGTGTACATGTTGGGCATTCTGTGGAACATTCCCACACATGTATACCAGCTTCTCGGGGTCGGGTAGTAACCGCGCACGATAAGATGGACAAATTGTTCGACCCAACATCATCCATGGACTAAATCTGATCACGTGTTGTCCCTGCTGCGTCATCTGAGCCCATCAGGAACCATCTGCTTCCAGCAATATTAAAGTCACTCCTGCGTCTAGTGAGGTTACCATTTACATTACCAATCATGCCTTCTCTGGTGTCACGAAAGCTGTTTTCAGTGATAAAAGTACTTGAGTGATGGATATACGCGCTTATGCTGCAGATTTAGCGACCTTTCTATTCCAGAGTGCATCGCCCATCCCAGACCTCATAGTAGGGATCTATCTGTTACGACTGGTGGTCACGGGTGGTGATTGTGCAGGATGAAGGAACCAGTGACCGCTATGTTACACAAGATGTATCCCCGTAATACTGCTATTTCTCGACAAGAAGATGATGTACTTTTAAAACAGGACAACCCCCGTCCTCCTAGTGATGCAATGTGTTGTGTTGGATAATTACTATCCTAGATAACAAGATCACTAGCTGAACACGTGTGGGACATGAAGAAGTGCGAACTTACTCGTTGTCCAGGACTTGCAAGAGTCAGCCCCGAATTGAAGCACTGGGATCAAGAAACTTGCGACAAATTACCACGGGACGGCATCCGGCACGTTTGTTTTCGTTTTTCTGACTCGATACACGCCTGTTTTGCCTACAGAGTGGGAGATACTGTGTAATCCTGTCACTCTTTGGTTATCGTTTTCTGTGACTTGTGTCTTTCACTTCGTCTAAATTTATTATCATACATTTTTCCAATTATGAATTACATGTCTCTTGTTAAAATGAATTTGTTCTTGGAAAGGTTGCACTTTTTTTCGGAAATATATATATTTTCTATTAATGCAACTGGCACGATTCTCTTATATTGACCATACATTTGTAGTTAAAGTTAGAACACGTGTACTATATGAGAAGTAAATAATAATAATAATTACTTGTGTAATACATCAACATTACATAATTAGTAATTCGCCTATATATATATATATATATATATATATATATATATATATATATATATATATATATATATATATATATATATATAATGTCGAAAATGAGAAATGACATCTGTTACATCTATACTGGGAATATGAAAACGAATCGGGAGAAGAATATATTGGTTCTGAAAAAAAGTAAGAAACGGCTGGGTGAGTTAAACAGATAAAACAGGGAAAACAGAAATCGAGATGAAGAGTGCATGAGAAGTGCTGAAAAAATCCCAGAAATAATAGTCCCTTGTTGGAATATCAGTGTATTTAAGAACTAAGTATGAATGTCCACTTCAGTGAAGCATATTTTTGGTAAGACACAGGTTACCCGGTATCTTCCTCCATAGTCGTAAGGTTGAAGGGAAGAATGAGATGGAGAAACCATAGTGATACGCACAAACTCTTGATGAATTTTATTTTGTGTTGTTATGGAATGATGATAGAACAAGCATGAGTAATTCTGTGTGAAGGGCGTTAAATAATTGCCTATGGGTACCTTAACTCATGGCCGACTGGAAACATCGTAAATGAATATCATTTATTCATTAAAAGCGAGTCTGATAAATTGGACTGATTCGGGAAAATGTATTTTACACTGCCTTTATTGATATTTAAGTTATTAATAAATGCAAATATAACATCATATAAACTGGATTATTTCATAAACTCCTATTCCATTGTGTATAGAATTGCAATATTGTCATCAATTCGAATCCACTGTTTACACGCCTGAGCAGCGAAATAATAGAGAATATTGTTTTTAGTGCTATGTGCCACCAGTTATTTCGGACCACTACAAAGATTCCACCGTTTAAACGCTCAAATTGAAGAAGACAGCCTAACGTAACCGAAGTAATTACATATCACATTTGTTACGTTGCCAATATCTAAAGTGGCTGGTAATATCATATACTGCGTCTTTTTTTGGCGAATAGGCAAAATTTAAACTTTCATTTGAGAAGGTAACTATGCGTAACTTTGTAAGCACAAAAATAGTATTTAAAAATTTGACCATTTTTATCATTATGAGTTTTATATGATCATGTTTCTTGGTGGTTAGAAACTATAGTTTCATTGTCCTCAGAAATAAATGGCTTCATGTATTTCCGCTATGTTTAGTGGATTCCAGCCAAAATGTCTGCTAGGGAAGTCGGAGCATAGGTAAGCTGCGCACACGGAGATCGCGTGTTAGCTTCTCATCTCTCGCTTGCGACATTAAATATTAGAAAGATTTGAACGTGTATACGACCATTGTAAAGTAAAATACGATGTATGTGCATTTAAGCGTCGAACATATGAAAATTAATGTGCAATTACTAACGTACGACTGAACGCTGGGCATTTAGTGAACTGCTGATAGTCTGAGTGCAAGAATGCCGGCAGAAAAGGTAAGTAATAACTTGATTCATAGTTCCTCCGCTCATTAACGTCATACATAAGGCCGGCCGCGGTGGCCGAGGGGACTACGGTCGGGGATTCGAATCCCCCCTCGGGCATGGATATTTGTGCCGTCCTTAGTATTAGCTAGTTTGTAAGTTTAGGGACTGATGACCCCGTAGTTAAGTCCCATAAGCTATACAAACATTTGAACATTTCATACACAAGATGAGGTGTTGTTTTGGCCTGGGTTACTTTACACAGGCTTCACATAAACTCAAAGACGGTGCGCATAGCAGTAGTTCAAAGTAGCTTCGTCTAACAGGAACGACATCACTAGTGATCTCTATACAACCTGGACGTATATCTCTGGTATCTAAGCATAGAACTGCAGCGTGTCTGTACATTGATATGTTTTCAAAGTAATTTTGCTTTGTCAGTTTGGCAGATGGTACGTGACGAAAATTGCTTGCTTACTTCTTGTTTTGAAATCTATGTCAATATACGACGTAATAGGCAATGGAATCTAAATGTAGTTTTATTTCTTGTTCTAGCAACATTTTTTAGAATCCTCGCTTGAATTTGGCAAGAAATAAAATATGAACATCTATGACTGGCACGCTCAGACAGCTGAAGTTGAACATCCAGGTAGTATACAGATCAGTGGACAGTACGAGTCCCAAGTAATATTAACAGGAACCTTTCTCGACTCTCTTCACCTAGGATTCTATAGAAGCAATTGACTAATTTACATGTACGTGTGGCCTACGAACGAACTGTGGAGAAATTCATACACAAGGCAGCTTCTGATGTTCGCCTGCAGCATCACGTATAGGCAACCCACTGGCCTACAGTGTAGTGCAGGTGTTCGCCTGGTCTGGCTTTCTTACCGCACCTCGGTGTCCACAGTTAGTCTTCTGCTGCTTGACATACTGCTCAATTTCTCATCGAGTCAGTCAACAGACGGAACATTTCATCAGTCGAGTCTCTAGCTGTTTAGTCTGGGACATATTTAATACATGCAATATTAAGGACATAAAAAATTATTTGTGACAGTCGTTATCTAGAAGCAGGTGATAAGAGGGGACGAGCTCATATATTTACAGAATACGGGCACTGTGACGCTGTGCCCATGATATTGTTTTATTGTTAAAAAAATTAAATTAAAAAAAACCAGTCTAGGCCACGTCTTGGCCGTTTTAGTACTGGTTCTTGCCGACTTTGACGATATCAACGATAATACAGTTCCTTGAGACAATATTGTCTCGTCATACCAAAGGTATTAAATATAAGAATAAACACTGAATTAAAATTTCTGCTGCGGCCGGGATTCGAACCCGGGACCTCCTGTTTACTAGACAGGTGGTTTAGACTGCTCAGCACAAATTTTAATTCAATGCCTGTCCTTATATTTAATGCCTTTGGCATGATGAGACAATGATGTCTCAAGGAACTGTATCATTGTTATATTCATATCTCCTCAGCCTCAGGAACAAGGCAGGATTGTTCCCATTCACGTACTTTGCTAGGGTGCTATTCCAATATAGGAGTGCCCTGGCAATTTGATACGTATTTCACAGGGAACATGAGACAGAATTAAAGTATGTGGTGTGGAGGGAGATGTGCTTTAAGACAATCCGTGCAGTCGCTTTGCCCATAACGCTGTGTTAGCTAAGCGGTCTAAAGCGCAGGAGGTGCCGGGTTCGAATCCTGGCCCCAGCACAAATTTTAATTCAGTGCCTCTCCTTATGTTATTGTACTGGTGAAACACCGAATACAACTTTAAGTTGTACTGCACGAGATCAGCGATGCCAACGCCGCCTATTCCTGTGATGTCAGGTACCGTAACTTACTTTAGGAATCGCAGCCGCATACCTCGTTGTCATAATACACATGGGAGCCGTAAACAGTGTTTGCGAATTGTGGCAAATTACGCGCCAAAACTAGGCGAACGAGCTGGTGGCTTAGACTGACACGTGAGGCAGCGAGGGCGAGAAGTTGGCGGGCGCTGTCCCGCAGGACGTGTCAAGATGGGGCTGGCTGCCAAGTTGGGGTGTAGTTGCGCGATCGATAGCCATTAAGAGAGTGGCAAGTGCGGACCGACTGAACAGAACGCCGCCCACGCCGCCCACGCCGCCCACGCCGCACACGCCGCCTCTGGATGCGCCACTCGGCGGCCGCGGCCCTCCACACAGGCGGCGCGCTGCCTTTGTACAAACTTACTCCTCACTGAGAAAAATTCTCTCCCGTAATTGCTTTTACTTACAACATAGGAAATGAGTCAACAAAGAAGAATAAGTCAGAAGAAATAAAATCAAGGCATGTTTGTATTCTAGCAAAGAGGAAGTAGCACATTACCAACCAAGTCAGAACGCATGTAAAAACAAAAATGGTGAATAAAAGGTATTACCGAGAAAGAATATTTTGAAGCTATGCTCATTACCAACTCTGGTCTGTGATCAAGAGATAGGGGTAAACAGGAGGAATATAATGAGGCCAGAGAAGATGGAAGAAGCAAGAAGTTCAACAGTGCTGGATATGGAGTCGATGATAGTAGTTATATAGTTCCAACTTTCTGACGCAATTCCAGGACACCGGTGTCATATTACAGTTCCACGTGTCAAGGCGAGGGGAGAGGAGGGGGAGAGGTCATTCTGGGAATGCTGATTCAAGATCACCTGTCAACGGGAGAGGAGGGTCGACCCTTCAACACAATTACCCTGCGATTAGAGTACATTAGATTACATTAGTGCTTGATCCGTAGATCATGAATACGACATTTTTAATGATGTGGAACATATCAGTTTAATAAAAAATTTCTTTACATGATGTTTGAAGGCATGCATTCTTCTATTTTTTTAATTATTAATTTATATCTAATAATTCATTTACTGACTGGAATGAGTTGCCATTAAAAAGTCTTTTAATTTCTTTTTAAATGGTATTTGGATATCAGGCAGACTTTTTTTTGCTATTTGACAAGTGTCCGAAGACTTGTGGCAGCATAATTAACTCATTTCTGGGTCAAAGTCAGGTTTAACATTGAATAGTGAAGATCTTCCTTTCTCCAACTGCCATAATTTTAGAAGGGTTGGGTTATTTATAACAAATTCCATATATATCCTTAAATAAATTAATGCAGAATGAACTTGGGAGGGCACCAGTAATTATTTCGATTACACGCTTTTGTGCGTTATATACTTTTTCACTCAGTTAAAAAAAATGTTCAAATGTTTGTAATTCTGTTGGACCAAACTGCTTAAACTAAGGACAATACACACACACACACACACACACACACACACACACACACACACACACACACGCACGCACGCACGCACGCCTGAGGGAGGACCAGGATCTTCGGCGGGGATGGCCACCACGTCGTCCACAGCATGACGCCTTAGAACACACGGCCAGTTTACGCTCCTTTTACTCAGTGCTGAATTACCCCAAAATATTTTTTCATAGTTTCTTCGGGTTTGCTGCCGGATTTTGAAGTCGAACTGACCCATTATTTCGGCGGAACACCTGTCCGCCATCCTCAGGGGAACTGCTGCTGCTGGACTCGCCGACAACTGATGCCGAGGGCATGGAACGCCGTCCTATATAGGCCTGCGAGTGATGAAGGCGCATGCGCGGCCTGCCACAGGTACTGCACATAGACAGGTCTTGCGGCGCCGCCGGTGGCGGAAAGGCGGTGCTCGCGATATATCGCAGTCATGAGTTGTCTTCCAGCAATCTGGTGGGTTGCATAAAAGATCGATGTTTTTTCATGTGTGATAAAACCGGATTCCACGCCCTGCTAAGCGGAAAACGCTTGTCTCTATTAATTAAATTTTCAGACAGCCTGATTTCAATAGACTCTTTATACACATTGTCCCAAAAACCGGACGTGCTGGCCACAATACGAGTCTCATCGAACAACATCCTATGTTGCTCGTTTAGACAATGTTCCGCAACTGCTGACTTTTCGGGCTGTAGAAGTCTGATGTGACGGCGATGTTCCACACATCTGTCATGAACAGTGCGGATCGACCTGCCAATGCACGCCTTCCCACATTCACATGGAATCCTGTACACACCCTGTTTTCTAAGGCCCAAGTCGTCTTTAACGGATCCTAAAAGTGTCCTGATCTTGGGTGGTGGACGGAACACACTCTGGATGTTAAATTTCTTTAGGATTCTGCTAATTTTGTGAGATATGCCCCCTGCATACGGAATAAAAGCAACAGATCTTTCTTCCTCTTCATGTGCTTCCCGGGATGGTCCAAACTGCATAGCTCGAAGAATCTGCCTCTCGGAGTACCCATTTTCCTTAAACACAGATGTCAAGTGTGAAAGTTCCTGTGGTAGGCTTTCTGCATCGGAAACTGCATAAGCTCTGCGTACCAGAGTCTTAAGGACGCCACTGCGTTGGTGTGGTGGGTGGCAGCTTCTTGCATTGAGGTACAGATCTGTATGTGTGGGCTTCCGATGAACACTATGTCCCAGGGTACCATCCTGTTTCTTGTACACCATGACATCCAGGGACGGAAGCTTCCCATCGCTTTCAACCTCCATGGTGAATTTGATATTGGGATGGAGACAGTTGAAGTGGTCAAGAAATCGATTCAGAGAATCTCGTCCATGGGGCCACACAAAGAAAGTGTCATCAACATATCTCCAGAAACACTTTGGTTGCAGAGCCAAAGTTCTCAGTGCCATATCCTCAAAATCCTCCATAAACAAATTGGCAACTACTGGTGATAAAGGACTCCCCATAGCCACTCCGTCAGTCTGTTCAAAAAAGTGGTCATTAAATAAAAAATACGTGGATGTCAGCACATGACGACAAAGCTTGACCAAGTCATCATCCAGTTTTTCGCTAATCAGACACAGGGAATCTTCCAGTGGGACACGAGTGAACAGTGAAACCACATCGAAACTGACCAATAAGTCCGAGGACTCAAGCCTCAAAGATTGCAGTCGTCGAATAAAATCCACAGAATTGGAGATATGATGTTCACACTTGCCAACCAAGGGGCTAAGGATGGAAGTCAGATATTTTGCCAAATTATAGGTAGGTGCCCCGATTTTGCTAATAATTGGGCGTAAAGGAATGCCATCCTTATGTACCTTAGGCAATCCATATAGCCTTGGAGGAACAGCAGCTCCAGGATGAAGTTTCTTGCACAGGTCTTTTGACAACTTTCTCGATGCAGTTTCCGATGCAGAAAGCCTACCACAGGAACTTTCACACTTGACATCTGTGTTTAAGGAAAATGGGTACTCCGAGAGGCAGATTCTTCGAGCTATGCAGTTTGGACCATCCCGGGAAGCACATGAAGAGGAAGAAAGATCTGTTGCTTTTATTCCGTATGCAGGGGGCATATCTCACAAAATTAGCAGAATCCTAAAGAAATTTAACATCCAGAGTGTGTTCCGTCCACCACCTAAGATCAGGACACTTTTAGGATCCGTTAAAGACGACTTGGGCCTTAAAAAACAGGGTGTGAACAGGATTCCATGCGAATGTGGGAAGGCGTACATTGGCAGGTCGATCCGCACTGTTCATGACAGATGTGTGGAACATCGCCGTCACATCAGGCTTCTACAGCCCGAAAAGTCAGCAGTTGCGGAACATTGTCTTAACGAGCAACATAGGATGTTGTTCGATGAGACTCGTATTGTGGCCAGCACGTCCGGTTTTTGGGACAATGTGTATAAAGAGTCTATTGAAATCAGGCTGTCTGAAAATTTAATTAATAGAGACAAGCGTTTTCCGCTTAGCAGGGCGTGGAATCCGGTTTTATCACACATGAAAAAACATCGATCTTTTATGCAACCCACCAGATTGCTGGAAGACAACTCATGACTGCGATATATCGCGAGCACCGCCTTTCCGCCACCGGCGGCGCCGCAAGACCTGTCTATGTGCAGTACCTGTGGCAGGCCGCGCATGCGCCTTCATCACTCGCAGGCCTATATAGGACGGCGTTCCATGCCCTCGGCATCAGTTGTCGGCGAGTCCAGCAGCAGCAGTTCCCCTGAGGATGGCGGACAGGTGTTCCGCCGAAATAATGGGTCAGTTCGACTTCAAAATCCGGCAGTAAACCCGAAGAAACTATGAAGAACTATTACGCCGGGAAAGCCTACGAAACTATACCCCAAAATATGATTCCATATGAGAGAAGTGAATACAAACAGGAATAGCATACTAATTTACTGACACGACCATAATCAACATTTTCAAAATAGTAACCGTAATAGCATAAGTAGCTGAACTCAAACGATTCAACCAGAGCACCCCTCCCCATGCCCACAATCCTGCATATAATAATACACATGTCCAGTACGCGCACTATGACATGATCATAGGTGTTAAGGTACCCAGATCAATGTTTGCACTACTGACCACCAAATATTCGTTATTGGGTTGGTTGGGTACATATACATCCAACCCTTCCCCCGAAGCCACAGGCTTTGAGGCTGAGCAAATAACTACATTCCTTTGCTAGTCATATGAGTTCTTATGGAAATTTGCAATGAGTATACATCAAACTGTATAAATAATTAAAAACCAACATTTGCTTATAAAATGTAAATAACGAAATAGTAATATGCAACTACTGAGAAAGTGATTTTCCTTAAATTATATCGCAGTTATCCTAATAGAACGCGAAATAACGGGAATTATAGTGTAACCTCCCATTTGCTCACCTCTAACAACAGCTGGAAGCACTGAGGTACTAGCTTCCCAATCCTGTCAACAGATGCCAGCTGTGGCAAAATGTATCAAATACTGTAATGTTATTGCAACATTATGATCAATGCCGGTTACTAATGCTATCATTGAAATCCTGTAGCACGAGGTTTGTCCCAGATGAAATCCTAAACTACTCAACTGATCTTAATGAAATGTTGCATAGTGTGCGTGATTTGGTCCAACTTAAAAGATAGGGTACTTTTTATTTTAATTAATAACCTAAGTATTATTTTTATTGCATATTAATTGAGTTTATCTAGTCTGGGTAAATATCCAATAAATGGCGCTGTTTTTCGAGTTGAAGTCTGGGCTGGCGGCAAAGTGGAGAGCGAAACATCACGGGTTCGATACTTGCCGGGACCACAGGTTTTTTCACTATGAGTTTTAACTTAGCCATCAAATCTTAATGAAGTGAGGAATCACCAGGTTGCCCTTTCAACTATAGGCCCCGCTTTCCCCGGCTGGGAAACTGAGGCAGGTTAGGGACATGTAAGGCACTGAAGTGGCGTCCAATCGAAAGACTCCCACCAGGTCTGACCCACACGAAATTATTATTATACTCGATCCAGGACGTTTGTTTGATGCTACAATTAATTTCACATTACGCAATTTTTGACATTTACATATGGCAAAACCGTTTTAAAATTTTTCGTGTATTTCATTTTATTCTAATATTACTGTGTCTTTCCTCAATATATAAAAATCAACTGATCTGCGTCCGTCTCGCTAAAACTCAGAAATGGCTTCATCGACTTGAATAGTGTTTTGTTAAGTTTTATTCACTTTAATACTGCGGTGGTTTAAAAATAAACAGGGAAAACACAGAGGAACAGTTGAACAATCGAAAAAGTCTAAATTGGTGGTTTTGTAAGGGGGCATCGCCACTTAAGTTTCAGATTCGTATTTTATGCCGTACCATTCATACGACTGCGGTAAATGTTTGCACAGCTGAGCTGAGCTTAAATTTTGTGATGTGGTTTCTACCACTTATCCAATTTCATTTTTAGGGATGACCTGTTTTACGTTTTATGATGCATTTTATTCTCTGACGTAGCCTAGCTATAGTTTCTATTTAGTGTATGACCTGTTTACTTATATGTGGATATATTTTATCCATTGAATTTAGTCAGTTATTGTATTTTATGTATCACCTATTTCCTTTTACGAATGATATATATTATCCTCCGCTACAGTCATTGTACTATTTTGTTAACAACACGTCTGACCTGGTTTGTATATTGTTTCCACAAGTTGTTTTTTAAAGTTGCTATGTACACTGTATTTTGTAATACAGTTCTGAAAGGGTTCTTGGTTTTGTTAATAACACCCGGAGCTTGATTGTATTTTGCCACAAGTTTTTCTTTAGGTGTGACATGTATACTGTAGTTGAAATTTAGCCTTTCAATGGCTTCTTGTTTTTAAGGCTTTTGTGCAGGTGTATTTGGCCTCTTAATTTATGTTTTGCATCTATAATGTTATTGCATATTAATTGATACACATTAAGAGCTCTTTTATTGTATTACACTCTACCTAATTTTATTGTTATGTCATTTTATTATATATTTCATCTTATATTTATATATGAAAGTAACTTATTTACGAACTTTATATTTAAAAAAAAAAAAAAAAAAAAAAAAAAAAAAAAAAAAAAAAAAAAAAAAAAAAAAAAAAAAAAAAAAAAGGATGACACGCATACTTGTAAGTACGCTAGCGCCACCTTTCGGTTTTGTTTACTTTCAACCAGCTGTACGCGCCAAAATCAGTTTGACACATGACTTCTGTACGATCACACCTTCCAACACGTATGAATCTTTTATCTTTCTTATTCTCTATCACACTGTTGAGCTTGATATCTCAATGTGATGCAACTACGTTATTATTATTGTATCTTTTTGCTATTGTGAACCTACATGTACCTACATGTTACTTAAAATTTTTTTTTGTTCCCACAGTTTGCATTTGGAATTCCTAAACGCGTCGTGCATAATAAAGTATTTTGCGATCAAGACATATCTACAAATTTATTAAGTGCCATTGATGAAATTTTGAACACTTTATTTTTAAAACAATATCATTGTCTACAAAGGATTTAGTACGGCGCATGGCGGAGGGCATCTTTCTCCACTCATTGACGTCATTTGACCGATAACCATGATTTTGGCAGGTATTGTAATTTTTCAGTACAGGGGGAGGGAGGGGACGAACAGAAAGAGGGGACATGAGAAGATTAGTAAAGAGTGAGGGAGGTAATGACAGGTAGGGGAGGGAAGCAGGATGAGGAGGAGGAGGAGGAGGAGGAAGAAGAAGAGGAGGAGGAGAGGTAGGCGAGGTAGGTAGACAGGCAGGATGAAGAAGAGGGGAGGGAAGAGTACATGGACTGGAGTAAGTAAATACTGGGATAATGGCGAGATTTGAGGTAGCTAATACAACGTACAGTGAGAAGCCTCAGAGGTCAAAGCCGGAGAAAATACAGTGATCCGCGGTCACACGAAAGGAAGAGAAATTGAAAATCAGGAAAGGAAAATCCTAAGGAAAATACTTGGACCAGTCTTTGTGTACAGTGATCAGTGATGACTGTAATTTGAGACGTTGGCTCGGTCGTGCTCGCATTGAAAATACTGGTGGTACTAATATGTGTTACAGAGCTCCGAGTGGGCGATCGCGTACGGCAACTCAGCGGAAATGACACGGACACAGCCGTCACCTAAGTGTAGGGTATGACGAGAGCGTGGACAGGACGTCACTGCAAACTTCGGAAAACAATGTACAACATCTGATGACGGAAGCTTATAGCTCCAGAAAGCGGCCATAATAAAGAATTTTAAAGTGCTCTTGCGCAACCTAAGATTTCTAAGTTTGATACCATATTGGATCACTGTGCTCGCTTAATTCACATACTATTTCTTTTTGCAATTTTTGAAAAACATGATACAATCTCTCCAACGGCAGAAATCTCAGAAATGTATGTAATTTTATTGTACTTGTCTAAATCTCTAGTTTCACAATTGCAACGCGTAAGATAATAGACCAGCGTGCTGACGGAATGATTGGAACAGAAAATATTCAGTTTATCGTAATTTTTATAACGATAGTGTCTTAAATACTTGCTGGGTCGCACTGATAGTTGCTTTAGCCGCGTGCACACGCTTGTCGCAGCTTGGACACCCTTAACTACAGCAAAGAATCATAAGATAAACAGCTAACTTTGGTACACCAATACTACCCTTACAAGCCAAAACAACAGAATTTACAAACGACCACCGGTAACAATACAAATACCCACATCTGCTCAGTGCCATAGGAAGAGCGCTTCATTCTTTCAAAGAAGCAAGAGACGAAGTTCTGCAACATCTGAGACAGCCTGACCCCGACTGATGTTTTTACAGAGTTGTTTTCCTCAATTGCGGGCTGTATGCCATCGTTTAATAATATATTCCTCCTTCGAAGACATATCAAGAAACCAAAAAAATAATTTTAAAGATAAAATATTACTATTCTTAAACTGAAAATAAACAAATAGGTCATAGAACTACAACTCTTCTCTTCCGGCCAAATGAACCTATTCAATCGTTGAAAACGCCAATATTGGAGCGTGAATCTTTGACCAGCCACTCGTGCTGACGAAAGCTCAGAATAATCATCAGAAAAAAATAGGCCGATGAACCTAAGTCAGAAGCCAACAGGAAATGTGTTAGCTCAGTTTAGCTGCCAAGCCTTTTGTAGCAGCATTGTCCAATGTCCTCACGGGCTTGCGGAGTACGCGTAGCAGTACCGTGGAACGCAACATGTGACAGGGGTAGGAGGTGGTGTGTGTGTGTGCTGTGGGACTGACCTCCTCGGGCTCGACCAGCTTGAACTCCATGCCGCGGCCGGTCCAGGCGATGCAGGAGGCGTTGCCCGGGTCGTCGAGCAGCGCGACCAGGAACTGCCACAGCTGCAGCGAGCCGCGCCGCTGCGAGTACCCGCCTCCGCCCCCGCTGCCGCCCCCGCTGCCGCCCCCGCTTCCAGAAGCACCAGCTCGACCGCCGCTGCCGCCGCCACCGCCCGCCGTCTCCCAGCTGCTCGCCGGGGTCGCCGGTCGAGAACTCGTCGTACTCGACTTGTACTCTGCGTGCAAGAAAGCAAGAGCTTCTCACTACAAGCTTCGGTGTAGTTTTTAATGGAACGGTTTAGTGATGCACTTTTCCCTTCATTCTCCAATACACACGAATAAATATACGTACTGCTTCAAATACGGACATCCTACACAGATAATATTTTTGTCTTTTGTCTTTATACACAGAGTGTCTGTCTGTATGTGTGTGCGTATTGCATAAATCCATCAGGACGGTCGCCCTAAGGATCACGTACAACACACTGTTCACGAGATATGATTTCATAAACAATGACATTAGAGAAAAACTGCCGCATCGAACGATAATGTTGCACATTTCCTGCTAAACCAGTGGACCGATTTCAACCAAATTTCTGACACATATTCCTTACCATGATGTAACAATGCTGTCGGGGTGACACATACTTCAGGAGATGTTGTTGTTGTGTTGTGGTCTTCAGTCCGCAGGCTGGTTTGATGCAGCTCTCCACGCTACCCTGACCTGTGACCTTCATCTCAGAATACGTTCGGCATCCTACATCCTTTTGAATCTGCTTACTATATTCGTCCCTCGGTCTCCCTCTACGATTTTTACCCCACACGCTTCCTTAAGATATAAGATGAACATCAACAGAAGTAAAACGAAGGTAATGGAATGCAATGTCAGCAAATCAGGCGATGCGGAAGGAATTACATTAGGTAAATGTCCTTGATGTCTCAAAATGTGTCCAATCGATCCCTTTTCTTAGTATATGCCTGAAACTCCTTTTCTCCCCGATTCGCTTAAGGACCTCTTCGTTACTTACGAGATCTACGCATCTAATTTTTATCATTAGTCTGTAGTACCACATTTCAAAAGCTTCTATCATCTTTTTATCTGAATTTCTAATCGTCCACATTTCACTCCCATACAATGCTACACTCCAGACAAATGCTTTCAGAAAGGACTTCCTAACATTTAAATTAATATTGGATGTGAAAAAGTTTCGCATCTTTAGAAATGCTTCTTTCCCATAGCCATTCTGCATTTTATATCTTCTTTACTTCGGCCATCAGAAGTTATCTTGCTACCCAAATAACAAAATTCATGTACTACTTTTATTGTCTCATTACCTTCCGCATCGCCTGATTTGCTGACATTTCATTCCATTACCTTCGTTTTACTTCTGTTAATGTTCATCTTATATCTTCCTTTCAAGACACTGTCCATCCCATTCAATTGCTCTTCCAAATCGTTTGCTGTATCTGACAGAATTACTATGTCATCGGCAAACCGCAATGTTTTTATTTCTTCTACCTGCACTTTATTTCCCTCTCCAAATTTCTCCTTCCATTCCTTCATTGCCTACTCAATGTACAGGTTGAACAACATTGGCGAAAGGCTACAACCCTGTCTTACTCCCTTGCCAACCTCTGCGTCCCTTTCTTGCCCTTCGACTCTAATAACCGCTGTCTGGTTTTTGTATAGTCTGACTATAACTCTTCGCTCTCTATATTTTACCCCTGATTCATTCAGAATTTGGAACAGTGTATTCCAGTCGACATTCTCAAAAGCTTCCTCCAAATCGACAAACGGTAAAAACGTAGGTTTCCCTTTCCCTAGCCTGTCTTCTAAGATTAGTAGTAATGTGAATATTGCCTCCCGTGTTCCTACATTTCTCCTAAGCCCAAACTGATCTTCCCCAAGCTCGGATTCCACAAGTTTTTCCATTCGTCTGTAAATAATTCGTGTTAGTATTTTGCACCCATGACTTATTAAACTGATAGTCCTGTAATTTCCACACTTGTCCACACTTGCTTTCTATGGAATTGGAATTACTATATTCTTTTTGAAGTCGGAGGGTATTTCTCCTGTCTCATATTTCTTGCGTACCGGGTAGAACAATTTCTTCTTGACTGGCTCTCCTAACGATATCAGAAGTTCAGACGGCATATCGTCTATTCCAGAGGCCTTGTTTCGACTCGAATCTTTCAGTGCTCTGTCAAATTCTTCTCGCAGTATCATATCACCTGTCTCATTTTCCTTCACTTCGTCTTCATTTCTAGAATACTGCCTTCAAATTTATTTCCTTTGTATAGGCCCTCTATATATTCCTTCTACAGTTCAGCTTTCCCCTCTTTGCTTAGTACTGTTTTTCCGCCTGAGTTCGCCGGCCGCGGTGGCTGAGGGGACTGAGGCGCTCCAGTCACGGTCTGCACGGCCACTATGGTCGGGGGTTCGAATCCTCCCTCGGGCATGGATATTTGTGCCGTCCTTAGGATTAGCTAGTTGATAAGTAGTTTGCAAGTTTAGGGGCTGATGACCCCATAGTTAAGTCCCATAAGCTATACAAACATTATTTTTTTGTTTGTTTGTTAAGCTTATGGGACTTAACTACGGGGTCATCAGTCCCTAAACTTACAAACTACTTATGAACTACTTACGAACTAGGACGGCACAAATATCCATGCCCTAGGGGGATTCGAACCCCCGACCGTAGTGGCCGTGCTGACCGTGACTGGAGCGCCTCAGTCACCTCGGCCACCGCGGCCGTACAAACATTTGAACACTGATAGTTGGCAGTATCGGTTCATAGACTCCCGCAAGAGGCCGCGAACGTATGAACACTATCACCTCGATAAAAACTGATTGGCCGAAGCTTAGTTAAATAGTCAGTGCACACCGTCTGCAAGACAGTCATCGAGTCATCGGTGTGCTTTGATCCAGCAGCTAGTGCTCTATAATACTTTGTAGTATCTGAAGAATTGTGTAAGTATCTGCACTTAGAAACTGTCAATGGAAGTTTGAAGTTTTAACGCAAGATCTCTGGACTGTATCAGTCACATTGTACTTCCACAGCGGCAAAGTTGATTTTTTATTTATCTTTATATATAAAAATGAATCCCCAATTTCCCTTGGTCACCCCATAACTTGAGAAGGGCTCGACGGATTTGTGTGATCGTTTCCTTGTTGAGTTCATATCTTTCAGGAGAAGGTATGCTCGAAATAAAATTCTTGGGGAAAATGTCAGAATACTGGAAAATGTAAGAAAAAGTGAAAGTTCGTCTGTTTCCATTGCATAGAAAGCTATTAGTTTCGTTCCGCAGTTGATGAAATTTTGCACACATGGCCTTCATAAAAGAGGAAGATTACTTTCTGTATAAGATTTCGTTCGGTAATCAGTGTAGGATCACTTACTCCAGACTCACTAATGGATTTCGACAAAATCCACAGTTTTGGTATGATTCTGAAATTTTCATACAGATGACTTTCTAAAGCTCAGTGTCTACATAAAATTTCGTATGTTGCATGGAGGAGGGTACTTTACATACGAGAAGACAAAATCCATAGTTTTACTCCTATCTCAATGAATTTATCAACACGTGACCTTCAAGAGAAGAGGAGGGACACTGTCTACATGAATATTTGTATGGTAGATGGGAAAGGGTAACCTGCAACAAACTTTGATTGTTTTTAAGTGGGCACCATGAAAAATGAGAGACATGTATATGATTTTTTTATATCTTATGGGACTTAACTATGGGGTCATCAGTCCCTAAACTTACAAACTACTTATCAACTAGCTTATCCTAAGGACGGCACAAATATCCATGCCCGAGGGGGGATTCGAACCCCCGACCGTAGTGGCCGTGTAGACCGTGACTGAAGCGCCTCAGTCCCCTCGGCCACCGCGGCCGGCTATATATGAGTTCCTAGATATGGGGGACGAGGGGCCAAGATAAAGCAAGGAAGCAGGAAGTAGGACAGTAAGAAATGGGACGACAGAGGGGAAGGTGGAGCTGGAGAAAGAGATGGGAGAGGAAGAGACGGGCAGTGAGAAAAAGAGGATGGGAGAATAAGTAAATATCCGGCCAACCCCGAGCTTGTTTGTAAAAAAAGTTCTCATGTTAATGAACGTTGTGGGCTCTTTCTGATAAAGTGTACATACCTATGCGGCCTTATCAATAACATCCCGGCAAAATAAATATCGCCGCAAGGGCATGCATTGCCGGACCTTTCACCGAAACTCACGTTTACAATCGACGTTCTCTCTGTCTGACAATAAAACCAATGCTCTTCTCTCTGTTATTTCTCCTCCGCCTTTCCTTCTGTTATAAATCTTTATCTGCGTATTATTAAACTAATCTTTCCCCTCCATCTTCCACTCCTTCCTACAACATTTGCTGCTAGCCTCAATAAATAAAATGATTTCTGTATGTAATCAACGCCTGATGATGAGCAGAACATGCTCGAAACGCGTAGCTTTATTTTATATTAAGCATAAAGAAATAAAGTGACTGTTAGCAGTAATTACAAATATTATTAAAAAAACCACGTTGTATTGTAAACCTGACATGTGTGGTTTTATTTATCAAGTACAAATATAAACTGCATTTATATTTTTTTGTAATCTGTACTGCTTGAAACTTTTAATTATTCTAAATTTAGTATTACTAGTGTAATATTGGCAATAGAAAATGTGTAGAACGCCAGGTTAGGTGAGAGGGCCTGGATATCCTAATCTAGCCTTGTTAAATAATAAGTAAATTTTGAGATGTAATCTTACCCACCGAAAATTACAAGGGATCCGTCATAATTATTGGTTTTGACTAAAGGTGTCATTTCTTTTCCTCTTATTTCTTTCTGTTAGCTTCTGTACTAAACCGCAGCGGTTCTTTCTATGTATGGCACAAGATTTATTTACCGGGATTTGTTACTCGACGGTGACACATCACACGAAAGCCACTTTCGTCCTTACGTTGGAGCGAGGAAGCGTTGCACGATGAAAATGAGTCATTGCAAATAATGCGAGAAAGTGCAGACAGAGAGCGCGTCGCTTGGCCTACCTTGCGCTGCTGGCTTCTCCCTCAGGGCTGAGCACGTCACGGGGTAGCCCGGCTGCGCGCTGCCGAACCCTCCACCTGCAACAGCGACAGCGACACGCCTGTCCTCAGCTCTCACACAAACTCTCTCATCGTTACAAACCAGGCAGTAATCCGTTTACATTAATACAGCGGCATGTGAACTTCCAAAGCAATCAGCAAGTCCGCACAATAGAAAACGTGTTTAATTGTGTATGCAGTGTATGTTCTTTCGGACATGAACTAAAGAACAGACACTATACTTATAATTGTATGCATGCCGCAAATATGTAAATAAGAATTCCTGTGCTGATGCGATAATAATTCCGATACATTACAGGAAGACAGGTACTTGTATAGAGATGAGCATACTGCAGTGATAAGTCATTTCAGCCTCTTGATGTACAAGAAGAGAAATTCTACATACTAGAGGTTTCGGCAGACCGCTATCATGGATGATGGAACAAAGATGTACGAAAGGAGCGTTTTTCACACTGTATTCCGATTTGCGTAACGATGAAAACAAATTTTATTCATATTTTCGTATGCCTGTTCGTCCCTTTGACAAGCTTGTCTGTGGAATACAAGACCGCGTGACACTTGAAAACTTTCAAAGGATTCCTATTACTCCGACAGAACGAGCAGCAGTAACCATAGGCTAATAATAATACGTGGTACTGTCCAGATCCTAGGATTTTTATCTGTCGTTTTTCACTTCTTTCACCTCTGGCAGTGTTGCCGATGTGAAAAATATCGAGTAGCACCGTGGTTAGGAATCCGCGCTAAACTGTACGTCCCCCTGTAACTGTCTGGGTAAGTCAGTTCCAAACAGAGCCATGCCTAGTAAAGCACTGTGGTGTTTCAACCAATCTTCGGATTGTGACTGCTTTACCTTACTAAGTTGTGAGACTTCACGCCTGGAGGATAGGTACCCACACGACTCTGGTTGTTCCATACGCTGCCGCATTACAGGTGGCTGACTGTTATTTCAGTTACGGAGATTATATTAGCTTCGATTACTTGTTCGTTCTGTAGACCCATATTGACAAGATCGTCGTGGATGTGGAACATTCAGTATATCAATATACTGTTTTTCTTCTTCCAAACGTCGGATCATCGTCTGCACAACTGATGAGCTCACCACAAATAATCGCGCGATCATCACGTTGCTCTTGCGACAGGATTCGTGGCACGCTGTGCTGAGTAAGAAGAGACATGCTGAGGTCATTCGCCTAAATTTTACGTCAAGAACCATAGTGATCCTTGCCGATGCTGCGACAGCGTCTACCGATTGGGAGCGGTTAGCACGCGTCAACGTTCCAAATTCCTACATATTGTGTTCGGTTCGAACTGTTCGTGGCCGACCAGTACGTAAATATTCCAAAGTGTCACGTCCTTCCACATAACGCCGGTGTCGCCTAAACACAACAATGCGACTGAATGCATCCTCAGCGCACACCTGCTGCATCATTTCACACGTCTTGGTAGCGTTTTTGCCTAGTTTCTGGCAGAGCTTGATGTTTGCCCGCTGCTCAAACTGGCATGTCAAGGTCAGACTGCCGCAATCAACGCACGGTCACAACAACGACCAGTGCATGCACTCAAGTATCTCTTGCCGGAATGAAAGCTGTGACATGGTACCACACGACTACGCCACCTATGCGCAATAGAGAACCACAGAGCCATCATGCCTTCACAACTTATTGACTGTACCACATATGAATAAGTGTACAGAAGACGATTAATTAAAAAATGTATTTAATCACTCAACACTTTATTACAAATATATATCACATTCATTTATCCGACAGCACAGAGAAAGAAGCTCCTTAATCAACAAGTGCCCGGACAGGCAATATGAACTTCCTACCTCTGTCTTTTGAGGTGTTCTGTTTTTTTACAAACATGAGAGTATAAAGTTCATTTTTAATAGGTGACATCTCAAGCAGATTTTAATTATGATAAATCATTAAAGTATCCACATTCAGACTATAATAAGTGCGTTAGTTCTAATAGATAAGAAATATAAATGGAAAGAGACTGAAATCTAGTTCCGTTTGAATTAATATAGAGATTCTTCTAGTTACATTTCTGTCATTCAGACATTGTACACCCACCGTTTTGTTTTAATTAACACCATTATCAATACCATACCTTTCCATTATCAATTATTAAAGACACACAATAAATAAGAAATGATAAACTTTTTTTCACAGAATAACATTTCTTAGTAACGATTTGATCATTTCAAATTCGTTGCTGTTTACAGTTTCAAAGATGTAACCTCGATATATGCTGCAGCAGCATTGTCGAGAATATGTGGCAGTTCGTCCTTGTAATTTGTCGAATTAGAAATTTTGAAACATGTCGACCGTTTCGGGGCGTTGAAATAAATTCAGCTTCGTCGTTGAATTTATTTCACCGCCCCGGAACAGTCGAAATATTTCGAAATTCGAATTCGTAAAATTACGGCCGTTAATGTCAACCAATGATGTCTGTTCTTTTAGAATATGTCCGAAGGTACAGACGCCATATTCATAATTGAATTAATTTGTTTCTTGTTATTTCATCGTATGTATACGACATGTTTGCTAACAACTCGATTCGTCCAAAGAGGTTATATCAGCAGTTAACACGTTTTTCACAAATTTCACCCAGTAACTTACAATAGTCTGTTTTCTTATAGTCGCCCTTTATAAGCAATTCATTAGTTAAAGGAAGGAAGATTAGGGTTTGTCGGCTCGGCATCGTGGTCCTTAGAGATGGAGCACATGTTCTGATAGTTTTCGTCAGGGATATGGAAGGAAGTCGGCCGTTCCCTTTGAAAGCAGCCATCCCGAGATTTGGAAGGCCGTAGGCAGGTATGAAACGTCGTCATCCGGAATGCGAATCCATCAATCAGATAGACAGCATCCATCAATGTATGGTGAAAGCAATCGTTGAATTCCACTAACCTTCCTCTCTTCATATGCAAGCACGGTATCATCGCTTTTTAAGAAACACAAAATGGAAATCACATTACAGAAATTTATTTTCATGATATCACGGCTGCAATGAATTTTGCAAGAATTCTTAGTGTCACAGTTGGGAATGCGTCGATGTCTATCTTACAGATTTCTACATCTACATAAATACTCTGTAAATAACATTTAAGTGCGTATCAGAGAGTTCATCGAACCGCTTTTATGATTTTTTCTACCGTTTCAGTCTGTAATTTCGCAGGAAAAACGAAAATCCGAATGTTTTCGTTTTCAATCTGATTTCTATTATTTTATTGTAATAAGCATATCTCAATATGCAGGTGAGTGCTAACAAAATTCGTTCGCATGCGGATGAGGGAGTTGGTGAAAGAAATTTCGAAAATAGATCTCGCAGCAACGAATAACGCCTTTGTTTCTACAATTTCCACCCCAATTCATGCATCTTTTCGTGCCACTCACTCCCCTACACAGCGATAATATAAAACGAGCTGCCGTCTCTGAACTTTTCCTATCTCCTCCGTCCATCACACCTGGTGAGGATCCCACAAGGCACGACAGTGCTCCAAATTAGGACGCACAAGTGTAGTGTAGGGAGTTCCTTTAGTGCAACTGTTGTTTCTTCTAAGTATTGTGGCAATGAAACGTAGTGTTTTTGCCTTCCCTACAATATTGTCTATGTGTTCTTTCCGATTTAAGTTCTTCATAATTGTTATTCCTAGGCATTTAGTTAAATTTATGGTCTCTAGATTTCACTGTTTTATTATGAAAATGAAACATTGTGAACAAAGCCTGCATTCTCTTTGTATGTTGCAACGCCCTTTACATAACTATAGTTTCTGCTAAGCGCTTTCCGTGCATCGTAACTTGACAGTTGTTAGCGGCCCTTTCTCTATGTATACAGGGAGAGGGTCGGTGCTATCTTTGCGCTGCGCCGTCGCCTGTTTTAGCGCCCATTGGCGTTCTGTGGGACGCTGTTTCCTGGCAGCGGATGCCATAACGCGATTTCCCGCCTCCCGTGCCGTCACCCGCCCAGAGCCACATTTGGCACTGGAAGCACACAGCATGTTGCCACACGGCAGTCACCTTGGGACGGAGAGACTCCAAAACGATGCGTGATGTGATAAACGTTTACCTCTGTAGTTAAAATCTCACAAGAATGACTTTGAAATTAGAGACTTGTAAGCTCTGTTCGAATGTCATCGACAGCCTAAAGCCGGGGAAGACAGCCGCAAATACTTCGCTGTCTACTATTTCATACCACCGAATTAAAATGATGTACATCTTTTGAAAGCACAGTACTGGCAGGATTTTTAATTTTTCAGTTCTGTAGAAGAAATTTATTTATAAATTAAACTTTTAAATCTTCACTATTTGTTCAAAGCATAAAAATTTTATTTCGTACTATTTTAAAATATTATCTTTATCTTGCTTTATTTTAATTGCAACATTAGCTCTTACAGGCAATTTCTCTTGACCCAGTGGGGTGAAGCCGATCACTCATTTTTTGAAGACCTATAACGGATTCACCCAGGAAACGGGGTGAAACCGATCGTCTTTTACATTGAAATATCTCCCAAGGTACGGTAGGCTGTGTTTATATGAAGTTTTAAAATAGTGGAGGATCTTTCTCAGGGACCAACATCTATTAAAATTAACAAATAGGCTATTTCATGATTAGAACATTGTATTTTCCTTAAAAAAATAACCGCTGTACATAAAATTATCTTGCATCATAAAGAATTTTCCCTCAATGTTTGAAATGTCAAAATCTGGGAAACTGTAGCGTCCACGACCAATGCCCTTAGGCTTCATTGTTGTTACATTTTGTGTGAAGGGAGTCTTTTGTACATCAGGAATATCCAGAACAACATTTCTGAAATCTGGTCGTTTCAAAGGAAACTCCACCCCCCCCCCCCTCTGCACACTTCATCAATCCATGAACTAAACATTTTTCGTCTACTGAACTAAGAACAGGCTGCCCATTATATTTATACGTTTGCCCTTCACCCACTCATTTAACGTTGTATAGGGCACGCCGTAACACTCAAATGCTTTACGAATACTCCACTTACGTTTTTTCACTTCTGAACGGCATTTTCCCCTCTCTTACCACCTTCTTCACGTATGTTCGCGGCTTGTCGACTTCACCCTACAAAATGCGACAGTTCATTTTTTAGATCACTACTCGTCCATACAACAAACTTCTGCTTTTGCAAATACATAAATCACATGGCAATGAGTTCACTTACCGACTAACAGTCCAAAAACAGTAAATTATATGACTATAAGGTCGTATTGTGACAGGTGTAGTCTTGCTTCATTCACAGGCCGCCAAAATGCATTTGTTTATATCCCACAATACCGCTGAACGGATACTCAGAGAGAAAATTCTACAGGCAAACAATACTCTCGAACTCATTGGCTTCCAACAAATATGTGTAGCGTGAAGTTCATGGATGTACCGCCAGGCGGAAGTAGTGTAAATTATAATGTTGTATTGCCGCTCGACTTCCCCCCACGTAATCGACTTCACCCTTTCTAACGGTACCGAACCAACACTACACATTGTCCACAGATGAATGAAATAGTGTAGGAACGGGTGACGAAGAGGTTGCGGCTTATTGAAAGAATGCGGAACAAACGGATTTGGAGGTAGACTTTGCTAACAATTCTACGTGATTGTTAATAAATAAAACAAACTTGTGTCCTAAAAGCGCGCATTTTATCTGCTACTAGAAACAGTTGTCAATTTTATTCAACAATTTTTTTCTTCTGAACTCTCAGAACTCACGCGATCTACTTAAAAAACACTGGCGATCTACCGGTAGATCGCGATCGACGTGTTGCCGATCCCTGCCCTGAAGCAAAATACGTTAGCAGTAGTGAAATCATGAATATTTACGAGAAATGGTCGGAGAAACCTAGGCGTAACCGCCAGAGGGCTTAAACCCAATAATAGTCGCCGTACCAATAAAAGAATGACACAGCAACGTCCCAGGACAAACAAGACGGTTAAAGAGTCTCGCATTACGTAGAGGTCCTCCGGTGGTTATAGTTCTCCGGACACTTCTAGCCTACAGCCGTATTCTAAAAGAGGGCGCTGTTTACTTCGAAATGTTCCAGTGACCTTATAGTCATCGGTCATCGGTCTGTAGAATCATACTTAAATCAACTTAACTACTAGCTTACACAAAGGGCAACATATACACCCATGCCCGAGGGAGTACTCGAACCTCCGGCGCGAGCGGCCGCTAATTACTTATTTCACTATTTTGATTTATACGGTTATCATGTATTCACGGATTACTTTATCAACGTTACTAATTTGTAAGCTCCTTCACTTTGTGTTTGTGTTTGATATTTCTATGTCTGCAGAGTGTCTCATGCTGACATTCTCACTTAACATTTGCGTTTGATCCATTTTTAAAGTTTTCCTTTTTCTATTTTTAACCTAATCCATTTTATTACTGTAAGAATTTATACATTTTTAGTGGACGATATTCCCTCAAAACTACTGCAGCCTTTCGGAGAGCCAGCCATAACAAAACTGGTGCGTAAGATGTGTGAGACAGGGGAAATCAGATTTTAACAGAAATGTAATAACCCCTTTTTCCAAAGAAAGCAGGCGCAGACAGGTGTGAAAATTACAGAATTGTAAGAGCGCTAGATAAACCCTACCACGCTTCGCTGCGACTCACGCTCATATGAAATAAATAGAAAAGGAAATACTGTAACTCATATGAACATAGATTCACCGAGAGAATCATAACAATATCGTTCGTTAGGCTACTGTACCTATGTAAAACGAAAATTAGCTCCAAAAGTAAATAAATAAATAAACAAAATAAAATAAAATAAAAAAATTAAAAAATAAATAAAAAATAAAATAACATCAAGATCACCGTTTGATTTTTTTATTGACGACCGGTTGCGATGGGTTATGCCATCATCTTCTGCACGCATATATTTTTACAATGTGATCATCTGTTATGAATACAAAAGACACGCAAGAAGTAACTTGACACAATGTATTAAATTTAAATTACAAACCTTACGTTTTAAAAAGTTGGAGGGTAAACACAAAGTGCAACATTGCACTTAGTCAAGATACAAAAACCACATATTCTACTGTGGACTGCTTGTGAGAGACCGACAGTTGGAAGGTCTGTTGCATAGATTGTTGTCGCAAGGTGGCAGCAGCATAGTAGTATACTGTTTGCATTACAATTATACGAAAGTAATTTAATTACGTAATATAAGAATGGATAGTGGGGAGGATTAATAGAAAACTTTCTTTTTTAGACATACATGTGGCGTCTGTTCCGAAACAGCAGACGTCACTTCCGATCCTGCAGTTATTATTCTTTCATATTCACAGAATATGTGACTTCAACTACTAACCGGCAAAGCTGAAAATGTGTGCCCAGCCGGGATTCGAACCCGAGTCTCCCACTTTCTAGGAATTTGCGCTGACCACTACACCACTGGAGACACACTGCTCAGCGCAGCTGCAAGGACTACCTGAGTACACCTCCCACCAGACACAAATTCTCAGCTTTACCCTGCCCACGGTATTCAACCTCGTAGTTTAGAAACTAATTTCCGTAAGAGTAAGGCCTCAAAGTTGCCCACCCCTCCCCACTAACGTAAGGATCATTGCCCATCACTGGCATATATATATATATTAGAAAGTAGGAGACCCAGGTTCGAATACCGGCTGGTCACACATTTTCAACTTTGCTCATCAGCAGTTGAAGTCATATATTCTGTGAATATTTTTTTTTAGCTTTGTTATGAAACTTATAAATAGTATGAGTAAGTACAATTGAATTCTTTTTGTGGAGCATAATCAAGGTCTAGGTTATAATTGAAAGAAGAATGTTATCCTTTTTAGAATTAGAAAATAATTAGATAATCCTGATCTAAAATTAGAACCCATAATCTGTGGGTAAGTGGTTTTACAATTACGTAATACAATATAAGTGATAGCATGATGACGTAATTCTAAACGATCCTAAGTTCAATGGCTAGTACGAGATGCCTCGAAACAAATTAATTACAAATCATAGTCAAAACATCATCCCGTATCAAAACACACGCAGACATATACACAAATAGTTACATAAAAGAAAGGCAATCATAGTTCGACAATTCATTTACATTTTTTTTTAAATTACATATTTGGCTGTCTAGGAGAATGAGAAAAACTGTTGCTACGAGAACTATAAAATATAACAACCATGTTTTCTTTTTATAAATTTGTAACCGACAGCTGATACCCTTGATACAAAATGGTGTCATAATATATGTCATCATACATTTCGCATGGGATAATGTTTTATATTTTATGTAGTAACAGTTTTTGTCATTTTCCTATACAGCCAAATACGTAAAAAAAAAGTTGCTCGAGAACGGCGCCATGAGCCTTATTTAGTATCTTCCGTACCGTTCAGTTCGGTGTGTTTTCCTCGGTGATGACGTCAATTTCGGTTCGGCGACCTGCTACCGCGAGAACCGGCCACCGAAATTTCGAGAGCTGCACCGAAAGTCGCTGAGCCTTCGAGAAGGCCGATTAGCTCTTTTCGGTGGGCTTGGATTGCGAAGATAAATTGTTATTTTAGCAATACTGTGTGGTTTTAACTTATGATAACGAAGCAAGATTTAATTAATATACATTATTTCACATTATACGGCCTATGATATGAAGTGTTAATGCGCGCCGGAATACTCGTATTTAAAATGATGGATACATTAAGCTACCACACTTTTCATTACGACGGTTGCATTTGAACTCGACTGCAATAAGAAACTTTCTGAAAGTGTATCGCTGACTCGCTGTGTGGTGGACACTGGTATTCGGTGTGTCTCTCAGCGTGTCACAGTATGCGATCAGTTTCCTACAACAAAATAATTCATCCTCCAGAGCAGGTAAACACATACAGAAGTGGTTCTACCAGTATTGCTCTTTGCAAGGCTGTTGTGAAAAATTCTGGGTCGGCGGTAAATCCGCCTTCTCTATTCCAGTGCCCAAACCTCGCGGACAGATTCGTCCCTAGGCAGCTACAACCGAAGCAATGCAGTGAAGTGCCTGAAAATGTGGTCTCACAAAGTCAAATAGAAAAAAAGTATAAAAATTTAAAGACCACGGTGGAGTAACCGAGCCTCGTTGCGGAGCGCTCGGTTGCTCGCCGTCGGAGATTCGAGTCCTCCCTAGGGCATGGGTGTGTGTTATCCTTAGGTTAGTTTACCTTAAAGTAGTTTGTAAGCTACGGACTGATGACCACGCAGTGTTGTCCGATAGATTAACAAACATCTGAACATTTTAAAAATTTAAAAAATCTATCCATAAATGTTAACAAATAGCCCTATGCCACCTATGTAGTGAAACTACTCTCCCTAATTCGATTTCACTTATTTATGACTGTAAGTAGCTCACAGACTGCTGATAGTTATTCGTACAGCATTTAACTTCACAGCACCACACGAGAACACCACTCCGCTTTTGTAAAAGAAAAATGACAGGCAGTTTCCTGTGACTTAAAGGAAAAGCAGCTATCGCGGTGAGATCTGTGATATTTTCAGAAGGAAATTTTCAACTGATATGCAGGCACTGTAAGAATTAAACTTCCATTTAGCACGTGTGTTCTACGTTGAGTTAAATGAATGCGGGTCTCGTATCGCTCTTGCATCATTTCTTCAGTATTCAGGGGTAGAGAGGCTCCACGGCAAACAATGCAGTGTTTGGGGTTGCATGCGCAGTAGGCGTAATGGATGTGGCGGCGCCGTGGACAAACAGAAACAGCTGTCTTTGGTTCGCTATTTCACTTCACATGACCGAAATGAGTATATTTCGGCTAGCCGAGTACTTAGGGGGATGCAGAATCCACTCAACCGTAGGCATTTTCAGATGAAGTCAGTAGTGAACGTACTTAATAAACATCCTAATACATCGTCGATCGCCCACCACATTCACTGCTGAGCGATTAAACTTCTTGCATTGTGATAAAGCACGGAAGAATTCTGTGGCTCTCCCGTCGCAGGTCTGAGCCCTCGCTCGGGCATGGGTGTAAGAGTGTTGTCCTTATCGAAGCACCAGGATTTGATATTTTTTGTATTATGACATGCCAAAAATAATGTTGTTGAATAAGAATGTTTTAAAACTTATTTGTAATGCGATGAATGATATGAAAGTTCAGAAGAAGGCGATTTAATTACCTATAATCCAAATAAAAATTAAAAGCAATCTAGGCGGTTTTACATAATAGTTTGTAAGGCTAGGGTCAGAAGATCTCAGCCGTTTGTTCATTTAGGTTTAAAATCACTTGAGCATTTTTGATCAATTCAATTCAACAAAGGACGTGAACAATCCTTAGGACAATCCGTAGGAACACGGGTTCCTTGGGGTACGGGAGAGGGCGCCAGGCACGGGTGCTACTGAACACAGGTCAAATCTGAGAATACATCGTTAAGAGAGTCTTTTTATTGTTTGTATAGCTTATGGGACTTAACTACGTGGTCATCAGTCCCTAAACTTACAAACTACTTATGAACTAGCTAACACTAAGGGCGGCACAAATATCCATGCCCGATGGGGGATTCGAACCCCCGACCGTAGTGGCCGTGCAGATCGTGAATGGCGCGCCTCAGTCCCCTCGGCCACCGCAGCCGGCAGTCTTTTTATTACTTGGGCTCTGTTATAGGTTACATCCAATATCTTGCGTAGCATTCATTCAGTGTTTCGCACGGTTTTAAAGAAACCTTCGACAGAAGCAACGTTAAGCAGCGCATAATCTGCAGGCACAAACGTATTTAATGAGACTTTCTAAAGGCAGTGGGACAGAACTTTCACAAAGTTATTTACGTATGATTGGTTACAATTCTAGCATTAGTTTCGTGTGGGATGAATATTTCAATATACTACTGAATGTATCACAGTGGAGAACTAAAAATATTCCGGATTGTACAAAACCCAAAGTACATGTTCGTATGAAAAGACAGGATTGGGAAAATTATGTTTTATTTTTTAAGAAATAGTGGTGGTAGAAACGTTCGTGGTTTGTCATTGAAACACTACAAACAGCATGTAAATTTTAATATTCCGGTCTCATCGATGAGAATATCAGCGCTCTCCCACTTTAGTTGCAACATATGAAAGTATTCCATTATCACGCATACAGGAACTGAAAATGTGCGAGAATTTCGCTCTTCAGGTGCTTTACCAGTGAGCCCCCTCCTCCTTCCTCCTAATCTCTTTCCGCCACCCTTCGTTCCTCCACCCCCTCACCTTTTGAACGTAGCTACTTACAATTATGTACATTTACGTACATACTCCGCTATCTACTGAAAAGTGCGTGGCGGAGGGTAATCAGTAGCACTACTATTTACTTGCTTTCCTGTTACACTCCCATATACGACGGGGGAAAGACGAATGCTTCTATGCAACTGTACGAGCCCTAATCTCTCTGATATTATTATCGTGGTCTTTACGAGAAAGGAAGGTTGACGACAGTAGAATCGTACTGCAATCCGCCTCAAATTCCAGTCCTCTAAATTTCTTCAACAGTGTTTCACGTAAAGAACGTCGCCTTTCCTCGAGCGACTCCCATTTGAGGTCCCGAAGCATTTCGGCAACACTCTTGCATTGATCGAACGTACCAGTAACAAACCTAGCCGCCCGCCTCTGAATTGCTTCCATGTTTTCCTTTAAAACGATCGGGTGGGGATCCCAAACAATTGAGCACTACGGGGTCGTACAAGCGTTTTATATGCGGCGTCCTTTTCCGAAGAATCACACCTTTCCAAAATTTTCCGAATAAACCGAAGTCGACCACCCGCCTTCCCCGCGACTGTTCTTATTTGCTACTTACATTTCATGTCGGTGTGCAGCGTTATTTAACTGAGGCGACACTGTCAAGCAGCACACTGCTAACTCTGTATTTGAACAATACGGGATCGTTTCTGCTACTCATCTGCATCACCTTACATTTTTGTACATTCAGAGCTATCTGCCATTTTATACCACCTATAAATTTGGTCCAAGTCATCCTGGATGCTAGTACAGTCGTTGAACGACGATACCTTCGTGTATACTACAGCATCATCAGCAAACAATCGCAGATTGTAACTCTCTCTGTCAGTCGGATCATTTATATAAATAGAGAATAAAAGCGGTCCTATTACACTTCCCTGGAGCACGTTTGACGATACCGTATTCTATTATGAACTCTCCATTGAGAACAACGTACTGGGTTCTATTACTTAACCCTGCAGTATCCACGCGCGGGCTGACAGTCCGCACAAATGTATTTTTCTCTTTCCTGTCTATCTCGGTGCACCTAAAAATCATGTAAATTGAGTCTCTTGCTGTAATGAGAAGTAGTACGTCACTCCGTTGTTTCACGTTGATTAGAGGAGCAACGGTGTAATGCTGAACAGTTGTGGACTGAGAGTCTTGCGCGACTATTGCCG
Source organism: Locusta migratoria (assembly GCA_026315105.1). Lineage (NCBI taxonomy): Eukaryota > Metazoa > Arthropoda > Insecta > Orthoptera > Acrididae > Locusta > Locusta migratoria. The sequence continues at coordinate 500,404,181 of CM048744.1, read as the reverse complement.
TTATATATAATTCGTGACTTTCGTAAGCCATTCATCCCATATTATAGTTTATTCTCAGGGTGTCTCCTGTTGTTGCTTAGTTGTCTACTGTTAGTTACACAGTCTTTTTAGGTTGAACTTACATATTTTATTTACATTTCCTTCTCTTTTTTTACGCGATACGGATCTGTATGAAGAAGTCTGAATTCCGCTATAAGCAAGACACTTTTCTTGTAGTTTTTTACCCAGAGACAGAGGGAACCAAAAAGATGGTTACTGCGTCCTAACACACAGAGAGGACGTTATTCATACTATGACAGTTGTTGCAAATATCGCAAGTTATAATCTCTATTTGGGGCGCGTAGATGTCGTCGGTACTGAAATTTCAAAAAGGGAAGAATGCGACTGTATTGTGCAAACTCGGAAACTGTAGTAACCAGAGTGTGCATTTCATCCTGTTTAAGATAGAAATGTGCAATATATTTCTCACTAAATGCAACTGGTTTGGCTATTATGAAACTTAGTATTTCAGTGAACGTGGACAGGATTTACAGCTCTGTCAAAAGTATTGACGTAAAAATCTACAAGTCGAACACAGTAAATTGCGTATTCTCCATTACTGTTTCGAATCTTATTTAATGTCATGCGGACTGCCAGTCCGCACGCGACTACTGGCGGTGCGAAAAGTCGTGCGACTACTGCAGGGTTAATTAGTCTGCGAACCAGTACATATCTGGGTACCTCTTCCACATCCTCGTACCATCGTAAGAAGTCTGTAGTGCGGTGCTGTGTAAAACGGCTTTCGAAAATCGAGAAATATGCAGTCTGCCGGTTGCCCTTCATCCACAGCATGTGAGATGTAATGGGAGAAATGGGCAAGCTGAGTCTCGCACGATCGATGCTTCCAAAGGCCGTGCTGATGTATGGACAGAAGATTTTCCGTTTCAAGGAAATCTCTGTCTATATAAAAGCGAAAGGACACTTATTCAGACACTCACTGACTAAACACGAAATCTCGAAAACTACTTCACCTATGAAGCTGAAATTTGGCAGGAATGTAGTTCATCGGTAGAAGACGTCAGCTAAGAAAGGATTTTGCGATAGGGCCGACAGTTCAGGAGATATGACGTCATAAACAATTAGAACTTTCCCGATTGCGGCACGTGATTGTGTGACTTTATCAGTCCACTGTTTGAGAAGGAGAGGACTTAGCGACTTGCAACAAACTTCAAAAAAATAATTTCAAACCTTTAGGGTACTTTCTCTCGCTGATAACCTCAGCAAAATGATGAAAGGAAAAAAGTTTTCGCTTACTATTTTTTCGGCGTTCATGAAGTAAAATTACGTCATTTGGCATGACGTTACAATTTATTACTGGTAAACTATTAATTGTATTCGCGAGAAATGTTACCGACAGTATACACACATACCACTGAACGTACGTTCGAAATTGTATCACAGTACGACACACAGTTAATGATATATGGAGTAATAAACAATGATGTCAATGAAAAACCGCTTCATCACGCATGACGTTTTGATTTGTTATATCTTTCCTACTGGCTTTACTCGCGACGTATTTTGCAAACGTTTTACGTATGGACCAATGGATGTACCTTCGAAATAATATCGTATTACGACATATGGTTCAGGTGCTATGACGTCAAAGACATTGAAATACATGAAACTTCGCCCTAAAAAGTACGAGGTTGTAATTTACTTCGTCTTTACTACCAAATCAATTTACAACATATTTCGCAGGCAGTTTCGTAATATTCCTCTCTACGAACCTGGTACATAATGTCTTTGTAGGGCCCATTATTCAGGAGATATCTCTATATATATAAAAGCTTAAGATGACTCACTCACTCACTGACTGAAATTTTGCCAGTATATAGTTTAAGGGTAGAAGATGTTAGCTAATAAAGTATTTACGATAGGACGGAATGAAGGAGCATGGCGGAGGATACTTTTCCTAGAGACTGATAATATCTAAAGTTTCATTCCGACCTTTACGAAACTTTGCACGCTTGACCTTCAAAAGGAAGGTCACCGTCCACATAAAGTCTCTTACGGTGCATGGGGAAGAGTCTTGCAAGATAAAAACGGATCCCTAAGTATGTCGGTCGCGCCATAACTTGAGAACGGCTCGACCGATTTCACAGATACCTTTTTATTTTTTTGTTGTTGTTTTCGTTATTCTCAGAACACAGGTTGTATGAAATAAAACTGGAAAATTTGAGAACAACGAAGTCCGTTTTGCAATGTGACTCTGTGTTTCTATTGCATTCAAATTTATAGTTTTTCTCCGCTATTTATGAAATTTTGCACACCTCACCATAAAAACAAGAGGAATGTCACTGTCTGTGTAAAATTTCGTTCGGTGCACAGTGGAGGGTACTTAACAGACGAAATTTGACAAAGTGAATAGGTTTTCTTAGATCTTGATGAATTTTGGCACACACGACACTTACACCAAAAGGAAGCTCACAAGAGACATATATGTTCGCATCGTACATGACAGAGGTAATTAATGTGTTTGTAGGACTCATAATTCAGGAGATATCTCTATACATATAAAAGCTAAAGGTCACTCTCTCACTCACTGACGAAACACGAAATCTCTAAAGCTACTGCACCTATGAAGCTGAAATTTTGCCGGTATGTAGTTTAAAGGTAGAAGATGTTAGCTAAGAAAGTATTTACGATAGGACGGAATGAAGGTGCATGGCGGAGGATATTTTTCCTACAGACTAATGAAATCTATAGTTTCATTCCGACCTTCATGAAACTTTGCACGCTTGACCTTCAAAAGGAAAGTCACCGTCTACCTAAAGTTTAAAAAAAAAGCTGAAATGTTTGTAAAGCTTATGGGACTTAACTACCTGGTCATCAGTCCCTAAACTTACAAACTACTTATGAACTACTTACGAACTATGACGGCACAAATATCCATGCCCGAGGGGGGATTCGAACCCCCGACCGTAGTGGCCCCTAAAGTTTCATACGGTGCATGGTGGAGAGTATTTTCCAAGATAAAAACGGATCCCTAAGTATGTTGGTCGCACCATATCTTCAGAACGGCTCGACCGATTTCACGGATGCCTTTTTTTGTTGTTTTCCTTATTCTCAGAACACAAGTTGTAAGAAATAAAACTGGAAAATTTGAGAACAACAATGTGATGCATACAAATCTATAGTTTTGTTCCGATATTTAGTAAATTTTGCACATGTCAACAAGAGGAATGTCACTGTCTGTGAAAAATTTCGGGAGGGTACTTAACATACGAACTTTTTCAAAATGAATAGATTTTCTCAGCTCTTGATGAATATTTGCACACAAGACACTTATACCAAGAGGAAGGTCACAAGATACATACTTATTCGTATGGAACATGAGAGAGTGTGTCCTGAAAAAAAAAAAAAATGCCAAGAAAGGGAGAGGTGGAAACGAACAGAGACATGGGAAAGAAAGAAATGAATGCAGATAGACGAGAGAAGGGGAGGTGGACTACGAGATTGTAGAATAAATATACATCCGGGCAACGCCAGGTTTACAGCTAGTTTACTATATTAGAAGTGAGAATATTTCCAGAATTTCTACAGTGTCGGAGGTTGAGAGTACTACAGGTGTAGGCTGGGGTCTAGAGGAAGCAGTGTTGGGTGTCCGTCACGTGAGGGGGCATGTGAAGGAACGCCGGCCGGAAGCGGCGACAGCGCAGGCAGCGGCGCTCCCTGGAGAGGCAGGCTGCTGCTGCTGCCGCCTCATGAAAAATACACGCGCCGCCAGCCGAGATTACGCGCCCACTTAGCTCGTCCACTTAGCATCGGCTGCGCTCTTCATTAATTCACGCCGCCGCCCTAACAAAACATTACAAGCATTAAACACATTAGCCTTTTTTATTCAGCCCTCTCGGCGGGCCTGCGGCCGCGTCTGCCAGCCAATTCCACTCTGAATTGAATAAGTAACGGCCGGCCTCTCGCGGCACAGGAAAGTGGATCCGCGGGCGGCGCGCGCGCCTGATAAACAATTCAGGCGCAGTTTAAATTCGTGCCGCGGGGCGTGCGGTCAGCGCAAGATCGCCACGCGCCGAGCCGCGCCGCGCTTTTTGCGTGTTTTTTCGCAGTCGTTTTGCCTTTCCTCTCCCCCGTTCGCGTTCCCCTTTCACTTTTTCAGCGGCGGTATCTTCGCGCGGACCATCAGCGCAAGGCAAAAACCGACGACAAAATAAAAAAAAAAAAAGGGGGTGGAGCGGCCGCTCATATTTTATTGCTGAGGATCGCGGTCGAGGCGCGCCTTGCAGCCCATTGGTCGCAGGCGCGCGCGTCACGTGACACCGCCTGCGGCCGCCATTGGCTTCCTTCAAGAACCGGCGGGGCACACACACTCCGTCACCGGTACGCGGCAGGCCAGACTAATCCCAACCGACTGGTTTAAATAAAGTTCTCCTTTTCTTGATGTAATCAAGCTACAGGACAAATATTGCATGTCAGAAACACCCTACTTCACTGGGCGACTTCTAAGATACAGTGTACTGTTATTTGTTAAGCTTAAGGGACTTCACTGCGGGGTCATCAGTCCCTAAACTTACAAACTACTTACGAACTACCTTACACTAAAGACGACACAAACATCCATGCCCGAGGGGGATTAGAACCCCCGACCACTGCGCCGTGCAGACTTTGACTGGGGCGCCACAGACCACTCGGCCACTGCGGCCGGCTAGAGTGTACTAACAAGCGACAATGTTGCATAGTTCTTGCTGATAGCTCCTAGCGAACAGGGATTTCAATAGCGCTCTCATCAGCCAAATAGAAAAGGAATGTACAGTATTAGCGGAAAATGGAAATGATCGTATGGCATTTTTGGGCGGGAGATCCCATAAGAGACTGTTTGCCCGCCTAGTGCAAGCCTTTTTACTTGAAGCCTCGTGCCGACGACGCTGGCACAACACACAATAACTAGTCCCTTGCTGGGAATAAAGCCCGGGCCATCTGGGTGGTGGTCAGCGAAGCTATCGTCTGAGCTACGGTTGCCGAAACTGTCAGTGGAATTACACTGTAACATCACTGTATCATCTCTGCAGCTCACGAAAATACGAATTAACGTACCTATTCAAAGGGGTACATTTGTTTATGTCGATCGTCGACAGCGATATATTTCAGAAGATGCATTGTACACTTTGCTGTCATGTAAAATTTAATTTATTGTGCTACCGGTTTCGGGAGTGTCCCATCTTCCAGGCATTTAACTGACACGAGAGTGGGCATGTTTTGCTCGCACTACTACTACGGACGTCATTAAAACCCCCAGTTAACGTCGTTGTCTGGCTTTGGGTCGGTATGTAGTTTTTCCATTACTTCTGTCTTACACCCAGTTTTTGCGCTTCATGCAATCATCATGAATGGTGCGATTGTGGTAGTAGAATTTCGTTTAGTCTTCGTGTAAATGTAATTCTCAGAGGAATCAGCCACCTCCACAATGCTTCCTTTACTCAACTTCAATGGTTGTTTTCTATTTGAATTGAGGCAATAAATTTTGGACTTTAAAAATTCCTTTTACTAGGCACAAATCTCCTTCTCTACATCAATAAAAATTAATTTAATACAAGGCCAACACCTACGACTCAGTTGCCAGGGCCACATTCCTTTCCGTTTTCTTGTGCACAACTGATTACCATGCACCTGAGCCGAAGGGGGGTGAGCTGCATATTGGAAGGGGTAATCGAAGCAGGTCGCAGGAGATATATTAATAAGCCGTAACACAGAGTGGCCTGCAGAGTTCGTGCTCGGGCCTAAGCAAGGCAACGGACAACTAACTGCAATGCTTCCACGAGTAGTGAGACACTGTTACAACTTTCAAGTACAGTTTTGTTAACTGTATTGTGATGGCCGCGGCGAAGCGGCCAAGCGCATTGAGGCGCTATGCTACGATGCGCGAGGCCGTTCCCCGTCGGAGGTTCGAATCCCCCTCCCCCTCGGGTATGGATGTTTGTGCCGTCTTTAGTATAAGTTAGTTCAGTAGTATAAGTTAGTATAAGTAGTTTGTAAGCTTAGGGACTGATGACCCCGCAGTTATGTCCCATAAGCTTTACAAACATTTTATTGTGATGGTACAGTCTTCTAGGTGTCTTCTCGAAAAACTTTGTATTGTGGGCAACAACAGCTGAAATTATGATTATTTGAAAATATGACCTTTGGCCGGGGGATAAGTAAAAACACAACCCAGATAATTGGCAAAACGTTGACGGTGGCGGGGAGTTTCATGAAATGAGTCAGGTCGTTTCTGTAGGAATGCTAAGTGTATTGCTTGTAATGTCTCGAAAGATCAGTACATTGATAGTGCTTTGATCGACATCAGAGCGTGGCTCTTCGTAGATGAAATGTCTTCAACGCAGACTGACATCCGTGGCGTCATCGCAAGAATTTGCTGTACCAGTACCACAAGTCTGTAGAAGCTCCACACACGAGGCGATGTTCGTTCGTATACATTAGGTGACACTGCGGATTGGGAAGGGACTCACCATGCAGACGTAGTGCAACCGAATCAGCGTCGTTCCTATCCTAGTGACACTAGGGCACCATGTGGCGGCTCTGCCGTGCCAAGATAACGGACGCCACACCATGGACCATGTAAGGTACCTGTCAGTGCTATGCATCACATAGGTACATTTGTTAATCACGTAACTATCAATAAAGGATCTGAATTAAATTCAACACTAATTAGGAAGTTAGCAGTACTCAATATGTATCTATAACCTGATCATTAATCACAAATTTAATGTAAAGTATTTTTCAAAACATATAAAATCTCTATGTAACGGCTAGGAAGAGGAGTGGTTGTTCTTTGCTGGTATGTTGTAGTATTCTAATTATGGACGAGGATTGTCATATTTGGTTATGGAATTCTTGGATGTATGACTAACGCTCAATATACGTATATTTCAACTTAAAGTAAGTTCTGCATTTGTCTACAGTTATTTAATCAATTGCACAGCAATTTCTGTTAAGTACAAAGGTAGCCTACGGGACTGCCTCATCTGGAATTAAGAACCTGCAGATTATACACATGGGACTGTATCTAAATTGATCGTAAAATATTTGTTACATTAGACACAGAACAGCTAGCAATTCCAAATTGGGTAGTGGATTATCCGTTCAGACAGAGATACTCAATTCCGTGACTCTCTCTCTCATGTAAAAATAAATTCAAGTTTGACAGCTTCACACTACTGCAGATCATGAATGGAGTATATACGACCTACATTGACGCCACAACGTCTAGCCTATGGTAGTGAGAAACAAATAAACTCTTCTCTTTTTTTTGCCGCATCTTATCGGAACATAACCAGAAAGAGTTAATTTCAACTGATTTATTATCTCAGACATACTTATTTTATTTATTTATATATTTACAACCATAAGAGCTGTGGAGCGTCGACTCTTTCACATTGCACGCGAGGTTCATCATTAAGTTATGTTATGTCCCCCACCGTTGGCGTTATCGTACTGGGAAAGTCGACATACACATAGCTAAGTTCTAGGAAAAATGGTTTAGCTATATGACAGAGATGGTGCGATATGTGAAATGGGCGGAAGGCGGAAGCACACATCAGGGAGCAGTGATGGGCGCATGTCTTAACTGCGATGACGTAAAGAGCCACAGCTCTTCACTTATTTTGACGAGCTCCAAACGACCGTCACGGGTGGGGAGAGTGACGCTCTCGTTAAGATAACGACTCATGAATTAGCCTCCGCTATTCGTTGTTCATCATGGTCGTTATCGGATAAAACGTGAGCCAGCTGCGGTATTCTAGGTGCCATTGGTGTGTCGATGCAGGTGACTCGTTAGACCATATCTAGATCTACTGACGTCCGTACGGCTGCCTGCAACAGGCATCTATGATTAATGCTTCTCCGGTGAAGGGACTGCTCTGAAATTTAAGCGTGACCGTCGGCTGCAGAAGCGCTACGCCGGAGTGCCTCACCAATGTTCAGCGGCCCGCACTTGTTAATGTTCACACAGCTAGCCGCCGCTGTCCGGTATGGCGTGATCCGTTTAATTGCCAACCTCACCTCGTAGCCTAATCGGGCCAGAGAGAGACCACATCGTATGCAAGTACCCTGCAATGAAATGCGTACCCTATCGGCGTCATCCCTGACAGACGACGCAAATGTATTCGCAACTGAGAGAATTTGATTAAGCATCAGCTGTGCAATTTGTTGGCGGTATCAATTGTGCCGGACCGGGGCTCAAACCCGGATTTCCAGCTTTTCGCGAGAGGTCGTCTCAGGCCAACCGCGTACGCCTCTTAGACCGAGCCAAACTGCCACATGCCACACGTACTCTTCTCGTTTGTTTGGATGCCATCTCACAACGTATGAACTATCGCACTCAAGTTTCCGCTCCAGTTGTCACAATGTAAAAATGTCCGAGCGACATGTTTAAAGCCTACATTAGCCCATTCTCAAGTTCGAAAAGAAGAAAGCCATGGAAAACGTAAATTAAAACGAAAACACTAAAATCTTAAATACGATCCATGCCAGTATAACAAAGTATATGAATCCTAGACTGGCTTAGCTTGAATTCTAAAACATATCTACCCTAAGGCAACGTCAAGCGTAAAATATTCGCGGCATATGCGCAATATCAACAGATAAACATTCCTCACGGTATAACATGTTGCTAGTTGGAGGCACAGTTGTGGACTGCTAACTATCTGCTCTGCTATATCAGAGATAGTCCAAACGCTACCCATTACCAAAGATAAGCCTACCATATTGCTACTATCGAAAGTAAACCCGCCTAAAAACACACAATTAAAAATGTATCCAGTAAATCAGCCAACCCCAACCCAAAGGAACCAAATGCAAGGGGAAGTTTCACTGTTTATCGAGAAGGACATTACCAAAAAGAGACCAGAAATGTCCTTTAGACAATTCCGTCTGTTCATTTAATATGCTATTCGGTTCTTTTCTTGACGCACAAAAAATTTCAACCTCCTCCAGGTTAGACAGCAACCATCCCTTACGCTCATAATGTATTGGCCTCATACTGTTATTAATATTGCCCAACGAATGCCGTTCATTTTTTAAATGCCTCGCCAATGCCGAAGAGCCATTTTTAACATTCTTATGCTCTTTAAATCGAATTTTAAAATTCCTACCCGTCTGTTCCACTTATTTCCTTTCACAATCTAAACATTTAACTTCATATACTCCCGCTTTCCCCGCCCAATTGTATCCTGAATCAACTTGTGTTTCAACCTCTGTTCTAATCTGTTGTCGGTCCTAAAAGCTATTTTCACCCCTTCTTTGTTAAATAATTTAGCCACTTTATGTGAGATATTACCCAGAAATGGCATGACTCTATATTTCTGGGGGGTTCTCTCAATCTGTTTATTTTTGCGTCTGATCATCCTATCCAATTTATCTACTAACCCGGCCTCATAACCATTTTCGATAGCAGATGTGTTTCAGAATTCAAGGCTACGATGAACATACTTTGTTATATTGACATGGATCGTATTTAAGTTTTTAGTGTTTTCGTTTTAATTTGCGTTTTCCTTGGCTTTCTTCTTTTTTGAACTTGAGAATGGGCTAATGTAAGCCCGAAACATGTCATTCGGACATTTTTACGTTGTGACAACTGGAGCGGAAACTTTAGTGCGACGTACTCAACTGTTGTCCTGTATACTCTTACAGTGTGACTCACGCACAATCATTTATTGCCGCAAGCCTTGCTTTGGTTTGCAATGCAAAGCGCAGTGTGCGCGATTTTACGATTGAACCACAACGCAGTGTCCTTCAGATATCCAGCACAGACACTGCGCATTGAATTTCATGCAGAAGTAAGGCCTGAAACATTAAAAACAATGTACCGTACTGCGATGTAATCACACAAACTGTGTGGAAGTACCATACCGAGCGAGGTGCCGCAGTGGGAACACAATGAACTCGTCTTCGGGAGGACGGCGGGTCGAAGGTGCTCCGGCCAGCCTGATTTAGTTTGTCCGTCATTTCCCCAGAGAAATGCCGTGATGGTTCGTTTCATAGGACAAGGCCCATTTCCTTCTCCATTCACACCACAAAAATATTCCGAGTGTGCGCGTCTGTAATGACCACGTTGACGACGGAATACCGCATCCTAACCTCCCTATCTTCATAGGGCAATAGTAGGCAACGTGTGGCGTATGGAAGTTTTGGTAGATACGGGACGCGACAAAGAATACTTACGGTAAATGGTACATGTCACGAAATTTCGATGCAACGTGATAATGGTTATTGTTGATGACAAAAAAGATAAGAGCCGCGCGGGAGCAGCCGAGCGGTCTGGAACGCCACGTTACGGATCGCGCGGCCTCCCGCGTCGGAGGTTCGAATCCTCCCTCGGACATGGATGTGTGTGTTGTCCTTAGTTTCAGATGTTCATATGTTTGTAGAATTTATGGGACTTGACTACGGGGTCATCAGTCCCTAAACTTACAAACTACTTATGAACTACTTACAACTAAGGACGGCACAAATATCCATGCCCGACGGGTGATTCGAACCCCCGACCGTAGTGGCCGTGCAGACCGTGACTGGAGCGCCTCAGTCTCCTCGGCCACCGTGTCCTTAGTTTACCTTAGATTAAGTAGTTTTTAAGCTAGGGACTAATAACCCAGCAGTTAAGTCCCATAGATTTACAAACATATGAATATCTGATAAGAAAAATAGATTGTGTAGTGATCAAATATGTTTCTGAAAATGACAGAGACCATATGTTGGTAGAATTTGTCGAATAGATAGATTTTTCGAGAGGTAAACAAAAATTGTAGAATTTGTAACGACTAAGGAAGTTAATACAGCAAACTAATCTTATCGAACAATAAGAAAATTGCAGGAGATGTGGTCAGAGTGGCACAGCGTAATTAAAAATAATACAGAACTAGAAATAAATTAACTCGACCGATAATAAATTAAAAAATGAAGATTGTGATAATAAATTAAAGAACAGAGAGAGATAAGTTATGTAAGATGTTTATAAACTTAAAAAGCGATACTGACAAGTTTTATTGACATAGTGGAAAGAGGTAATTATTTCTAGTGGAGGTAGATATGAAAGCAGCAAAATATGTTGGATAGGAATAAGATAAATCTGGAGCAATCTCAAGTGGAACGTGGCAACCTTTACAGGTAAAGTGAGTATTACGAGGAAACTGATAATTTGGAAACTTAGTATATGATGAAATAAAAACAGCTGTTACAAGCTATCTTCGAGAGGATTTTGAAGGATTGACCACAGAAAAATCTGACAACGATAGCAGTATGAAGAAAACAAATTAAAGCATCGATTTGGAAGATGACACATTTTATTACTTCAAATAAATCAGATTGTTACTTTAGTATACTCGCGGAACGGAGAGGGAGACACACACACAGTAATCACTCTGATTTGAACATTAAATTTTTCTGGGTGTTGTACCGCGTCATGCTGTAAGAAGGCTACTACTTTGATAATCGACGTTTCGGCCAACGTTACAGTGGCCTTCTTATGGGTATACTGATGTGAGCTGGTTGTTACTACACTTTATATTTACTTTTAATTAGATATTACGTCATGATTGTTTTAAATAAGCGATGTTATTGGTGAATTTTTGGCGGAAGAATGGAAACTTTATTGTGACAGGATGCTGAGATGGAGGGAGTGAGGGTAAGCCGTTGCCTATTGCTTCTTGCATAGCGAGACATGATTAGTGTTTATCGGCGAATGGGGTGAGAGCTTCCGTTTCTCTCCTGCTGGCCGTGGACGGCGCGGCGGCAGTTGCTTACTGGTGACGCTCGCGTGTTGTGTTGTCAGTTCGGCCTATTTCGCTGTGATGGCCGGTAGCCAAGAGCGGGCAAGCCTGTTCATACCGACAGGTATTTGTCCGCCCACCCAGCACAGAAGCCATGTCTTATTTGGCGTGTAACCACTATCATAAATTTACTAGCGATTCCCTTATACGAATCTCAGTAGACTCCTTAATGACGCAGTGCCATAAATTGGACGTTTGTGCTAGAGCTTGGGTGTGGTCATAAGTTTGTGTTCTGTGACTGTCGAATTGTTAGTTTGCTGCACTATTTTGTACTGTTGGTGTTCTCGACATCGACCTTCGATAGTAAGCACTGATGAACTTTGTATGTTGCACCACATTGGCAGGGGATTTTAAAGACTAAGAATTTCCATAGTCCTAGGCCATCTTTCACACTTCCAAGCAATGCTCGTGTTTTAGCTAGTGGGCGGAAGATCGCCTTCCTTCGTTTTTTCCTGTGACTTCGTACTATCTATCCAGATAACGAGTTACAGAAATGAATATACGCAATTGTTGCGTCGTCCTGAGAATCCTCTTCTGGTTCCGCCAGTTGTTCAAATACAAATGTTTGTAAACCTAAGGAGCAAACTGCTGACGTCATCGGTCCATAGACTTACAAACACTTAAACTATCTCACTCTAAGGGCAATACAGACAATCATACCCGAGAGAGGACTCGAACCTCGGCCAGAGAGCCGCCGGTTATGGAGAGAGTATAGAACGTACCCTTTGAATTTGCCACTTCTTGTAGCCATGATTCTGGAAAACACGCATGTTCAGTTACTTCGTCAGTACTTTCGTTGTCCGAGATAGTAGAAATCCTATGTTCCTCTGAGCCAGCTGGTGGCAGCGATTCGCTTGTAAGTACGAGTGTTGGAACTTAAATAGTGGCAATACTGCTGTGGAGACACTATGCAATGGAATCTACTAGTGTCGCTGATAGCACACCTTGTTGACATACGTACCTTACCTCCGAACAAATGGACTCGCCTGGTCCACGTTACCGGCATGCGCACAATCGAGGGAAAGACAGTGACTTGTGAGCGAACGGTTTAACGTAACGGTGTCACTATGTTTTTGAAACAGGAACAACGGTGCTGGACCAAGATTGAATATGCCTGGGCATCCCAAAAATTGCATCACGATGGATTCCGCATGAATTGGCGGAAATGCAGAAATGGATGCTTTACGACGCTGCTCAGACGCACTTGGAGCGCGACGGAGACGCTTTCTTACGTCATATCCTAACAATGGATGAGACATGGACCACATCATACGAGCCAAAAATGAAACGCCATTCCAACGAATGGCGTTATTATGGGTCGTCGCGGAAGTCGAAAGTGCGTCAGAGCCCCAGTAAGGTGAAAGTTACGGTGATGCTCGTGAACGACTTATTCAGGACTTTTCTCGCTGTTTATTGAGACTGAAATTTTAGTCAATCTCTCCAAATCAGATGGTTATATGCACTAAATGCAAAAGCAGGACATTGCTGTTTTCTCATTCGGTGAAGGTTCACTGTGAGATGGTATCTGTACTATTTCAAAAGCAAGCCAATAAGTCACGAAGGGATACTCCTTCAGACCCAGTTCTGACGGGAGTTATATGCTTTGAAAGAATTCCGTTTCTGAAAGCGTGAATGCAGTTTTGATCCTAACAGGAGTACTTCACACTCAGTGTGCGTATTCGAGAAGCGCTTAACATAGGATCACGAACGATCAATTTATTACGACAGATTAAAATTAGATTTGGTTTCTATTATGGACACATACTGTCGTAATTTGTAAAAAAAATAATATTGTTTCAATAGAGCTTTTGGGTTGTGTCAATTCAGCGTAGGGTAGGTTTCGTAAATTCTGCATGCAGACGCAGGTGTCATTCAACATCCCCGCTACGCCAAGAAGGATACACTCCGAAAGGTGACGTGCTGCAGCCCGGCTATTCAGATCGCTTTCATGTTTTCCTTGGAGGTATGTTGACAGCTATGAGTGTTAAATTGCTTGCCAGTGTTAAAGTAATATGAATGCGAATGAGATCTCTTTACCATTGCAAACGATAGTTCAAATGTTCAAATGTTTGTAAAGTTGTGGGACCTAACTGCGATTGTCATCAGTCTCTAAACTTACAAAGTACTTAAAATAAACTATTCTAAGAACAACACAAACACCTCTTCCCCAGGTAGGACTCGGCCCTCCGAGGGGGTACAGCCGCGCGTACCGCAACAAAGCCCCTCAACGCGCACGGCTATTCCGTCGCAGCGCAGATAGTAATTACTTATCCATTCAATCCCTTTATTAGAAAAATATATATGTCATCTGGTTTTCTGAATGTCAATGCTGTTCTAAATTAGGAATATTTTATTTATTTATGAGTCAAATAAATTATTTTATTTCAGTGGTTAATTCTCCCTTTTTAACCCTGCTTAAAAAGTGTGCTGTTTCACAAGGTGAGGAATGTTTTGTCGCAAGACAGAGAAAAGTAATTATGCCATGTGTTGAAATTGATTAACAGACGAATTATAATTTTTGAAGTAAGAAGCACTAGTAAATTGAATTAAACATTGCAATATAAAACTCTTTGACTAGCTTACTCATCTCAGATCAAATGTAACGGAGCCAACCATAAAATTCTTGCGTTATTTATAGTTTCCATTGTGCATTATTGTTAAAAAAATGTTCAGATGTTTGTAAATCTATCGGACTCAACTGTGTGGTCATAAGTCCGTAGGTTACTTAAACTAAGGTAAACTAACCTAAGGACAACCCAAACACCCATGCCCGAGGAGGGGCTCGAACCCCCGACGGCGATCGGCCGCGCGCACCGCAGCATGGCGCCCCAGTACTCACGGCTATTCCGCCGCGGCTCATTATTGTTATTGTACATTTCACTTGAGGGGAGTAGTGCCATGTTTCACATCGTTGTAAAAGGCAAAATTAAACAAGTCGAATCTTGCAAGCTAACTGAGAAGCCCCAGTTGTTCGTGTTAAGAGATTACAGTACGTTCACCTGGAGCAGGTTCTTACATGAATGTAACGTTTACATTCTGAGGTTACAATTTGTATCAGTCCGTTTTCGGAGATTTAAAGGATCTAATTTACAGACTGCGATGAAAATAGTGGGATTTATCGAATTTTACTTCCATTTCAATTTTTTTATATTTTTTATTATTTTTCTTTTTTATCTGTGCTATTCGAAAAGTTTTATGACAGGGCACCAAAATGAGCTAAGATGTAAGACATATAGTTTAATTTTTATGCACTAAACCACCATTACTTGCATCAATAAAGGGACCAAAACTTATTATTAAGAGAACAATATGTCTAGAACGTTCTGGAATTGAAAAATCTTATTCATCAGACACCGCCAGCAATAAAATGACGAAACCTGATGTACAGACAAATGTTTACAGCCCTCAGTACGTTGAAAACTGTAACGCCAACCTGAAAAATAGCTTGCATAGCATATTAGGAAGCAAAATCCAAAAAGAAATGAAAAACAAAGAAGAGGCCGTTCTTGATATCAAGCTCAAATCGTCGGCGTTAACGCAGAGCTTTCAGGGTAAGGCGAATGAGAGCGTGCCTGGGTGCTAGGCAAGCCAAGTTACAGTCGTCCTTAAATCATATCGTCTTCAAAAATGTTGTTCATGGACGCATTATCCGTCCAAAACAGCAACTCTTTTTAACAGAAGAGTGTGGAAACTGAGCCACTATGACTCAACAATGGCACAGAACAAAACAAGACACAGACACCGCAGCCAGTATTTACCTTATAACAACGACAGAAGAGTAGTTGAAAAGAGGCGTGAAGACTGAAGTACTTGCAGCATGAGAATGTAGGTGTTGTCTGCTTGTGTGTAATCACTGCCACGGCTGTCAGAAACCACACACTCTTGTCGATGTGTGGCACGTGAAACAACTCACGCGACGCATTGCTACTGGGGTTTAATTGGAAACGTTTATTGGCGAACGGCGATTCATTCTCTGCACTGCTACACTCGTGGAATCAGTGGACAATATAAGAGTCGCCTGAGTTGCTCCGATCCGCGTCACAGGCCATGGGCGCCCATTCCTAATAGTCGAAGCATTAGGAAGAAGTGAGCGCAAAAATTTTTACCTGAAAACAAAATATATGAGCGTATAGGAAATTATATTTTAAACAGAGTTTCTGTTTCATGAACTCGAGCCAAGATGGCAAAATTTGCCCAAAAAATTGGCAAAGTTGCAATAAACGGTATTTTTTAAATAATTAAAAAATGATAAGACTGAGGGAAAATGTTAAATTAGAAAGCTATAGGCCTTAAGATTATCTATCGATTGCATTTTTTGTACGTATCGATTGCTTTGTTATGTTTCGAGATAAATCGAAAAAATCTTAAAAACCTTTAAGAATGAGATTCTTTATAACAAGTCAATATCGATGTTTACAAACATACTGTCTGCTGTGAGTATGGCGCGAGATGAGTCAGAAAAAAACCTTTTCGAAATATTTAAAAAATTTAAGTACACTTTGATATATAGAATTTTTTTTTTGTAAATGGCCTACTCCAATATTGGCTAGAGTTGCTTAAGAGAATGACCTATAATAACTCTTTTTTGTCTGTTTTCTTCCTGAAGAGTTGTGATATCATGTTATTAAATAACGTTTTAGATTTTCTTAATTGTAAGTGTCAAAGAATGACTTTGAAAAAATTTGTACTTTTTTGGGCATGATTTTTTCAGATGTTTCTATTTTTTGTTATGAATGAAACTGTTAAATGTATTGATGACATTTTTCACGGATTTTAAGACAAAAAATGTTTCTCTGCGACTTTCTGGAGCCGAGATAAATATTTTTCTTATAAAAATTCTAGTGGACGTAATTAACATTTTACAGACATGTGCTTCATGTTGCTGAATATTGAATACTTACACTAGTAAGGAGAATACTAGGATAAGTTGCATTGTTTTTTGGTTCCACTTACCGATTAATACAGTGAACCATGCTAGAACGTAGTGCCTTGAGCTGGAGTGGGCAAGCGGGTGAGCGGGCTAGCGGGTGAGTGATAGCGGCCGTTGGAAAAGGGGGAAGGGGGGAGAGGAAAGTAACACGAGTTCTCTCTGAGAACGTTCTAAACGGTCCGCACTTGCGAAGTTTACAATATCTCGTGCAATGTGTTGATCACTTGCCCTACCATATGGCAACCCGCACTACAGGCAAAGGACGACACGGTTGTCGGTTGGGCCCGATTGATCCATCTAGGGCCAGAACGTGAAACGTTGCCTTCGCTTTTTGAATGAACGTTTATTTTGGATTCATTATATGCCATCATATATTTTTGATCTCTCCTATTATACATTAAATGGTAAATTGAATAATACACACATAAAAAGAAGAAATTCATCACCACTACTCTAGGGGTTCTTGACCCTCTACATAAAAATGGACTGGAGATATACAAAACAACATTTCAGCTCTCTTTATTGCTCAGGAAAACAGAAATTGAGAAGCTGAACGATGATAACCTAGATATTCTGAATTTGTGATCCAGTTTGAAGCATACACCAGTACCCTTAATACCCGATAACACGCCCTCTTGCCCTGATGCTTGCCTGTACTCCTCGTGGCAAACTGTCGACTACATAATGAAGGGACTATTGGTGGAGATTGTCCCACTACTGAACGGCGAGTGTCGTGCAGAAACAGCCCTTTTCAATGTTTTTCAGACATGTTGGATAAGGTTCATGTCTGGAGAACATGCTGATCATTGTAATCTTGCGGTCTCGTTATCATGAAGGAACACTTCCATAAGACTGAAATCACTCCAGTTCATACATATGTGGCACTGGCACAGCAACCGTGATACTCGTACATATTTTGGTAAAAGTCTTGGTTGCACGAAAGCGATGTTTCACATATTTACACATGACGCGTTTCGCCTCTTCTGGGCATCATCAGACGTTGAAGGGAAAATTTACAAACGTGTTTAAAGGACAGGAGTTAATTAAAAATATGTAAAATCTTCCTTAAGCAAGAAATATTAGAAATAGAGAAAGTGCAGTATGATAAAACTGCATGCCACATGACCACATTCACGTTTTGGTGTAGCAGGGGGGAGGGGGGGGGGGGAAGTTTCATCAAATAAAATACTTTTTGATAAAATTCAATACACAAACACCACAAAATCTAAAAATTAATAATATAAAGTCCTGAGTGCAGATGTGTAGAGAAATCGCAAAGCTGTTAAGACGTGTTTATTTAGACGCAATCAGTTTCACATCGGTATACATGCATCTTCATGTGACATCTGTGAATAGGAAATATAAAATGTTTAAATGTTTGTAGAGCTTATGGGACTTAACTACGGGGTCATCAGTTCCTAAACTTACAAACTACTTATGAACTAGCTAATACTAAGGACGGCACAAATATCCATGCCTGAGGGAGGATTCCAACCTCCGACCGTAGTGGCCGTGCAGACTGTGACTGGCGCGCCGCAGACCGCTCGGCCACCGCGGCCGGCTAAGAAATACGTCTAAACTAATGACTGGAGTATCTAAAAGAACCAATAAGTAAGAATTTTGTAAATACTTGATAACATTTTTTAAAAACTGTTTAAAAAAACTTTAAAAGGGAGTGCCGAAAGTAATTACTAGAAAAATGATTACATGATATTACAGCTTTCAGGAGGCCTTGCTAAAATACTCTCACAATAGGGTGTGGTCGTCATTTGATAAATAACATCTCCGATTTATCCATTACGAAGAAACCAGCAACGTGAGCCGGCCGCGGTGGACGAGGGGACTGAGGCGCTCCAGTCACGGTCTGCACGGCCACTACGGTCGGGGGTTCGAATCCCCCCTCGGGCATGGATATTTGTGCCGTCCTTAGTCTTAGCTAGTTCATAAGTAGTTTGTAAGTTTAGGGACTGATGACCCCGCAGTTAAGTCCTATAAGCTTTACAAACATTTGAACATTTTGTTACCCTTTACAGAAAATTATTTGTAATAAAATACTGCTGAAAAGCATGGTTTAACGAATAAAATACCATAAATTTCACAAGATGTGCAGATGAGTGCAAGAATTGTCGTCCATTAAGAAGAATCCCTCCTCGATATGCTGCCGATATGGTTGCACTATACGTTAGAAGATGTCATCCCTCTACCGAATAGCCGTTTGTTCACCGTCTGCGACCACCTGTGGCGTATGGTGTCCCCTATAAAGCTACCTTAAAGTGCCGGGGAACCTCCACTTGCTGCATTCACTGCACTATAGTTCAGCATACTCATGACGTGGTACTATTGTACGAAACTTTACCCCATGTTTTAGATTCTGACGATGACAAAGTCGAAACGCGTCAATAAATAACAGTCGCATCACCAACTGTGGACTTTGTGTTTTAAAGCGTCCCTTACAGCATTGTTTAATTACGAAATTGAAAATGGGCGCAAACCTCATTAGTGACTTCATGTCAAATTTGCACATCTGTTACGATATTTGTTATGTTACATAATTATTGTAAAGTGAAACTATAGCAATCGTCTATGACATGAACCGTGCATCATGCCGGCGCTTCATAATGTCAGGCGAAAACCTAAGGGGAAAAAAATTATTCACAAATTTTTAACGAACTATGAAAACAAATCAATTGTAGACAGCTGCCATTTCACACCACTGAGGATGTTTTATATTCTTGTAAAACGATTGCACTTATTGTAGTTGCGTAGATGGACAAACAAAAACTTTCATAATGTGTAATTGTTTGGATATAATTCCAACTGAAAGTAAAAGAATACATGGCGTAAGTTATAACTATATAAGTGAACACAGTTTCCATGAACAGTTAGGCAGCAGAATGCAAGGCACCGCATCAGACCAACACCGTCTGAAGAGAAGGCCTGCGCGCTGCCTTGCCACGTCACGCAGAGTAGGTCGCGATCGCGTACCTGACTGGCTGACCGATGGGAGGCGGTGGGCGGTGCCCCATCGGCCAGCCAGTGAGCTACGCGACTGCGACCTACTCTGCGTGACGTGGCACGGCAGCGCGCAGGCCTTCTCTTCAGACGGTGTTGATCAGACCAAATACTGGAAATGGCAACGAAAATGAAAGACATTATTTTAAAATTCTGTTTAGCCTTGTGTTTCATAAAATACAATTTTTTGCTTAAATACAAATACCTCACAGTTTAAGGATTGCGCTGGTGTTTCTAAAGCCTCGTTTACGCTTTAAATGAAGGGATTCGAATAAACGTTGCTGTTATACATTTGTTGTTATAATTCATTAATCAACATTTTTTTAAAACTACACGCAAACAAATTACACTTATCCTCCTCTTTACAAAATCTTATTTCTAAAATATTTCTCCACTAAGTAGTCTGGGCAAAATACATAGCTTCTATTGAAATGCTCTGGGCTTTTCTGTCTCAAAATTTTAGCAGAGCGCGCTTAGGAATAATCCACTGCCTGTATGTATAAAGAACCTATAACACAGAGCAAAGACACTATTTATTAAAAGTAAACAATCTCAGTTTGCCTAATTCTGTATTTTTCAGGAACCTGAAGAAAGATTTCGGAGTGCATCGCTGTTTGTAGTTGGCGGTTGCAGCCGTATGTAGCACATACACGCCCTCTTCCAACCATTTCCTACTTCTGTAAAGTACGCCGACGAATGATTTGCCGGCCGCTGTGGCCGAGGGGACTGAGGCGCTCCAGTCACGGTCTGCACGGCCACTACGGTTGGGGGTTCGAATCCCCCCTCGGGCATGGACATTTGTGCCGTCCTTAGTATTAGCTAGTTCGTAAGTAGTTTGTAAGTTTAGGGACTGATGACCCCGTAGTTAAGTCCCATAAGCTTAACAAACATTTCAACATTTGAACGAATGATTTAAGTGTTCTGAGTCTGTGTTCACTGGCCGTTCACTCCCAGTTTTAGTTTACAATTTAGCCGTTAGGAGGTGCTGGGAAGCGCTGTCGCACGTCTCAGCGAAGAGTTTCTGCTGTTATCTTTATAAGCTATTTGGTGAAATGCATGCAACTGATCTGCGACTGCCACGGAATCTCAGATTTTCATCTTTCTTTGTTTTTTTTTTTTTTTTTTTTTTTCGGTGCATTAGTTCTGGTTTGCAACTGTACGAAATGATGATAAGGCCTATGTACCTCAAAAATGTTCAGATGTTTGTTAAGCTACTCGGACTTAACTGCGGGGTCATCAGTTCCTAAACTTACAATTACTTGTAAACTATAACCGTCCTGAAGAGGACCACTGCACAGTGGTCGAAACGTCGGCAATTCATTTGTTAAGTGTTTAAAAGGACGCCGCCTAATACCCAGAATTGTTTTATTCAAAATACTCATAAACTAACTTATACTAAGGACAACACAAACATCCATGCCCGAGGGAGGATTCGATCCTCTGATGCGGGAGGCCGCGCGATCCGTAACATGGCGCTCCAGACCGCTCGGGTACTCCTGCGTGGCCTATGTTCCTCATTTTGTCGGTTGTGCATTCTATTCCACAAATAAAACAACACAAAAATTGGTCAACACTACTGGACGTTATATCCCACCGACGTGATATACTTCTCTTTCCCATCCAGGCGAAGTCAGCGGAAAAATGTTTGACAAGTTAGCCTGTTAGTTGGCGCGTACTGCGGGAAGAAGACACAATAATGCCGGTCCGGCCAGCTGAGTTTGCCCCTGGGGCGAGACGGAAACTCGGTGTAACTGGCGGTGTGAACAAAAGCGCGGGGGCGCCAGGAAACAATCAGCCGCTGCGGGGGTTGTGGGGAGGAGGGGGGGGTGAGGGGGGAGCGGAAGGAAGCCGGCCAGCGGCCGCACAATGGCCAGAGGGCGAGGGCGCCGTCTTGCAGGTGTGTGCGCCGTCATTAGCCAGGGCTGCCCTTGATGGCCGAGGTGCACAGCACAGTCTGAGACAGATAGCCTGCGTGACGTCACCTGCTGACAATGAGGGCCGAGCCGCGCGGTGGACCACAGGCATCTCGCGTTCAGTAAGCTTTTAGCGACTGTGTGACTACGATCACCTTTATGAGAGCTTTTCCTGAGTTCAGTTTGTATAAACATTTGTGTTGTGTTGTGACTAAAACAGAAGTGATACCCGGGGTGTTACTGGTCCTCTATTGGGGAGAAAATATGAGCAGCTCTCTTAGATCGTTTCCAGATAATGCCGTCATTTATCGTCTAGTAAAGTCATCTGAAGATCAAAACCAACTACAGAACGATATACAAATCAGTAAGGTGTAAAAACGACTATTTTTAAACAGAATAAACGCAATGTGTTTTCGTTTTTCGAGATTTTATTTTAAACAAAAATTTGAAAGAACCAGTTTGAGGACTTTACATGCGTATACGATGCAATTAGCGACTGTAAATACAGATGAGCTATAACACACAGTCAGTGTTTTGGTCGGAGTTTCATGGCTTCAAAGCGTAGTACGGCTGGGATACGTAGCGCCATCTCCCTTTATTTTTACCTCCATGTATTATATTTACTGCTATGTAATTAAGCGACCTAAGGAAATTTCAAAGTCTGTTTTCTCGAGAATTTTTAGCATTGGTTAGAAATGCTTTGGCTGACAGCGATTTGAAATCTGAACTTCACGTATCGTAAATATAAAAATAAATTTAAAAAATCCGTTATTCAAGTGGTCTTCTCGTTAGAAAGCATATTCCGATACAGAGATATTGTGGATGAAGCAGAATAGCGGCCATACTAAGGAATGAAAGAGACGGCATCAGGTTGAGAGCACGCCGCACAGAGAGGAATCTTGTTTCACGTCGCCTTCCGATGCAAATCCACGCCTCGCCGCGAGCAGATCGTGGCAGCGTGGCAAGGTGTCTGCCGCAATTGGTTTACCGCCAGCGATCATTGATATTCCGCCAGGCAGCCGCCTCCACGGAACACCCAGCCGGCACGTCGCGTCGCAACCCTCCAGCATCACAATTCATTTCCCCACACCCCCTACCTATACACCACTTGCTGCGGTTCTTCCCCACGCTGAGCAGTTCTTTCCTAAATTATACACAGACTCCGTCCTCTTTAACTGCAGATAGTTCCTGGTACCTGGAATTATGGGCAAAATTTAAATGTATTGTAAAAAAAAAGCTGGAGAAATTTGTGCCGAGAAAGTGTATTAAGGATGGGAAAGACCCAACTTGGTTTAATGATAATATTCGCTCAATGCTGAGAAAGCAAAGGCGATCATACTCTCGGTTAAAAAGAGATCAAGCAAATTAAAGTAGGGTACAGTCTGTAGAGATTCGCGCGTCTATAAAAGGAGCGATACGCGAATCATACAATAACTACCACCGTCAAACTTTAACAAAAGATCTTGCCTTGAACCTGAAAAAATTCTGGTCCCGTGTAAAATCGGTAAGCGGATCAAGGCTTCTATCCAGTCAATCGTTGATCATTCTGGGGTGGTGATACAAGACAGCAAAATGGAGGCTGAAGTCTTAAATTTAACATTTAAACACGAACGAGTACCTGCCTTTGATGGTCGCACTAACTCCCAAAAGGAGAACATAGTAACCCTTTCTGGCTCAGTGGTTTCAGACTGAAGCCACATTTTTACTTTGCGTGCTTTTCCGGCCCAATGGTTCCTTCTTGAAACCACCACCACAAATTGGTTACTGGTGACATCTAGCGTCAGCGCCACATACTTGTTACAGTAGCATACTGATTGCTCTTGGGTAAAAGCCATTTTTGTGTAGCGCTGCGACGAGTAAAAGTGCTTTCTGCCAAGACTTCAAAAAAAAAAAAAAAAAAAAAAAAAAAAAAAAAAAAAAAAAAAAAAAAATAATAATAATAATAATAATAATAATTGTTTGTGACTTCTATAGAGCAGATAATTCGAATTTCAGATATTGCATTAGTCTTATAAACAATTTTATCATATTTGGAAGGTGTTTTCACTGATAAATGTAATGTGAAGTTTAATTTTTTTACGAAAATGTAGGTGGTTACAGAATGAAACCACTGGGACATAACGACTTTCAATAACGGTAAATCTACAGGTTGCATTTTATTTTATTCTTTACAGCATGACGGCATGGATAACAAAGGTCGACAAATTTTGACTTTTTGTCTGGGGTTTGCATGAAAATATGAATTTCTGACTAAATTGATCCTGCTGATCACAAACCTGCAGCCTGTTTTTCTGTAGCACGTCAGGTTTTTGCACCACCACTATCATCATCATCTTCACCATAGTCTAACTCTGCACCCAATGAAATTGGAAACTGGAAAGCAATTACGGGACAATGGAAACGAAATGGAACAGTAAAGTGGTTAAAAAAGAATTGGAAGAAAGGCATACGAATTATAAGAAGCAAATATGGTGGGCAGGTAGAGGTATTACTTCCGTTTTCGTTTGCCCGTGAATGAACGCTTAATATCCTTCCTCTTGTGTGTCACTTCTCCTTCACGTGTGATGCACCAACAGTAGTCAGTTTATTCCCCAACGACCTTGATAACGATGTTCCATAGTTTTAAGTTCCTGGTGAAATCGTTCACCATGTTCCTCTGATGTGTCAGCCAAATTTTCTTGAAAACTCTCTAAGTGTGACATTAGAAAATGTAGTTTTAGAGAGCCCATCCATCCTAACTGTTTAAAGGACTGTAGCATGTCTTCCACTATTTCCTTGCAACCAGGCTGCTTATTCTGGCCAAGGAAACGATGCACAGCATTTTTTAAATTCCTCCAAACTTGAAGTTTTATTTCCATCATAGAACTGTCAGTGCTCATCAGACATCAACTTCCTTATATCTGGTCCAACAAATATCCCTTCTTTCAACTCTGCAGCTGATAGATTTGGGAATTGCCTACACAGGTAATGGAAACAGTTTCCTGTTTTGTTTGGCACACAATGTGTGGAGCAAATGACTTGTCCTGATCGCCGAGCTTCATGCCGAAATATGCAAAATATGACTAATGCACAGATTTTGTTATTTGTCGACGTCTTACACTTATCACATAATTTCCACAGATATTACAAAATGTATCTGGGCTATTCGCACACTGCCTTCCTGATATTTTTAACACGTCTTCACCACTCACAACAAAGCGCTAAAGCACCTTCTTGTAGCTGTAGTACTTACTCACTGATTTCTGTGGCGATAATGCAACGTCAGCTCCAAGCTCATTAGCCCCCTATGGCTCACCTTCACACAAAAAATGCAGCGATGCCACATTTCTGTAGTTGTGGACACTGCATAACATAGATTTCGCAGCCAATGGTAGGTTTGGAGGGGGGTAGCTGTGCAGAAAAAACTGAGGGTGATGGAAAAAAAAAACTGATATGATTTTCATAGTCAGGGGTGCAAATTTAGTAAAGAACACCACTTATTTTCCAAACCCCAGAATACATGTCGACCTGTGTAATAGACCACCATCAAGAGTAAAGCAGCAATTCAGACCTTGTGATCTTGGCACAAATATGCTAATGTATACTTGCTGAAATTCCAAGAGATACCGAGTCAGCTGCTTTGGCTATTGGAAATGAATCAGATGAAAAATATGGACAACTTCGACTTCTTTTACCTGATGATTAAGTAGTTGAATTTGAAGAGGTTGTCAATGAAAGTGTGTGCTGAAAGTGTCTCTTTACGTTAGTAGTGGAAACAATGACGACCATATGATGCGTGTGATGACAATACAGAGCTAAAAGGTCATACTTAATGGGTGCAACAGATACAGCACTGTCAAATAAAGCAACTGAGTTTTCACAGGACTGTGGTTCAATTGTCCCTTCTAACAAATCATGCCCCACTGAAAACTGTCTATGAAACCACATAGAATATTTCATTCTGAAATACCAATTTTATTGTTATTACACTATACTATTGCTTTTTCAGACAGTAAAAGTAGATTTTGGAAGAAATTGTTATAGTTTTCTTCCTATGTTTATTCATGGGCCTCAAAGAGATAGTAATAGGAAATAGGCGTAGCTGGCGTAGAGAAGCAGCCGAGAGAGATGAAAACAAACAAGTCTCCAGGTCCAGGTTGGGTTCCAATTCGGCCTTACAAACTCAGAGACATTGGCCCCTTACTTAGCTTGCATTTATCGCGCATCTTTGATCCAGCGCAAAGATCCAGGCGACTGAAAAAAGACACAGGTAACTCCCGTGTATATGAAAGGCAACAGAACGGACCCACGAAATTACAGACCTATATCATTAACTTCAGTTTGCTGTAGAATTCTTGAACATATTCTCAGTTTTAATAAAGTAAATTTCCTTGAGGCGAATACGTTTCTGACCACGCATCAGCACGGCCTTAGGAAACATCCATAGTATGAAACCGCTTGCTCTCATGACATCTTGTGAAGTATGGCTGATGGGCAATAAGCAGAATGCATATTTATGAGTTTTCGAAAGTAGCTTGACACGGTACCTTACTGCAGACTGCTAGCGAACGTACTAGGATGTGGAATGGGTACCCAAATATGGGAGTGGCTCGAAGACTACTTAAGTAATAGGACCCAGTGCATTGTCCTCGATGGCGAGTGTTCATGAGAGACTAGGGTAATCGTTAGGCGTGCCCCAAGGAAAGGATCTCTATTATTTTCTATCTTTATAAATGAACTGACGGACAGAGTGAGTTGCAGTCTGCGGATGTTTGCTCATGATGCTGTGGTTTAGAGGAAGATATCGCCATTGAACGACTGTAGTAGGATGCAAGGTGAACTGGACCTAAAATGGCAACTATCTCTGAATGTAGAAAAATGTAAGGTGATGTAGATGAGGAGGGGAAAGAATCCCGTAATCTTCGAATACATCAGTAGTGTGCTGCTTCACAGTCGCGTCAATATCCGAGGGGTAACGCTGCACAGCGATATGAAATGGAATGACCGTATAAGGAGAGTTGTGGGGAAGGTTTGGTTTCTTGGGAGAATTTTGACAATGTGTGATTTGTCTGTAAAGGAGACCGCATATAAAATGTTTGAACGACCCCGTGTTAATTATTGCTCAACATCGGTTGAGACGAAAAAATAGAAGCAATTCAGAGGCGGGTAACTAGGTTTGTTACTGGTAGCTTCGATCAATGCATAAATGTTACTGAAATGCTTCGGGAACTCAAATGACAGTCGCTAGAGAAATGGCGACGTTTTTTACGAGAAAGATTATTGAATAAATTTAGAGGGCCGGAATTTGAAGCGAACTGCAGAACGATTCTACTGCCGCCGCCAACTTTCATTTCGCGTAAGGAGCACAATGATAAGATCAGAGAGATTAGAACTCATTTTCAATTCCTATATTCGTGATAATGGAATCCTTTCATATATAAATAGAGTAGTGGAAAGATTCTACATCTTCATGGATATTCTGCAAGTCACTTTGAAGTGCATAGGGTTCATCAAACCACTTTTATTATATTTCTCTACAGTTCCATTCCATAATAGCTAGCGCGAAAAAGGAACACCTACATCTTTTTGTTTACGATCTGATATCCCTTATTATGATGGTCATGTCTCCCTATGTAGGTGGGTGTTAATAATACACCTTAGCATTCTGAAGAGGAATTTGATGAAAGAAATTTCGCATGTAGATCTCGCTTCGACAAATAACCTTTTTTTTTTTTTTTTTTTAATGATTTCCACCCCAACTCGTTTATCATTTCCGTGACACTGTCTCCCTTGCATCGTGATAATACAACACGATCTGCCCTTTTCTGAATTTTGTCTAAATCGTCCGCGCGTCCCACCTGGTGTGGATGACACAATGCAGAGCAATACTCCAAAATAGGTCGCCAAGTGTGGTGTAAGCAGTTTCTTTAGTAGAACTGTTGCATCTTCTGTTTCGCCAATGAAACGTAATCTTTGGTTCGCAAATACAATATTTTCTATGTGTTGTTTCCAATTTAAGTTGTTTGTAATGGTCACTCGTAGGTATTTAGTAGAATTGACGGCCTGTAGGTTTGACTGATTTATCACGTAACTGAAGTTTAACATTTTTTTTTCAGTGGTCATTCGGGTGAGCTCACACTTAACATTATTAAGGGTCAAATGACAATTTTGCACCATGGAGATAGATTGGGGATCATACCGATGCATACAAGCATTCGTTTTTTCCCTCGATGTATATGGGAGTGGAACAGGAAAGCAACTAACTAGTAGCGGTACTGAGTACTATCCGCCACGCACTTGTGGGTGGATAGCGGAGTATGTGTGTAGATGTACTACGCGACGGCGAGCAGAAGAGCTCGTCGTGGTTACCCGTTGGGCAAGACGCGTGCGCCACAGAGGGCGGAGCACTTCATTACCCCACCTCCCGGCACCCGGCATTAAGTAGCGGGTGAAAGGGCGCGCAGGCATTTTTAATGAGGGGCGCGAGGCAAATTAACCCGGCCTGGGGGGGAGGGCGGCCGAGGGTGGAGGCACGCGGATGATCGCCACCGGATGATCCCGGCGTCTAATCCTAACTGACGCGTGGCAGAGCGCAGCGGGCAGGCTGCCTGGCTGGCTGGCAGGGTGGGGTAGGGTAGTGGAGGGGAGGGCGGCTGAATAATGCAGCGCAAAGCTTTTAACGTCATTTCGGCTGGCCAGGGAGCGCCGCCCCAGACGTCTCGCTGCTGACGTCACGCGCTGCTTCGCAGGTCGCCGCCGCCAAAAGCGAGTCTGCCCTCTGCAGCCTGGAACCGGACTCTCATCAGCAGGGGTGACTACGTCCGGCGTTTTACAACCGTACATTCACGAGACAGTCTTACGGGTCTGAAAAACAACCTTTTGACGGATTTTGTAGTTCCTGGCTCACCGAAAACCTTCAATACAATATCGCTTCGCCGCCTGCTCTATAAGGGCCAGGCCATTTCAAATCGGAAAGCTGGAAACCTTGAATTTTTCGTGGGGTCTCATTGTTCTGTTATAGAAAACAGACGTTAATATCTTTCACACCTATATTCAACAAAGGCAGTAGGAGTAACCCACTAAACCATAGGCCTATTTCATTGAAGTCAATCTGCAGCAGCATTTCCGAAAATATCCTGTATTCAAATATTATGAATTATCTCGAACAGAATGATCTATTGACCCAAGGTCAACACGGATTTAGAAAATATCGTTCATGCGAAACAACTAGCTCTTTACTCACACGAAGTGATGAGTACTATCGACAAGGGTTCTCAAATTGATTCCATATTTCTTGATTTCCAGAAGGCTTTTGACACCGTACCTCACAAACGGCTTTTAATCAAATTGCGCCCTAAATTTGCGACTGGATAGAGGATTTCCTGTCAGACACAGTTTGTAGTAAGCGATGGTGATATCAGGCATTCCACAGGGTGGTTCGATGAACCCTCTCCCAGGCACTTAAATGTGATTTGCAGAGTATTTCCATGTAGATGTAGATGTCACTCTACAACATATATGACACCCATTAAAATCCTTTTTTTACACTTCTGGTGGCTCCCTTGTCAGACAAATTTATCGGTTTTTTTTTTCAGAATTAGTGTTATTTTCAGCAGTCTGTGCTTGATTCTTGGTACCACAACGGATACGTTTGAAGAAATGGCGATGAAAGGAAGCACTTCCCACATAGCCTCCTGCTCCTCCTCGTTAACTGCACGTCACTGCTCATGCATCCTGTCTTGGTCAGGTACCTGCAGTGCCGGTCTGCCTTTACCTTCCTTTTACATGGCAGTTTCCTTAAATGGTGTGTCAGGATCGAGGCTGCTTTTGTACTTCAGTGACTGAGCACGTCAATTTTTGTACCTCTACGACTGAAATTCTACTCAAATAATATTCTGACCATCAACGGATATCTTGTTGATAAATAGTCAGTATCCTTAATCTAATCTATTTTAAAAGGAATTTTCATCTTTTACAATTTTTATCCAGTCATCTGTCGAATAAATTTCATTTTCTACTCTTCACTGCTGTCAAGCCAAAGTAAGCATTAGTTGGTACGTAAGAATGCCGAGGCACAATGAACTTACGATGTACGATTTCGGTTTCCATACCAGATTCTTATAATGATTCCTCAAAGCAAGTACTATCTTTTGTGTTCCGATTATGTCCTGTGCAGATATCGGAAAATATATAGTAATGACTATTTTATGTAAAAGAGCAACAAAACTTTGAAACATAAGATGTAGCGTAGACTTGCCTCACGTGTTCTCTGAGATAATAAACAAGTGTTTCTTTTACCATTTGAAATGTTGGCATCTGGCAACACACAGCTCAATTAGGGATTACATTCACTAGTCCCCTGAAAAGATCCCTTAATGAAGAGTGCTGTATGCCTTAAATATCAAAGGAAAAACTCAATACTTTTTGCACTTATACCACTTGTTCAAAAATGTTCAACTATTTGTAAACGGTTTGCACCAAACTGCTATGGTCATCAGTCCTTAGACTTACAAACTACTTAAACTAAGTTAAACCCACCCACTCACACACACACACAAACACACACACACACACACGCAAGTAAGCGCGCGCGCGCGCGAGCACACACACACACACACACACACACACACACACACACTTGCCCCAGGGACAACTCGAACCCCCAAAGACTACACGCAGTTGCCCGCTCCGCAGCAAGGCGCCTTAGAACGCACGGCCACTCCACCCCGGCACCACTTGTTCTCTGAGCGCCTCATATATTAAGATCCAATTACAAAGCAATTAAGAGCAGCCAAATTAAAATTGCAGAACTAATAATCACAGACGCAAAATACTAACAAATTATTAACAGACGAGTGGAAACCACTTGAAACACTTGAGGCAAATACATTACGACTTTAGAAAACTACGTCTCTAGTTTATGTAGATTTTGAGAAAGCTTTGGATAATATTGAATGGAATACATTCCTCAAATTCTAGAAGTAGTAGGGGTAAAATACGAGAAACGGATACTTACATAAAACTTGTACAAAAACCAGACAGCAGTTGTAATACTCGAAGAAGAATGAAAGAGACGCAGTTGTTGGCGAGAAAGGAGAACAGGATTGTTGCCTTTCCCCAAAGTTATTCAATCTGTATATTGAGCAAGTTGGAAAGGAAAGAAAGGAGAAATTTGCAGAGGTTCGAGTGCGCTCTCGGTCATAGGCGTGTGTTCTATCCTTAGTGTAAGTTGTTTTAAGTAAGTTTTAAATCTAGGGACCGATTACCACAGGAGTTTAGTTCCTTAGTGTTACAAACATTTGAACAGTTTTTAAAATTAGGAAAAGGAATTAAAGTTCATGGAACATAAATAAGAACTTTGCGGTTTGCTTGTTGCTGTTGTGGTCTTCAGTCCTCCTTACTTCTTTTGTCCATACCTCTTTTATCAGTTCGGCTAACCATTCGTGTGTCTTGTCTGCCTCTTCTTTGATTAGCTCTACTGATATCATGTCTATGCCAGAGACCTTCCCATTTTTAGTTTGTTTATTGCCTCTTTCACCTCCATCGGAGTTGCTACCTGGCCTAATGGTTGTACGTTCTGATTGTTTTCTGCCATGTTTTCCTGGTTGTACCGCCTTGTTCAGAATTTCTTTGAAGTATGTCTTTCAGTTCTCTAAATTTTCTTCATTTGTAGTGATCAGTTTCTCATTCTCGTCCTTCGTTATAAAGGAAGGTAGCTCTGTATACATTACTATAGATATTCATTGTACTGTAAAACTGTTTACTTTTGGTTCTGGCAATAATCCTCCTCCGCCGTCTCTCTCTGTTTATATATGATATTTTCTCTCGCCTTATTATTCTCTTCATTTATCTTGTGGCTGGCCTGAATGTTCTTTGGTTTTCATGATTGTTATTGTTCATCATTGCCTGTCCGGCTTTCTTCCTGTCTTGTACTGCTTCTCTACATGTTTCATTGAACGATGATTTGCTCTTTATAGGGTTTTTATTATTATCTCCTAGCAGTTCATGAACTGTCTCCCTCATAACTGTCGTCGTCTCCTTCCATTTGTCATCTTCATCTTCTTTTCTATTGTTTTCATTCTATAATTCTGTAAATCTATTTTTTAACTTAACCTTAATCTGTTTATTCACCTCCTCCTCTTTTAGCCTATTACAAACATTCTTTGGGGGTCTTTTACCACTGTTACTCTTATTTGGTGGTTTTGGCAATGATTGCTTCATCTTTATTAGCACAAGAGAGTGGTCAGATCATATCTCAGTCCACTCATAGTTTAAAAATCTGCTATTGCCTTTTTATGTTTTTTCTGTATCAAAACATGGTCTATTTCGTTCCTAGTTAATCCATCCAGTAAGGTACATGTTGCTTTATGTATGTCCTTATGGGGGAACGATGTACTTGCTATTTTCATGCTTCTAGCTGTGGCAAAGTTGATAAGCCTTATACCATTATCATTTGATATAGTTTCCATTGCTCTTCTTGTCTTATTTTAGCATTTAAGTCTCCAAGCATAATTTTGATGTCATACTGTTGTATTCTGGAGTACATCTGGTCTAAGGTGTCATAGAATTAGTCGTTTACGTCATCCTACCATGTCCCCAGCTTGGATACTTATTAATGAGATATTTCTATATCTGCCTTTGTTCTTGTGTGGCTTATTCTTTCATTGACATTTTCTATTTTCACCACATTGGTCACTATTTTGTTATGAACGGCAAATCCTGTTCCAAATACACAAAAATGCTACACCACGAAGATGACTTGCTACAGACGCGAAACTTGACCGACAGGAAGAAGATGCTCTGATAAGCAAATGATTAGCTTTTCAGAGCATTCAAACAAGGTTGGCGCCGGTGGCGACACCTACAACGTGCTGACATGAGGGAAATTTCCAACCGATTTCTCATACACAAACAGCAGTTGACCGGCGTTGCCTGGTGAAACGTTGTTGTGATGCCTCATGTTAGGAGGAAAAATGGGTACTGTCACGTTTCCGAATTTGATAAACGTCGGATTATAGCCTATCGCGATTGCGGTTTATCGTATCGCGACTTTGCTGCTCGCGTTGGTCGCGATCCAGTGATTGTTAGCAGAATATGAAATCGGTGGGTTAAGGAGGGCAATGCGGAACGCCGTGCTGGATCCAAACGGTCTCGTATCACTAGCAGTTGAAATGGCAGGCATCTTATTCGCATGGATGTAACGGATCGTGCAGCCACGTCTCGATCCCCGAGTGAACAGATGGGGACGTTTGCAAGACAACAACCATCTGCACGAACAGTTCGACGCCTTTTGCAGCAGCATGGACTATCATCTCGGAGACCATGGCTGCGGTTAACCTTGACGCTGCATCACAGACAGAAGCGCCTACGATGGTGTACGCAACGACGAACCTGGGTGCACGAATGGCAAAACGTCACATTTTCGGATGAATCCATCTTCTGTTTACAGCATCATGATAGTTTCACCCGTCTCGGTCACCTCTTGTTCCAATCGACGGCACTTTGAATAGAGGCTGTTACATTTCAGATGTGTTACGACCTGTGGCTCTATCCTTCATTCGATCCCTGCGAAATCCTACATTTCAGCAGGATAATACACGACCGCATGTTGCAGGTCTTGTACGTGCCTTTCTGGATATGGACAATGTTCGGCTGCTGCACCGGCCAGCACATTCTCCAGATATCTCACCAATTGAAAACGTGTGGTCAATGGTGGCCGAGCAAGTGGCTCGTCACAATACGCCAGTCACTACTCTTGATGGACTGTGGTATCGTGTTGAAGCTGCATGGGCATCTGTACCTGTACTCGCCATCCAAGCTCTGTTTGAGTCAATGCCCAGGCGTATCAAGGCCGTTATTACGGCAAGAGGTGGTGGTTGTTCTGGGTACTGATTTCTCAGGATCTATGCACCTAAATTGCGTGAAAATATAATCACGTGTCAGTTCTAGTGTAATATATTAGTCCAATGAATACCCGTTTACCATCTTCATTTCTTCTTGGTGTAGCAATTTCAATGCCCAGTAGTGTATATGGTGCCTGTTCTGCAGGCTCCAAGCCTGCCCCTGACAAGCGGGCAACACACCTTACAGGCAAGCTGAGCGGTTTGCGCGTACAGCACGGCGCAAAATGAGACAACAACAATAACAAACCAGGCTACTCGCGAAGAAGACAAACAACACCAGCTACGTAAACAACCCTAACTTGCCCCTCTTCTTACAGGGAGAGTACAAAGAAATTAGAGAGCGCTGCGGGCGGCAGTATTCCTACGCCCGCGCGTGACTGGCCGAACGGCATATATCTGGCCACATGGCCACTCTAAACCTACACTTATGCAATACGTACCGAAACTAGGACATAACCACTGGACTCTACTGCTGCTACTCCCAGTTTCGTCCCGGCTCCTGGACTTGGGCCTTTGCTTGCCTATGCATCCAATCGCCAGCCGCGGTAGCCGAGGGGACTAAGGCGCTCCAGTCACGGTCTGCACGGCCACTACGGTCGGGGGTTCGAATACCCCCTCGGGCATGGATATTTGTGCCGTCCTAGTTCGTAAGTAGTTCATAAGTAGTTTGTAAGTTTAGGGACTGATGACCCCGTAGTTAAGTCCCATGGACTATACAAACATTTGAATTTATGCACCCAATCGATGGATGCCGCTGGGACGGCTACGGAGAGTGCTCGGTATCAGTGATAATTGGTCACCTCGCTCATATAGAAGGAGAGTTTAGTTCAAGTCATAAGGACACTTATCTTAAAGGCTTTTATATGTCACAGACGTAAGAACTTACAGCTACCAGCTTGTGTAAAATTCTCGGAAATAAATTGTGTTGTGTTAAAGCAGTGTTTTGAGACCACAACAGTGACCACCCTTGTTTCCACTGTATATGATCGTGTAGTTTTTATCTTTGTGCATGCCTTGCCGTGGACATCTTACCTCCTGCAGGGCTGTAATATACATCTTGTCTGTTCTGCAGCGCATAGTGTTTTTGTTCCATGTGCTTATTCGTATCCTTCGTTCATAAGCTTGGGTCGTTTTCCGTTTGATCCATTCATATACGAGGCTAGATGTGAGTGTATAGAAACCGTCAATTTTTTACAATGTTGGGTGGTTACCCCAACGATAACCCTTCCACGAGCTTGGTACCGAGTGGAAAGCTTGGAAAAAGGTATGTACCATTCTGAAAAAGGTCGTCGAATAGACCTAGAAAACTATAGAACTGTATCTCTGATGTCAGTCTTTTGTAAACTTTTCATACATGTTCTATGCTTGAAAATTATTATTTCTGAAAACCTTAAATTTCCTCTGTACTTATAAGCATTGGTACCGAAAACAAGGACCATATGAAACTCAGCTTGCTTGTTCGTGCACGATGTCCAGAAAGCACCGGCATTTGAAATGAAGAATTTCGAGAAAACACAACACATCATTAGTAACAGACAAATCTTTAATTCCAAATGTAATATTGGCCGTACCCTAAAGAAGTTACGACACATTTCTTTTAAAAATACACTAGTGACCTAGGTCGGCAGTTCTAAGATGATTGTCACTTATATCACTGTTATAAGACGAAGTCTTAATGTTGCAAAGTTGTGTAGAAAAATGCAGGACGACAAGAGATGGTCGATACTTATTGCCAAAGTTGGCAATTAATGGCCAACATAAACAGATTTAACGTATTACTCATGAATACGCAGAGAGATCGATTCCTTTATCATTACTTGATTGCAGAATTATCATTGAAGCAATCGTTTCGATAAAATATTTAGGTATATGCGTACATAGGGATTTAATGTAGAACTTCCAGATGAAACTAATCGCAAGTAATGCAGTGGCCACACTGAGAATCATTGAAAGAATCTTCAGGAAGTGCACTTATGCAACAGCGACATCGTTTACATGGCGTTGCACGATTAATACTTAAATATTACGTAAATACTACTCGTACGAGTTTTGATTGATAGAGAAAATAGAGAATATTTGAAGAAGAGGCAAGGGACGACCAAGCGGTTTAGTCCCCTTCAAAATTCCAACAGCAACTACCTAAAGACTACCGTATTTCCTTATGGTCTAATCGGCAAGCGTGTCAGCGTCGCTGAGATTCTCAGCGAACTCCAATGGCAGACACTGCAAGAGAGGCGTCCTGCATCACTGCGTGTTTAAATTTCGAGAGGGTATGATTCTGGAACGAGGAAACACACATATGTGTCTCTGCAAAAATATTATCACGGGAAAGGTTATGAATGTAAAATTGGGGAGATTCGCACAGTCACGCAGATTTACCAAGAATCGTTATTCCGTTGCAAATTTCACGTCTTGAACAGAAAGTATCTACTGACACACACCGTTAAGTTGCTTGAAAAGTTCAGAAGTACATGTATAAATAGAAGTACTGCCCGTGCTACTCAAAGACGTAGAGTAACAGGACGGTGAACATCACTGTACGTGCCTGCAACGTTTAAGCTCTGTTTGAGGGTGATATGCAGAGGGTGACACGAAACGCTGATCAGTGCCTAGTACAAAGACTGGCAATTTAGCCCAATCGTAAATAAATCAAGACTGCTTATTATTTTCTTTAGCCTTACAAAACTTTCTGTCGATCATTTCTTATCTACATCTACGTACACACTCTCAGTTCTATCGCATGGCGCCTGGTATAGGTTACGTCCAACCAGAACCACTGCGTCAATTCCGTTTATGCAGACAGAAAATAATAATAGCCCTTTATGACTCTTGTGCTCAACGACTGTTTTTAGATTTGTAGAAAATTGTCAGCAATCAGTTGTAAATATTTTGTTTACACACCAGATCTACATTTACGTCACTGTGTGACCATTATTAATGTTTAAAACAAACAGTTTAAACATATAAAACTTTACGACCTCTATGTTGGAGGTTACGTTCACTTTTCATAATAATCACTTCACATTTTCGCCTGCATTTCAACAGATTCCTCTTGCTATGAAACATTTATATGATTTAATTGTTTGTTTTAAGCATTAATAATGGTCACACAGTGACTGAAATCTCGATCTGGTGAATAAACAAAATATTTCCGACTGATTGCTATCACTCTTGCCAAGAACACTCCTAACGATGCCGTTACTTCTAATGAACACAAGCTCTTCAAGACATCGTACTGGGTTCTATTACTTAAGGAATCACCGAGGCCGGCCGCGGTGGTCGAGGGGGCTGAGGCGCTCCAGTCACGGTCTGCACGGCCACTACGGTCGGGGGTTCGAATCCCCCCTCGGGCATGGATATTTGTGCCGCCCTTATTTTTAGTTAGTTCATAAGTAGTTTGTAAGTTTAGGGACTGATGACCCCGTAGTTAATCCCATAAGCTGTACAAACATTTGAACATTTGAATCACCGAGCGACTCACATATCTTGGTATCTAACCAGTATGCTCGTATCTTCGTTATACGTCTGCACTAGAGCACTATGTCAAACGCTTTTCGGAAATCAGTATATTGGTCAAGGATCTGGGCAAATGGTTAGTCTTTTATAAGATCCTGAAGACGGTGTCTGCTAAGAATGTACTGTACTTTATACCTTGAATGTAGCGGCTGCTTTCTAAAATCGACTCGTCTGGGTGCAGATGCTATGTGCCACCCAAAGAATGAGTGGTTGATCAAGAATTTCTTGTGCGCTTTCTTTTACTTTACTTGAGAGAAATCTGACAAATACAGAAATAGTCTTTCAAGATGTTTTCAGTTCTCAGAACAACACATTCTTCTACATCGAGTGAACGGTATATGGATTGGAAACAAAGTTGGGAGTAACTGTGTCAAAACGACACCGGCCCTCTGCATGTGGACGTTTTTAAAATGAGCGGTGCATTACTTTCCATTCTGAAACAGTGCGCACTTTAGGAATGTATTTTTGATGGAGCTCTTTGTGTTGACTCCATGAGCTCTGTCGCTTGGACATTCAGCCAGTCCGTAAATTTTTCAGGTGTTTCTTGATGTACCATAAATTTATTCGAACGTTAATTTGTCGCAAAGAGCGTCAGCGGTAGCATTATCGTGCTCG
The DNA here is from genome assembly GCA_026315105.1 of Locusta migratoria. Classification (NCBI taxonomy): domain Eukaryota; kingdom Metazoa; phylum Arthropoda; class Insecta; order Orthoptera; family Acrididae; genus Locusta; species Locusta migratoria. The sequence continues at coordinate 500,366,494 of CM048744.1, read as the reverse complement.
ACCAACTGAAATATGCAGCCGCTCGAAACAAAACCAGCTTGAGGATAACTGTACTTCCCAGAACGGTCTTGGAGTACCGACGCTGTAGGTATTTCTCTCGGAATGTTCACTGTCGGAAACAGAGTTACAGCGGAATCGTTTCACGCGAGGGCTATTGCCAAGTGCGTAATGGAATTTGTCCCGTATTAATTTTACATACAAAACTTTCCTTTTAGAATCTCTAGTCTTTACTCATTAATCCAGTTTTAGAGAATAGAGAGAAAAGTAATGTAACTAATTTAAATAAGCGCGGAAAGAGAACAGGCTTGAAAGAAGATAAATAACTGATACTGTGATACGCACACACCTGACACATTTCATCATATTGATTGCTGCGCGATTCATCCGCTGTCGTCTGCAGTCATAATTTGCCCTCAGTTTCGCAATGTGTCTACTTCAAACGTAAACATGAATCTACTGGGATAAGACAGAGGAAGGGGAAGGGAGGCAGCTTAAAGTACGCGCTTTGCTCCGAAAGGTACTTCGGCACTGATTTATTCCCATGTCATTCTCCAGTAAAGTGTCGTGACATATCTTGCCGAGTAATGGATGTAGGAGACAGTAAAGAAGATTTGACGCGTATTTATGAAACATGATACGATAAACTTTGCTCAGATTCTGAAAGGCGTTCAACTCTGTATCACATTCCCGACTAAGAATCAATTGAAAGTACGGAGTATCTTCGGAGATGTGTGATTGATTCGGTGGTGTTTTGACTCACATATCCCTTTACAGACCGATGGACTGAAAGTTTTCTGCACAAACGACAATAAATTTGGTTGTGCCACCGAAAAGCACACGTAAACCAATTATCAGAATCACTAGCAACGTTTGAATGTTCGCTGAGGTTATAAAGAAATAAGAGAACTAATCGTATGAAATTTTACCTTTATGCAAATGTGGACGAATGAAAATCTGATAGTGTCTGATTACAAGACACCGTGGCTGTGTCAGATCGTTTAAATATTTGAAGCTAATATTACACTAAAGAGCCAAAGAAACTGGTACAGTTGTCGAATGTCGTGTAGGGCCCCCACGAGCACGCAGAAGTGCAGGGCAGGGCAGGGCAGGGAACTGCCAACATGCATCCTGCATGACTGTCCACAAATCCTAAGAGTACGAGTAGGTGGAGACCTATTCTGAACAGCACGTTACAAGGCATCCCAGATATACGCAATAATTTTCTTGTGTGGGGAGTTTGGTGGCCATCGGAGTATTTAAACTGAGAAGAGAGATCTTGGAGTCATCCATGGAATGTCCTTTAGTAATACAATGCTCGGCTATGGCCAACTTACTGGGCTGCAACAGACGAGTGTGGCGGTCGTGTCCAACGTACTTTTCTTGTACTGTGCATGTCGTCTGATCAATGTAAGCTTTGCCACACTGGCAAGGAATGCTGTAAATTCCGGCTTTCCTGAATACCAGATAATCCTTAACCGAACGGATAAGTGCACTAATCTACGCAGGGCCGGCCGCGGTGGCCGCGGGGACTGAGGCGCTCCAGTCACGGTCTGCACGGCCACTACGGTCGGGGGTTCGATTCCCCCTTCGGGCATGGATATTTGTGCCGTCCTTAGTATAAGGTAGTTCGTAAGTAGTTTGTAAGTTTAGGGGCTGATGACCCCGTAGTTAAGTCCCATAAGCTTAACAAACATTTGAACATTTTGAATCTACGCAGGTGGCCAGAAGATGACTTCAACTTGATGTTTTCTTAAAATTCTGCCTAATTACGACGAAAGGTTTCCGATGCAAGAAAGGAAAGCACTTGACTTAAACACCTCCTTATCATCTTGATGTTGAATGTGGTCACGTTTCTTCAAATGTTGAAATGTTTGTTAAGCTTATGGGACTTAACTACGGGGTCATCAGTACCTAAACTTACAAACTACTTATGAACTAAATAATTCTAAGGACGGCACACATATCCATGCCCGAGGGGGGATTCGAACCCCCGACCGTAATGGCCGTGCAGACCGTGAGTGGAGCGCCTCAGTCCCCTCGGCCACCGCGGCCGGCCACGTTTCTTCCTCTTCAATGCTGCGCTGATCTGATGTGTAGAATATCCGTCATCTTTGAAAACGATCTTTAGATGTTCTAGCTCTGTAAGAAGCCTTTCTCCATCAGACACAAGATGTGTACGAATCACCAGCGTTCGAAGGACGCCAGTAGAATGTGCAGGGTGGAAGCAGCTGGACGTTTGTAAACAGATGTTCGTATGTGTGAGTTTCCGCTAAACGGAGTGCCACTTTCTTACTGTCCTTCTCAGTTTCCATCGTTAACCTTATATTCGCATGGATCAAATTTAGATGTTGCAGAAAACGTGACAATTCTTTTTCCCCATGGGGCCACACTACAAAAGTGTCATCAACATATTTGAGACTGCCCATGGTAACACCGTCGGTTGGTTCTATTAACATTCTTTATTTGCATTTTTGCAACAATTTTAACAAATACAAATGAATAATGTAATAGAAGGATAAAAACTACAAATAAGAAGTATTTAATATCCAAATGTAAGAAATAAAAGAACGACGGTGTAAAATGAGTACAATTTTTGAGGACATCAAGGCACACTGGAGACTGAAGAAAATGAATATTTTCCGATTAGTGTCCAGCCGAAAGCGGCAGGCGCGACCAAGAACACTGAAGCACTGTTGAGGTTCAGTGAGCACAAAACACAGCACTGGGCAAAACCACTACCACCGACACAGCCAGGGTCTGAGGGAACGAATACGGGAGGACTGGGTGGGAGAATGTGTGGGAGATGGGTGAGGAAGGGAGCATGAGAGTCACGGGAGGGGATGAGGGGAGTGGGGGAAGAGGCGGCCGGTGTTGGGGTAGTAGAGAGGGATGCGATCAAATTGGGACGGAGAACAAAATCGGGAGAGGATAGGTGGAGAAATTGCGGTGGGAAAGGATGTTGAGGATGTGAAGGTGCAGACCTGGTGCGGTACATGGCAAAAATGTGGCAGAGGGCCAGTGCAGAATGGATAAACCAGGGGGTTGCAGGAATGAAGCTTACATATGCTGTAGCGAGTGCAGATGCTTTCAAGGAGGATCCTTGTGCGCGGTGGGAGGTGGGTACGGTAGGCGAGGTGGAGAGTATTCCTTTCTTTTTTTTAATTTTTTTAAATTGTTATTTCAATGCTCTCGTGGGCAGGCTGGCAGCAGCTTAGTACGCCGCTCTTCAGGCAGAAAGTTGCATAACTTTGGCAATGAGGAACAAAAACATAGAAGTGAGAACATAAACACAGAATTTAAAATACAATGGCGACGAAACTGGCGGATAAAATACATGAGAGCAATTATTTTAAAACACACATATTTAGAATTAAAATTGCCAAGGTGTCTAAAAATATATTGAAGATACACAGAAAACGGCGACGATGAAGGATACACTGATAAAACACAAGGCAACACATTGTTTTGTTTGTACGGCAGTTGCTAAAATCTTAAAATCACGTGGCACTGACACAACAATAGACACGGCACTGTTAAAATGTGGCACTGAAACCCCACAGGGCATATAGGGAAGGGAGAGCAAAGCGAGGGAGGTGGAGGAGGGGGGAAGGACAGGGGGCGTTCATATACAGCAAGGGATTAGGGTTGGTGGGAAGGATAGACGTCGGGACAGAGGGTGACATCCGGGAGAGGAACATTATGGAAGTTACCCTCAGAGAGGACGTGGAGAGTGTGGGTTCACTAGGCGGTGGGAAACCAGAGGGTGTTGAGACGTAGAGGATGCGGATGTGCTCCAGGAATTTGAGTGGGCATGGGAAAGGAATGAGATCGTTAGGATCCGCGTGAGGGATGGGAGGCGGATGCGGTAGGCGAGGCGGAAGGTGTGGCGGTCAAGGATCTGCAGGGACTGGTAGTGGCTAGTGGCTGTAGGGTATGCGGAGTGCGCTGCGTTCTTCGATTTGTAGGGCTTTATAGAAGGAGGCTGGACAGATAAAAACTGCACAGCAGATAACTGTATGAACTTCGTGCTAACATCTGAAACGGAAACGACCACTCGACACAGATGAGACAAAGAAAACCACGCCACCGGCGCTGAAGTAGACCCACTCGTCTCGAGCAATCAACTGAGGCAAGGAAATCTCTGGTGTAAAAGGGGCTTAATAGCGGCGAACGAGGGGTTCCGGCCGCCCTCCGCCCTCGCTTGACACTACCAGCCCAGGAGTCAATGGGGCCCAGGAGACAGCTTGCGGGCAGCCCGACAGATGGTAGCACGTGAGCGGCGCGCTGGGGTGGACGCGGCCGGGATCAGGCGTCCGGCTAATTAGCGATGAATTTTAATCCGGCGCGCGAAATGCGATTAGCCGGCGCTGGCCAAGGCAGCCGCGCAAGGTGCGCCTCCATTATTCACGCAAATTGGCGACTAATAAATATTCCACATTACGGTGCTCGCCAGATTGGATTGCAATCCGAGTGCCTAATTCGCCAGAATGATACTGCCCACTCCCTCCCTCTTTCTCTCTCTCTCTCATCCCCTCTCTTTCACATACATAAACACACACACAGACATCACTCCCCCCTCCCCTCTACCTCCACCGCAGAGAGTAAAACGACAACGGCCGGCGATGCTACAAACGCTATTATTTTCGACGGATCAATTTCGAATGATGTAATTTTCATCGACAGCGGATTTGCGACTTGTATTATTTACGCGGCCAATTATTTCTGGTAATCTTAATAGGACTTTTAATTTTTAAAACCCATCTTCGGGCTGATTGATGGTCGGCTTCGGATTTTACGAGAGAGCGGCTCCGGCCGCATGCCGGCCTCTTCGGGCGCGGCCGGCGCTAAATAAGTGATTAGCAGGGGCGGCCGCCGCCATTAGCATGCCATCCGCTCGCGGCGAGGTCGCGCGTGCCGTGCTGCACCTGAGATCGACTCTTTTACAGCGCTTCACTGTTACCAGCGCAGCTAGTGCAAGCCTTAATGTTATGCAAACCATACTGCTGCTTATTTCGCTAACTTCTCTGTTTTATCCGAATAATTTATTTCTTCTCGAAAACAGCTTCCTAACCTAGTCGTCTCTGTAAATCCATAGGCTGTAAAAATAAATAAATAAACAAATAAAAATCCTCTTTTTCCTTTGCCCAATTTAGGTTTTGGTTGTAAAATGAATATTACGCCTAAAACAGTTCGTCTGACAGGAAAATTAAACAAATTAATTTGTACAGGAGAAGTTTCTCTACAACTTGGCTCTCTGTTTTTTCAGATCTCGCGCCGTTTCAGAGATATTTGGAAAAATAACGGCGATTTGACAACTGCGGCGGAGAGGCCGAGCGTTCCAAGGCGCCTACCTGCGAAGCGCGCTGTCCGAGGTGCGAGTCCTTCCTAGGTCTTGGGTGTATTTGTTGTCCTTAGCATAAGTTAGTTTAAGTAGTTTGTGTGGTGTCGCACAAGTCTGAAGTGCGCGCCACCTACTTTCGCCGCGCGCAGCAATGCAAGCACGGCGCGGCGTTTTTACGACGTCGGCCACGAGCGCCCTCTGCTGCAAACCCGCTCGCGGCCCCCGCTGAACTGCATCGGCCACTTGGGATTAAGACAGGCACTAGGAAAGACTCTCATCACTAGGCAGGCCTCTGCTTTCCACTAGACTTCATTTAACAAAGCTAAGTATTGTACTCTCTCTCTTCGAAATATATCTTGTTCTAATCTAGCTCAGTGTTTCTAGTTTCTGCTGTGCCACCGACTGGTCACCTCAGACTCTGTACCTGCACACGCGTGCATCCTATTTTCCTGTTTCGGTCTCTCTCTACTCGGCCACCGACACCTAGAACCACCGGTGGCAACGAGACACAAAGGTGGCGACGAGGATGGGATACAAAAGTTTGTAAGACTAGGGACTGATGATCAGCTTAGTGAAGTCCCATAGATTTATAAGTATTTGAGCGATTTGATACTGTCATTTGATTTTACCTAAACCACCAGTACAGGCAAAGAAAATACACTTTAAAAAGAGGTAAAACTACTACGGCAAGAAAGATCATGATATTTTAACGGAAAAAGATAATGAAAATATGGTACATATATTAAAATAACAGTTTAAAGAAGTCAGAGAGAATACTACGAGTTGAGTGCATATATATATCACCACAGTAGTAGATCGTAAACGTATCGTCCGTAATTTTTTATTATTTACCAGCTGAAAACCCAGCGTCGCCCACGAACTTATTTATTCCAGTCTGAAGTTAGTCCACTATTCCTTCCCTTTTCTCTCTCCGTCCCCCTGTTTCCTTCTCCATTTGCCCTTCTCCTCTTCTATCCCCTCCTCTGTCCCTCTCTGTTCCTTCTTATTTCCCCTCCGTCTGTTCATCCCCTCGTAAACCTCTCCTCTCGCCCATCTCCACCTTCCCCTACCTCAGCCCTCCTCGTCTCTCCGTCGAACTCCTCCTCCACCTCCTGTCTGTGGCCTCTTCCACCTCTAAAGAGATATATAATTGTTAACTTTCACAGCCTTTCAAATACATGTGCCGATATGACACGCGCACAACCTATTGGAAGTTAACTGAATTATGATCATAACCTTTGCGTAAGAGCAAGAAGACCGCGGCGGATTAGCCGTGCGCATGGGGGCGAAGGGTGAAGGTGGAAAAAACGAATTAACTAATTGTAAAGTACCCTTCACCATGCACCATACGAAGTTAATTTTAGTATACCTGTAACCTTCGCGCAAGTACAAACAATGAGCTGACAAATTTTTATCGCAATCGGATGTACGGTATGGCCGTGTATAAAATATGAAGAAAATCTATGGGACTTAACTGGTTTCTTATTAGTCTCTAGCTTAAAAACTACTTATACTAAGTTGAACTAACCTAAGGATAACAGACACACCCATGCCCCAGGGAGAACTCGAACCCCCGACGGCGAACGGTCGCGCGCACCACAGCACGGCACCTCAATGCGCACGGCTATTCCGTCGCGGATAAATAGAAACAAGAAAAAGAAAGCAAACAAACATTAATGTTTATATATTAGATATTTTTTATTATTTTTGCCCCAAATGTTTGAAAGACATCATAAAACTACAGGAAAATCTAAAGTGGGCTTTAAAACACGCCAATGCCATTTATTTATCTTCTTCATCTGATTCTTCATTATATATAGCGCGTCTATGTATTTGCGTGTTTGTATTGTATTAAAATCTCCTGTTTTGTTCCAATCCGGATGTAATTTTGCACATTTGACATTCAAGTCAAGAGGAAGGTCACTGTAGTTGTAAGGATGACGTATAACATATACGTGGTGTGTCTAAAAAGTTAGGTGAACAGTGTCGTGTCTAAACGGCAGGTTGGCGGATGTGTGCGTGCATTCCCATGGGGCCTCACAGACTTAAAGACAATCGATACACAGCATGCACTGCTTGTGACTGGCAGTGTAAATAGACTGCGACCAGTTGACGTAGTCAGTGGAGAGAAAGTGTCAAAGCGCAGTGGAGCAACGTCATCGTTACGGAAAGTGATGTCATGGTGTTTACCGCTTTCCCCGCGACAAGAAAAAACCGTCTTCAAAAATACAAGGTAATCGCCTTCTTCGACAACAACGGCAGCATTCAGACGGAATTGGTTCCTTCAGGGGAAACCATTACTGCAGCATCTTAGCAGTCCGTTTTGAACCGATTGTTACACCGGTTCCGACGGGTTCGGCCAGAGTCCCACAGGACTCGCAAATGGATGCCGTTCCACGACAACGCCCCTGCGATCCTGGTGCAGAAGATGGTGACTGTTCTTGGACACCCTGGGTATTCCTCTAATCTGTGTCCGCGGACCTCTTCCTGTTTCCCCCGTTCAAGGCGGTCATGAAAGGTGAACGTTTTACGAAAGTGAATGCCATCGAAGATCGTGTGACAACCATTTTACGATAGATTCCACAGGAGTCCTTTGCTGATAGTTTCCAGAAGCTGTACGAACGTTTTCAAAAGTGTGTTGCAGCGGGTGGCGACTATTTTGAATGGCAATAAAGAATAATTGTTTGTATCTTTTGTTTTGTTTGTTGTCTTATAGGGTCCACCTAACTTTTTAGAAATACCACGTAGTTCAGGAGATATGACATCATAAACAATTAAACAAGCGAACTGTTGCATCACAGGACGATACTGATCATCTCCTCCTAAACCACTGGACCGATTTAAACCAAATTTGGTGCATATATTGCTTACCGCGAGGGAACGTCACTACCATGTTAACTTTCGTATTCTTAATGGCGTAGGGCACTTTAATAACGGATTTCTCAAAATCTAGAATTTTATTTTGATCTTGGTTAAATTTTGCTCACTTCACCTTCAAAACAATACGAAATCCACTGTCTACTTAATATTTCCTATGGCTCATGGCTCTTACAAAATATAATATGCAATACGTCCAACTAGTAGCCGGCCGCGGTGGCCGAGGAGACTGACGCGCTCCAGTCACGGTCTGCACCGCCACTACGGTCTGGGGTTCGAATCCCCCCTCGGGCATGGATATTTGTGCCGTCCTAGTTCGTAAGTAGTTCATAAGTAGTTTGTAAGTTTAGGGAATGATGACCCCGTAGTTAAGTCCCATAAGCTGAACAAACATTTTAATATTTCCAACTAGTAAGTATACTACGTCGCGTCGGATCGCATGGTAGCATTTTCAGCTTCCGAGTCCCATCGGAAATGGGCTATTCAAACCAGAAGTTGTTGGTTTTATTTATTTATTTATTTATTTTTTATTTCGGAATGCCATACTTTTTCTTACAAAGCCCTTTCGAAACGTACGTGTTTCATGATGAGAAGTCACACGAAAAGATGAAGCAGTTGTTTAATAAATGGCCTTCGACTTGATCTGATTCAGTCCAACTTACAAGCGCGGGTATGTTTTTGTGCTTGTACACTACTTAGAATCTGCGTGGGGCAACAGGCCTACCACTGCACGGTCGATTTCCTTGCGTTTCCAAGTACTGTTTGGTACACTATATGCGCCTTAATAACATATTCCATTATTAGACGTAACTCATTGGCTTTAGTATCTGTATCAGAACGCATTTTGGAGTACAGAATGATGACATAGAAAAATTTTTCAATGAAAAATCGAAATCAGTAAGAGAAAGTCTGTCATTCTATTAAAAAAAAATGTACTTCCGGTCTGAATAGCCCACTTCCGGTAGGAATCATAAATTGCAAATGCCACCAATCGATCCGTCGTCGTACACTTCCTTCTAGGAGGCACTGCATTTTACATTTAATACGACTCCCTCGGTTTCAGAAGAGGTGGACCGGTGGTCTGGGACACCCAGAATATATATTTACGGAGTAGCAAAAGATGTACTGAAGATGTAAAGAAACAGACAGAAGGGAAGATAGACAGAGGGGAAGAAATGGGCCGCGATAGTAAGAGGAGGAGTTGAACACATGTAAAGGAGGAAATGAAGAGCGAGAGAAGGGGAGAAATACTAAATTGAGAGTGGAATAAACAAATTACCGGCCAACGCCGGGTTCTTAGATAGTCTTCGTGTGTAAAGTACAATGTCCTTGTGTTTGTGTCTCTGCTTAAAGATCTACACTTTTGGTCCATTGTTCCAGTTTTGAAAACATTTTGCATACTGGGCCTTCGAACCAAGAAGTAGGTCACTGTGCGTGTAAGTAGCACGTACAACACATAGTTCGGCAAGTCTTAGATCATAAGGTGTCTCAGCAGGTGGTCAGTACACTGTGTTTGGCTAGTTTTGTGTAAGAAGCATGAGTATATTTCGTTACTGTCGTTGTGCATGTGTCATGTTTTCGGCTCCATTGTGTTGTCTAGTGAAATACGAAGAAAATAGGCAGACCCACGATAAGAGATACAAACACACCAGTAAAGAAAGCGGACAAGGAATTACGTTTAAAGGACAATCGCTACAACTCGTGTGCCAAGTGTGATAATACTTTGAGAGGGACGTGGAAAACGGAGGACTTTTTTACCGATTTCCAGAGTAATCGCAAGAACCGCTGGCGAGATTAAGCTCAGTGAAGCGAGTGTAATGCGTATTGGTAAACAAAGCATGAAACGAAAATAACTGGGGAAGAAGAAAAATATTCTAGGACGCGCAACAAAATTTGATCCTTCCACAGCAGAAGCGACTGGCCTCACGTGAAGTCACATGGTAATGCGGCCAGGCGAGCTGCCCACTTTGCCTTCCGCTCACGCGGAGATTTTATTGAAGAATGTCGCCCGCGAGAAACTACGATGACAAACATTAAGTTACCACCACAACAAAAATCGCCTACATTGTATAGGATTCGTAGGACGTAGTGTGAGGCCGAACGTTTAGAGACAAACAAATCTTCGTTGCGACTAATTATGCAGAGTATCGGTTTTAACCCTCAAACCGACACAACGGTTTGAGAGAAAGTGTTTTAAGTGTTTTTCAAATGTGTACTGTGGAAACACTGATCTCTTCTCCGGTTTCCTCTACACAGTACCTTCATATCGTTAAATCATATACGTAGAAAAGGAATTGTAGTTCAGCTTACAGCATCTAATTTTGTAAATGCTACAGATCTGTCAGACCGGGTATGTAGAATTACGTATGAAATCTATAGGTCTGTTAGACCAGATGTTTCGTATTATGTGTGATTTAATTTTTCGACTACTTCTTACTTTTGTGATGTGTCCTCTTAGATGTGTTTTAGCAGACTCCATTATAGCTAGGATTTCGGGGTGTGTTCGTAAATCAACTAGAGGTCCAACAAACGAGAGAATATGGTGCAGTGATGCCTGTTTTGAGTTAAGAAAAATTCCGTGTGGCTACAGGAAAACTGTGATGAATCCGAGGTGGAAATTGAATATTCTGATTCTGATTTTACAATCGAGATGATTATCAGAGAAGAAAAAAAAATAATAGCAATAGACTAACGATAGAGTTACGATAATGATGACGAAGACGACGATTGTGATAATGTACTTGAAGACGCTCAAGATATTTTTACAGACAATATACGCGGAGAACAAAGCAATATGTCAGACTTTCTTCTTGGAAAAAGAAACATAAAAGATTTTATTTGGAATAGTCTGGAACCAACAACAGCAGTCAGAACACCAAATCATAACATTGTGAGACAATTACCTGGACTGACTAGGGAAGTACCGCGCGGGAATAGCCGAGCGGTCTGGAGCGTCGGAGTTCGAATCCTCCCTCGGGCATGGGTGTTTGTGTTGTCTTTAGTATATGTTAGGTTATAAATAGTTTGTAAGTTTAGGGACTGATGACCCCGTAGTTAAGTCCCATAAGCTTAACAATTATTTGAACATTTGACTAGGAAAGTTTTAACTCAAGTAATTCTGACATTCGCGCAATTTGGGAGTGTTTGTTTGACGTAACTATGATTGATAGTATCGTTTTTCATAAAAATAGGAAATTTTTGTCAATGGGGAACAACTTGAAAGATACGACAATCCTCTTCGCCAAGGACCTGACCAATATTTAGAACAACGACGCTGTCAAACGGTTTGAAGTACTGGTCAACTGCCTACGATTTGATGATTATACATCAAATTATCAATTATTGAAAACTGACGCATCTAATCATTCATCTATTTGACGTTTTGTAGTGTCGCATAGTGTGATTCTACCAAATGAGAAATACGGCCACGGATAAACAGACAGCTGGTAGGGGCCGAGGGGACTGGGGCGCTACAGCCACGGTCTGCACGGCCACTACGGTCGGGGGCTCGAATCCCCCCTCGGGCATGGATATTTGTGACGTCCTTAGTATTAGTTAGTTCATAAGTATCTTGTAAGTTTAGGGACTGATGACCCCGTAGTTAAGTCCCATAAGCTATACAAACATTTGAACATTTGAACAGCTGGTAGGCCAGTTTATAGTTTCCCGTCAGAGAGCGGGCATAGCGAACACTGGCACGTTTCTGAAACATGACTGGCCGAAGCATCGTGCGTCGTCGGCAGTGTAAGACAGTGCGTTTTATCGATCCAGCAAAGTCTTCACCGAGTCAGGCCAGTGTATTAGGATTCAGGACAACAGACTAAGCTTCACGCAACTGAGTCGTCGCTGTGGTATAGTGGCTAGAGACTTGTTCACTGATTGACACTTAGAAATCATCGCGGAAGTCAAGGAACTTTGCAGTGTTCTCACAGCCAGTCAGCTAGCGAACGCATTGTTTCAAGTCTTCTCTGATGACATGACGTCATGTAAGCACCAAGGCAACACCTCTTAGAGAGATGGCCTCACAACCGTCCCTGTCACGTCACACCGAATAGGCCGCTATCGCTAGCTGAGTGGCTGGTCACTGCGACACAGCCCAGTACCTCGTAGCGGCCAGCCAGTCAGCTAGCGATCGCGGCCTATCGGCGTCACGTGACACGTACAGTTGTGGAGCGTTGTCTCTATGGAAGGTGTCGGCCAAGGCCTGTCTTTCTCGTCGGCGTCAGTTAAGGAGATACGACGTCATGAACACTGAGATGCGTGAAAACAGCCGTATTATTACTTTTTGGTCACTCAATGTATTCACAACATATTTTGCAAATAGTATCCATGCCAATGAATTTACCTGCAAAGTTATTTCATTGTACAGATTATAATTTAGAATAGGGCTGTTTAACATCGGCGCCATGAAATCCGGCCCGCCGTAGCCTGACGAAATTGTGGGGTTCTTATATATATTTGTTTTCACTGAACAATTAGCTCTACTGTTCGCGGCTGTTTATTGAAGGTATGTAACTTTACATTATTTGCCTTAATAAATTCAGGAACAATGTTCAGTTAGTCAACATACTAGTGTAGGTGGCTGTATTTGTGGGCAAGTGGATATTACGTTGGGTCGAATTTATTTTATTTTATTGTTAAGGAACTTTTTAGTACTGAACATTTGTCTGTTATTATAAGAATAATATAGGACAAAGACACTCCTGGAATTGTTGTTTCAATACAAGAATTTCTTTTATGGTAACAATCGAGAAGTTAACAGTTACGTCTGTTAAATAAATAAAATGCAGTAGTTATATACTCGACTGTAGCGGGCGTCCTACTTGATTTTCTAGTCTGAGAATGACACCATTCTGCCATCCAATGTTAGTTGTAGTGCCATCTCATGGGTGGGGAGGGGTGAGGCATATTATGGAGAGTTTCCACCACGATTCTATTTACTTCAAACTATCTCAATCAAGTTCAAGTAGGTTTGGACTTTTGTTCTTCCAAAACGAAGAGTTGCACAGAGAAATATGTTACATACGGTTAAATATCGACCCACTGTAATGTATCTACTTTGGGGAAAGATTCACAGATTTTAAAAATCAAGAGCCGTATATGAAAATGTTCCATAATCAGTTTGAAGTTAAGCCTGAAGACGCCATGTTACACCTGCAGATGGAGTTGAATGAACTTCAAACCAATGAAAGCCTGAAAACAGCCTACCACAGATGCCTGCAGAATGGACTGAGGGAGTTTTATAAAAAAAATATATCAAACCTGATCAGTATACCAACAGGTGTTGTCACTTCAACAGGTGTCCTTGTTCGGAAGCACATATATCTGTGAACACCTTTTTTCACGAATGAAAAATGCAAAATCTAAAACGAGATCTTCGCCCTCTGTCCTGTTGTTTCGGTCTGCCAGTCTACGACATCCGAAGGGTGGTCGTCCAACCCCTGCACCTTTGAACGTGGTTTCATTTGGTTACGCTAGTTGTTGAAGACACTACTACAATCCTCATTAGTTTTCCTTTTTCATTTTTTTTCATTAATATTACTTTTCTTTCAATTTTATAATCCTCTGTTATGAATACATGCTACCTGCCTACCTAGAAAAATAGTGTTTCATTTCCACTGGTTTAGTAATCGATTCCTCTGCAATTTTTTGTCTGGCTCACTTCAGTGATAAAAGTTGGTAATGTGGCCCGCGTCCAAATTTAGTTGGACACCCTTGGTTTAGGAGATATGACATATGTGTCGCAAACTGCCGCCTCATATTTGTTCGTATTTATTCGCTGCCGTACTGTATATCGGATTGCGATGAAACTTTGCATACTTGATTTTCAAAACAAGGAGAAGGTCACAGTCTACGTAAAGGAACATCTCAGTCTAAGATTTCACACGGCTCATAGCGGTGAGTATCTTGCAATGAACTTAGACACTACTTCACTGATCAAGATGAAAGTTAACAAATGTTTTACAGATGGATGAAGGATTTGGACTGAGGAGGTACAGGAGGAGTTCGAGAGACGAGAAGGTATCAATCACAGAAAGGGGAATGTAGAGCTGGTTAGAGAGAGAGAGGATTGGGAGGAGATGAACAAATAGAGGAAAGATGAGAAGATGGACAAAGAAAGAAGAAAAGGTGGACAGAGAGAGAGAGAGAGAGAGAGAGAGAGAGAAATGGGAAAGGAGGAGATGGACAGAGACAGAAGAAAAGAGAAAGTGGACAGAGAGAGAGGAGGGGGGAAGAGAGATTAACTTAGGATTTCAGTAAATATGAGGGCGACGGCGCGTTTTCACTTAGTTTGTAATAAATTTCATACGTTACTAAATATGTGGCATCTTTCTTTTACAGTTTACGTACGTTGTCTTACCAAGAACACCTCCAAAACTCTTCTCACTCCCCATTTGCTGATGTCATGTTGAGGATGTTACACATCCCTCAAATAATCCGGTAAATGCAGTGCACCTTGCCCGGAAGAGAATAGCTGTAGAATCGTCTTGTCTGCAAGCACGCGCCTACGACCATTTTATCCACCTCGTTTCCAACGAAATTCATCCAAAACGAGGCCACATGTTAAAACATCGACGCCGGCCATTAAACAGTTAGGCTATACATGTTAACTATCCAATTACTCAGATTGGCATTAAAACCAGTCGGCTGAAAGTGCGAAGCGCAGTTAAACGCGCGGCTTACTGGCCGATGACATCCGGGCGGTGCAGCGCAAATTGAAACCGCGCGGCGCGGCCAGCGCTCGTTCTGCAATTACCAGCTGCCAGCGCCTATTTGTCAATTAGCAATGCTGCCATGCATACCCAACAGAAAGAAGCGGCCCACACGTGTCCGCGCATTCATAGCTCGCCACAATCGATTTCATAGCATTGTGTAGTCCGTCAGGCCCTCGTTACCTGCTAGGCTGATTCCAACGAGTCTACATCTGCGTGTCTGCTCTGCAGTTCACACTTAAGGGGTTGGCCGAGGGCTCATCGAATCACTTTCATACTATTTGTCTATCGTTCCATTATGTAACAGTTCGCGGCAAAAATGAACATTTGTAACTTTCCGTGCGATGTCTGATTTCTCACATTTTATTACGATGATCAATTCTCCCGTGGGACATCGTCAGCCAATAGGCTATGAGGAACAGGATAAGAAAGAGAATCGGCAAACTAAGAAATACTGGCACATAAAATTAGGTATTAAAATAGTTTAATGATAAGAACGCCGAGGAAGAGCAATGTATTCTCCTTTTCTACCTCCGTGGTGAAGTGGATATTATTGTTAATACTCTTCGGATGTTCCAAGAACCTGTCAGGTACCTCACGTGCGTGGGACCAAACGGAACGGATGCTTGCCCAAAGCGTCTATAGAAAACTTTCTCACACCAATCTGTACTTGCGCGTCATTAGTCATTATCACCCGCCACAGCCGCGGTATAATAGCCGTACGCACTAAGGCGTCCTGCTATAGTGCGCGCGGCCGTTCGCTGTCGGAGGCTCGAGTCCTCACTCGGGCATGGGTGTTTATGTTGTCCTTAGTTACTGTAAGTTACTGTTAGGACATGGATCACATTGCAGTGGTACCGCTTGAGACTATCCGAAGGTCGGATATCACTAGGCAGGTCAGCAGCTCAATAGGTATGGGAAGGGGAGGATGGCAAAGCTCATAGGTGACAGTGTAGTAGGGGGTGGGGGTGTCACTCATGGAAAGATCCCTGTAGTAGTTGGTGTTAGGGCTGCGCCTTTTGGCAGTTGACAAAGTTTAAGCTTTTAAATAATAACAGAATTACTATCATCAAAATATACGAAGTATCAGAGATAAGATTAATAAACTGCTTATTGCTGTTAACTCTGACATTATTGGTATTTCGGAGCACTTTTTAAGTGATGCGAAAATTCAGAGACTTTCTTTGCCAGGATACAGGTTAGCTGCCTTCTTCTCTAGGAGTTCCTTGCAGTGTGGGGGAGTGGCCATGTATGTAAAAAAACGATTTTTCATCGGAGTCAATCGATTTTTCTAAACACCGCTGAGATATTTAAATGTTGTGCAGGGGTTGTTAATGTTAAT
This sequence comes from Locusta migratoria, assembly GCA_026315105.1. Lineage (NCBI taxonomy): Eukaryota > Metazoa > Arthropoda > Insecta > Orthoptera > Acrididae > Locusta > Locusta migratoria. The sequence continues at coordinate 500,350,221 of CM048744.1, read as the reverse complement.
GGTACTAAACTAGTGATTGTTGTTATTTGTAGGTCCCCTGAGTCAGATTGTAAAATGTTTCTGCCCAAGCTAGAATTAGTTTTGGCTTCACTATATAGGATGTATAAAAATTAGATGTGTGGAAATTTCAACATTAATTGTGTACGTGATAGTTCAAGAAAAAGTCAGCTGCTAGATCTACTTAATTCCTATGATCTGATGCAAACAGAGTGCAGGGCAATATAAGTTCTACCATTGACACTATTTTTGTTCATTCTTCATTATTAGAGGGGCACTCTGTTAGTAGAATAGTAAATGGCCTATCAGTCCACGATGCACAGATTTTAGTTCTAAAAGGTATTTGTTCTCAAACAAATGTTAAATATAATTATCAACTACTTACAAAAGGTAATCCAGTTGCAATTGAGACCTTTTTAAACCTAATTAAGGTACAAGAATGGCAGGATGTTTATAGTGCTGATAATACAGATGATAAATATAATGCTTTCCTGAACACATTTATTACGCTGTTTGAAAGTTGCTCAAAACAGGGTACTTCCAGTGACAGGCAGCCAGGTGCCTGACAAAGGCAGTATCATGTAGAACAAAGCGGGAATTGTATCAAAAAGTTAGAAACAGTCAGAATGAAGATGCAGTAGGTCATTAGAAACAGTACTGTAAGGTTCTGAAAATTGTCATTAAGAAGACAAAAAGTTGTGGTATGCAAAATGAATAGCAAATTTTCGGGATAAAATTAAAACCATCTGTTGAATCGTGAAGTAAGTGTCTGGTCAGAAGCAGTAGGTAGAGGATATAATGTCAGTGCGTAGTAGAAATATTTCTGTTACTGATAAGTTAGATATATGTGCAGTAATCAATAATCACTTTCTGAATATAGCAGGTGAACAAGACAGACCCCTAGTTTCTACAGATAATCATATAAAATTGTTAGAAAATAGCTTTCCGAGACTTACCTGAAATGGTCCTCCATGATACTTCCAAAGTGGAGATTGAGTCAATAATTAAATCATTAAGCACTCTTATCGATATAATGTGGTATCTAGCAGAATTCTAAAGTGCTTCTCTCCATATGCTAGCCCAGTACTAAGCCATATTTGTAATTTTTCCTTTCAGAATGGTCAGTTTCCTGACAGATGAAAGTACTCAGTAGTGAAACCACTTTATAAAAAAGGAGAAAGGAATAATGCAGACCTATTTCTATACCTTTGGTTTTTTCTAAAGTTATTGAAAAGATTGGATACTCAAGATTAACTGATCATTTCAGTTCACTTAATTTGTTGTCAAACGTACAGTTTGGTTTCAGAAGTGGTTTAACGACTGAAAATGGCAATTTTCGCTTCTCTGTGAGGCACTTGATGGGTTAAAAAAAGGCTACGGACATTAGGCGTCTTCTTTGGTTTACCAAATGCATTTGATTGTGTTGATCACAAAATATTGTTGGGTCGGTTGGATCATTATGGAATACGAGGATTCGCTAACAACTGGTTCACCTCTTACTTTAATAACAGACAGCAGACGGTAATTCTCCGCAGAGTTGAAAATGGCCATGACGTACAATCACAATGGGTCAAAGTTAAGTGTGGGGTGACCCAGAGGTCTGCTTTGTGCCCACTGCTGTTTCTTATTTATATAAATGATATGCCTTCAAGTATAACGTAATTCTAACATATTTTTGTTTGCTAATGATACCAGCTTGGTAGTGAAGGATGTTAATATAATATTGTCACAGTATCAAATAACCCAGTTCAAGAGATATGTTCATGGATTCTTAGAAAACAAATTGATAGTAAATCACAGTAAAACTCAGTTTTTACAATTTTTAATACATAATTTAACAAAAGCTGACATCCTGATTACACATAATAGGCATATGATAAGTGACATTGCATAATTCAATTTTCTAGGTGTTCTGATAGACAGTAAGCTGTCTTGGAAAGCCCATGTTCAGGAACTTGTTCCAAAACTAAGTTATGCTTTATTTACCATTAAAACAATATCTGAAATAAGTGATTTTTCAACACTAAAAGTAGTCTACTACGCTTACTTTCATTCACTTATGACGTATGGCGTTATTTTTGGGGTAGCTCGACTGATTCAAAAAGGATATTTTTGGCTCAGAAACGGGCGGTTCGAGCAATCGTTCACGAACGTCATGTCGTCCCCTTTTCAGTAGTCTGAGAATTCTGACTCTGGCGTCACAATACGTATTTCCTTTCATGCTTGTTGTTAATATGAGCCAATTCCCAGGAGTTAGCAGCTTTCACTAGACAGAAGTAGAATCTGCATTTGCATCACACCCCCTTGATACTTGTGCAGTAAGGTGTGCAGTATTCTGCAGCATCCATTTTCAATAATCTGCCACAAGAACTCAAGAATCTTAGTATTAACCGACGTGCTTTCAAATCTAAATTGAAGAGTTACCTCATGGCTCACTCCTTTTATTCTGTCGAGGAACTCCTGGAAAAGTCAAGCAATTAAGCTAATTCCTTTTTTCCATCATTGATTCTTTTCACTTAGGCTTAAGTCTGACATGTGCTTAGGACTATTTAAAGTTTTTTTTATTACCATTCCTATGTCAAACTTCATGTATGGACCATGGAGTCTTACTCCTCAATTAGGTCCTGTGGAACAGAAAACCATATTATTATTATTATTATTATTATTATTATTATTATTATTATTATTAGCAGTAGTTTGTAAGCCTAGGGACTGATAACCAACGTAGTTAAGTCCCTTAGATTTACAAACATCTGAACAGATGCGCACCGTATTTCAGTCATTGGTACGTGGTGCAAGAACAATATAACCTGCACTATGATTTGAACCACCTAAGCAAGTATTCACGGATAATGACTACAACGGCCATGAAATAAGTGACGCGATCTCAGGAAAGAAACACAATAAGTTCACTGACGAGGAAGAGGACAAGAAATTTGCTTCTTTCCTTTCTGTATCGGGCAAAATAGGCCGCTTGCGAAAGAGACACAAGATCAAATCAGTCCTCAGACCTGCGGCGAAAATACGGCAGCAGTTATTGAGACCAGTTAAAGACACAACAGGTCTCAGAACACCTGGCGTCTACGAGATACCTTGGGAGAGTGCCCAATCTTTTATCGTACGAACTGTGAGAACTGTATAACAACACAAGAAAGAAACATGAACGGTTTTATCGTTTACGATACCCAGGGAAATCTGGTTTAGTTGAGAACGCTTTAGTAATCGGTCATCGCATTAAATATGATGAAACCTCCGTCGTAGATCGCACAAACGGCTTCTGAGATTGTATTATTGAAGAAGCCATCGAAATTAAAACCACAGAGAACAGCTTTAACAGACACGGCGCCCTGCAGCTGAGCGCAACGTGGGATCCAGCGATCGCGGGCGCAACGAACACCGACTCAACGCATGCCCGCATATGGCGATGTCGCGGGGTACCAGTGACGTCACATCCGTACTATCAGCCACTCAGCAGACATACCACTTGACGATGGCCAACGAGTACTTGGCCGGAAGCTCGTGGAGTTTTAACAACTTGACGCAGACGGAAACCTGAGAGCTTTTTATTCAGTGTTATTTGCCGCGAATCTATGCACTCTTACTTAGATGTAACGAAATTTATTTTAAATTTTGTAAATTATTTCCGGTAACTTCCATCGTATGGTTCGAGCTCTCCCTCGTGCACTTTGTGTTTGTGTGTGTGTGTGTGTTCTCCTTAGGATAAGTAAGTTTAAGTAGTTTTTAAGTTTAGTCCCTTAGGATTACAAACATTGAACATTAGATATTTTAAAAATTATTCCAACAAAGTATTAATAGAATTTCCAGCTGCCGCGGTGGAGTAGCCGAGCGGTCTAAGGCGCTTCGCTGTGGAGGGCGCTGTTGCTCGCCGTTGGAGGTGCGAATCCTCCCTGGGGCATGTGTGTGTGTGTGTGTGTGTGTGTGTGTGTGTGTGTTGTCCTTAGGTTAGTTTACCTTGGTTTAAGTAGTTTGTAAGCTATGGACTGATGACCACGCAGTTTGGTCCTATAGATTTAGAAACATTTGATTTGAACATTCCTTGCACCCGTCTGGCGACGTCCCTGTTTGTCGCTATGTAGCTAGAAGACAACATATTATTTATGATTTTGAAAGAGAAAATTTGAAGTCTGGCTAGGAAGATATCACTTTGGCACAGGCAAAGATCTGCGGAGTGCATAGGCAGCTGCCATGTATGACGTCAGTGCTGGAAAGATGGTACAACGCTAACGAGTCAGGGTGACGACTGTGTGGAGAAGTAACTGGAAGGTGTAGGTAAATGTTTCAAATAAAACATTTTTCACTGTGGTTTCCTATTTTCAATTCATCGGACGTCGAAAAAAAAATCAGGTACATTTACACCCTTGTACACCAAAACTTCGCAATCGTCTCTAAGGTGTGAGGTGAAGGCTGCCTCGTACTAAACATTTCCTTCCAGAATGAAACTTTCACTCTCCAGCGGAATGTGCGCTGATATGAAACTTCCTTGCAGATCAAAATTGTGTGCCGGAACCGAGACTCGAACCTGAGACCTTTGCCATTCGCGGGCAAGCGTTCTACTGACTGAGCTATACCGACACGACTCACGATGCCGCCTCACAACTTTACTTCCGCCAGTACCTCGCTTCCTACTTTCCAAACTTCACAGAAGCTCTCTTGCAAACACGCAAGACTAGCACTCCTGGAAGAAAGGATATGGTGGAGACATGGCTTAGCCACAGCCTAAGGGATGTTTCCAGAATGAAACTTTCACTCTGCAGCGGAGTGTGCGCTGATATGAAACTTCCTGGCAGATTAAAATTGTGTGCCGGAACCGGGACTCGAACCTGGGACCTTTCCCTTTCGCGGTTCCGGCACACAATTTTAAACTGCCAGGAAGTTTTAGACATTTCCTTATTTTATTCCACTCCCAAACAAAGCGATAGAAAAACTGTGTGTATGACGCTGTACCAGTCCAAATTTAGCTTTTTGTTCCTGGTCATTACGTTTCTAATTCAGGCCTTCTAAATTTCCTTAATAGTGATTCTCGAAAAAACAGTGAATGTGAACCATTAGCAAGAACGCTGAATTCGGCAGAATAACACGATATCCGTACGATTTATGATAACAGGGAAGAGAAAATGCGGCATTGTCTGTGCCCATATAAGGCATCAGGGAGCAATTGGCGTACGACTGGTGGCAGCTCGGAAGACGCCGTGGTGGGACTGAGGGGTGGCAGGGGTGTCCAGGCGGGGGCGTGGCGGCTGTTTGCAGGGCGCGGTGTTGACTGAGGAGAGCACACAGCGCACAGCCGGCCATTTCATTAGCAGCCGCAGGCGGTGACTCAGCGCGCACACCTGACGTGCCGCGGGTCGCCCTGCCCGCCGTCTGCAAGGAGTCAGCCCGCCGCTCTGCGTGACACCGCGCAAACACCTGCTGTCATACGAGGCGCCGATTCAAAAACTGGCCAAACACTCCTCTGGGCCGGCCGCGGTGGCTGAGCGGTCTGCGGCGCACCAGTCACGGTCTGCACGGCCGCTGCGGTCGCGGGTTCGAATCCCCCCTCAGGCGTGGATATTTGTACCGTCCTTAGTATTAGCTAGTTCACAAGTAGTTTGTAGGTTTAGGGACTGATGACTCCGTAGTTCAGTCCCATAAGCTATACAAAGATTTTGAACTCCTCTGGGACGCACGGTATCCAACACACAGGTACGCGGGGTGTCTAAACGGTACCTCTCAGTTGTAGGATTAAGTGTAGGATTGTAAACGTTAATTATTGTAAATGTTAAGTAAAATTCGCTATGTTAATGATATTATAGAAACCTAAAATGCATGTAATACAAAAGTAGAATATAAACATAATAGATTGCCCTCAGCGACCCACCAGGGTGTGAGGCCTCTGATCCTGGCTGGTCGCAGCCTAGCCTACCCCCTCTCTTTCCCAGCCTACCCCCAAATTTCCTATCTTTCTTTTTGCAACCTTCTTAAATACCAGATTCCTTAGTTTCAATTTGAATGTCACTTATTTTAGTCATATTCATTTTCTCCGACCCCCCCCCCCCCCCCTTTTTTCCCTTTCTGTAAGCATAATAAGTGTAACTAAAAAATTTTCGTAATATCAACCATGTAAAAATACAAATATTTTAAAAAAATGGTTAACTAAACTATCCCAATCATAATAATAATAATAATTGTTAAACTCATGTAAATTGACCAGCTTTATACCCAAAGGCAGCTGGTCCGAAGTAAGGAAATAAATAAATGTTTCATTTTTTGTCTATAACTTTCGGAGAATGGTGTCATATCTGAACGGTAACTTGGCGCATATGTGCTTGCATACGCATGGGTCTTCAGAGACTTGAGAATCGATACACAACATGCACTGCACGTGACTAGCAGTGTAAACAGACTGCGATCAGTTGGACGTAGTCAGCATGAGAGGAAGTGCACAGCGTAAGAGAGCGTCGTGGAAACATCAGGTTCTGCTGCAAATTGCGGAAGATTGCAATGGAGAGACAAGGAATGTTGGTGCAGGTGTACGGGAGGGAAGCCGTGGGCAGAAAAAGTGTTTACGGGTGGTTTAAACGCTTCAGTGAAGAGAAGTAAACAACTGAGGATGACCGACGTACAGGTTGGCCAGCGACAAGCAGAACCCCAGAAATGATAAAAAAAAGTTCAATTGTTTGTGAAGCTTAAGGTACTTAACTGTGGGATCATCAGTCCCTGACTTACAAACTACTAATGAACTACCTTACACTAAAGACAGCACAAACATCCATGCCCGAGGGGCGACTCGAACCGCCGACGGGGAACGGCCTCGCGCATCACACCATAGCGCCTCAATGCGCTCGGTCGCTCCGCCGCGGCAGAGAAATGATCGAGAAAGTGCGACAAATGATGGCAAGAGGTCGGCGATGGACTCTCAAATTGATTGCGGAGGAATTGGACGTTGGCAAGGAGATGGCGCACGCCATCGACCGCGATGATATGAATAAGCGGGAGATCTGCTCCCGATTTCTGCCGCACAAACTCACACACGAGCAGAAATCAAAACGGATGGAAACTTATGGTGCTAGCAGTTCGATCCGGAATCATGGTAACAATTCTTGGCCACGCGGAATGTCCGCGTACTCTAAGGCGTGGTGCTATCGTTCCCGCCGAAGGTTAGAGTCCTCCCACGGGTGTGTGTGTGTGTGTGTGTGTGTGTGTGTTGTCCTTAGTATAAGGCAGTTTGTTTCTAAGCCTTGGTCCCGTAGTATTACGAACATTTGAACATTTTGAAGAAAATCGTGAGAATGAGTGTGTGCATAAATGTGGATGGGAATGAGGAACATTGATTTTGTTTAGCACACACATATTACGCGAAGCAGATGAGTGGCTTACAGACACAGATTACATAAACATTCCGGAGAATGGCTTCGGCCTGCCACCTGGCGCAGCCAGTACACAAGCAGACTGAGAGTCGCCACCGAGCGGTAGCCAAGATATCGCCTCTGCAAAAACATGTCCCTCATGAAGTCACCTAGACATTTCTAGCAAACGGAGAAATAGACTCCAGCGATTGTTTCCACCGGCAAAGACGCTGAGGTCCGAAACCAGAAATGACAGTTTCTAACCCGTAACCGTACTCTCTCCCGTCGCACTCTTTACAATTAAACAGGAAACGCTCTCGCTAGTGAGATAGGTTAAAGATGTTTCTGCCGCTGCTCGCAGAACTGACAGAAACTGCTCAAGGATTCTTCTTTGATAAAAAACGTGACTCGAGTCGTTTCCGCATTTGCTCTTAAAAACACTGGAGCTTGGTAGTGAGTTGCACGGACATTTATCTTTTCCATTCTTCTGTCAATCTTCTCTTCCCTCCTCTCTCTTTCCATCTCTCTCTTTTCTGTCTCTGTCCATCCCTCCGCACTCCCCTGACTACATCCTCATCCCCCTTCAACTATCTCCCTCTGCTCCTCCTATCCATCCCCTGTTTCTATCCAACTCATCCTCCTCTTCAATATAAACGACGGTATATGTAAATCACAAAATGAAAAAAATGTTCAAATGTTTGTAAAGCTATGTGACAAAACTCCAGTGGTCATCAGCCCCTGAACTTACAAAGTACTTAAACTAACTTATGCTAAGGGCAGTACACACACAGACACCCAATCCCGACGGAGCACTCTAACCTTCGACGAGGATCAGCCTCGCACTCCGCAGCAAGGCAACTTAAAGGGCCTTCTTCTTTTTCTTTTATTTTTATTTTTCACTCATTGGGTAGTCCTGTTCTTTGCAGTCGTTGGTCGAGTTTGCTCGTTGTTCATTTATTTGTTTGCTCAGATGTTTTGTTACGGAGAGGTCTCGGCCACTCTCGTGCGGCAAAATAAGATTTCCTACGTTGTATGGGTTGGGTTGGTTTGTTTGGGATTGGGGGACTAAACTGCTAAGGTTATCAGTCCCCCGGTGGGGTGGAAAACGATTTAGGAAAGGAGGGGAGGGGGAAAGGAAATTCAGGCCGGGAAATAAATGAGAAAGGAAGACTGCATCAGCTCGGTGGCCCGTGGTCGCAACGCACGTACTCACGAAAGAACCCTGAGCCCCCTGGTGGGACTACGTTGTTTATTTATTACAGAATTCCAATAGCAGTCATCTCCCTCCCCATCTTTCCGTTTATGTGTCACTTGTCCAAAACGTCCTTCCCCCGCTGTCTGTTAATCTGCTCCTCACGATTTGTTCATTTGCTTCCCTCCACTCCCCCTCGGCCAGTCTCGTAACCTCCCCACCCCCCTCCCCCTGTCCGTTTCCTACTCATCCGTCTATGAGAAATTACATGTACATGCCAACTTTCAAGGTAATCTGTAAAACGATGTCCAAATTTATTGCAAGATAATGCAGAAGGAAGCTAAGCTAGATACGTGTTTTACATGTTGTTTGTACAGATACAAACAAGAATAAGTGGGCATCAAACATACGTTTAGTAAACACAGACGTATTATCTTTGTAAAACATGAGTAGTACTAAATGTACAATACCCCCACAGAAGTTAGTTAATGAAGTTAGTAAAGTTTTTACAAAGGAAATTCCCCATGGGACCACCTTCATTGGTAGTACGGCGAATTGTATCGTCTGTCAAAAACTGATCACAGTTCAAACATAAAAACAGGCAGAAAGTATGAGTATTTGGAACTATGAAAAGAGAAGCAAAAGAGAAACAGTGAGAATCCGAAGTACAACATATAAAACAAGACACAAATACCCACAGCGAGAACGTCGTGGTTCTGTGATTATGATGTGAACTGCGAAGGTGAAAGTCTCTGATTCAGACATTCCATAGAGTAAAAATTTGAAAATTTTCGTTTTTACAAAATTATGAAGCGCCCGTCTATTCACAGTAACCAGTTTTGTATCCGTTTTGTGCTGTAACGTCCGTGCCGCAATACCATTTTATTAGCAGCTGAAAGGAAATCGCTGTCGAATGGGAACCGGAAAAGTTTGATCGCAAGTCAAACGTGAATTCCTCTCTCCGTCGTCGGGTGTAATCAGCTGGCATCGTTTATAGGCCGTTTTGATAGGTGAGCAGTCTATGCGGCATGTCGCCTGCACTCACTATTCGTCACAGAATCGAACTTTTTTTAAAAAGGGTGTATGTCATGTTGATAAGATTTTTCAGGAAGCACTCCAAAGTGGCTGAAGATAAAAGTAAGAATGCAAACACTTTCTAGTAGTTATATATGATTGAGAAGCTATTATTTCAGATTATATCAAACGCGTAACTGTCTTAAGTAATAATACGATTTTTTTTCTGAACTTCATTGACTTATGCCCTTTTTAAAAATATTGGCCTAAATTAAACAAATAATGTCAGAATTACGTGCATTTCTGTTCGTATTTTTTCTTTAACTTCATCTATTAACGTACCAATACATAAAAAATGTTACGAAGAATTTCAAAACACAATAACTAAGAAATATTATAACACTGTAGCTCTGATGTCAACAATGTTAAATGTTTTCGTTGTTCTGAATTCATGATGTTTTCGTCGACTAATAGAAATTCTTGCGATATTGACGTATGTAGGGTTGGATTATCAAGTCTTCATTCTTTTCTCTTTTAATATGTACTTTCCCAGCAATGTATGAAGGCAATGCTGGTGCAGGTGTCTTTGAAGTAAGACCTGTACAAAAAGTATGGATACTGGATACCATTCGTTGTAACCCTTCTTTTCATAGGAATATGTAACGTGATGCAGAGTATGATTGAAAATGTGACTCTTTCATTTCTGGGTGAGCCTTTAGTCTTTTCAGAGAGAGCATAGTTGTTTGTAGAGTAATTTCCACCACCTTTTTAAATGCAGAATATTTATAGCTATCTCTCTCTCTCTCTCTCTCTTTTTTTTTTTTTTTTTTTTTTTCACCACAAACTTTCCTCTATACCGTGACGAATAACCTCGTGTACTGGATGAATTGTATCATTTATTTATTATTTTTTTATATTTTTCATGGTTCCATAATATCGATCACATGACAGAAAACTGTGACCTGAGACGAGTTAGCGAAAGAGGATATGATATTTATTTTGGTCAAAACAGTTATTGGAAAATACACGGAGCTCTATTTTATTGAGGCAACTGTTTTAAAAAATCTGATAAACGAGAGATCTCATCCGGAAATTTTCTGCCATTTCCTTCATGGCAAACGTACAGAGTACTCTCCTTCTGTTTGATCTTATTGATGCACAATACATTAAACGTAAGTTGAGAGAAATAGAAGAGCTCTTGAAAGAGGAATCCGACAGCAAAAAATGTGAGTCTGTGGCTATAAAATAATTGAGTAACTAAAACAAATATGTTTGGAAATAGGCGGATGTCAGTAACATACGCCAATTCAAAACGAAGTGCATTATTTGAACCGAGCGAGGTGGCGTAGTGGTAACATACTGGACTCGCTTTCGGGAGGACGGTGGTTCAAATCCACCTCCGGCCATCAAGATTTAGGTTTTTCCGTGATTTCCTTAAATCACTCCAAGCAAATTCCGGGATGGTTCCTGTCAAAGGGCACGGCCGATTTCCTTCCTCAACCTTACACAAACAATCCGAGCGTAAGATCCGTCTCTAATGACCACGCTGTCGACGGGACGTTAACCACTAATCTTCCTTTCTGCATTATTTGACCTGCGATACTAAGTCGTTACCCACGTACTTTTAAAACAAATATATAGATCTGGGTAACCGAGGGAGGAGGTAGTAAAACATTCAGCGCGATGAGACGACGAACACAGTAACATCAACAGAGAATACTCAAACTTATTGCGAGCTGTAAGTAGACTGACGCAGTTGACACATAGTTATCACTAGAGCAACGTACACTAGTCTGCCGCATAAGTAATGGGAGTCATGGTCAGGAGAATTCCATGTCGGCCAGAGGACCAAGTTGGCTGCCCGAAATCCCGCACCAGACTGCACACGGGCTACCCGGTCCGTGCGTGCCACCTTCCGGCTGGGGGCGCTGTCGGTAGAGAGCCTGCCGTGAGTGGCCGTGCGTGACACCGCTCCTGATTGTCTAACAGCCAGGACGCCATGTTTTTACCAGATTTGGCGGCTTTGTATATGTGTGAATAGCTACAGTGTGCGTTTCTGTACTGCGATTTCACCATACAGTTACATGCTGGTTATATTACGGTAGGCAAAATATTCAAATGTTTGTATAGCTTATGGGACTTAACTACGGGGTCATCAGTCCCTAAACTTACAAACTACTTATGAACTACTTACGACGGCACAAATATCCATGCCCGAGGGGGGATTCGAACCCCCGACCGTAGTGGCCGTGCAGTCCGTGACTGAAGCGCCTCAGTCCCCTCGGCCACCGCGGCCGGCTTACGGTAGGCACTGCTACACTTCTGCACATCTTCTGTCGCTTCTATTTACATATTAACGTGTTGTTCGTCGATCGTTGACGACAGATTCAGAAATTCAAAATTTTCAAATGTTTGAATAGCTTATGGGACTTAACTACGGAGTCATCAGTCCCTAAAATTACAAACTACTTATGAACTAACACTAAAGACAACACAAATATCCATGCCCGAGGGGGTACTCCAATCCCCGACCGTAGTGGCCGCGCAGACCATGACTGAAGCGCCTCAGTCCCCTCGGCCACCGCGGCCGGCTTCAGAAATTCGCGGCAATTTTAAAGATTAGATGTTGATTTGAAGTGATTTACTGCGTTTAATAAATAAAGTGTATTGCATAACATTAAGGACAGTCAAGAGAAATGACTCGTTCGTAAGGTGGCTTTAAAAAGCGAAGATTGCTATATGATGCTTGTTTTCGTAAGGAATGGGGAAATACGGAAACAGTGGGCAGTGAAAGTTAAGCCGAGCAAGCGGGAACCGTAAAGGCGACTTATGAAAACCGACGAATTATTCCTGTCTGTGTGAAGTAAACATTTTCTGATTCCCTCGCCCATTACAAGAAAGCTGTTGAAAATCAGTAATAGATCTACTGACATTGCAATTCCCGTGTGGTGTAGTGGTTGCGTACTGAATTCGTAATGCAAAGGTCGCGAGTTCGAATCGATAAAATTTTTGTTTTTTTATTTTATATCTTTGACTCTTTGTAGATATTCAGTTACCTATTTTGAGTCTGCTTCTGATGATTTAGTAGAGATAGTATCCGTATTTTTCCGATTTTCTGTGATACTATGTTCCTAAAAGTATGTAGCAGATGACGGTTTTGGTATTTCACAGTATAGGAAAATGTTATAAGATCGACAGCACACTTAAAAAGCATTATATCGGGGCAGAAAGCATAAATAAACGTACTAATTTCAGCGATGGATATGTACACAGAACTTTCTTAAATAGCATCATCTTCTTTGAGATACATAACGTGAAATACCTCTCTTTCTTATTAATCAACTGTCGAAGTTATCAGACCATCACAAAATATGGCATCAACATTCAACAGGGAGAAAGCTGAACTGTGGAAGGAATATATAGAGGGCCTATCAAAGGAAATAAACTTGAAAGCAGTATTCTAGAAATGGAAGACGAACTGGAGGAAGATGAGATAGGAGAGATGATACTGCGAGAAGAATTTGACAGAGCGCTGAAGGACCTGAGTCGAAAGAAGTTCCGTCTGAACTGCTGATTTCGTTAGGAGAGCCAGTCATGAAAAAAATGTTCAACCTGGTATGCAAGATGTATGAGACAGGGGAGATACCCTCTGATTCAAGAAGAATATCGTAATTCCCATTCCAAAGAAAGAAAGTGCAGACAAGTGTGAAAATTACAGAACTATTGGTTTAATAAGTAATGGTTGCAAAATACTAACACGAATTATTTACAGACGAATGGAAAAACTTGTGGAATCCGACCTCTGGGAAGATCAGTTTGAATTTAGGAAAAATGTAGGAACACGGGAGGCAATACTCACGTTTCGACTTATCTTAGAAGATAGGGAAACCTACATTTTTAGCGTTTGTCGATTTGGAGAAAGCTTTTGACAATGTCGACTGGAATACACTCTTCCAAATTCTGAAAGTAGCAGTGGTAAAATAGAGGGAGCGAAGAGTTATATTCAACCTATACAAAAACCAGACAGATGTAGCAACACGGGAGGCAATACTCACATTTCGACTTATCTTAGAAGATAGGCTTAGGAAAGGGAAACCTACGTTTTATGCGTTTGTCGATTTGGAGATGAATTTTGTTATTTGGGTAGCAAGATAACTTCTGATGGCCGAAGTAAAGAAGACATAAAATGCAGAATGGCTTTGGGAAGAAAAGTGTTTCTAAAGAAGCGAAACATGTTAACATCCAATATTTATTTAAATGTTAGGAACTCCTTTCTGAAAGCATTTGTATGGCTGTGAAACGTGGACGATAAGGAGTTCAGACAAAAAAGAAACTTTTGAAATGTGGTGCTACAGACGAAGATGAAGATTATATGGGTAGATCACATGTCTAATGAGGAGGTGGTTAACCGAATTAGGGAGGAAAGGAGTTTCTGGCATATCCTGACTAAGAGAAGGTATAGATTGGTAGGACACATTCTGAGACATCAATGAATTGTCAACTTGTTATTAGAAGGAAGAGTGTGGGGGTAAAACTCGTAGAGGGAGACCAAGGGACGAATACAGTAAGCAGATTCAAAAGGATGTAGGCTGCCGAACATATTCTCAGATGAAGAAACTTGCACAGGACAGGGTAGCATGGAGAGCTGCATCAAACCAGTCTGCAGGCTGAAGACCACAGCCGGCCGCGGTGGCCGAGGGGACTGAGGCGCTTCAGTCACGGTCTGCACGGCCACTACGGTCGGGGGTTCGAATCCCCCCTCGGGCATGGATATTTGTGCCGTCATAGTTCATAAATAGTTCATAAGTAGTTTGTAAGTTTAGGGACTGATGACCCCGTAGTTAAGTCCCATAAGATTTACAAACATTTGAACATTTGAAGATCACAACAACAAGAGCAACTGTTTCACGAGACCTATTTGCTTATAAATTTATTAGACCTGTATGAATATAGATAAATTGCATATATATAACCACGTACCGATTAGTAATCTAGAAGATGCGCTTTGGTGTAATTGGTGGAACTGATGCCTTATTTCATTCGTCAAGTGGCTGCGCTTCTGCAGGGTCGCTATGTAAACGCACGTCACGAGCGCAGTCTGGTAAAAACATGGCGGACACAGGCCGGTTGGCCACTCTCTCCCTATACAGGTTGTCTAGATGTCGAGAGGCGCGCGGCCCGTCCGCGATCGCGGCTTGGAGGCGGCTCACGTGGCTTGCGTTGCCATCCTCCGCAAATATCGAGTCGGTGGTGGTGAGGCCGATACTTCAGGACTCAACGACAGGCGTATCTAAATATGTTTTGGTAAGGTGAGAGTAGTTAACAGCCGTAATATATTATGATAAAATGGATCTTTAACCATCAGCTGCTTATTAAATCCTTAAAATCTTTTAAGGATTTGATAAACAGCTGCTGGTTAAAGATGCATTTTATCACATATCTGAATGGTTGCCAAAATGACAAAAAAGCATAAATCGGTCAAATGATGAGTTATGCCCCTTAAAAAGTCGATTCATATATTCTTAACACATAACTAACATTCTATAACTACAGTATCAAAGTCTAGTAAAGAAAAGATGACAGAAACGTCAATGACAAGACGGAAAAATCGTAATGTAGTGAAGAAAAGGAATAAAAATTTTGTTCACGTACAGAATCTACTATTTTGTAGTGCAACACCATGACGACAAAACCACAAAACATTTGCTACAGCTGCTTCCTTAATGTGACATATCATACGCATGGAGTATTCAGTTTCTAATTTTGCTTCTTTTTCATAGTTCCGTATTCTTTCTTCCTGTATTCTGTTTTTGAAGAGCTATCCATTGCGCCATCCTTCAATTAAATCCGAGAGGGGTGCGACGGGAAATTTCCCTTGTCAGGATCAAAACATGGCACGAAGCAATAAAAACATTAAAAATGTCACGACAAAACACGGTAGCTTAATAAAGAATTATGAAGCAAGTATAATTTTCTAAACTGCAGTTACTAAGAAGAAAGCGTGCCTGCGTCGGAGATAGGGACTTAATGAGCGACGGCGAGGCTGCAGCGGTGTTGCGGGGAGGCCAGCTGTTGCCAGCAGGGGGCAGCCTCCCCCTGCCCCTGCCCCTGCCCCTGCCCCTGCCCCTGCCCCTCCGGAAGTCGCTGCAGATCGAAAGAGCCGAGGGGCGCCACGACGACGACTTGCCGCCACAGCGTAATCAACACACAGCTGTCTCCTGACGTACTCATCCTGCGTCTCCCAGTTTGGGAACGAACATTCCCATCTTCATACGACCCTATAACTTGCGGTGTACAGAATTACGCATACGTCATCCGAAACGAAATATCATTCACAGTTTTAGAAAATTATTTATTCTCTTAGGATATTCCTTACGGATAATATGTTTGTTAATAAAAACCTTGGCTGGTGTCTGTTCCGTGGTGTCGCACAAGTATGAAGCGCGCGCCACGTACTTTCGCCGCGCGCCGCCCTACAAGCACGGCGCGGCATTCTTACGTCAGCCACGAGCGCCCTCTGCTGCAATCCCACTCGTGGCCACCACTGAACTGGATCGGTCACTTGGCTATAGGACTGGCACTAGAACAGACTCTCATCAGTAGGCAGGCTTCTACCTAGTACAACTACGTATCCGCATTCCACTAGTCTTCGGTTAACAAAAGTATTGTACTATCTCTTCGAAATATATCTTGTTCTAATCTAGCTCAGTATTTCTAGTTTCTGCTGTCCCATTGGCTGGTCACCACAGATTCTGTACCAGCACACGCGTGCATCCTATTTTCCTGTGTCGGTCTCTCTCTACTCGGCCACCGACACCTAGGACAACCAGCGACAACGAGACACAAAATGTTCCTCTTCACAGGTAGGGCAGTGTAATCGTAGGATAATAAAGTTGCCTGACTTTGCAGGATAAGGATAGCGTTCTCGGTGAGTTGATAAAAACTTCGAATAGGAAGTCGCAGCCTAGATGGCAGCTTATTCAGAAGTTTTTTATTCAACTGATTACTGATTTCAATGACCAATTCATCATCTTCGTTATTCTTGTGCCAGTGAACCAGCATACGTGGTGTGTCTAAAAAATTCGGTGAATGCTATCACACAACAACAGAAACACAAAAGATACAAACACATGTTCTTTACATCTACAGCTACATCTACATACATACTCCGCAATCCACCGTAAGGTGCGTGGCCGAGGGTACACTGTACCACTACTAGGCATTTCCATTCCTATACCACTCCCAAATAGAACGAGGGAAAAACGAATGCCTATATGCCTCCGTACGAGCCCTAATGTCTCTTGTCTTTTGTGATCACTATGCGAAATGTGAGTAGGCGGCAGCAAGATCGAACTACACTAAGCTTCAAATTCCGGCCATCTAAATTTCCTGAACCGAAATTCACGAAAAGAACGTCGTCTTTCCTCCAGCGATCCCCAATTCCGTTGCCGGAGCATTTCCGTGACACTCACGCATCGGTCGAACCTACCAGTAATAAACCTAGCTGCTCGCCTCTGAACTACTGCTATGTCTTCCTTTAAACTGATCTACTGCGGGTCACAAATACTTGAGGAAAAATCAAGACGTGATCGTGCAAGCGTTTTATACGCGGTCTCCTTTACAGATGAAGTACATCTTCCCAAAATTCTCCCAATAAACCGATGTCAGCTGTCCGCCTTGCTCACAACTGTCCTTACATGCTCGTTCCATTTCATATCGCTCTGCAATGTTGCGCCTACATATTTGAACGACACGACAACATCAAGAAGCTCACTACTAATGCTGTATTCGAACATTATGGGATTGTTTTTCCTACTCATGCACATCACCTTACATTTTTCTGCATTGAGAGCTAGCTGCCATTCTTCGCACCAACTAGAAATTTTGTCTAAGTCGTCCTGTACACTATTACAGTCAGTTAAAGACGACACCCTCCCAGACATCACAGCATCATCAGCAAAAAATCGCAAATTACAACTTACTCTGTCCATCAGGTCATTTATATAGATATAAAATAATAGCGGTCCTATCACACTCCCCTGGGGCACGCCTGACGACACTCGTCTCTGATGAACACTCGCCGTCGGGAACAACGTACTGCATTATATTACTTAGGAAGTCTTCCAGCCAGTCACAAATCTGTGAACCTATTCCATAAGCTCGTATCTTCGTTAGCAGTCTGCAGTGTGGCACCGCGTCGAACGCCTTTTTGAAGTCGAGAAAAACACAATCCGCCTGTTGCCCTTCATCCATGGCTCGCAAGATGTCATGTGAGAAAAGGGCAAGCTGAGATTCACATAAACGACGATTCCTAAACCCGTGCTGATTCATAGAAAGAACCTTTTTCTGTCTCACGGAAAATTACTATATTCGAACTGAGAATATGCTCCAAAATTATACAGGAAACAGATGTCAACGATATTGGCCTGTAATTATGTGGGTCAGTTCTCTTTCCTTTCTTATAAACGGGAGTCACCTGCGCTTTTTTCCAATCACTAGGGACTTTGCGCTAAATTGAAGATTCGCGTAAATGCGAGCTCAATAAAGTAGTCGCCACCTACCAAAACATTTGACTACATTCATACAGCTTCTGGAAACTACCAAACAAAGTCCCTCCTGTGAAATCGAACGCAGAACAGCTGTCACACGATATTTAATGGCATTCACGTCCGCAAAACCTTCGTCTTTCTTGGACGCGATCATGCGGGGACACAGGAAGAAGTCCGCTGGAACCATATCACTAGAGTACGGAGCGCGTTCAAGAACAGTTGAAATCAAATGTTTGTAAACCTGTTGGACCCTAGTCTTATAAACTACTGAAACTATCTTACGTTAATGACGATACACTCACACTCACTCACACACACACACACACACACACACACACACACACACACACAAACACACAAAAACACATGCCCGAGGGAGGAATCGAACCTCCTGCGGCAACAGCAGCCCAGTTCGTAGCATCACGCCTTAGACTACGTGGCCATTCCGCGTGGCCAAGAACAGTCACCACGATTCCGGATCGAACTGGTAGCAGAAGTTTTCAACCCTTTTGATTTCTGGCTCCGGATCTAACTGGTAGCACCATAAGTTCCAATCCGTTATGATTTCTGCTCGATTGTGAGCTTGTGCGGCAGAAATCCGGAGCAGGTCTTCCGCTTACCAAAATGATCGTGCACGACGTTGTGCAACGTCTCCTTGCCAACGTCCAATTCCTCAGCAATCAAACCGCGGTGGAGTAGCCGAGCGGTCTAAGGCGCCTTGCTCAATTGTTCAAATGTTTGTATAGCTTATGGAAAGTAACTACGGGGTCATCAGTCCCTAAACTTACAAACTACTTATGAAATAACTAAGACTAAGGACGGTACAAATATCCATGCCCGAGGGGGGATTCGAACCCCCGACCGTAGTGGCGCCTTGCTGCGGAGCGCGCGGTTGCTCGCCGTAGGAGGTTCGAGTCCTCCTTGGGCGTGTGTGTGTGTGTGTGTGTGTGTGTGTGTGTGTGTGTGTGTGTGTGTGTGTGTGTGTTTGTCCTTAGGTTAACTTAGTTTAAGAAGTTTGTAAGCTTCGGACTGCGCAGTTTGGTCCGATAGATTTAAAAACATTTGAACATTTTTTCCGCAATCAATCTAAGAGTCCGTCACCGACCTTGTACCATCATTTGTCGCACTTCCTCGATCATTTCTAGGGTTCTGCTTGTCGCTGGCTAACCTGCACGTCGCTCATCCTCATTCGTTTACTTCTCTTCACTGAAGCGTTTAAACCACTTGTATACACATTTTCTACTCAGGGCTTCCCTTCCGTACACCTGCACCGACATGCCGTCTTACCCAATTTGTAGCAGAACTTGATGTTTGCACGATGCTACGTTGCGCTGTACACTTCCTCTCACGCTGACTACGTTGAACTGGTCACAGACTACTAACACTGCCAGTTACATAATTACATGAAGTACATGCTGTGTATCGATTGTCCTCAAGTCTCTGAAGAACCATGCATGCAAGCACACATGCGCCAAGTTGCCGTTCAGATATGACATAATTCACCTAACGTTATATACACACCATGTAGCAACAAGTTGAATAGCGTGCGTCCAAGAAGAGTGCTTCGTCACTTTTTGAATCACCCCTTGTATCACGGCAGCTGCTGTGAAACCAGAGTAGCGGGCCGGCCTTTGGTGTTTGCGAGGTGTCACGCGGCAGAGCAGAGTCGCGAGTGACGGGCTGAGCAATTCATCATCTTCAGATCAGTGTTCAGTATTTACGAAGGAGCTACATTTGTAGTCAACCACTGAAAGTAAACGCACCAGTTACAGAAAAGTGCGATATTTCCTTCAAGAAATAAAGTGAACTTTCACAGAAAATTATGCAGCAGGCTGAAAAGTAGTAGAACATACCTTGTACATCGTTACAAAATACTTAAATTCAAAATCTTTGCATACAAACAGTGCACGATGTCGTAGAAAACACATTTATTGCATATCAAAGCTCTCACGTGGAAAGTGACTAACTATCGTGCCACAGATGAACACCGTATACGTTTCCACAATGAAACTTTCACTCTGCAGCGGACTGTGCGCTGATATGAAACTTCCTGGCAGATTAAAATTGTATGCCGGAACCGGGACTCTAACCTGGGACCTTTGCCTTTCGCGGGCAAGAGTTCTATCGACTGAGCTATCCCGACACGACTCACGATGCCGCCTCACAACTTTACTTCCGCCAGTACCTCACCTCCTACTTTCCAAACTTCACAGAAGCTCTCCTGCGAAACACGCAAGACTAGCACTCCTGGAAGACAGGATATGGTGGAGACATGGCTTAGCCACAGCCTAAGGGATGTTTCCAGAATGAAACTTTCACTTTGCAGCGGAGTGTGCGCTGATATGGAATTTCCTGGCAGATTAAAATTGTGTGCCGGAACCGGGACTCGAACCTGGGACCTTGCCTTTCGCGGGCAAGCGCTTGCCCACCAAAGGCAAAGGTCCCAGGACCGAGTCCCGGTTCCGGCACACAATTTTAATCTGTCAGGAAGTTTCACTGTATACGTTGTTGACGCCAGATGGCAGCATCATTTCTTATATGTGCTTTGAGATTTCTTTTTATTTGAAACATTAATGGAAATAAGAAATATTGAAATGAATTTCATAGTTGTGTTATGTATCAGCGGAGAAAAAGGAGGAGAGGGGATCAGATAAAATAAAAGGAAATTATTCTCACTTAAGCACTAATGGCTGTGGAATATAGATTCGCATATTCGTGGCCTTGTGAGGTGTTACCCTAGGTTAAGGCAGCCATCTCTTTCGAAACTCAATGCGAGACATTTCGAGGATGTGAAGGAGGAATAAGCTCACGTGACTGATTGTGCCAGTTATTCTGAAACGAGGAAAGAAATTTAGGCGAGCGGAGTACGCTTCACTTTGAAAGTAACATATCTAACATGAGTGACATTTTATTCTTAATTTTCCATCTTTATTTACAATTCATTAATATTTTCTCATGTCCTATTTTGAATTTCAGAGTTTGACAATTTTTACATTTTCTTTCTCCGTTACGTTTTTCCGATCACCATTGTCTGTACTACTACTATTTGTTCCAGTTCTTACAGCATCGTGCTCCACACATTTTGATGACTAGCTTATTCCACCCACAAAAATTATGTTTTGCAATAACCTCAAATGAAATGTGGTAAGAAGTACTTTTTGATTATTAAATCCATTTGAGCTACTCTATTATAGACGTTCTTTCGATGAAGTGAAGGATTTTTTTTTTGGTGTGTGTGTGTGTGTGTGTGTGTCTTACTACATGCAATGCAATTTTAAATACGTTTATACAAACTGTGATAATATTATCATGTTTGCCACCTTGAGTACCGAAAAATATTCCATTACACTTATTGAAACGTACTTAAGAAGGCACAGAAAATATGCCAAAAACATGATTTTTTAAATAAGTCATCCTATGTCCAAATGCAGTATCAGCTTAAAACGAAAAGAACTTATACTGCTAGCGAATTTGTCATGTTGAAATAGTCAGATGATGTGATCATTTTTTTTTTCTTTTGTATTTAACGTAAGAAGACTGTCATTTACTCGGAGATGATGTATTGTGAAGTTGACTTGCAAGCGGTAGACAGCGTGCCGTATACAAATAGTTCCGGCTTGTGCTCTTAGACCAACAATTTTTAAATTTCTTGAATGCGAGATGCTTGTGCCATTTTGCGAGATATTTTCGGTGATTATCCCAATGCGGGACAAAGAGTCCAAATGCGGAACTGTCCCGCTGTATCCGGGACGGTTGGCCACCTTACCCTAGGCCTACATTGTAACGTCATATGGGATGATATAATATGAGAAGGATCTTACAAATGTAACAGTATGGCAACAAGCTTCCATACATAAATGTACATATCCAAGTTCTTATAGGTAACTATTCCATTTTATCATAGTAAGATCGGAAAAACGAAATACAACTGGCAAAAAATTATAACAGTATAATGTGTAACATTGTGGAGTATAATAAGAGTAGACCTACAATCACATCAAGTTGTTAAGATCTACGCATGATGTGCTCACGTATAAAACTCGTAGCTTCACATACAGGGTGGTCCATTTATAGTGACCGGGCCAAAGATCTCACGAAATAAGCATCAAACGGAAAAAAACTAAAAAGAACAAAACTTTTCTAGCTTGAAGGGGGAAAACAGATGGCTCTATGGTAGGTCCGCTAGATAGTACTGCCATAGGTCGAAAGGATATCAACTGCATCCGCAACTGAAATGACATTTGCACTAGCAATGACTTATAGTACTTGCTGACATGTAGGATATATTCTGTCAAGTGCAGATGGAATAATTTCCATAACGATAATCACCTTTATAAGCTGCAAATAGTAAAAGACAGCGCAAGACAATCACTGACGATATGTAATTCTGTTGCTTGTAAAAATAACTGTCAATACCTTTCATCAGGGGAAACATAAAAACGATAATCATCGCAATAATATTAGTAATATGGAGAAATTACGTTCCCTTCACTACCACAGGTGCAATAGGAACGTGACGAGTCGTTTTATTGTTGAAGATAAACGCTTGATTCCATCTGTAAATGAGGAAAACCGTTGCTCATAATGACGAAAACTCAGTCAAGTGACTCGGGGCAATTTTAAATGTTGGTTGCAGACCACAACATGGCAGAGCGCAGTCTATGTTATGCCGGCCGCGGTGGCCGAGGGGACTGAGGCGCTTCAGTCACGGCCTGCACGGTACCTACGGTCGGGGGTTCGAATCCCCCCTCGGGCATGGATATTTGTGCCGTCCTAGTTCGTAAGTAGTTCATAAGTAGTTTGTAAGTTTAGGGACTGATGAGCCTGTAGTTAAGTCCCATTAGCTTAACAAACATTTGAACATTTTAGTCTATGTTATCTTTGATCTATAGCTGCTACAATGGCAGGGTATCACGGTTTAAGTGAGTTTGAACGTGGCGTTATAATCAGTGGAGGAGAGATAAGACTCAGCATGACGGAGGTAGCGATGAATTGGGGATTTTCCCTTCTGCCTTTCACGAGTGCACCGTGAATATCGGGAATCTCTTACATCGCTGCGGCCGGGAAAAGACCATGCACGAACGGGATCAACGACGACTGGAAATAATCATTCAACGCGACGCAAGTGCAGCAGTTCCGCAAACTGCTAGCCCATCAACAAGTGTCAGGGTGCGAAACATTCATCGATTTGGGCTTTCGGAGCCAAAGGCACAGTCGTGTACCCTTGCTGTACCCTGGCCCGACAACACCGACGGCGGCTGTCAATAACTGGAAACATGTTGCCTGGGCAGACGAGTTTCGTTTCGAGTTGTATCGAGTACATGCACGAGTACGGAGACAACCTCATGAATCCTGTATGTCAGCAGGGGACTGTTAAGCAGGCAGAGGCTCTGTAATGCTGTGAGGTGTGTGCAGTTGATATCGGACCCCTGATACGTCCTGTTATGACTGAAAGATGACACATACGTACAAATCCTGGCTGATCACCTGAATCCATTTATGGCCATCGTGCTTTTCCGTGGACTTGGGAAGTTCCAGAGTTGCTACAGAATGGCTCCAGCAACACTCTTATGAATTTAAACACTTCCGCTGTCTACAGAACTCTGCAGATATATTACTGTTCGTATCTGGGATGCCTTGGCAAGTGCTGTTCAGAAGATATGCCTAGCCCCTCGATATGTACAGCTCTGCCGCGGTGGAGTAGCCGAGCGGTCTAAGGCGCCTCGCTGCGGAGCGCGCGGTTACTCGCCGTCGGAGGGTCGAGTCCTCCCTGGGGCATGGGTGTGTCGTTGTACTTAGGTTAGTTTATCCTAGTTTAAGTAGATTGTAAGTTACGGACTGATGACCATGCAGTTTGGTCCGATAGATTTACAAATATTTGAACATTTTGTACAGGCCTGAAGGATGCATGGTGTGGAGTCCCTTCAGCACTAGTTCTGACATTAGTCCATTCCATGTCGCGTTACGACACTTCTGCAGCTCGCATGGTCGCTAGATGACCTTAGACTAGTGTACCAGTTTCTCTGATTGTTCAATGTGTCTACTGTGGCTGTATTTTCTTTAAATAGCAGCGTATGCAAGTATAATAGTCCTTTAACTAATTTTGTTTCGATTATTCTGCTAAATTTGATACGATATTAACTGAAATAAAATCTCAACTATTCGAACTTCTTCCTTGTTGACTAATTGAATTAATGATTCTCGGAAATTATTTTTAGCCGTGATTTGAGAAAAATTGTTAGATTCTGGGTACGGTCAGTATATTAATTGGCCCAAAGCAAATTTCGCAAGAATCTAGGAGGGAAAAATTGTATCTCAGTTTACAATTACATTTCACTGGCAATACTCTGAGTATTGTTCAGGATTTACATATAGCCAGAATCGAGTTTCATCGTGTATAATGTTGTGAGCAGCCTCTTGACAGTAACTTGAGTCTATGGCTTCTTGGGGTCTGCAACAAAACTCGAACCCTTCCATCAGCATATGTTCAAATGTTTGTGAAGGTCATCAGTCACTAAACTTACAAACTACTAATGGACTACCTTATACTAAAAAGGGCACAAACATCCCTGCCCGAAGGGGAATTAGAACCCCCGACGGGGAAGGGCCTCGCGCATCAGAGCATAGCGCCTCAATGCGCTTGGCCACACCGCCGCCATCAGCCTGAGCAAATGAAATGGGGAGTCAATTGATCAAGCCACGAGTTTCCTGTTGTCGAGGGTCCAACCATCGCCGCCAAGAAGACAATGCATCAAAGCAGGCCTTGCTTCACTGGGAGACCACGACAGTTAGCTGATTCGCTGGCCACTGGGGCAACCCCCCCCCCCCCCCCCGGCCTCGTGGCTGCCGGCCATTCAGCTAGCGTTCGTGGGTTCGTGGCCTCTCGGTGTTCGGTGTTGTAATACTGCGCTCTTTAACCTATCCAGGTGTTGGAGTGATTGTTAATGTTCGGAGCCGCTTTTAAAGTTTCACTCGCGATGTAATATTACAGGGTTTAGATAATTTTATAAGTAACAGACTCAAGAAAAGGAGATGGAATCTGACTTTATAGTTTAGCGGCGGTGGTAATTTTGAATAAAAGCAACACCTGAGGACAATCTAACATAAAGAAACTAACAGATTCCGTTGTTACCTTTTTTTATAGAAATATTGGTATCAAGTTGACTGGATCTTAGCGGATGAGGCTGTAAAACTGTTGCTGCATTGTGTAAAATGATGCTTGGTTTGCTTAGACCGGATTGTGCTAACTAAATGACCATGCAAAAATATTTAGTTTTCGTGACAAAGGCTGTTTAAATCGATCGGACTTCGTTTAATTCCGATTTCCTTGTAGGCATTACAATAAAGTCACTTTCATGGAGTGTAAACGTAATAAATTCTAGAAGTTTCTAGCAAATTGTAGATACAAGTCCAACAATGGCTCCAAGCATCATGTTACATAATCAAGATTACTGCTGGCAAAATAGAAACATTTCATGAATCATTAAAAGGTGGGTCATTTTAAATAAGTAAAAATTTCAATAGCACTTATTATATTTTCATCATATTTTACGGAGAAAAAGATCTCACACACACTTACATTTGGTAGTGAAGAAATCCCTAATGTGCTTCTGACCTCTTCGAGTGATAAAACATGAAAGACGAAGTGTATAACTGCGTTCTGGGCAGCTCGTAAAAGATAGATGAACATCAAAAATACATGGAGAGCGTAATTAGCTGTCAGAGAAAGCGATGGTCAGCGACAAGCGTCGCAGATATATTTTTTACTGAATAAAATTTTCAATGTAATACTACAGTGTGAGGTAACACGACCCTTTATGAGGCCTTTTTTTCTCGGCGTAGTTGGTCCAACCGATACGGACACCAGCCTAGCAGAAGCGCTGCGGGCAGTGCAGTCCTGTTAGCGAAGGCACTCGAGTCAGTCGCCTGCTGACGAAGACGCCCTGTCCCGGTCGTACGACCGACGTTGATTTCTACGGTTATTCCACGCATTGCTGCTTTTCTGTTACCACTGACAATTTTAAACAAACGCCGCTGGTCTCGCTCATTCAGATTATCGAATTCCGTATTGTTCCATGCGTCAAGCTCCAACTACCATCGACGTACAAAAAATTCCCGTAGTGCCGTAATGGGTATAATAACGTCGGAGATGTTTTCACATCAATCGCCGGAATAAAATGACAGATCTTCGTTGCGTACGAGATAATACCGCGATCTGTACATGTAGCATATCATAACTTTTGTCACATCAATGTATCATTAGACTTCGTATTGTATATTACAAAATACTGCTGAATTTGAGTTAGATTGATGAAATTCAGAGTGGAGTAGTTCTGTGAGATTATCTTTATCAACTCCACCTGGTACGGATGCCACACTGATGAGCAGCAGTCAAGCGTCAGCTGAACGAGTTTTTTATAACCTACTTCCTTCGTTGACGGATTGCACTTCCTGAGAATTCTTCTAGTTAATCTTTTCGATATAGTTCTTTCCATCGATTAATTTTACATGGTCGTTCAACTTCATATGACTCCTACTGTTTAGTCCCAGATATTTTATGGAACTAAAAGCTGGGAATTATTGTTCTGACATTGCGTTATTATAAAATAAGAGATATTTCTTTTAGTGTATTTGCAACACGTTACTTTTTTTTATGTTGAGTCAATTGCCACAACAGAGGAAGATAACATAGGAGATATGATACTACGACAAGAATTTGACAGAGTGCTGAAGGACTTCCTGGAGTAGATGATATTCCGTCTGAACTGCTGATGTCTTAGGAGAGCCAGTAGTGAAAAAATTGTATCGCCTAGTATGCAAGATGTATGAGACAGGGGAAATACCCTTCGACTTCAAGAAGAATATTGTAATTCCAGTTAAAAAGAAAGCAAGTGCAGACAAGTGTGAAAATTACAGAACTATCAGTTTAATAAGTCATCGGTGCAAAATACTAATTTACAGACGAATGGAAAAACTTATGGAATCCGACCTCCGGGAAGATCAGTTTGGATTTAGGAGAAATATAGGAACACGGGAGGCAACACTCATATTATGACTTGTCTTAGCTGAAAGGCTAAGGAAAGGGAAACCTACGTTTTTAGCTTTTGTCGATTTGGAGAGGGCTTTTGACAATGTCGACTGGAATACACTCTTCCAAATTCTGAAGGTATCAGGGGTAAAATATAGGGAACGAAAAGTTATACGCAACCTACACAAAAACCAGACAGAGGTTATTAGAGTCGAAGGGCAAGAAAGGGACGCAGAGGTTGGGAAGGGAGTAAGACAGGGTTGTAGCCTTTCCCCAATGTTGTTGAATCTGTACATTGAGCAGGCAGTGAAGGAATGGAAGGAGAAAGTTGGAGAGGGAATTAAAGTTCAGGGAGAAGAAATAAAAACATTGCGGTTTGCTGATGACATAGTAATTCTGTCAGAGACCGCAAAAGATCTGGAAGAGCAACTGAATGAAATGGAGAATGTCTTGAAAAGAGGGTATAAGATGAACGTCAACAGGAGTAAAACAAGGATAATGGAATGTAGGGTCAGAAAGTCAGGCGATGCTGAAGGAATTAGATTAGGTAATGAGACAATAAAAGAAGTAGATGAATTTTGTTATTTGGGTAGTAAGATAACTTCTGATGGCCGAAGTAAAGAAGATATAAAATGCAGAATGGCTATGGCAAGAAAAGCGTTTCTAAAGAAGCGAAACTTGTTAACATCCAATATTAATTTAAATTTTTGGAAGTCCTTTTTGAAAGCATTTGTCTGGAGTGTAGCATTGTATGGAAGTGAGACGTGTACGATAAGGAGTTCAGATAAAAAGGTGATAGAAGCTTTTGAAATGTGGTGCTACAGACGAATGATGAAAATTAGATGGGTACATCACGTAACTAATGAGGAGGAGCTTATCCGAATCGGGGTGAAAAGGAATTTCTGGCATATCCTGACTAAGAGAAGGGATAGATTGGTTGGACACATTGGTTGTCAATTTAGCATTAGAAAGAAGTTTGTAGGGTATAAATCGTAGAGGGAGACCGAGGGACGAATATAGTAAGCAGATTCAAAAGGATGTAGGTTGTCGAACGTATTCTCAGATGAAGAGGCTTGCACAGGACAGGGTAACATGGAGAGCTGCATCAAACCAGTCTGCGGACTGAAGACCACAACAACAACGATTGCCACACCTTACACTATGATGCAGATCCTCCTGGATTTCACAACAGTTTTCCAGTATTGCGACTTCGCCGATGTACAGAGACAAAAGTAACACTCTCTTTGTGTTCGCCAGAAGTTTTTCACATTGGAAGACATTTCTCCAAAGAAGAAGATACGCTGTGTTGCGTCCGCCAGAAACTCTTTAATCGCAGAACACATTTGGTCTGAAATTAGGTACGCTCCTATTTTGTTCATGAGGCTAGTGCTAAACCGCGTAGAATGTCTATGGAAAGTCAACGGACACAAGATCTACCTGAGAGGCTGTATCTTCTGTTTTCTGGGTCTCTACGTCTACATGTTTACCCTACAGATCACAGTTAAGCGCTTGGCAGAGGGTTAATCGAACCGCTTCCATAATACCTCTCTAACGTTGCAAATCACATTTTCGAACGGTTGTAAAGCTATGGGACCAACTGCAGTCCCCAAACCACTGTGTTTCAACCTGTGGGTCGCGACCACCAGCGTCTTGCTCGAGGAGTACTTGCACCGTAAAATAACTAGGGGTTCAGTAATACTAAAATTATGCATAAGTGAAATTTATTTAATGTTAACATTACGAAGTTTCTTGTGTAGCAATAATTATGAAATGATTGGATTATAAATTGTTTTATAATACAGTGTGTTAATCAGGAATAAGCGAAAAGACTGAAAACTGTTTCCAATGACTAATCGATAGGCAAAAAGAACATAATACAATAAATAATTCTGAAAAATTACAAAAAAGATATACTTCTTTAGAAATTGGTCATTAAAATTGCTACACCACGAAGATGACGTGTTACAGACGCGAAATTTAACCGACAGGAAGACGATGCTGTGATATGCAAACTATTAGCTTTTCAGAACATTCACACAAGTTTTTAGGTGGTGGCGACACCTATAACGTGCTGTCATGAGGAAAGTTTCCAACCGATTTGTCATGCACAAACAGCAGTTGACCGGCGTTGCCTGGTGAAACGTTGTTGGATGCCTCGTGTAAGGAGGAGAAATGCTTACCATCACGATTCCCACTTTGATAAAGGACGGATTGTAGGCTATCGCGATTTTATCGTATCGTGACATTGCTGCTCGCGTTGCTCGCTATCCAAAGACGTAGCAGAATATGGAATCGGTGGGTTCAGGAGGGCAATACGGAATGCCGTGCTGGGTCCCAACGGCCTCGTATCACTAGCAGTCGAGATGACAGGCATCTTATCCGCATGGCTGTAACGGATCGTGCAGCCACGTCTCGATCCCTGAATCAACAGATGGCGACGTTTGCAAGATAACAACCATCAGCGCGAACAGTTCGACGACGTTTGCAGCATCATGGACTATCAGCTCGGAGACCACGGCTGCGGTTACCCTTGACGCTGCATCACAGACAGGAGCGCCTGCGATGGTGTACGCGACGACGAACCTGGGTGAACGAATGGCAAAACGTCATTTTTTGGGATGAATCCAGGTTCTGTTTACAACATCATGATGGTCGCACCCGTGTTTGGCGACATCGCGGTGAATGGAGATTGTAAGCGTGTATTCGTCATCGCCATACTGGCGTATCACCCGGCGTGATGGTATGGGGTGCCATTGGTTACACGTCTCGATCACCTCTTGTTCGCATCGACGGCACTTTGAATAGTGGCCGTTACATTTCTGATGTGTTACGACCCGTGGCTGTACCCTTCCTTTGATCCAAGCAAAACCCTACATTTCAGCAGGATAATGCACGACCGCATGTTGCAGGTACTGTACGGGCCTAGGTACGGAAAATGGTCGACTGCTGCCAGTCACTACGCTTGATGTACTGTGGACCGTGTTGAAGCTGCATGGGCACCTGTACACGTCATCGAAGCTCTGTTTGACTCAATGCCTGGCCGTAACAAGGCCGTTGTTACGGCCAGAGGTAGTTGTTCTGCTAACAGCACGCATGGAAAGTAATATTTCCATTCTCAATCTCATTTCTGTTATTATGATTAACATGTCTCCATGTTAGGTGGATGCTAACAAAATATGTATGCATTCGAAGACGGAAGAAAGTGAAAGACATTTTAAAAAATTCAAATGTTTGTAAATCTATCGGACTCAACTGCTTGGTTATTAGTCCATAGCTTACAAACTACTTAAATTAAGGTAAACTAACCCAATGACAACACAGACACTCATGCCCGAGGGGGGACTCGAAATCCTGACGGCGGACGGCCGTGCGCACCGCAGCACGGCGCCCCAGTACGCACGGCTAATCCGCCGCGGACAAAGAAATTTCACATATAGGTCCGCCACAACGAATTATGGCTTTCTTTTAATTATTTCTACCCCAAATCGTGCATCATTTCCATGACACAGTCTCTCCCCTGTATTTAGACAATGCGAAACGTGGTCCCCTTGTCTGAACGTTATGTTCTCCGTCAGTCCCACCTGTTCGGGATCCCACAATGGGCAGTAATACTCTAAAAAGGACGTAACAGTGTACTGTTCGGAGTCACTTTAGTGGAACTGTCCATTCTCGTGAGTGTTCCGATTATGAAACACAGCCTTTGACTTCCCCACAATATTTTCTATGTGCTCTTTTGAACTTAAGTTGTTCGTGATTGTAATTCCTAGGGATCTAGTTGTATTTATGGCTATTACGCTTGATTTATCGTATAAGTTTAATGCATTTC
Source organism: Locusta migratoria (assembly GCA_026315105.1). Lineage (NCBI taxonomy): Eukaryota > Metazoa > Arthropoda > Insecta > Orthoptera > Acrididae > Locusta > Locusta migratoria. The sequence continues at coordinate 500,319,269 of CM048744.1, read as the reverse complement.
TTTTAGTGCTTATACTGATGACTTTCACAATTTTCATTAGATAAGAGTCGACTATTTGTTTAGGACCATGCAGATGTCTTATCGGAATGATTTTGCAGTTACTTTTGATCTTCTGGTGACTATACTTTCAGAAAAATGACAACATCATCCGTAAATAGTCCAAGACAGCTGCTTAGATTATCTGCAAGTGCCCTTTAACACTTCCCTGGGGAATTCCAGATATCATTTGCATTTTAGTCGATGACTTTCCACGAATTACTTCTACTGTATCCTTTTGGTCAGAAAACCGCGGATTCAATCGCACAACAGTCACGATATTCCATAATCAGGCAATGTGAAGCCGCTTGTGAGGTATAGTGTCAGATGCCTTTCGGCAATCTAGAAAATGTTCAAATGTTTGTACATCTATCGGACCAAACTGCGTGGTCATCAGTCCGTAGCTTACAAACTACTTAAATCTAGGTAAACTAACCTAAGGACAATACATACACTCATGCCCCAGGGAGGACTCGAACCTCCACGGCGAGCAGCCGCGCGCTCCATAGCGAGACGCTTTAGACCGCTCGGCTACTCCACCGCGGCTGGCAATCTAGAAATGAGATCCCTTGTCGATAGCTCTTGTCACTTCTTTTCAGAAGAACGATGCTTTCTGAATTCTTATTGACTATGGGTTCAATCGGTTGTTGCCACACGGAAATGGCCGCTTGGTCTAATGCTCCATGCCACGGATTGCACTGCCGCTCTCGTCGGAGGTTCGAGCCCCCCCTTGGACATGGCTGTGCGTGTTGTTCTTAGGCCAAGTTAGTATAGTTTGTAAGAGCAGGGACCGATGACCTCAGCAGTTTGGCCCCCTAGGATTACAGTTATTCACAAGGTCGCTCGCTGTATCCGAGGTAGTGGATGAGAATAGACCGATGAGTGATTCACACGATCTTATCCAAAAGACACCGAGTGTTGAGTGCAGTAAAGGGTGTAAATAAATTAGTGAAATACAATGCAGTAATAAAAGAAAGTGAATAATATGAGAAGTAAAAATGAAACTTAATTCAATTCAGTCAGGCACTGTCGAGTACAACAGCAGACCTGCGCTGCGTTCCGTCATTGCGTCGACCAGCTAACGCTGAAAATTGAATTCCGACTATTCACGTGCGGCAGATTTCCACCACGAGGCCGTCGCTCTCTACACAAGCGGAGCCGTTGATTCAGCGATCGGGCCATCGACCGACCACCTCACATGAAATGACACACTGTCATACGTGATCATCGCGTACTTCTCGAAGCAACGTGACCAGAAGCCCATAACCCAGTGTACTGACCTCCAGGGCAACGTGACGATCGATCTTTCTAGAAACTGTACAACGTGACGGAAGAGACAACGACCCCAAAGATCGTTTACCCGACCCAGGGCCATCATATAAATACCACAGCCAAGAAGACGCCGCGATAGAGTGATGGAGTCACAGTTGGAAGATGGAAGAATCTGGTCGCCAGTAACAGAGTTCGGAGGGAGATCAAGGACAGCAGAAGTACTCACCCAGGATGACTGGCCAGAACGATAGGATGCGGTCTGGTCGTGACAGTCACCTGTGATCACCGTCAAAGGTTCTGCCACTCCAGGACTTGCAGCCTGAAGACCGTCGGTTCGACTCCAGGACAAGGACGCATTGCCTCCATGCCGCGCTGCTACCTCTGGGCGAAGCACAACACTTTTGGAACTTAAAGGATGAAAAAAAAATCACACAGAATCGCCACGAGTAATTCCGCAGGAGTTAAGGCATCTAAACGCACAGTACTAGTTTCAACGGCCAGCGCTGTTCTACTGGCCAGCGAGAAGGAGATATGTAACCGTGCCGGCCGCGGTGGCCGAGGAGACTGAGGCACTTCAGTTACGGTCTACACGGCCACTACGGTCGGGGGTTCGAATCCCCCCTCGGGCATGGATATTTGTGCCGTCTTTAAGGTAGTTCATAAGTAGTTTGTAAGTTTAGGGACTGATGACCCCGTAGTTAAGTCCCATAATCTTAACAAACATTTGAACATTTTTTTTTTTTTTTTTTTTTATGTAACCGTAGCGTAACCAGAGATCCACGGCCGGCAATGCGAAACGCCTCATCGCCGCCACGTGCCTTGCCGCCGCCGTGGACACTCGCCGAGCCATCTAGTTCACAGTAGGAATAATGTATGGTTTAACTGTTTAATAAATGTATTTTTTGTAAATGCTGTTTCATTTACGCCTTATACCCGTGCCAAGGAAGAGATCCCATATCCCACATGTTTATAAGATTCCTTATAAAATGCTATCGTGACTTCGGCAAGGCGTTTGATACAGCTCCCTACAGTCATTTAATGAGAAAGTAGGAGCATATGGTCTATCAGACCAATTTTGTGATTGGATTGAGGAGTTCCTAGATAACAGAATGTTGTATGTCATTATCAATGGAGAGAAGTCTTCAGGGGAGTGTCGTGGGTCCGATGCTGTTCACAATATATATAAATGATCTTGCAGATAACATCGGAAGTTCACTGAGGGTTTTTTGCGGATGATGCTGTAGTATATAGAGAGGTTGTAACAGTGGAAAATAGTATTGAAATGCAGGAGGATCTGTATGGAATTGACGCATGGTGCAGGCATTGGCAATTGAATCTCAATGTAGACAAGTGTAATGTGCTGCGAATGCATAGAAAGAAAGATCCTTTATCATTTAGCTACACTACAGCAGGTCAGCAACTGGAAGCAGTTAATTCCATAAATTATCTGGGAGTAGGCTTTAGGAGTGATTTAAAATGGAAAGACCATATAAAATCAATCGTCGGTAAAGCAGATGCCTGACTTACATTTATTGGAAGAATCCTAAGGAAATGCAGTCCGAAAACAAAGAAAGTAGGTTACAGCACTCGTGTTCGCCCACTGCTTGAATACTGCTCACCTCTGTGGGATTCGTACCAGGTGGGATTGATTGAGGAAGTACGAAAGATCCAACGGAGAGCAGCGCGCTTCTTTACAGGACCATTTGGTAATCGTGAAAGTGTTACGGAAATGATCGATAAACTCCAGTGGAAGAATCTTCAGGAGAAACGCTCTGTCGTTCGGTACGGGTTTTTGTCGAAGTTTCGAGAACATTTACCGAGGAGTCTAGCAGTATATTGCTCCCTTCTACGTATATCTCGCGAAGAGATCATGAGGATAAAATCAGAGAGATTAGAACCCTTACAGAGGCATACCGACCAACAATACGTGACTGGAATAGGAGGGAGAAGCGATAGTGGTACTCAAGGTACCCTCCGTCACACACCGTCGGGTCGCTTCCGGAGTAGATGTAGATGTACATGTAGAAAATGTTAATTTGTAGTTAAGCTTGCCATCCTGATAATAGGGCAATCCATTTACAGTTGTTGTCAAGTGTTATATATGTAGCAAAGCGGTAGGGTTACTTCATTTGGTGACAGAACCCCTCTTCATTTGACGCCAGAAGTGCCTTCCTTCACTTAGAACACTTCACTAGTACTGGACCTCTGTGACAGGTGGAACTGAGCTGATACTTTCATTGAAGTATCTGAATGCCTGTGGCCGTCCTTCGTCAAGAGCAGAGTCCAGAGGACGGCTGGCCGCAGCAGCGCAGCGTGGCGCGGCCCGCGGTCGGCGGTCGTCGTCCGCGCCGCTGTAACAGCGTTAAGGGCGGCCGGAAATGAGCAGCCGGCCCCACGCAGCACACGCGCAGCCGGCGCTCGCCATAGTCTTCGCAGTTTTCCTCGCCGCTGCTTCTGCAGCAATGCACTGCACGCCTACGCCGCAGTCCCAATATCTGCGATCAGCTGCTCAGCGAGATCTAAGGCGGGCAATTCGAGAATAATCCACTGGTTGGTATTGGTGACGACTGTTTGAGGGAACAACAATGCAAATTTCGTCTGATGTAGTTGACAGCTTGAGGAAGAAGCATGTGTTTTTGTTTCTTCGCTGTGCTCTCAGAGATGGCTAGAGGTAGGAATAGACCTTGCAGGGCTCTCAATTAATATTTAAATTTTCTGTGTTTCCAGCTTTCAAACTAACTGACCCGATTTTATTTTTATTTTTTATTTTTTATTTTTTTTTTTATTTTTTTTTTTTTTTTGTGATAGCTTTGGCAGTACTATGACGAGAAAAACACAAAGAAGGAATTACACCACTCCATCTTCCGAATGATGACTTATAGTGTTCAAAACCGCACTTTTAAATTGACTCAAATTCTTCAATTCCCAGTAGATTTTCCTAAAATTGTCTTTCATAAAAATCTGGTTCATAGAATTACGAACATATAACAACAACAAAAAAGTCGGCCTAAGCGGTAGAGTCGTTCACAAGTGAAGCTCTTACAAACACGCGGCAATTCATTTTCATTTACATATATTCTCACCATTGTTTTATGAAATGCAAATTTCGAATTAGTACTTTATCTGACCTATGATGTTACATCTACGGTCATGTCCCATATATTTGGTGATAAATGACTTATTGTGAATAATGTGACACTTCAAGCGACAATTGTATAGCGTGAAGAAAACATCAGAGAAATTATAAAGTCGATACAATACATTTTTTCTAGCAGTACTCCTACGCAAATGTAAAAAGTAGTAAAACGATAAAAATGAAACAAAGTCTACTTAATTATTTTGTCAAGGACGTTCAACCACAGATATCGTGTAAAAACACTAAATATGACGCGTTTTAAAGGTCAAGCCCTCATCATAAGATAATCTGTACAATAATCTTAAAACAAAAAACAATAAAAATATAAAACTTAATAAAAGAAAATGTGGTTACTTCCCTTGTAATCGAGTCTACGAAGAAAGATCCTCAGCATACTGTATTTCGCCAGAATTCAAACCGGACCCCAGCACTGGCGGCGCATAACACAACCGAAATACACGGTGTCGACAACAGGACTGGGGCGCACGTTTGCACATGAAAACAAAGACCTCTAAATTGCAAAGATCATCCACAAGCTATTCGGTACATACAGGTGTCATGAAATCATTTGCACAATATGACAGAGGTTGAAATTTAAAATAAACGACTTTTGTTGTAATACGTCCACAAAGTTTTTAAAAAGGCTGTATGTATCACCTTGAACTTGTTCATTTAATGAAGCGTCGCTTTTAGCGTTATGTATTATAATCTCCAGCTGTTCTAGCAGATCGTGTTTTTACACGATATCTGTGATTGAGCCTACTTGACAAAATAATTAAGTAATACAACCGCGACCTTACATCCATTATGGATATAATTACAGTCTACTTCGCTACCTACCGTACAGTGTTTTGACACGTATTAGACGCACACTAATGTGTGACGCCTTCCGTAATATGACGTCCTTAACAATAGGGTTTATGAAAAACACTAACTGACTACCTGTATTTGAGACACTTTTGAGACATTGTGCAAATTAAGCATTGAATATACTTTATACAATACGACACGTAGTTAACAAGATATGAAAAACTGTCAAAAGACGCACGAGACTGTAATTTATTATTAACTCTATTCGCGAAATTGCACTGAACATAATTGTAAAATTAATGCTACAGCAGGTGCTCAACATCAGTGTACAGACGAGTCTGAAACCGCAGGATTGCTCCTGCAGGGCAGAAAGAAGCATGACCGCATGTATGCTGACTACCTCTCTTCACATGCTGCGCTTCAGATCGGCACATGTGTCAATGTTCCCTTTATAAATCATGTCCTTCACGTAGGCCTACCAGACAACACAGGGAGTGAGATCAAGTGATAGTTGCGGGCAAGCATTTGGATACGATCGGCTGATAATTCGATCGTTTACAAATGTGTTTTGGAGAAGCAGCTGAACTCCACAATCGATGTGGGGTGGGGCCCCATCTTGCATAACAAACTGTTGTATACGCCTCTCTCTCGTAGGGCGAGTGTGGCATGCTGGCGAAGCATATACTCTTCTTTGATCGTTGGGCGCCAACCTGTTCAAAAACGAATGGGTCAGTGATGAACGTAACCCTAACGCGACATCATGCGGTGACACGTTCATCGAATAAAGGAACCTCATGCACAGTGACTGGAAGTGATCCCCACACTCGACAAGTCTGTGTGTTCACCTTTTAGAGAACAATGAGCTTCTTCTCCATAATATGTTCCAGGGCCACGAACTTCAGTCCTTGCGAGAACGTGAAGAGCGAAGCCAAACTTCGTTGTACGTCCTGTGGAGCAAGCTGCTGTACGATACGGATCTTGTACGGATAAAGCAGTCAACAATCCGAATATTGGTTCGAATACCACAGTGCTTTACTAGGCAGGGCCCTGTTTGGAGGTGATATGCGGTTGCCTTCCTCCGACCATCGAAATGACTTACCCAGCCAATTATAGGGGGACCTAAAGTGTATCGTGGATTCCGAACCACGGTGCTACTCGTCATTTTTCACATCAGCAACACTGCCAGAGCTGAAAGAAGTGGAAAGTGACAAATAAAAACCCTAGGACCAGGCGGGGATTGATAGTCTGGCACTCTACGGCTGTGCTACCGAGCCGCACCTACTGGAAAAGGTTAGAAGCACCTTCCGTACACTGGATCACGGGATGTTCAACTGTCGTGACAGCAGGCGCAATGCTTTATGATCGGAAATTGCGCTCAGCGTTGTCAGCTATTTCGTCAACCACCTGCGATGCAACCGGTAGTAGGCTTGTTACTGGAGCAACGCCCAGTTCTCCAATTGATTAGAACTTCTTCATCACGCTCTGCACAGTAGGTGGAGATGGAAGGCCCTTCTGTAATCGTTTCAGCCGGCGACTGTCTCGAAGTGTAGCTGCAACATTACGTTTGTTTTGTTCTTGTTGTGGTCTTCAGTCCGCAGGCTGTTGCAGCTGACCAACCTACCCTCTCCTGTGCAAGTCTCTTAATCTGCAAATGAGAGCCGCGGGAGAGTGGCCGAGCGCTCTAAAGCGCCTTGCTATGGAGAGCGCGGTTGATCGACGTCGGACGTTCGATTCCTCCCTCGGGAATGGGTGTGTGTGTGTTTGTTGTCCTTAGAATAAGTTGGTTTGTTAGCCTAGGGACTGATCTAAACCCTTTAGATTTACAAACATTTGAACATTTTTTTTTGCAAATAAGAACGATATCATACATTCCTTTGTAGTAGTACATCGCCCCAAGTTTGCGACTGGATAGGGGATTTCCTGTCAGAGAGGACACAGTTTGTAGTAATCGATGGTAAGGCATCGACTAAAATGTGATATCGGGCGTTCCACAGCGTAGTTTTATTGTTCCTCCGCTATTCCTTATATACATAAACGGTCTGGGAGAAAATTTAAGCAGCCCTCTTAGGTTGTTTCCAGATGACGCCGTCATTTACCGTCTAGTAAAATCATCTGAAGATCAAAACCGTCTAATAGAATCAACTGAAGATCAAAGCCAACTGCATAAAGAACTAAATAAGATATCACTATGGAGTAAAAATTGGCAATTGGCTCTAAACAATGAGAAGTGTGAAGTCGTTCACATGAGTACGAAAAGACATCCGCTAAACTTTGTTTACAACATAAATCAATTAAAATTGAATGCCGTAAACTCGACAAAATACCTAGGAAATAACTGTTATTTCACACTTAAACTGGAAAGAATACGTCGATAATGTCGTGGGAAAGGCGAACCAGAGACTGCGTTTTATTGGCATAACTCTTAAAAGATGCAACAGAACTATTAAAGAAACTGCATACACTACGCTTGTCCGTCCTTTTATGGAGTATTGCAGCCCAGTGTGGGATCCTTATCAGGTGGGTTTGATGGAGGACATCGAAAGAGTCCAAAGAAGGGCAGCTCGTTTTGTCTTGTCACGATACAGGGGAGACAGCGTTACGGAAATGATACAGGATCTGGTATGGTAATCATTACAACAACGCCGCTTATCGCTGCGGCGTGAGCTACTTACGAAACTCCAATCACCAACATTCTCCTCCGAACGCAAAAATACATTGTTGACTGTTACTTAAATAGGTAGAAAAGATCAACAGTATAAAATACGAGCTCGAACGTAGAGATTTGGCTGTTCTTTCTTCCCGCGAGTTATTCGAGAATGGAATGGGAGATTAATAGTATAAATGTAGTTCGATGAACCCTCTGCCAGGCACTTGCATGTGATTTTCAGAGTATCCCATGTAGATGTAGATTTATTTTTTTATTTATATGTTTATTTACCCCTGTGCAGATTAGGGCCATCAGGCCCTCTCTTACATCGGACCAGGGTTTAAGTCATACAATACTTTTACATCTGAGTTACCTATAAAATAAGAATGATTTTAATAGATAAATGATTAATTTAGACAGATTGAATACATGTGAAAAGGAAGTAAATAAATACTATTGACTTAACTCTAATAACATTAATACAAGCAGTATTACTGGGGCAGCGTCTGCTGCTGCGATGTAATAATGGAAATAACAACATTGATATAAGCAGATGCAAAATGTACTTTTGAATATGCAGAAACTGATTAAGGTTTGGCGAATTCTGATAAAAGGAAGTTAGGAAAGTTGTACCTGGCGAGAGCAATGCCAATCAGAGAATGTAATAGGAAGCTTAGGGGAACAGAGAATGGCGTAATTATTGCTTTAGTAGGTAATCCATTAACTGTCGTTTGAAGCTAGCAGTGTTATTCAGTTCTCTGATATTGTGAGGGAGATTGTTGCAGAGTCTTGTTCCTGCTACTCTTAAGAACTTTGAGAAGGCGTCTGTGTGATAGATAGGCACAGGAAGGGTTTTGCTCTGATAGGAACGTTTGTTTCTTTGTGTTGTTCAGGCAAGAGTGTTAAGGTCGAGCAAAGATACGAGGGACAGAGTACATTGATAACAGAATAGAGGAAACAGAGTGTATGGAAATCTCTGCTCTTGTCGTCATGGTGCCAGGATAGCTGCGTATAAGATGGTGAAATATGATCGAAGAGACGGATGTTACATATATAAAGAATGCAGTTGCAGTGAGCTTTCCCAAGAAAGACCTTGCAAGATAACACCAGTGTAATCAATAACTGGGATTACTAGTACAAGTATCTTCTGAAGGTCGAGAGCAAAGAATTTCTTATATTTCCGTAGGACGAGAAGAGATGCTGATGCCTTCTTACACACTGCAGCTGTGTGCTCAACCCAATTTAGTTTGTCATGTATTTCACTCCCAGTCTTTTTGCCGAGAGCGAAAAATAAATATTTGTGGCATTTAATATTACATGGTAGAGACTGGAGATATTTCTGACTAATAAACGTAGGATGACCTACCACAATGGCTTGTGATTTGCTTGGATTCCGCTTGAATCCTATATTCCGTGCCCACTTTGTTAGTGCGCATAGGTCAGCATTGTAATTCTCGATGGCTGTCTTCAGGTTTCTTGGTTTTGCACTTAAATATAGCTGGATATCATCGGCATACATATGGTATGTACAAAAGGACAAAACAGATGATACGTCATTCAAATACTATAAAAACAGTATTGGACCTAATGCCGAGCCCTATGTTACGCCTGATAGTAACGTTTGTATCTTTATGTTGTTCAAGCAAGAGTCTTAAGGTCGAGCAAAGATACGAGGGACAGAGTCTCCATTGTGACTTTGTGGTGCCGAACATGACGCACTGAAGGAAGTATGAGCGAAACCATTGCACCGCACTGTGAGTGAATTTCAGGCTGCTACGTTTAGCAAGTAATTTATCGAAGTCCACAGTGTGGAAGGCTCTAGGTCTCTCTCTACGATTTTTTATCCCCCACACATTCCCTTCTAATGCTAAGTTGACGATGTTTGATATCTCACAATGTGTCCCACCAACCTATACCTTCTGTTAATCAGGATACGCCAGAGACTTTTATCCCCAATTCTGTTGAGCACATCCTTATTAGTTACGTGATCTACCAATTTAATATTCAACATTCGTCTATAACACCACATTTCTAAAGCTTCTATCATCTTTTTGTCTGACTTTCGTATCGTCCACGTTTCACTCACATACAATGCTACACTCCATACAAAGACTTACAGAAGGGACTTTCTAACTTTTAAATTAATTTTAGATGTCAACATATTCTTCTTCAGAAACTAATTTTTTTCCTTAGCCATTCTACATTTTATATCTCCATTATTTCGGCCATCAGAAGTTATTTTGCTACCCAAGTAACAAAACTCATCTACTACTTTTATTGTGTTATTACCGAATCCCATTCCTTCATCATCATCTATTTTCTAATACAAAATCTTCTTCTTCAGCGTTTATTCCGCCTGCTAGCAGGGTCAACTGTTTTGGTTCGCTGTCTACACTTTTTGCGGTCTTGTCCCTGGCCAGGATGGAGGCGTGAGATCTTAAGTTCTTCATGCAGGGTGTCAAGCTATCGTCAAGTAGGTCGTCCTACCGGCCATTTTCTATTTACTTTCAAATGGAAACCAGTCTTAGCCACTGTTGTTTCATCTCTTCTAAGGACATGCCCGAACCAACGTATACGGCTTTCTTTCATCTCTTCTACTATTGGAGGTATTCCGTATAACCTACGAAATCGGTCGTTTACGACGCGGTCGTGCAGACGTTCATCTGAGCATCTTTGTTTCCATAACAGAGAGTCTCTGTTCCACTTCCTTTGTTGAATGATTACCGATCGGTATACTTTTAACTTGAGCCTGTTTGGGATTTTCCTGTCGCGGAGTAAACCAGTCACAGAACGCCATTTGAGCCACGCGCTGCTCAGACGGTTGCAGATTTCTGCACTGAGATTTCTGTCAGCAGAAATAGTCAAGCCCAGGTACTTGAAAGTACGTGCTGTCGGTAGGTCAACAGCATTAGTGCTGTTGTTGTGGTCTTCAATCCGGAGATTGGTTTGATGCAGCTCTCCACAATACCCTATTCTGAGCAACCCTCTTCATCTCCACATAAGAACGGCAACCTACATCTGTCTGAATCTGCTTACTGTATCCATCTCTTGGTCTTCCCCTGCGATTTTTTCCCCACACACTTTCCTCCAACGCTAAATTCACAATTCCTTGATGTCTAAGAATGTGTCCTACCAGTCTATCCCTTCTTTTAGTCAAGGTATGCCAGAAATTTCTTTTCTCCCCAATTCTGTTCAGTACCTCCTCATTAGTTACGCGATCCGCCCACCTAATCTTCACCATTCTTCTGTAGCACCATATTTCAAAAGCCTCAATCCTCTTCCTGTCCGCACTGTTTATCGTCCATGTCTCACTCCCATACAAGGCAACACTCCACACAAATGCCTTCAGAAAGGACTTCCTTAGGCTTAAATCAATATTCGAGGTTAACAAATTTCTCTTTTTCAAGAACGCTTTTCTACCCATTGCCATTCTGAATTTTATATCCTCTGTACTGCGACCATCATTTGTTATTTTACTGCCCAAGTAACAAAACTCATCTACCTCCTTTATTGTTTCGTTAGCTAATCTAATTCCTTCAGCATCACCTGATTTTCTTAGACTGCACTCCATTACCCTAGTTTTGCTCTTGTTAATGTTCATCTTATATGCACCTTTCAGCACACTGTCCATTCCGCTCAATTGCTCTTTCAGGTCCTTTGCTGTATCTGACAGAATTATTATGTCGTCGGCAAAACGCAATGTTTTTAATTCTTCACCCTGAACTTTAATTCCTTCACCAAATTTCTCCTTGCTTTCTTTTATAGCTTGCTCAATGTACAAATTGAATAACAATGGAGAAAGACTACAACCCTGTCTTACTCCCTTTCCAACCACTGCATCCCTTTCATGCCCTTCAACTCTGACAACCGCTGTCTGGTTTTTGTACAACTTGTAAATAACCTTACGCTCCCTATATTTTACTCCTGCTTGTTTCATAACTTGAAAGAGTTTATTCCAATCAACATTGTCAAAAGCCTTCTCCAAATCTACAAAAGCTACAAATGTAGGTTTGCCTTTTATTAATATATCTTCTAGGATAAGACGTAAAGTGCGTATTGCCTCCCGAGTTCCTACATTTCTCCTGAACCCAAACTGATCTTCCCCGAGGTCGGCTTCTGCCAGCTTTTCCATCCTTCTGTATATAATTCGTGTTCATATTTTGCAACCATGACTTATTAAACTGATGGTTCTGTAGTTTTCACACCTGTCTGCACCTGCTTTCTTTGGAATGGGGATTATAACATTTTTCTTAAAGTCTGAGGGTACTTCACCTGTCTCATACATCTTACACACCAGGTGAAACAATTTTGTCATGGCTGGTTCTCCCAGAGACTTCAGTAGCTCTGAGGGAATATCATCTACTCCAGGGGCCTTGTTTCGACTTAGGTCTTTCAGGGCTCTGTCAAATTCTTCTCTCAGTACAGTATCTCCTATTTCATCTTCATCTACATCCTCTTCCCTTCCTACAATATTGTCTTGAAGTTCATTTCCTTTGTAGAGCCCCTCTATATATTCTTTCCACCTTTCAGCTTTCCCTTCTTTGCTGAGAACTGGTTTTCCATCAGTGTCCTTGATATTCATAGAGCTGTTTTTCTTATCTCCAAATGTTTCTTTTATTTTCCTGTAGGCTGTATCTATTTTTCCCCTATTTATACATTCTTCTACATCCTTGCATTTGCCTTCTAGCCACTCCTGCTTAGCCATTTTGCACTTCCTGACAATCTCATTTCTTAGTCGTCTGTACTCCATTTTGCCTGTTTCATTTACTGCATTTTTATATTTTCTCCTTTCATCGATTAAATTTAGTATCTCCTGTGATATCCAAGGATTTTTTGTAGGTCTTGCCTTTCTACCTATTTTGTCCCCTACTACTTTCACTATTTCATTTCTCAATTTTACCCATTCCTCCTCTACTGTTTTATTTTCCCCTGTTTCTGTCAATTGTTGCCTAAAGCTCCCTCTGAAATTCTTAAGAACCTCAGGTTCCTTCCAATTTATTCAGGTCCCATCTGCTTATTTTCCTACCTTTTTGTAGTTTCTTTAGTTTCAGCCTACAGTTCATAACCAACAAGTTATGGTCAGAGTCTATATCTGCCCCTGGGTATGTCTTATACTGTAAAACCTGATTCCGAAATCTATGTCTTACCATTATAAAATCTATCTGGTATCTCTCGGTGTCTCCTGGTCTCTTCCACGTATTCAACCTTGTTTTGTGATTCTTGAACCAGGTGTTTGTTATAACTAAATTATGTTCCGTGCAAAATTCTACCAGGCGGCTTCCTCTTTAGTGCTAACACTATAAAATCTAATGTTTGTGAATATGTGGGACTTAACTACTGTTGTTATCAGTCTCTAGGTGCACAAAATAACCTAGAGACAACACACACACACCGATGCCTGGGGGAGGAGTCGAAACGCCGATGTCCGCAGTAAGGCGCATGAGATCGCGGCTCTTACACTACACGCCATTAGCCTTTCTTTACTCTTGTTAATGTTTATTATTACGTCTGTTCCAAGGGAACAGGCGTTGGCGGTGATCCGCAGCAGTGATAAATATATCCATGTATATGTATCGCAAATCGCGTAATTTTCCGACGTCTTTTGTTCCTGTAAGATGCACAAACGACCTGCAACACATGAAAATTTGTGCCGGACCGGGACTCAAACCCGGGTCTCCCGCTTCCCTTGGAACAGACATAATAATAAACATTAACGGCTGACAAGCTTACGGTGGTAGAATTGTGTCTCTCCCTCTTGCGGGACTCAAACTGTAGCGTGTGCGAGCATGTGAGGGAAAGAAACAAGTGCAACGCATGGAAGTTTGGGTCTGGCAGGGTAGCGTGCACGGGTGGCCGTGTGGTTAAGGCGATCGCTCGCGAAAAGCAGGAGACCCGGGTTCGAGTCCCGGTCCGGCACAAGTTTTCATGTGTTGCAGGTCGTTTGTCCATCTTACAGGACCAGCAGACGTCGGAAAATTTCGCGATTTGTGAAACATATACATGGCTGCTCTTGTTAATGTTGGTAATAGAGCTTCACCATTTACGCCCTGTTCCTTTCGCCCAAGCTCACGTTGACACGTCAAGACGTGCGCTGCGACTGATCCGGTATGTTAGACTGTGGATCACTGTGGTTGATCTCCGCACCTAGAGACCGTTAGTTGTAACTGGACGGTGGCCCTGGTGGAATTCTTGCACACAGCACTCTGGACATTAATGCTACCAAGACCCTGATGAAGGCCGCCTGCAACAGTGGCCGAAACGTCGGTGGAGTTTACAAAATGACGACGCGGTCTCCTACCCGAAAGAATTTTATTGATAGTGACAACAGCCGCGGAAACCTACGTTTGCATTTAATGCTACCAAGTTTGGCACTCGTACGGCAATTAGTTTCCCTGTCATAACTTGTTAAATAGAGAAAGCCAAATTGAACGCTCTGGTGTATACGAGGGCAACGCTGCAGCCTGACGGGAGTGAAGAAATAGCGATTGGACTGCCAGCAGCAGTCTTCGTACTCGTTAGAAGAGACCTGTCTCTCTCTGTCGAGCTGCAGAAAGCCACACACGACTGAAAGGACGCCCATCGCTTGCAGAGACACAAATCGGTTACCGCGACGTATGTGCTGCCGCGACGGCGCTTTTCCGCTTTTGAGGTTCGAATGAAGACGTGATCAAAAGGCGGCGGGAGTGACGTATGAGGGGCGGCGGGCCTGCGCGCGACAGCCGGCAGACGTCCTTATTTGTCGGTGCGGCGCACGTCGCGCAGACTTAGCCGCCCGCAAATTGCTTTATCCGCGCGATACCAGAGCCCGCGCCCCGGGGCGCCATATTTTTATTTAATACGATTACCGCGCCCTGACGAAGCGTTTGTGGCGGCGGAATGTTTTGGCAGCGCGCCGCGCCGCGCGTGTATTATAAATGCAAAGGCCCGCGCCTAAATAAAGCCGACGGCGCATTCGCGTCACGTCGGCCGCCGCTCAAGAGGCAAAATATTGGCAGGAAATTGTCGCCGCCCTGCCTCTGGCACTGCCAGTGCCTCCCACTGACCTAGAGCACGGCGCAGTCTCCCCTACAAGACGATCACTGAGCAGCTCCCGACTTGCTTCAAGATGATTAGAACTCAGCACTCGAGTACTTCGCCCACGGCAGTACTAATCGCAATCACAGAGGAATAACATTTTTCGCTTAGAGTTCAACGTCCCATCGACAGCGTGGTCTACATCTACGCCTACTAGAATTTTATATGAAGGGCAACCACAGCTAAAATATTTATACATAATTACATCTACATCTACATGGGATATTCTGCAAATCACATTTAAGTGCCTGGCAGAGGGTTCATCGAACAACCGTTATACTAGAATGAAACTTTTCACTCTGCAGCGGAGTGTGCGCTGATACGAAACTTCCTGACAGATTAAAATTATGTGCCGGAACCGGGACTCGAACCTGCGACCTTTGCCTTTCGCGGACAAGCACTCTACCGACTGAGCTATCCCGACACGACTCACGATGCCGCCTCACAACTTTACTTCCGCCAGTACCTCGCCTCCTACTTTCCAAACTTCACAGAAGCTCTCCTGCGAACCATGCAAGACTAGCACTCCTGGAAGAAAGGATATGGTGGAGACATGGCTTAGCCACAGCCTAAGGGATGTTTCCAGAATGAAACTTTTCACTCTGCAGCGGAGAGCTTCTGTGAAGTTTGGAAAGTAGGAGGCGAGGTGCTGGCGGAAGTATTGTGAGGCGGCATCATGAGTCGTGTCGGGATAGCTCAGTCGGTAGAGCGCTTGCCCGCGAAACGCAAAGGTCCCAGGTTCGAATCCCGGTTCCGGCATACAATTTTAATCTGCCAGGAAGTTTCACCGTTATACTATTTACCTCCCATTTCATTCTCGAATAGCAAGTGGGAAGAAAGAACACCTGTATCTCTCTGTTCGAGCTCTGATTTCTCGTATTTTATTCTGATGATCATTTCTACCTATGTAAGTGGGAGTCAACAATATATTTTCGCTTTCGCAGGAGAATGTTGGCGATTGCAGTGTCGTAAGTAGCCCACGCCGCAGCGATAAGCGCTGTTGTTGTAATTATTCCCATCCCAGATCCTGTATCATTCCAGTAACTCTGTCTCCCCTGTATCGTGACAATACGAAACGAGCTGCCCTTCTTTGGACTCTTTCGAT
Organism: Locusta migratoria; assembly: GCA_026315105.1. Taxonomy (NCBI): domain Eukaryota; kingdom Metazoa; phylum Arthropoda; class Insecta; order Orthoptera; family Acrididae; genus Locusta; species Locusta migratoria. The sequence continues at coordinate 500,303,189 of CM048744.1, read as the reverse complement.
GTCTCCCACCAAACCCGCCTGATAAGGATCCCACACTTGGCAGCAATACTCCAAAAAAGGATGTACTTCTGTTATATATTTTAAGAGTTCTGCCAATAAAACGCAGTCTCTGGTTCGCCTTTCCCACGACATTATCTGCGTGTTCTTTCCAAGTTAAGTCTGAAGCAATAGTAATTCCTAGGTATTTTGTGGAGTTTATGGCCTTCACATTTGATTGATTTATTTTGTAAACAAAGTTTAACGGATTTCTTTTCGTACTCATGTGGACAACTTCACACTTCTCATTATTTAGAGTCAACTGCCCATGTAGATGTTGAAATTGAATTCGTCTGAGTGAAAGGCTGTTGATCTACTTGAGCTGTGGCCTAAATGAGAAACAAGCCAAACAATTTTTACCAAACTGATTGCCGAGTTTTCAATATTTTATTTAAAATGAGACGATCCGGATGAAAACATCGTTCATGTGAATCTCAGATTGCCCTTTTCTCACGTGACATCTTGAGAGCCATGGATGAAGGGCAACAGGCGGATTGTGTTGTTCTCGACTTCAAAACGGCGTTTGAGGCGGTGGCACACTGGAGACTGCTAACGAAGATAAGAGCTTATGGAATAGATTCACAGATTTGTGACTGGCTGGAAGACTTCCTAAGTAATACAACGCAGTACGTTGTTCTCGACGGCGAGTGTTCATCAGAGACGAGTGTATCTCAGGCGTGCCCCAGGGGAGTGTGATAGGACCGCTAATATTTTCTATCTGTGTAAATGATCTGGTGGACAGAGTAACTTGTAATGTGCGGCTGTTTGCTGATGATGCTGTGATGTATGGGTGGGTGTCGTCTTTAAGTGACTGTAATAGCATACAGGATGACTTAGACAAAATTTCTAGTTGTTGTGAAGACTGGCAGCTAGCTCTCAATGTAGAAAAATGTAAGGTGATGCGCATGAGTAGGAAAAAAAATCCCATAATCTTCGAAAACAGCATTAGTAGTGAGCTTCTTGATGCAGTCGCATCGTTCAAATATCCAAACGTAACATTGCAGAGCGATATTAAATGGAACGGACATGTAAGGACAGTTGTGAGTAAGGGAACAGCCGACTTAGGTTTATTGGGAGAATTCTGGCAAGATGTACTTCGTCTGAAAAGGAGACCGCATACAAAACGCTTGTACGACCACGTCTTGAGTATTGCTCAAGTGTTTGGGGCCCGCAGCAGATCAGTTTAGAGGAAGACATAGAAGCAGTTCAGAGGCGAGCAGCTAGGTTGTTACTGGTACGTTCGACCAATCCGCGACTGTCACGGAAATGCTCCGGCAGCTCAATTGGGGATCGCTGGAGGAAAGACGACGTTCTTTTCGTGAATTTCTGTTGAGGAAATTTAGAGGACCAGAAATCTAAGCTGAGTGTAGTACGATATTCCTGCCACCTACTTACATTTCACATAGTGATCACAAAGACAAGAGAAATTAGGGCTCGTACGGAGGCATATAGGTATTCTTTTTTTCCTCGTTCTATTTGGGAGTGGAATAGGAAAGGAAATGCCTAATAGTGCTACAGTGTACCCTCCGCCACGCACATTACGGTGGATAATGGGATTTTGAGTCTGACAATGCAGACACTTCTCCGGTAATTCAGGATTTTCCAGGTCTCTGTAAATAGCTCTTATGATATCCATGACTGTCGCTGCGGGGAAATGTTTGTATGAACTGTTTGAGTACTGGACACTGCGGTAAATGCACCATGAATTAGGTGCAGGAGGGCAAAGGTTGTGTACTGGTTTTTAATCAGTTAACAGTCTGTGGAAGAAGGTAGCCCATATTGCCTGCTTTGTTTTCAACAAATCCTCAGTATTATTTCTAATGGCCATCCCATAATACTGCTGCAGTTCATCAATCATTTTGTCTGTCAGCCTGCCTCTGAACAACGTTAGCACATCGACATACAACGCATCTTTAACTATGAAACGATACGATACTGTTTTTGATATTACTACCAATACAAAGATGTATTTTAACCTTTTATAACACAGCAATCCATAGTCTTCTATAGAAGAAAATAGCGTTTTTTATTAGATCTTGAAGTAATGCTCATAAAAAATTTAACATTTTCAACCGTTGTAGATTATATTTAAAAAATAAAATAAAATACTTTCCGTGTAAATTTATAAGCGATATATATAATATATATAATTTTATTCGGAAAATTGTAAATTTAAAATGAGCTGAAAATCTTAAAATGTGAAAAAATCCGTTCTAACTCCTCTTAAAGAGAGCTCCCATTAATTTTAGGTAACCAAGAAAATATTCTCCTAATGTAATTACACCAAGGATGGTTGGCCTAGAAACGTTAAAGACGAAGAAGAGTAAATTCGCACCGCCCTAGTCCTTCCGAATTCTATACTAATGTATTAACCATTGAGTCACCTCGCTAGATAATATCTAGGACAACATAGTAAAGGTCACTTAAACTGTTCCAGCAGAGAATATTAAAGATGTATCATCGCCGTTGTGGCTATAACTTACTTGTTGCAAACAATAATAGACGACAAGAAGATTCTGATAAGGAGCATCAAAATAAACTATCTGCTTCCGTGTGAGTGCCGACGTCACAGTAATTCAGCTTATTGTCATCTCCTAGGGTTGGAATTTAAATACTGGCAACACTGCTGTGAAGACACTATGCAATGGAATTTACTATTGTCGCTGATAGCACACGTTGTTGATATACGGTGTCACTATGTTTGCTATACAGGAACAACGGAGGTGGATCAAGATTGAATGTGCCAGAGGTCGTACAGCATGTGAATGTCATCAAGGTCTTCAGGAGGCGTGCGGGGAATCGGCATTGCCGTACAGAACAGTAGCACGATGGGTAAAAGCCTTCAACGAAGATCGGCAAACTGTGGCAGACATGCGTCGGGCGGGTCGTCGTAGCGTCTCTCAAGAAGAAGTGCATACTCTTGCCACGTTAGTGGACAGTGAACTACGCAAGACGATTAGAGAGCTCGCCCACGAAACTGGTTTAGCGCATATGACTGTGCTTCGCATCCTGAAGGAACGCCTCGCCATGCGAAAAATAGTATCACCATGGGTCCCGCATGAATTGCAGGAAATGCAGAAATGGATGCGTTACGACGCTGCTCAGACGCACTTGGAGCGCTATAAGCCCTAAGAAGAGGCTTTCTTATGCCGTGTCCTAAAACTGGATGACTCTGGTTTCCCTTCAAAACGAATAAATCTTTCGCCTTTTTTTTAAACTGGATGAGACATGAGCCACAGTATACAAACCAAAACTGAAACGCCAATCCAACGAATGGCGTCATTATGGGTCGCCGCGAGTCGAAAGTGCCTCACAGCCCCAATACGGTGAAAGTTATGGTGACTGTCGTGTACGACGGCGTTCCTCCACGGCAGACTGTTAATGCACAGTATTATTGTTCGTTTCTGGAGCATCACCTGCGACCAGCGTTGCGAAAGAAGCGGCAGCACTTCCTGCGCAATTCGCCCATCATTTTCCACGACAATGCGCGGGCGCATACAGCGCAAGCTGTGGTTGCTCTGTTTGGTCGATGGGACTGGGAAGTACTGTACCATCCACCATACTTCCCGGACCTAAGTCCTTGTGACTTTGATTTGATTCTGAAGATTATGGAACCACTTCGTGGCATTCGCTTCAGAAGTGTTCCAGAGACTCCACAGGCAGTAGACCGCTCCATTCGCACCAACATCAGAACAGGCTCTGCTAACGTTGTACTACGTCTTTCACATCGCTAGCAATGGGTTCTACACAACGCTGGTGACTACTTTGAAGAACAGTAACAGGTGAAAACACGTGACGCTTTTGTACCGGTTGTGAATACATAGTTACCACTATTTAAGTTCCAACTCTCGTAGATGACAGTGTCAGTGATGAGAAATATACCAGTACATAGATTTTGTGGTTATGCTGAAGCTTTTCTATCGTGAAAACGTTTAGATGAGCACGGAAACGTGGAAAAGTCTAGAAGAATGTGGAAGTGATTAAAGAAATCACAAGTGTATCCAAATATAACAAAATGTTTACTCTTCGTAAACGACACTTTAAGGTTGTTCAATTATAGTCTCTTAGTTTGTATGGATGACTCTGTCAAATATTTGTGCTCCTTTACTCTGAAATGTGTTTCTGTTTTAACCTTTTGTTGTCAGTAGCTTTAGAATTATAAATTTCTCTTTGTTTTTGCTCTCATAAACTCAGACCTACACTTACATATAACAATCACACGTCTACATAGTTCCGTTACTGAGAAACGACAAATTCTTTGACGCGGTCTCCTTCGGTTGGGTCAGACTCTTCCTGTCGTTTGTTATTGTTATCAACACCTAAGTTATAGCCGCAACGGAGGCGACATATCTTTAATATTCTGTGCTGAAACGGTTTCAAAGACCTCCACACAATGAAACTAAATTTAATTCATCCCTTCATTCGTTTACCAAGCGGCAGTAACCTGCAGACGTACCGAGGTATATTAAGACGCGGCCTGTTATGTGAAATAGAGGGGCAGAGCGTGTGTTTGTGCGCGATGCTTCCATCTTACAAATTAGCGATCCACTCAGAGCGATTGACCTCTCCTACTTCATTCCTGATCAGAGTCTGTTTACTGAGAAGACTTCCGCCAGAACGCCAGAGCCGATTTACTTAGCGCAAGGTCCGAAGAAGTAAAACTGCAAAGTGAGGAAAGGGGAAGGCAGCTGGTTCTCGTGGTATATGCCAGAAACATATCGAAAGGTGTAAAGATGTACTAGGCGTCTTTTATATATTATTATTGTGTGTTGTGGTGAGTCTTAAGCTACTAGTGGACGTTACCCAAAGTTGTAGGAGCGTTAATTGTTAGTAGCTCTGCAGGGCCTCAGGACGTAAAGGTGTTATTTATAGTAAAATTGAAAATTTTCCTGTTTGGGTGTCATATTTTCTAAGTCAGAATCATACAATTGGCATTGTCGAGTTTTCAAAATTTTCAGCTACAACTGTAGTGAGCCAGGAAGTATCCATTTTAATTACATTTACAATTATTAAACAGTGCTAGTAAGGACGCTGTTAAAAATATATAGGCCGCCTGTGGTGATACGGCTGTGCGTTTATTTACGCGTTTGGAAATAGTATCATCATCAGAATCCAGGCCTGAGGTAAAACTTCGGACTAAACGTATGGCGTCTCAACTGTGCAGAACTATACTATATAAGGTTTGACAAGGACATTTTTTGGATTTAACACCAAGAAAGAAAAGGGAACGAGGGAAAACTTAAAAGAGGTTACTCACAAAGCAGGAAAAGATGAGCAATTAGGAAATCTGAGAGAGAGGGATTGATAAGGAATGGATGCCGTGCATATTTCCACGTGTAAACGCAGCTGTAGGTTATAGGTATAGCATCTCGTAGGACACAACATGCTCATATTGATCTTTATTATAAACTTTTTTAGGTTGTGTAGGGGATTTCGAAATTGCGTAAGTGTTTTTCAAGTGCTAGTGCACACTCACGAGTTTGTTGTGCTTTTTTCCAATCAGAGCACTCACTGTCACGTACGAACCGTTTGTTGTTGCTAAACTGCCACAACTGGTCGTCTCACTTCCAAGTCTTATTTTCTTCACCGGCTGTTTTTATTGATGTGTTTTGATTGCATTTTATAGGCTGGTCCCTTTTATTTCATATTTCATCTCAAATGAAAGGCATATCAAAAACAATACGCGCGCACCAATGCTAACGAAAAACATACGTTTTAAAGACAGCACTAACCCAACATTACTGGATTTGGACACTTTCGCTCAAGCTTCACTGTAGCGTCACAGAGTTCGGGCTACATTACATGACCTTCGTTTGGCTTACGTGAGGCCGAACTTTTCGAAAGCTACAATTAAACTTTATGAGTAGCTGCCTGAAAGCAGGAGAGTATTGAGACAGAGAGTTATGGCTCTTTTTATTTTTAAATCTAATGAAAATAAATTATTCAACAATAAGGACAGTTTACAGCTCACCGCAAAAAAGTACGACGAGCTGAAACAGGCAAAAATAAAAAGAACAGACATACAACACTTAAGCTGTCGGCCATTGGCCTTTCTCAGTTTAGAGACGATTCACACAATCACACAGGCACACTTCACAGTTACACAACCGTCATCTCCAGCTGCCGCACTCCGAATCACGCTCTGAGGTACGTCTTTGCGGTAAGTTGTAAACTGTCCTTATTATATTGTTGAATTCCAACTTGGACTTTCCATTATTACAGAATAACTTATTGTTATTTTTAATCAAATAATTACTTTATTTCTAATTTTTCGGCACATTATTTTCATAATGGCATTGAATTTGTTAATTTCTCTTTTCGTCCTATCATTATATCGGTTGAAATATCTTTGTGTCGTTCTAATCTGTACCTTGCGTGCCAAGGACCTCTGCTCATCGGTTCGTAACGCAACAGCTCATGTTACCAGTAGCCAGCTAGAGAATATCTTCAAGTATCCAATGCCAGCGAGAAATTTACTTTTATTGCTGAAACTTAAAGAAATTCAAATGTTTGTGTAGCTTATGGAACTTAACTACGGGGTCATCAGTCCCTAAACTTACAAACTACTTATGAACTAGTTAATACTAAGGACGGCACAAATATCTATACCCGAGGGGGATTCGATCTCCCGACCGCACTGGCCGTGCAGACTGTCAATGGCGTGCCGCAGAACGCTTGGCTCAAACTTAACGTTTTCTTTATTGGTTCTACTCGCAGAGGGAAACTTTAATAACCTTGAATGAAGCGATCGTGATCTCAGTTCTGCTGCATATTGCTGACCGCCATTGTCTCGGATACACTGCACAATTCGAAGATTGTTGTGTGGTTAGGAGATGAGTTTAATTTCAAGGCTACAAAAAAGCGTGGTCTGGTACATTTGAATCAATGGTGAATTGCAATCGAATGTCGCAGCCCCGGCATAACTCGCAGCAGTGGGTCCCAACGTTGCTTCGCATTAAACATCAACAGGATTTTTGAAGGGACCCGCATGTTAGTGTGTCCCCCATAAAAAACAATAACCGGCAACCTGTGTGCTCAGCACAGTACCACCACCTGTCAACTAGTAAGTTATTTGTTGAACGCAGTCATGTTGACAATCTCGAGCACTTAAGTTGCCATCTATTTCAAAAGATCTTAGATAGTTTTCAGAAAGGCACTAGATTTTACGAATTATTTTCATTACCACCTGTTCTCATTCTTCGTTACAATAACACATTCACTTTCTTGATAAATCATCCTTATCGGAGATTCTGATCAAGAACTGCCAGTCTGGTCGATGTCACAGTTTTGAACCCTTACAGCCGGCCCTGCACCTGTTCCACAACGTAAGAAGTGGCTGTCGTTCACTATTTCACAGCTCTCGAGGATTGAAGAAAGAGAAATTATAAAAATTCGTAAAAAAATCTTATAAATTCCAAAGTTTTTAGTACACCGTAACTAAACTAGGTTAAGTTGTTAAGAAATGTAATATGCATACACAAATGAAATTTCATACTTACTGACGTTATACGATTTTAATTATAAATAATTAAAAGTATTTCAACGATGTGAGTAGAAATGTTATTTTTTTGTAGAAATCAGTAGGAATGAAATTAATGACTTTCTGGACAAAGTTTAATATACTATTATTACAAGTATCTGTCGAATATAATTTTGGTATCTTCTTCCACTGGACGTTTAAAACTCTCCAAAAATCTGTGAAAATTTTAGGGATATTATCTCACATAAATGCCTTAATGTCGTATTAAACAAAAATTCCTTCCAAAGAATGCTTCTGTATAATAGTGGCTAGTTGCATTCCACATTGAAGTACTCTAACATTATTGGTGTTTGAGTGATAAGTACATCAAGTTCACAAAATTTTAACTTACGGGAAACGGGTTTACCATGTTTGTGTTAGTCCTTACCTTATTTGGGTGTACTGGCCCAAGCCATACGTAAACTCCTCTTCATCCTCAAGATGCCTTCTCTTTTATTGTCTTCTGTGCATAACCTGGTTTTCAAAATGAATAGCAACAATGCCAGATGCCGCAACTCGCCTGTCACCGATTTCCTTGATTATTGACAGTGAAAAAGCTCCTTGACCAAATCGTAGCTTCAGTAGAGTTCACAGTCTGTCAGGATTGCCACAGTTAAAAAACTATACAAGTATCACATGCTGCAGTTTCAGCAGCAGTTGAGGTAACAAATGTTGTCTTGGGGCATCGTTTCCGCATCAGAAAGCTGTAACTTTCATTAGGATTTTTTGTTTTTCTATGTACGCGTTTTCGTAGAATTTCTGACTATAATAAATACCTAAATATTGGTTTTATTCATTTAATACAGCCTGTAAGTGGCCTGTTAAATTATTTAAGTAAGATCTCAGGTAGTTGAGATATCCAAATGAAAGTTAAACGCTCAATGCTGCTCTAAATTACTTTTTGAGTGGCCACAGTACATGAGCAACGGAAATTTGTCTAACTGCTCACTCCTTTAGGAAGCAGCCAACGTTTTAACAAACACAAAATTAATGTAAAAAACTGAATACATAATTAAACATGTGACGGGGAGCATGAAATTATGAAGCAGAGGTTTGATACTTTAAATCATCATCTATTCAATAAAAATGAACAACCAAATATATGTGTAGAGACCAAATTAAGCACAATAAAGCACACCCCTTGTAGAAAAATGAATTAAATCATGAAGTTACTGCCCGTAATAAAATTGTTTCTGCCCTTTATGAATATGGAGGTAACGTGGGAGGAAACTTACAAACACACATTCATGCACTCACAGACACATGCATAATGCTTGGGACACATTACTCATGCGGCAACTCTTGTTAGCAGCGGCGAAACGAAGCATCAGCGGCGTATTGATGAGATGGCGGGTGTCTTCAAGCACTATTACAAACACACCATGCACCAGACGAACTCATGTTTGGGGCATACTATTATTAAGTACCATGTGGCGTTCGACCACAGTGAATTACATAGTATTTACAAAAGAAATTAATGTAGAATAGGCAAGTAAAGCGAGAATTCATATGGAATAAAGCTAGTATCAGTAAAAGCATGGCTGAAGGCTGAAGTAACGATCTTTACGAAAGCACGTGGTGCAATCGGTCATACCCAAATAGGAAAGACGGAATAAAAACCAGAAAATCTGAGAAAAATTTAGCATACTCGCAGATACAGGCATGCCATGATAATGTTAGTTAAAAAACAGCAAGGAAATTCAAACATACTAAGTTTACACAAAGGCTAACTTGAGAAAACCCTGACACAAAATCATCACTGGAATGAAAATGTAAATACTAAATTTACACTGAATTACTCGAGTTCTGTAAATAAAGAAACACTTCGCCTCCCATAGCGAAATAATTATTCAAGAAAACTATTTGTGATAAATAAAGACTGCCTGATCACAAAGAACGTAAAGTCCTAGCTGCACGCTTTCCCCTCAGTATGATTTCACGATGTACTCACCTTGGCCGTCGGAGCAAGAGTGAAGCCCACGCCAAAACCTTCCCCACCCCACACCGGATGTAGAGCGCTCTAAAAACCAATACAGAGCGCTTTAAGAGCATAGTGTCTACCAACCCTCCCTACCTGAGGAAGATAATGCCCTCTTCTAGAGCTCGAGAGGGGTCTCTTTTGTCACCTCTTTCGCCAAGATTAGATTGGCACCACACTAAGAAAACGGCCACTTCGCCATCTTGCCAAGTAAGCTTGTCTCTGGCCACCCGGCAGACGACAGACGAAGCCATGCGTTCTTAATTAAAGTAAACGAGGCCTAAAGCGCGACACGGCGACTGTATGCCATTGCGCGGCACTCAGTCAATATTAAAAGCAACTTTCCACATTCACATGAACACACAAGTTCAATCACTCGGGTGGAAACATATATAAACATTGAGCATTGATCATTAATAAAATGAATAACTTAAAATGGAACCCGAACACACATTTAGTTGACGTGTTTCAAGACTTACATAAACTCTACTTATATGAATAGTTGTTACCACCATGCTTAGCTTTCTTGAATTTGCCTAATGATATGTCAGACAAATTATGTCTAGGTTTGTCTGCCGTTTCTTCACATTTAAACTGTTGTGTCTTATAGGGTTACGTTTCTAACTATTTTAAACACTTGATTGGAACGAGGCATCCTACAGATTGTAATAATCTAAACTACACACAACGTTTGAAAAAGTTAGACTTTTTAACCACTTGTGAACAAACATCATAAACCAAAGAATACAAAAATCAGTGCCAGTAATGTTATTCCATAGCCTTCTAAATATACTACACATTCATTTTAAGCACCGATTCCTGAAAATGGAAGAAAACTCTGCAGGAATCAACAGTGTGAGGAAATACCGAGTAAGGAGGGGGCGTGACCTCGTGCAAGCATTTGCCAATTTTTATAGCACTTAAGAGTGGAATTGGAACGTAATATTTATGAACTGAAATTTTAGTTCCATGTAGTAACTGAGTAGACAGTTTAAAAAATTTTAGAATTTTGGTTACTTTCGTGTACTTTCCCCCTTACAAAAGCTGTTAATTATGAACAAAACCTTAGATTCAAATGCATTCCTGTGTAGTAAATACGAGTTAGTTGACTTAACGTCAAAATCATCACTGGAAGAAAATATGCACTTTGCTTCCTACAGTAGTTAATTGAAACATTATATTTATTTACATAATACACTCCTGGCCATTAAAATTGCTACACCACGAAGAAGACGTGTTACAGACGCAAAATTTAACCGACAGGAAGAAGATGCTGTGTTATTCAAATGATTAGCTTTTCAGAGGATTCACACTAGGTTGTCTCCGGTGGCGACACCTACAACGTGCTGACATGAGGAAAGTTTCCAACCGATTTCTCATACACAAACAGCAGTTGACTGGCGTTCCCTGGTGAAACATTATTATGATGCCTTGTGTAAGGAGGAGAAATGCGTACCATCATGTTTCCGGCTTTGATAAAAGTCGGATTGTAGCCTATCGCGATTGTCGTTTATCGTATCGCGACATTGCTGCTCGCGCTGATCGCTATTCAATGACTGTTAGCAGAATATGGAATGGGTGGGTTCAGGAGGGCAATACGGAACCCAGTGCTGGATCCCAACTGTCTCGTATCACTAGCAGTCGAGGTGACAGGCATCTTATCCGCATGGATGTAACGGATGGTGCAGCCACGTCTCGATCCCTGAGTCAACAGATGGGGACGATTGCAAGACAACAACCATCTGCACGAACAGTTTGATGACGTTTGCAGCAGCATGGACTATCAGCTCGGAGACCATGGCTGCGGTTACCATTGTCGCTGCATCACAGACAGAAGCGCCTGCGATGGTGTACGCAACGACGAACCTGGGTGCAAGAATGGCAGAACGTCATTTTTTTCGGATGAATCCAGGTTCTGTTTACAGCATCATGATGGTCGCATTCGTGTTTTGCGACATCGCGGTGAACGCACATTGGAAGCGTGTATTCGTCATCGCCATTCTGGCATATCACTCGTCGTGATGGTATGGTGTACCATTGATTACACGTCTCGGTCACGTCTTGTTCCCATCGCCGGCACTTTGGACAGTGGCCGTTACATTTCAGATGTGTTACGACCCGTGGCTCTACCCTTGATTAGATCCCTGCGAAACCCTACATTTCAGGAGCATAATGGACGACCGCATTTTGCAGGTCCTGTACGGGCCTTTCTGGATACGGAAAATGTTCGACTGCTGCCCTGGCCAGCACATTCTCTAGATGTCTCTCCAAGTGAAAATGTCTGGTCAATGATGGCCGAGCAACTGGCTCATCAAAATACGCCAGTCACTACTCTTGATGAACTGTGGTATCGTGTTGAAGCTCCATGGGCATCTGTACCTGTACCACGCCATCCAAGCTCTGTTTGATTCAATGCCCAGGCGTATCAAGGGCGTTATTACGGCCAGAGGTGGTTGTTCTGGGTACTGATTTCTCAGGATCTATGCACCCAAACTGCGTGAAAATGTAATGACATGTCAGTTCCAGAATAATATATTTGTCCAATGAATACCCGTTTATCATCTGTATTTCTTTTTGGTGTAGAAATTTTAATGGCCATTAGTGTATTTTGCTTAGTAATTGTACTCTTCTTCATAAATCTGAATGGCGACGACTCGTGGCTCGCACCTGCTGCCTTTAGGAAGTAGAGCCATGCGGCCGCGGCGCGTGCGCGCTACTCACCCAGGTGCAGCTCGTATCCGCGGTCGGTCGGCTCCTTCTTGACGTGCAGCATGCCACTGCCGTACGCGCTCTCCGGAGGGGACGACCTGCACAACAGGTAGGCAAGACTCACATATCTGCTCTGCTCAGATAGCAGGCGAATCCTGAGAGAATTCAACCTGCTTGTACTCCAATTCACCGAATTACATTTTTATCCATTTTTGGTTTGAGAACACCGCAGTTGCTTCCCTAATAATACTGTACTAAATAAATACTGCAACCAGCCACAACATTTTTGTAAGTCGGTTTGTTTCACCGTTACTAGTTTCGGGTCTGAGCCCATCATCAGACGGTAGTGTTGATTTTAGATCTACCGGGTGATCAAGAAGTCAATATAAATTTGAAAACTTAATAAATCACGGAATAATGCAGATAGAGAGGTAAAAATTGACACACATGCTTGGAAAGACATGCGGTTTTATTACAACCAGAAAAAACAAAATTTCAAAAAATGTCCGACAGATGGCGCTTCATCTGATCAGAAAAGCAATAATTAGCATAACAAATTAAGACAATACAAAGATGATGTTCGTTACAGGAAATTCTCAATATGTTCCCCCAATCATTCCTCAACAATAGCTGTATTCGAGGATTAATGTTGTGAGCAGCACTGCAAAGCATGTCCGGAGTTATGGTGAGGCATTGGAGTCTGATGTTGTCTTTCAGCTTCCCTAGAGATGTCGGTCGATCACGATACACTTGCGACTTCAGGTAACCCAAAAGACAATAACCGCACGGACTGAGGTCTGGGGACCTGGGAGGCCGCCAAGCACGACGAAAGTAGCGGATGAGCACACGATCATCACCAAACGACGCGCGCAAGAGTTCTTTCAGGCGTCTAGCAATACTTTTTATTTTTTTTCTAATAAAACCTCAAGTCATTCCAAGCATATGTGTCAGTTTTTACATCTCTTTCTACATTATTCCGTGGTCTGTTAAGTTTTCAAATTTATACTGCCTTATTGATCATCCGGTACATTGTTATCCCAAAACAAAAAAGTTATGTGAATCCATAGGTTTCAATGTTTATGTATTTCTATCCCAAACACAACAAAATTTTTCTTACTTGTATTGCTTACACATGAATTAAGATTACATCTATACTTATACACTGAACTAACTTCATAGAAATATAGGAAAGAGAAAATTGTTTTTGTATCGCTCCATGTTGATCTGTGTGGTACACTAAACTCAAGACGATTCTAGCACCATTGATAAATTCCACAATCGCATTAAAAAGAAATACAATAGCAGAAAAAGCTCAATGCCAACATCATACACCACACAGAATAAATATCTCCTCAAAACTCTGTAAATTATGTCTGTATACCATTCATTCAGGTGTCATATGGGATCGCAAATCTGTTTCGTACCAAAAATATCGAAAGTAGTTTTTCCACAAATAATAAAGTGAAAGACAAAATAATTCGTAACATAAATTTAAAGGAACATTAGATCACATGTCTGGCATTTATAATCTTAATTGTTCCATGTGTCTCAAATTTTACTTTGGCCAAACAGGAAGGACACCCTCCGGTAAATCCGCGTCCTTGAGAAGGGCCCTCGTCTTGTTCTCCACCTTCTTTGTGGGGTCGACGCTGATCTTCCGGTAGGAATCGTCATTTAGCAGGCTCTGCATCTTTTCAGTGTAGTCCCTATGAGAGACAACAACCGTAGCATTGCCTTTGTCAGCCGGTTAGACAACAATTTCAGGGCGCTCCCTCAGGTCACTCTCTTTACTAGTGATGTTAGACTTCATGGGCTTGGATTTCGTCAAAGCACGGCAAGTTTCTCGACGTATTTCCTCAGCTGATTCAAGCGGAAGTCGATCTGCAACCTGTTCAACAGCACTAATAATTTCTGCGATCGGTGAGAACTTGGGGGTAGGAGCAAAGTTGAGTCCTTTCTCCAAACCCGAGACCGCATCATCACTCAGCTCCATGCCATTCAGATTGATGACAGTCTTGCACGAAACCTGCAAAGATGGTTTGTCAAGGAGGCCTAAGAACTTAGCTGTATGACGTCCCGTTGCCTTCTTATGGGCGGAATCGGCTGCAACCTAAGTAACACCATCAATACAATCCAGCAAAAAGAAGTGAAGTGACTAGCTAGTTACAAATGCAGTTTGAATAGTTCCAGTGAGATGAAAAGGCTACGGCGGCTGAAATGCACTCTTTCACGAAGCAATGCGAGGCTGGCCCGTTTCTTAATTCTCTTGGCTGATGCAGAATCGATGTGATGCGTGACCTTAGCAAGATTTGGAACAACATTCTCGGAACGACATCACTTTAGAAAGGCAAGAGTACTTAGCAAGCGACATCTACGGTGGCGCAGTTTTCAATTTTCTTCATGCTGCGATACATCTCCTCCCCGTAAAGGTGTATGATGGGATTCTTGAGTTTCTCCCGGCGTATTTGATAATCAAAATATCCACGGGTGTGCTGCCGGTCTACAGGGTCCAACGGGCACAATATTTCGGCGATCATACAAGTCGCCATCATCGGGTGAACTGACGGGCTGAGCTCCTGGAAACGCACCGGCACGGAGATCCGCACGCTACGAAGGCTAGAAGGGAACTGGGTTCTAGCCCGGTGGCGGGCGATTCAAATACCCTCCACCCGCGGAGCGCACCCTCCGTGGTCCGCGTCCCGCGCCGCGGTCGCACAGTGGAACCGATTGCGAAGCCGTCTGAGAGGACGTCGATGTGAGGGCTGTGTCCACCGTGGTCGTCACTACGTTACGTTTGCTCATAAGTTGGACTTCTGAAAGTTCAATTTTATGTTACAAAATATTATTCTTGTAATAATGTATAGTCTATGAATTAAACATTAATGTGACGTTTTAATCTCACGTCCCAATCCTATTTTCGCTTTAAATGAATTATGGTGAGATTTTGTCGACCACTCATCTCCTGTTCCGCCCTCTCCTCGTCTAATCCATTTTATCTAACTAACCGTTACACTCACAGAACTGACTTTTATGATGTGTATGTAATGCTTTAGTGTACATAGACAACAGATTTAACAGTTACGAAGGGAGATTTGTTTTTCAGGTGATTCCTCAATTTACCTAATTGTATATAATATCGTACGCTCCTATAGAGCAGGATTAATCGACATAAAACATACTTTACACGCATGTATGTTAATTATTAGGAATTATTGTTATCAATTTAATAATCTGTCTTCATTACTGCTAGTTATGGCCTATAAAGTCATCATTTTAAACAGGTAAGGATCATGAAACATGTAATTAAGAATTAAAAATTTAAAGCATTTTTCGTGCAAAACACGTTACATTAGCAGCACAGTATATAGTTTCTTTTTACAAAGCGCACCTCTTCTGGCGTATTAAGAATAATATGTTTAGTTGAGTATTTTCTTACAGGAACAGATTCAGTCACCTACATTTGCCGCTGTGGCCCAGACCGAGTTTTAGTACTGCCAAATTTCTTAAAAAATTCCTGTATGTCCACGTTCGCTCAGAATACTCGCAAAGAAATGAATAAGTGTTGATTGCAAAACTAGCAACATCAAAATTGGAATATACCGCTTTTTGCCTCGTATGGCAATCCAGCAGACTGCAGTGTTAGTATCTTGTCTATTTACTCCCTTCACAAATCGGTTGTACCAATGTATAATGTTTGGCTAATAAGTATCTGTGTACAACGATTTAAAAATATCGGCGTGCTGCAAAATCAGCAGTTAACCCTATTGGTTAACTTCATTGAGTGTAATCACTACTCATGGGGATAGCGGAGGACATTCCTCTGACGAGGAAAGCAAATGTCTGTTTAATTGTATGGTGTGACATTGCACTATGTCGTAAGGTACGGTCATCAGCATCAGTGGTGCTGCGCCTTCCGGATTCTCGATACTACCCACCTAGCATTTGTGTGGTGCGGGTCACAGATATTGGGTCGCGACAGGGTCGATATCGTACTATGGACGTATATGGCTTAATGGACATCCACGGTGACATGTCGATCTAAGACTAGCGGAATGAATGAGAAGGTGATATAATTATATGCTGTGAAAAATCATCCTCCCGTGTTCCGCTGAGTAGGTCAGGCGTCGACTACACACAAGAAGTGGATACACGGGTAGCGGGAGCTGTATGGCGCGAACTGGAATATTATTAGGATGGGGGGGGGGGGGCTAGGAATACACAAAAAGAAAAAGGGTTTTAGTCTCAAATGGTACAGGTCACACATAGAACGAACGCAGATCTAAGACCCATTGGTCTAACAGTTGTAAATTGTCGTAGCTGTGTGGGGAAAGTACCAGAGCTCCAAGCGCTAATTTAAAGTACTGAGGCTCAAATAATTATAAGTTCAACTGAAATTTTTACAAAGGGACAAATGGTGTTCAGAAGGATAAACTGAATAAAATAGGCGGGGCATTTTTATAGCTGTCACATGCGGTTTATCCTGTAACGAAATTGAAGTACATAGTTCCAGGGAGTTGCTGTGGATACAGGTTATATCAAATAATCATTATGTGTTGCCAAGATATCATGGTTTAAGGACAAAAAAAATTTACCAAAGCGTAGACTTGGTGGACGTTAACACATTGCTGAAATTAAAAACTGATAGTGTTTTGTCAGTTAATTATCGTTTTGTCGTTTATAATGAATAAGTAGGGTACAGAAATCCTGAGGACTCGTTTATTTCACCTTTCAGGAGAGATTTTAATGACGTTCTAATTCACAATCCCTGTTGGCAACGACAGCTAATCAGCTAGGGTAGAATAAATATGGGGAACCGGAATGAAAAATTCTCCTCTCACAATGTAATAAAACGCGAATATGTTCTTACAGAGTCAAAGATGTAACAGAGGAGGTGTACCTTCTCGTTTTACCTGGCAGCTTGAAAAACATTTGAATCAAGAAATCTTAGTATATCTCGGTTTTCTAATCCCCATACGTCAGGTGCATCTATAACAGCAGATGTAACAGCTGGCATGCATTGTAAAGTTCATTAGCAGGATGTGTCACATTGCACGACAAGACATTATGAATCATGTTACTTTAATCATGTGATAATATATCAAGATCATTTAATTTTGAGGTAGCAATGTTGTCTGGTGAAGTTAACACTTGAGAGTTGACAGTGTCATGATTCATACTTCCACCCATAAAACAGCCAGCTGTCCACACCATACGTCGTGCTGGTTTTACATTTTGTTAGCAGTGGTAGTGGAAGTTAAATAATGTTACTTCCTTCACAATAACTGAAGACACCATCAAACGTAACTGAAGCATATTGAATAAGTAAAACAAAAACTACACATACATCCACACAACATCTTATGCAGAAGCAAGTAATACCAGTCCATAAAATATCGAAGTAAAATAGCATCATATATGGTTGCAGGTGAGAATTAAAAAGGAGGCACTCGACCCCAAAGTCGCGGTGGAGTAGCCGAGCGGTCTAAGGCGCCTCGCTGCGGAGTGCACGGTTGCTCGCCGTCGGAGGTTCGAGTCCTCAAAATGTTCAAATGTTTGTTAAGCTTATGGGACTTAACTACGGGGTCATCAGTCCCTAAACTTACAAACTACTTATCAACTACCTTATACTAAGGACGGCACAAATATCCATGCCCGAGGGGGGATTCGAACCCCCGACCGTAGTGGCCGTACAGACCGTGACTGGAGCGCCTCAGTCCACTCGGCCACCGCGGCCGGCTTCGAATCCTCCCTGGGGCAGGGGTGTTTGTGTTGTGGTTAGGTTTGTTTACCTTAGTTTAAGTAGTTTGTAAGTTACGAACTAGTGACCACGCAGTTTGGTCCTATAGATTTACAAACATTTGAACATTTTTTTCGAACCCCAAAACTGTAGTAAAACACCAATTCTTCAACATGTAAGTAAAACAAGGTGTACATATAGATCTATGTAAAAATTCATTACTTTTCTAATTTCTAAATAAGACTGTGAAGAACGGTTCCTGTTATTCAACAGAAATTAATAAAAGTTCACCGAGGATGCTGCCACTGCACTGAAACAGGGCTGGGTAATAATAAGAAGAAACACATCGCTGCGGAACAAAACTCTGTTTGCTGAATGAAACTTTCACTCTGCAGCGGAGTGTGCGCTGATATGAAACTCCCTGGCAGATTAAAATTTTGTGCCGGAACCGGGATTCGAACCTGGATCCTTTGCCTTTCAAGCGCAAGCGATATCCTTTCTTCCAGGAATGCTAGTCTTGCATGGTTCGCAGGAGAGCTTCTGTGAAGTTAGGAAAGTAGGAGGCGAGGTACTGGCGGAAGTAAAGTTGGGAGGCGGCATCGTGAGTCGTGTCGGGTAGCGCAGTCGGTAGTGCGCTTGCCCGCTAAAGACAAGGGTCCCAGGTTCGAGTCCAGGTTCCGGCACACAATTTTAATCTGCCAGGAAGTTTCAAAACTCTGATCACCCTGCACACATCCAATATTTCTCTCTCTCCCTTCCCCCCTCCCTCTCTTCTCTCTCTCTCTCTCTCTCTCTCTCTCTCTCTCTCTCTCACACACACACACACACACACACACACACGCAGAGTGAGAGAGAGTGAGAGTGAGAGGTAGTGAGTGAGAGAAACACACACACACGCAAAACATCACAAGTGACAAAAACCCTTCAGAATCACGCTAAGGATAAACAGTCCGAGTTGCTAACAAATAGTGCAAAAACTAAAAAAGTAACAACAATAACACGAGAAAAGATGACAGTACTATACCAACAAAGAGAACAACACCACAACGCTAAGTAATTACATATAGTTCATCGTTAAATTCAAGCGAAAGAACAATAAATTTATTAGTTACGAAAATAAAGCCTTTTGTTGTTGCAGATGAAGAGATGTAAAACATGTTATAGCTTAATTAAATCAACATGTAAACCCTGCCCTACGGATGTAAATATAGGGAGTGTTCAAATGAAAAGGTTCGAAACGACGTAACAAGACTGATTCAAAGTTACATATGCTGCTTTGGGATAACACAGTGAGACATGAAGGGATGCGACTGTAGTGTAACTTAACTCACTGTAAAATTTAAGAGCTGTGCTCTCATCAAGAAGATCACCGTTTCAACATCCGACGTCCGCGCACGGAAACATCATTAACAGTGAAGAGCACTGTAAGACATGCAAGTCCATCACCCCTCCGGAAGTCTATCAAGAGCAAACTATGTGATTTGTTCACGGAGGGAATCGTGCTGCTATACAATAACATGCGTCCACTTGTCTCCGAGGGAACAAAATCTGTAATTTCCAAGTTTAAGTAGTAGCAGCTTGAGCATTCGCCCTTTAGTCCAGACATGACCCCTTGTGACTTCCATGTGTTAGATTCGCTGAATAATTTTTAAAAAGTCAAATGGGAGAGTTTTAATTCGGGCGACGAATTGAAGGACACTGTGGAGGACTGGTTTCTGGCACAGGCACATGAATTTTGGGAACAGGGAATTGTTCCACTCGTGAAACAGTGACACAGTTGAGCTCAGGCCGCTTGTGATTACTTTTGAATAACAGTATTGTTTCCCACCCTTTCATTTGAGCATCCCTCTTAAATGATAGAGAGAAAGCTTTCAGGACCGGTTGAAATATTGGTTAATAAATCTTCTGGGTTATAAGGCTATGTTCTAAGAAACCTGCTTCTTCCTTCCGTTTCGTCCGATGCTGCGTCAGACTGCTTCGGAGGTTTCCGTCTGATGAGTACTGCCGATTGACGGGTTGGAGGTCTGAGAGCTTCTTAAATGCCGTCTAAACGGGGCTTGGCTAAGCTTCACGTGATAACCAGAGATGATCCTCGTTAAAGCTAAAGCTATACTATCGAACAGTGTCAAAGATGAAACTATCTATAGATTTTTCAGTGCCACAATCCATATATCGTTGAGTTCCATAGTGTCTTCTAGAGAAGTGTAAACACAAGACTACAGAAGCACAAAAGTCTTTGCCGACTTGGAAAAACTGAAATATCAGCTGTGGCGGAAAATTGTTTACTATCAGGAAATTAAATAGCGAAGTTCTCTGAGACAGAAATGTTATCTTCTATGACGAAATATTATCCAAGGTTGTGCAGAGAACGATTGAAATATATAAACATATAATTTCAACCAAAAAGAAGAGACAATGAAAGTCAATGATATATGGACTGTGGCTCTGCAAAATCGATAGAACGTTTCTTCTTTGACACGATTCGATAGTATACCTTTATCTATGAGAAGGATCATCTCTGCTTATCACGTGGACGTTAGCCTTCATCCTTACATTACAGAGCAGTCTGCCGACACATCCACACTTCATAGCTTCAAACAAGAGAGTGTGTGATCGTGCTTCCGTCCTCTCGACACTCGGGAAGAAACGAAAGACGAGCAAAACAAATTTTTTCACGGATAAAATATTACGAGGAGGAGGGAACTAAGGCAACAAGCGACGCTGATTATAAAAAAGTATTAATTTAATTGTGTATTGTTAAAAGTCGTGTGGAGTATCGGACGAAAGGTAAGGAAGAGCAAGTTTCTTAGAACACGGCCTTACAACGTAGAAGATTTATTAACCAATTACCCTTGTGGTGGTACTGGCTTGCAAGCCAACAGCCATTGCTTTATTTTATTTCATAATTTCATTTACTTATAATGAAATAGACATGGGATAGTAGGAAGTGGCTGTGCCAGATAGTAGCCAGATGGACCTGTAAGTACGGTCCCGTGGCAAAACTCCGCCCCTTTCTCTAACAGTGATCTGATTGGCTGTTGCTATATCTTTACGCGCCACAACCTCTCAGCTGTTTTATTAATCATGTAATAAATAAAAATTCAGTTATAAATTTTGTTGCCATAATGTGTGTTATTTGATTGTTTGTATTTACACTACTGCTTTGTAGATTTTTTAGATTAAGTATTTTAAGTAAAGAGTGAGTGTGGCGTTCTAAAAGTGTCGGTTGGCCCCAAAACTCTAGGCTCTAGCGTGGAGCCAGCTCCACTGCTACTTAGTTCACTGCGAGCCCCGACACGGTAAACATCTAGCGGCACTTGCGATAACCAGTCTTGTATTAATCAGTCGATAATGGGGCTAAAATATTTGTAAAGTGCATGCAATGTATGGTAAAGTGTGTTATGGCTGTAACAACGTTATGTTTATGAATTTTGACGTCAACATGCAGTTCGTGGCTTCTGTATTCGCGTGTTTGGTAAAAATAAAAGAGCCACTGGCATCTCTGAAGGAATTCATCGACTTTGTTAATGGTAGTTAGACAGCCACAATATCCACCACTTTCAATTTCAGCCTCATCACAGAAAACTTCAAGTCTACGACCTGTGTGCTGCTTCTGCGCTAGGGACATCTACGAGAGAGAAGACACCAGGTTAGTCAAATATTAACTGACAACCGCCTAAGGGCCTCACGTGCTACGTTCGGTCTTTTACAACTAGACGAGTTAGCACGCTGCTCGCGGTAACGTGAGTGAGGTGAAGGGAAGATAAGAAAGTGTCAAGGAAACTAAAATATTGGAATCTTGTCCTTAAATGTATACAATTTAGCCAAATGTGTATACAATCAAGAAATTGTAAAACGTAAAATAATTTCAGAAATTAAAGGCAAAAACACACTGAAGACGGCACAATAATTGCCGAAACACGTTTACCTACTTACTTATCCGTGGCTTCGGCCTTAATGACGACCATGTGCCTGCTCTACACTTCTCCTCCATCGCTCTCGGTTGTCAGCCTCCTGCCACCATTCGCCTGCTGCTAGTCCCATGTCCTCAGTATCCTTGTCGTTGGTGTCCTTCCACCTTGTCCTGGGTCACCCCCCCCCCCTTTCCCCGGCCATGCTTCCAGCTACAGCTCCCAGAAACACATCACGGGGTGTTCTCCCTTCACTCATCCTGGCTACATGTCCAACCCAAGTCAGACTTCTCCTCTTCATCTTTTATATAATGTCTCTCTGTGCATAAAGCTCTATTAATTCCTGGTTGTTCCGAATTTTCCATTCTCCTATTTGTGTCTCCATCACAGGGTCATAGAGTTTTCGTAGGATTTTCCGTTCAAAAACATAGTTTTTGTACATCTGTTCTACTAAAGGTGATAAAAATAAAAAAAATGTCTCCCGTATAATGTGGAATTCCTCTCCAATTTAAGAAACACGGTGTTCTGCCAAGGCAGTGCTACAATTATTTGATTTATAAGTTTTGGACTCTGCCAGATGAGTCGAGAAAGTAGTTGTCGTCTTTTACCGTCTGCCTGTGGCCCTCGGTTTGTGACACCCGCCGCGTGCCTGGGCGGGCGTCCTCGTAATGAGGCGGCGGTATGCAGGCGGCAATCAGGATTAGCGGGGGAGCTCTCTCCTCTCCTTGGCGTGGCCCGCCCCGCCCCGCCCACTCCTTTCTTTCCCCGAAAGACGCGCCGCCAGCGCTGCCTTTTAATAACTGTTTAAATTTTCAGGGCCCATCTCGCCAGGATCCGCGCAACTGTTTTCGCAACCCACCGGCATCTTATTGCCTCTGGATAATAATTTATCGCCCCGTAGCGTAATGAGTTGTTGCTGGCTGCAGGACGGGCGCGCTTGCTCCCCGGCTTCGCTCTGCCTCGCTCGTGACGCCGTGGCCGTTGCAGTCACTCCACAGCTTCCGAGCTACAAGTGACACCCTTTAGTAGAACGAGCAAGCATATCTTTTTAACAACATTTATTATAGACTCTAAGGTAAATTCTGCTTATTTATCAGCACTATTACCTAATTTCTATTCTAAGGAATTTTCAAGTACCGTCCTGTCACCCTCCTTTGCAGAATTTTCTTTTGCAAAGGTCAGTGTGTCTCACGAAAGACGCCTGACAGGCGTCCGCGGATCGCGCGGTACGGCTCCCAGCCGCCGCCACTGCATCCGCCGGCCACGGCAGCGCCCGATTCGCCGGCCGCGGTGGCCGAGAGGACTGAGGCGCTCCAGTCACGGTCTGCACGGAGGTTCGAATCCCCCTTCGGGCATGGATATTTGTGCTGTCTTTAGTCTTAGTTAGTTCCTAAGTAATTTGTAAGTTTAGGGACTAATAACCCCAAAGTTAAATCCTATCAGCTCTACGAACATTTGATGCGCTGCCCGATTCTCGGACTCCATTGTGCCGCGGGCGCGTACACTAACAAGGAAAGAACCTGGGCTCGAACAAACACATTACATCAAAATCGTACGAGAGATAATGTAAAGATCACTTATTGCACTAGTAACACTCCAGCATAAGCAAAACTCTGCAGTCGTCCGTTAGAGGCCTCTGCGTGGGCCTTGCCACATTGCACTTTGGCCTGTCGGTTCGCCAGTAGGGACGGTGCAGTGTGCCTCCGAAGTTGCGTTTTGTGACATTTGTGTGGCGAAGCGTCAGATGGAGCGGTGATTTATAACCAATCCTGCAGAAGTATTGCGATTGGTTGAGATGAAGCTAAAGAACCATTTTTCGTCAAGGTGGTATTAGTGTAGAAGATGAATCATTCGCATGCTTTCTCGTATCTGTTATGGTACAAATATGAGCATAAGTTAGATACTGTTGTTACAAACTCATAATAATGATAATAGGGATGATAATAACGAATAACTCATTGCAAGCGGTAGTGCTACGGTAAGTGCGGGAAGAGGCGATGGCAATGAATACCAACAGTCTTCCGAGAAGAAGGTTAAAGTTGCAACTATCATCTCGACTTTTGATGACATTATGCTAGAGAACATGTACGAGGATTATTACATAAGTTATAGTTAAGATTTCTGCATTACGTATGGCGTCTACAATTAAATCTACAGTGCTATCTAGTGATTGCAAAGTTTTGCATAAAAACGACACCCACCCCAAACGTTCATACAGATATGTTTGATCGAGCCCAAGTACTTTGCTTGTCAGTCTAAAAAACATTGCCATCTGAGTAACCTAAGCTTACCTTTATTTACAGTAGATGTTCAAAATGATGTCCCTCTATGGAAAGAGCGGCCTGACATAACACATTTACCAACACTCGACGAATTTCGGCTGCCGAAATCTTGGAAATGACTAGTCGAATCTTTTTTCACGAAACAATAAATTATGACAGGTATGTGGACCATATCCTGCATCCATTTTTTTTCAAGAACTTTCACCCAACGAAAAGCTGTACGGTTATTTCATGCAGGACAATGCAAGACCACACATTGTCAATGCTTCCATGGCAGCACTACGAAGTGTTTTTGATGATAGGATAGTTGACTGACCTCCTCGTTCTCCAGATCTAAATCCCCGTGACTTTTATCTTGGGGGAATGTTAAAAGACAAGGTGTTTGCAAGCAATCCCCATACACACGAAAAGTTGGAAGACAGGATTCGACTAGTCATTTCCCAGACTTCGGCACCGAAATTCGTCGAGTGTTTGCAAATGTGTTCAAGAGATGTCAGGTCGCTCTTTCCATAGAGGGGCATCATTTTGAACATCTACTGTAAATAAAGGTAAGCTTAGGTTACTCAGATGGCAATGTTTTTTAGCCTTTACTCAGTGTATGCGACCGCGGCACAATAGAAATCGAGAATCGGTCGCTGCCATGGCGGCGGCCGGGAGCGGTGCCGTGCGATCTGCGGACGCCTGGCAGGCGTCTTTCGGGATACACCCTGTATTTAAACTCTGTCGATCCACACAGGAACATAAATACTAACGACTTTGCCTAGTACGGCTTGGGATGTAATTAAATACGACAGTCGTTCTGAAAGCAATACCTCCTTTTATGTGACTTTGGATGTCTGCGCCCGATTTAGTTGGTGTAGTGCTAAAGTTTGAACCTGCTCTTCAATTTGCAGGTGGTTTCGTTGTTATGCGGTAGTTGGTGCCTGTAGAGGATTGATCCAAACTAGACTTTTGGATGCGCGTATGAAACAGCGATGTGTGAATGAATTCCTGACTGCTGAAGAAATTACGTCTACTTTCATACTCGGCAATCCACCTCACGCTGTGTGGTGGAGGGTACTTTCCGTACCATCGTCTCTTCCTCCTTTCCAGTCGCGTATGGCTCGCGGGAAAAATGATTGCCAGTATTCCTCTGTGTGAGCCATAATCTCTCTGATCTTACGCTTGTAGTCACTTCGCGAGATATCTATAGGACGAAGCAATGGGCTATATGAATAAGAAACTGCACACGCTCCAGAGAAGATTCTCAGAGCAAAAGAACGTTCTCTGAATAAATTATGAATTTCGTATGAATAAAAACTTTGAAGAACATACTCTGAGCAGGAAGTTCATCAGCTGTTGAGTCGTATATTTCTTTAAACTAGCTCGAACAGACAAATTGTTCAGTGTACAAATATGGAGTAGTCATCTCCGTATTGAGGAAAAACTTTACTATGTTTACATATTATTTTGTTGCGCAGCAGCTTATTATTAATACTAAATATGGACTTCTTACGAAAATGTATTCTTCTGACGATGACAAGAAACTTTTTTGTTATTGAAGGTAGGTTAGCACAATTTGCGAACTAAATTTTAAGAATGTATCAATTTTAATAGATTCCAACGTGGGATGCTGTCAGAGATTTCTAACACGAAATACTTTTATTAAATATGACACCTAATGGTCTGCTCATAAGCGAAAGCCATGCGATTTTGTTGCAAGAAACAGACTGCTAGGTATGTAATTAATCAGTTATTAATTTTTCTGTCGTTTCTACTTACTTCTAACATAAAAGAAGTTATGATTACGAAGTCAGAAAACACATCTTAAATAGGCCAAACGGCTTGGGTAGAATGAACAAGAGCAGTGCAAAAAAATAAATAAATAAATAAATAAATAAAAATAAATAAAAAATAAAATAAAAAATAAAAAGAAGGACTTCAGTGCCCGGTATTGCAGCAATATTTATTTTGTGTTACAGACTGTTAAGTCCTGGGATGCACTTTATTTGGAATTAACGTCATAAGGCCTTATTAACTGATCCTATTTAAAAACATACAATATTATTTTGCTATGTTTGGTTGTGTGGCCATCTTCCGCAGCAGCTATTAAAGTTGACTGTGAGAGGTAATCCGTCTTTTTCTGAATGCAATTCAGAGATTTATTTTACATTAGACGCGTTTCGCTTTTATTTTAAAACATCTTCCGTGGTCTGTAAATGATACAAAGTTTTGTACAGATTAATAGATTAAAACAGTTTAAAAAAACTGCGCGTTAGGCCTATGTGTTTTTAAACTTATATTCGGTCTACTCAAGGTGGTGTTGTCTCTTCTTTTCAGCTGTGACATGTAAAGAAGAGACAACAACAGCGTGAGTAGACTGAGCTATACTGCGAAAAGAATTTGACAGAACACTGAAAGATTTGATTCGAAACAAGGCCCCTGGAGGAGATGATATGCCGTCTGAACTTCTGATATCATTAGGAGAGCCAGTTATGAAGAAATTGTTTCACCTGGTACGCAAGATAAATGAGACAGGAGAAAAACCCTCCGACTTCAAGAAGGATATAGTAATTCCAATTCCAAAGAAAGCAAGTGCGGACAAGTGTGGATATTACAGGACTATCAGTTTAATAACTCATGGGTGCCAAATATTAACAAGAATCATTTACAGACCAATGGAAAAACTTGTGGAGTACGAGATTGGGTAACATCAGTTTGGGCTTAGGAGAAATGTAGGAACACGGAAATCAATATTCACATTACAACTTATCTTAGAAGACAGGCTAAGGAAGGGCAAAACTACATTTTTGGCGTTTGTAGATTGGAAGAAAGCTTTTGACAATGCCGACTGGAATACACTCTTTCCAATTCTGAAGCTATCAGGGGTGAAACATATGGAGCGAAGAGTCATATTTAACTTATACAAAAACCAGACAGCGGTTATTAAAGTTGAAGGGCATGAAAGAGACACAAAGATCGGGAAGGGAGTAAGACACTGTTGATGCCTTTTCCAATGTTTTCCAATCTGTTCAGTGAGCAAGCAGTGAAGGAATGCAAGGAGAAAATTGGAGAGAATTAAAGTTCAGGGGGAATAAATAAAAACTTTGCGGTTTGCTGACGACATGGTAATTCTATCAGAGACCGCAAAGTATCAGGAAGAGCAGTTGAATGGAATGGACAATGCCTTGAAAAGAGGAATAAGACGAACATCAACAAGAGTAAAACAAGGATAATGCAAGGTTGCGTCTGAAAATCAGGCGATGCTGAATGAATTAGATTAGGTAATGAGACAATAAAAGTAGTAGACGAGTTTTGTTACTTGGGTGGCAAGATACCTTCTGATGGCCGAAGTAAAGAAGATATAAAATACAGAATGGCTATGGGAAGAAAAGCGTTTCTGAAGAAGTGAAATTTGTTGACCTCCAATATTAGTTTAAATGTCAGGAAGTCCTTTTTGAAAGTATTTGTCTGGAGTGTAGCATTGTATGGAAATGAAACGTGGACGATAAGGGTTTCAGACAAATACATGATAGAAGCTTTCGAAACGTGGTGCTACAGACAAATGATGAAAATTAGATGGGTTGATCACTTAACTAATTAGGAGATGCTCAACAGAAGTGGGGAAAAATGGAATTTCTGGCATATCCTGACTAAGAGAAGGGATTGATTGGTGGGACACATTCTGACATCAAGGAATCGTCAACTTAGCATTAGAGGTAAGTGTGTGAGGTAAAAATCGTAGAGGGAGACCGAGGGACGAATACAGCAAGCAGATTCAAAAGAATGTAGATTGTCGAATATATTCTCAGATGCAGAGACTTGCACAGGACAGGGTAGAATGGAGGGCTGCATCAAACCAGTCTGCGGACTGAAGGTCACAACAACAATGTTAAGCTTCTACCCTTCGTTCAAGACCTGTCAATTCCGTTAAATATATCTTCCAGATCCTTTGCTGTCTCCAACAAAATGACACGGTCTTCTGCAAAAACAAAAATTTTTAATAATAAAAATGCTCAAATGTTTTAAAATCTAAGGGACTTAACTACGTTGGTTATAAAACTTCGTACACTAATTAAATTAAAAACACAATTTTGTGTGTGTTCTACAAGTTTATTTTTGCTTACTTAACCGGTTTTCGGCTTATTAGGCCAACTTCAGAGTATTTACTCTGAAGATGGCCTAATAAGCCGAAAACCGGTTAAGTAAACAAAAATAAACTTGTAGAACACACACAAAATTGTGTTTTTAATTTATTTGGTTATGTTCTACCAAGAAGCGACGGAAGAATCAGTCAAAAAAATTCGTACACTAACTTAAAGTAACTTATACTAATGGCAACGCAAACACCCGTGCCCGAGTGACGACTCGAACCCCGATGGCCGACTGCCGCGCGCTCCTCAGCTGGGCGCCTTAGTGCGCACGACTATTCTGCAGCGCCTCTTTAATAATAAAGCAACAGAAATATTTATTTAAAACATAGCATTTCGATTTAGATCACTGAATGTACATCGTCAACGCAGTGAAACTGCACACAAGTTGTTCATTTAATGAACGAAATCGATATGCTATATTTTTAAGTAAATATTTTACATCATAACCACGAAGCGAAAATTTCTATTATTATTCTAATATCATGTTGGTTTGGTCACACGACTCATTATGGAGTCTTCATATGAAAATGAGGAGGTACTGAACAGAATTAGGGAGAAAAGGAATTTCTGGCATACCTTGACTAAAAGAAGGGATCGATTAGTAGGACACATTCTTAGACATCAAGGAATTGTGAATTTAGCGTTGTAGGGACGTGTGTGTGGCGTAAAAACCGCAGAGGAAGACCAAGAGATGGATACAGTAAGCAGATTCAAACGGATGTAGGTTGCCGTTCTTATGTGCAGTTGAAGAGGCTTGCTCAGGGTAGGGTATTGTGGAGAGCTGCATCAAACCAGTCTCCGGACTGAAGACCATAACAACGACAACATATGAAAAGTTTTTATTTCTTCTCTCTTCGTTTTCCTTCACAGCTTTCTCAATGTACAGCTGGAATAACATTGGGGAAAGGCTACGACATTATCTTACACCTTCCCAAAAACTTCTATCCTTTCATACTCTTCGATTGTAATAACTGATGTCAGATTTCTGTACATGTTGTATAAAATTTCCGTCCCTTATACTGTATCCGTGCTACCTTCATAATCTATAAAAGTGATTTTTTTTTCAACACAGTTAAGAACTTCTTCCAAATTTATAAAATCTTTAAACGTATGATTGCCTTTCATTAAGCTGTCTTATAAGTAAGGCGTTGGGTCAGTATTGCCTCTCGTGTTCCAAATTTCTCCTAAACCTATACATTTCTTCCCCGGATAGAGTACTACCAGTTTTCCGTTCTTTTGTAAATTATTCGTATCTTCGAGTAGTGAGTAAAAATCAGTTATTGAGATTGAATTTTAGCGCCCTCAGCTATATGAGCGAGGGGACGCATATTACTAGCTTAAAAAAGGAATATCCGATAAGATCAGGAAAATAACAAGGATAGACGTCGAAAACATACGTCAACTAAACACTTGGCGTTTGGATGTCTGGCAACGAGAGTGGGACCAAAGTAATAAAGGCCGAACAGTGTACGTTTTTCCTCGAACATCAGGGAACGACTACGGACGAAACACGACAATCCTGTTCATGCATTGATTCATTTCATAACTGGTCACGGCACGTATTCAGCGCTCCTACAGCACTGCTCACTTTATACGGACGGCAACTCACAATGCCGTGAACATTGGTCCACAAGCACGGTATACTGCACTGTATACAACGGTGCTGCGCGCCTAAACATAACAGCGATCGCAATAGAAACACTACCACACACTCAGGGATAAAACTAAACGAACTAAGAGACACTCGGGACCAAACACAATACCTAAAAACAAAGGAGTCTATATAGGTATCGCGGCAGGCGTAAAATCGACGACAAGGTTAGTTCAAACGATGACTCTAATACAACAGCATCCGAACGAGAACATGTAGACTCCTAAAAGGAAGCTGAAACTGTAATGATGTAGCACCATTAAACATGGGTTGAAAAGAGAGATATGTGCCGGCCGCGGTGGCCGAGGGGACTGAGGCCCTCCAGTCACGGTCTGCACGGCCACTACGGTCGGAGGTTCGAATCCCCCCTCGGGCATGGATATTTGTGCCGTCCTTAGTATTAGCTAGTTTGTAAGTTTAGGGACTGATGACCCCGTAGTTAAGTCCCATAAGCTATACAAACATTTGAACTTTTTTTATTATTACTTTTATTTTTATTTATTTTTTTATTTATTTATTTTTTTAGAGATATGTGTAAACAAATAATCGTGGCCGGTTACTTGTACCAGGAGGCACGTTAGACGTGAATATTATATAGAAATATATATCTTCCTTAGTATATATAACGTAATACACCTACCCATATCAATAGCCATTCTTCTCACATAGAACACTAAAACCATGTAGAAGATAGAGAAAGCATAACAAAGTAATACATCTTAGTCATTAACCAGCCTCACCAGCATTCAACAAAATGGGTATACCTTTGATAGATCGGGATATAGGGAAGATTGCTAACATTTTATGACAGATCAAACGACTAAGATGTCAACGTAGGTCCAGTTGGAATTACATGGTTGATACATAACTTTGTTTCACGTGTGTGTGTGATTAATAGTGAGATATTCGTTGGAATCTACCGTTACAGAGACATATCAAACAACTCAAGAGATTTCATTTCACGGGACTCGACACAATTGTAGAGTTAGTAAGAGGAACTCACCTGAAGCAAGTTGAAGGGAAGTTGAAGGCCGACCGGCTGCTCTCATCGGACTTGGTGTCGCTGCGAGGAGGCGAATACCTGGAAAAAGAAAAAAACAAACCAGATGTCCCTGAAAGAGGAATTTATGTGCAACAATAACCTCTCACTCGTTAAAAGACTTATTCTCGGACAGCGTTACATACACAATTTGCCTGGAAGGTTATTTTGGACTTAGTACTGTTGACAACATCGAAATAACTATTTATCCACATAAAAATTCTCGTGTATGGGTATAAACCAACAGAAGATTAGCACCCCATACTAAGAAGGTTTATGTATTCATATAATAGTACTTTTGGTTGTGACAGAGAAACTTGTTAAAATCTTATATTGTTCAAGCGATCGCCAGCCAAGCTAGACGGAAATAGGTCATCGCCTCTGTCGTGAAAGCGACGCCAGTCGTTCGGGACGACAGCAGACGCTGTGTTGAGTTCAAAGTCTACCGTCAGCAGACTGGTGATAGCGACAGAAGTCCAGCAGAGACAGAGGGTATATTCGTCAGCTTGTAAACATTTCATAACAATACATAACTCTGTCACAAGAGTGATTAAGAAGGAAAATAAGTCAGCGGTGAAAAGGCGCATTGACTGGACGCTACACTCACAAACAGTTGCAGGTGGAATGTTGGCGCCAGGTCAATGCGGCGTTACACCCCCTCTTGGCTCTTATCCATTCAGAATGTCATCAAACAGCCTTTGGACTTTCCTTTGAGGCAGGGTTGCCCACAGTTGCAGCTGTTCCTCCAGATCCCGCCAGGCATCTAGCTGGCCACAGAAGGACTTCAAAATATTGTAAGCAGCAAATAGACATGGTTCTGTACCTGGTTGTGCATTACATTGTTAGAACACTGTTCCATGATGCTGTACCATCAGGGACAAGATTTGCTGGCGGACGGTGTCGATGACCCATCGCTGTGTCGTCAATGTATACCGAAGCCCTACCGGAGATGGACACATGACCTATGAGTCCCTCCCAGGCCTGAGTATTCGACGAAGCATCGATGCTCAACCACCGTGCAGAGGTACGACGATAAACATCAGCCGGTTTCATTTATGGGACGACTTGTCATGTCGTTTGTTAGCATCTAGAGGCCAAAGGACTGAACTGGGCCCGTGTTGGTACCAAACTGCACGAAGCCAGCCAGACGCTAGGGAATAGAGTTCGATACCTGGATGACAATGCCTTCACCACGATCCGAACCCAGCCATCCAGCTATACATGGTTTGCTGTGAAGTACTGTTGTTTCTCCAGTATCAAATCAGTAGTCAACTGGCTTCGAGTGCCTGCCCAATAAGAACGCCCTGCTTCAAGCCATTCCATGCTGCATGCAGCTGTGGCTGGGATTCTGGTAGAGCACTGTTGGCTTGTGGGTACAACTCTCATCCTACCTATTGGACGTGGACCAGGAGCATCGATGTACGTGAGGGAATTGTTAAATTTACTGGTGATCTCGATTGGTAAAACCGAATTCTTGGTGTGAGGAGGTCGGAACGGCCACCCTGGTAAGCCTAGACCTGATTACCCACCTTCTCCTTCAGTCATGCCTCAATGACATTAACATTAACATGTACTGCTCTGCTACTACAAGCATCAACAATCTGCTTCTTGAAATGTCACAGCTGCCTGTGAGAGACAGTACTGCCTTTATATCTGTTTTAGATTGTTCCTTTTTCGATTTATCTGCGTCAGAGTCAGTTTCAAAGAATGCGATGAGAAATTACGCCACCGTGCAGTAGGTAATGTGTCATCTGTCTGCGCTACGTTTTCTCTCCTGATAAGACGACGATCTCTGTCTGTTTGACTTTTCTTAACGATAGACGCTATCACGTCACATCATAAGAAAGAATCGTCAGTCATGACTCAAGGATGAAGAAAGCAAAGCTCAAATGTAGCACATATCCTTGCATCTTCCATATGTTTTAGATATGTCATACGATCCTTATCCATTGGAAGCATCCAGATTACTCGTTGCTTATCAATTCTGGGTGGAATGGATTAAAGAAATTGTTCTACCTGATATTGTTTGTCTTTTTCTGGCAGTGACTGACTAGTGAATTTATTTTGGTCACTAGAATCATGATAGTAGGTGTTACTTTTTGTCTTGAATTAGTTTACATACCAACATCTCTCACTCACTACGTCCCATGTTTGGTGGAGGTGTCTTACACAGATCAAGAACAAATACGGAGTCCGCGATCATGACCATAAAACAGTAAAGGGGACGTAATAATTAGGGCAACGGATAGTGACTTTAGAGGAGGAAAGGGATCCACCGAGCACGCAGAGAATGTGTCAAAAAATTTTGCAGGCTCGATGAATTCATAGTGTTCTTTTTTCATTTTCCAGGAGTGTGTTTCAGAAACAACTGGCCCTGTGGCGGGAACTGGAGTGCGGCCGCAGTGTCTCGTGACGTCACAGCCCAGCCAGCCACTCCACTTGCTCTTACACTCGCCGTAGCCGTGTGTCCCATGCGACAACGACTCACGGCCGAGAAGCGGAGCCCCCCGAGCAAGTGAGCGCTCCCTTGCTGCAACAGCATGGCATATGTGTTTAATTTCATAAAATATGCTTCCCTTTGATTAAACATAATTCCAGTCCTGCCACCTCCCTTTACCCTATTGCGAGTTGCAGGTTTCACCCATGATGGTGGCTTACGAAATGATCATCATGTTGCTAACATGCCTAGATTCCTCTTTGTACTCAGGTATTTGAAATTTATGTTCAACTGCCACGAGTCAGTGCTGAGGAGTAGAGACCAAGTAGGCGTACCTGTGCAGAGCGTGGGCGGCGGGCGCGGCAGGGTAGGCGTGTAGGTAGGCGGCGGAGACGGGCGGCGAGCCGTAGGCGGTGGGGGCGGCGGGGGCGGCGGGGGCGGCGGCGCCGTGGCTGCAGGGCCGCAGAGAGCCGCCGCCGGCGCCGGGGCCGCCGCCGGACTCCTGCTTCACCGGCGACGGCGAGCACCCTGACAACAGCAACAGCACAGCGTCACAGAGTAACATATACAGAGAAGCAGCCTACCCCAAACCACTGTCCTATGCTAGCCTCGTAGTTCCTTAAGATGCTAGCAGGTGTCAGGCGGTTCGCTGGCTTAGGGTGCCTCTCGCACGTCCGAGGGTAGCGTGGAGGGGAGGCTGAGGGGAGAGCTCGTGCAGCCTGCCACGAGGCCACGGCTGTGTCCGGCTTGCTGGCGTTTGAGGGGAGGTGGTGGTGGGGACAGCCGCTACCTGTCGCCTGCTCTGGCGGCTGCTTCTGACATTAGCGCCATCATGGGACATCTTAGAGAACTGCTGGATACCATCCCTCCACGCATCCCGGAGCGTAGGAACAGGCCCTTACGGAGGTTTCCCGTCTCTATATATTGGTCTGTGACAGCGTCAACTCTGGCCGCCGCACACACTGTCTCATCTCTATCACAGTCCAACACAGGTAGTCGCGAAACTCTAGGAGAGAAAGTGCAGCTGAAGCGATGCTAGCGCTCCAAGCGGCCGGTAATGAGTAGCAAAACAACGGCAAGGTACAAAATAAGGCGTTTCAGTAATGAAGCATAGATAGCAATCACATTCACACAACTTAAATTTTCGGCCTTGGTCTTCATCAGGAAAAGAAATGCATATATTCACACTATCACTCAGACAACTACACGCCCACAACGCCGGCCGCGGTGGCCAGGGGGACTGAGGCGCTCCAGTCACGGTCTGCACAGCCACTACCGTCGGGGGTTCGAATCGCCCCTCCGGCATGGATATTTGTGCCGTCCTTAGTATGAGTTAGTTCATAAGTTTAGGGACTGATGACCCCGTAGTTAAGTCCCATAAGCTATACAAACAAACAAAACAAAAACGCCCACAACCACGTCCGGCCGCTCCAGCATCACAAGCATCTTGACAGCGAGTGAAGAGAGAAGTTTGACTTAATGTTTGTAAATCTATCGGACCAAATTGCGTCGTCATCAGTCCGTAGCTTACAAACTACTTAAACCTAGGTAAACTAACCAAAGGACAAACACACACACCCATGCCCCAGGGAGGACTCGAACCTCCACGGCGAGCAACCGCGCGCTCCGCAGTGAGACGCTTTAGACCGCTTGGCTACTCCACCGCGGCGAAGAGAGAAGTGGAGTGGGAAGGATGCCGGGTAATGGTGGGGATGGACAGTTCCGCGTTGCATGATGGATTGTAAATGCTCTGATAGGCAGGAATGTGAGATGCGACATTGAATACAATGAAGGGAAGGGTCTAGAGAGGATACAATGGAGTTGTAGAGGCGTGTTGGGAGGAGTGGGGGGGGAGGGGATAGAAACTATAAATTAATGAGGAAATAAATAAAACAGAAAAGTAATTCAAATCAAAATATCGACGGGTGCACTGTCGGTCTACAGTGTCCAACGGGCACAATATTTCGCCGATCATTCATGTCGCTATCATCAGGTGAGCTGACGGACTGAGCTCCTGAGCTCTAGCCCTTTCCTAGAACCCGGTTCCCTTCGAGCCGCCGTAGCGCGCGGATCTCCGTGCCGGCGCGTTTCCAGGAGCTCAGTCCGTCAGTATGATGACGACGTGTATGATCGCCGAAATATTGTGCCCGTTGGACACTGTAGACCGGCAGTACACCCGTGGATATTTTCATTATCAAATACGCCAGGAGAAACTCAAGAATCACAGAAAAGTAATTAATTAAGGGTGCATTGTAAGGGGTGACACACAGTTGCAAGGAAGAAATGAATTGGAAGGATACAGGGTGATGAGAGGGAAAGGAAGGGGGATATTAAGTATAGGGTGGTAGGGATGGTAAGTTAACTTAGGTTGAGTACAGGACCATAGAATGCGTTGAAAGGACAACTCTCGTCTGCGCAGTTCACAAGAGCTAGTGGTGGAGGCGAGGATCCAGATGTCTCGGATAGCAAAGCAGCCATTGAAATCCAAAGTGCTGTGTTCAGCCGAATGCTGTGCCACAGGGTGGTCCTTCTTGTTTTTTGCCACAATTTGACGGTGACCATTCATCCTGATGAACAGCTGGCTCGTCGTCATACCAATATAAAACGCTGTGCAATGATTGCAACAGAGTAGGTATATCACATGGCTGTTTCACGGGTGGCCCGACCTCTCATGGGGTAGGGTAAGCCTGTGACAGGACTGGAATAGTGGTTGGTGGGTGCCATGGGTAGGTTTTGCACCAGCGGCCTTCCACAGGGATGTGATCCCTGTGGTAAGGGGCGGAGACTGAGAATGGCAAAGGGTGGACGACGGGTGGACGACGGAGTACCATTTTAGGAAGAGTCGGAAGGATCTTGGGTAGGATGTCTCTCATTTCAGGGCATGATGACAGGCAATCAAAGCCCTGTGATTTAATTGTTCCACTCCAGCGTGGTATTGGGTAACAAGAGTTGGAGATATAATTGATGGTGTTTGGGGATGTGGAACCGGAAATCTGTTTGCGGACTAGGTCAGGAGGGTAATGTATGTCTGAACGCTTTGTAAGGCTTTCGGCATATTGGGTAAGAGACTTCTCACACTGCAAATTCGTCGCCCACGGGTGGCAAGGAGGTATGGGAGGGAACTTTTTTATCTGGAATGGATGGCAGCTGTCAAAGTGTAAATTCTCTTGGTAATTAGTAGGTTTAATGTAGACGGAGGTGTTGATGGAGCCGTTACTGAATTGGAGAGTTATCATCCAGGAAGGTGACTTGCCGGGTTGAGGAGGACCAAGTGAAACTGATAGGGGAGAAGAAGTTGAGGTTGTGAAGGAACGAGGGTTGGGTGTCCTGCCTTGAGTTCAAATCATGAAAATATCATCAATGAACCTGAACCAGACCAGGAGTTTGGGGTTTTGGGAGGCTAGGAAGGATTCCTCTAGACGGCCCATAAATAGGTTGGCATAGGAGGGTGCCACACGGGTGCCCATGGCTGTTCCGCGGATTTGATTGTGTACTTTTCCTTCCGCTGGAGCGTCAGGACATGGTGGTTGTTTTTGTACAATTTTCTGAGTGAGTGCGTGAATGTAGGTGTTTCTTTTTCTGATGAATGCTGTGGCCAAAAATTTAAGTTGTCTGAATGTGATTGTTTTACGTGTCTGTCAGCAGCTCAGCGAGCCTCTTTATGGTGAGTTATCTATCCTCTATTATTGACATTCCAATCGGAATTTTTATAATGAGGAGTTTCTGTTTTTTATGCTGTTACTCTCATATTTTCTGGCCGCTAAACGCTGTTGTGAATTTTCTAATACAAATATGATCACTGCATCTGTTAACGGCAGTCCATAACAACAAAATGTCAGTGCGGTGTAATTCATACGGCTCACAATAGCTGAGTCGTAATCGTATCGTCCAAAATCGTTTTAAGAACAGAAATGAATTGCAACCTGGTGTGCTCGAGTACAAAAGGAACTAATTATTATTATATTTATGTGTGGTCGGTGAGTACTTTCACGTTCGTGAGTTTTGTTTTAGCGGATTTCGGACATTGTCATATTTTTCAAAACTAGGCTTCTTGGAGGCTAGGTTTTACATCTCCTTATAAACGGTAGGCTGTCATAGATTTTTTAGCTAACTGGCAGATATCAAAATGAATACCTTCGAGAATGTGACGTGCTAATATCAACAGTTTATACACGAACACATTTATTTTTAGCTAGGCATTCACTTTTTCAAATTAATAGGTAACCGCCAAAATATGTCGATATATATGCCTGTAATTTTTGTGCAACTGAAGTGCTAAACTGAGCAGGCTCTAATGAAATAATTGATTAACTGTTATCAGAAGCGTTGAGAGACATTATTTTTATACAGCAGTAACAATGTGAAGTAGTAGTTAAGCACTTTTGATTTTCATTAAGAGTCTAAATTTCTAATGGAATGAATTGTTGAACGTTTTCTTCCTTGCCTAGAAGTGTAACTAATCACCGTAAATGAGCACTTGTTATCGTAACATTATTACTTCCCAGCAAATGAGAGCTCTCCGGATTATATTTTTGATAGCTGCTACAATTTTAGCGCCACAAATATTCCTAAATAAGAAGCTACTCCAAATAAACATTCAATACCCAGTCGTTTCGCGGTATATTTTTACGGTGTGGCGACTTGGTGGCGTTGCAGTTGCGAAGGTGCAGGTAATCATTGGGAATTTCGCGACTCTATCGTTAGACTCCTTCTCTATGCTATGCGGAGATGGCGACCAGATGTCACGGGAGACGGCCCAGCGAGTACAACAGTATGCAGAGAGCACAGTCCTACCAATAGAGAAGTAGATACAGCAGAATGTGTCGGTCAGGGCAACACAGTAGTGTCAACAAATCTATTCGTGCACAGAAAGAAAGTAGGTTGATCTGGGGTTCGATTCCAGTCAGATATTATGTAATTATATTCTTAATGCAGATCCAAACAGCTCACTGCTGATGGAAATATTCTATAGCTAACATCTGATTTGACTTAGTTAACAGTGTAGTTAGCTACTGTGTTAATATTTCCGTCACGGGTATTTACATAAAAGCACATTATTACTTGTGTAATTTAATTTATTTGGCTTTTTGATAATAGTGAAATAAGTGAGTTATAGGTTTACCGGTTCAGAATTTAAAAAAAGTCATTAATTTTCAAGTTCATATCTGCAAGTTGATACTGTGATATTACAGTATTTATGCTTAGTCAGAATTGTGAAGAGGGAATTAAAATTCCAGGGAGAGGGTATAAAAACATTACGGTTTGCTACGACGTATTAATTATATTAGAGGCAGCAAAAGACCTGGAAGAGTAATTAAACGGAATGGACAGTGTCTTTGAAGGAAGGTATGAGATGAATAGCAACAAGAGAAACGAGGGTAATGGAATGTAGCGTCAGAAAATCAGACGATGCTGCAGGAATTAGATTAGATAATGAGACAATAAAAGTAGTAGATGAGTTTTGTTATTTAGGTAGCAAGATAACTTCTGACTGCCGAGTAAAGAAGATGTAAAATGCAGAATAGCTATGGGAAGAAAAGCGTTTCTGAAGAAGCGAGATTTGTTGACATCAAATATTATTTTAAATTTTAGGAAGTCCTTTCTGAAATCATTTGTCTGAAGTGTTTTTGTGTAGTAGAGAAACTTGTACAATAAGGTGTTCAGACAAAAAGATGATTGAAGCTTCTGAAATGTGGTGCTACAGACGAATGGTGAAGTTTAGATGGGTAGATGACGTAATTAATGAGGAGGTGCTCAACAGAATTGGGGAGAAAAGGAGTTTCTGGCATATCCTGAGAGAAAGGATAGGTTGGGAGGACACATTCTGAGTCATCAAGGAATCGCCAAGTTAGCATTAGAAGGAAGTGTGTGGGGTAAAAATCGTAGAGGGAGACCAAGGGACGAATACAGTAAGCAGATTCAAAAGGATGTAGGTTGCCGTAAGTATTTTCAAATGAAGAGGCTTACACAGTGCCGCGGAGGAGTGGCCGGGCGCATTGAGGCGCTATGCTCCGATGCGCGATGCTGTTCCGCGTCGGGGGTTCTAATCCTCCCTTGGGCATGGATGTTTGTGTCGTGTTTAGTATAAGGTAGTTCATAAGTAGTTTGTAAGTTTGAACATTTGCTTTCACAGGACAGGGTAGCGTGGAGAGCTGCATCAAACCAGTCTGCGAACTGGAGACCAAAACAACAACAGCTACGTGATGATCGAGTCGCGATTAGGTAGGACAGCTGTATAGCTGGAGGTGCTAAGTTTCATTCCAGAAGAAGACAGCTCGTTTTGGACTTCCTAGTTCACAAATCTGTTGAAATATTAGCTCAATAATGATTAAAGGAAAATAGCTGGTGCCACAGTGTTAATATTGATAGTCACACTGATTGCCGCTGTTAAGTCGTTGCTTCCCAGTGTTATATGGCAACGCTATCTCTATCTGTTCCTGTAGGGACAACCATTGATCCAAAGATTGCAAACAACACTGCAGGTCTTTCCAGAATTCATTGTGGTTGGTTTGGCCAGGATTACATTTAGGTACGGAAAACGTTAGGCTACAATGCATTGACAAAAGATGTATTGATGCTTGATGTCTAAGAGTACACGCAGCAATATTTTCAAATTATTATATGAAGCAATTGGAAACTAAGTAATTTGAAAATTCCATTAATAAATAATTTCAAATATTTAAATTACCAGTAAACAGTTTGAAAATGATGTGAGTTACAATAAAGAAAACACATCCTGCCCAATGATGTCATATGGAGTCATCCCAAATTTCCCTCCAAAATCAAAAAACAAAAATAAATAATTCCAACAAATATACATTATTCCTATAACTATCTATAAAAATATGCAAAGAAATATTTTTGTTCATCAATTATTGAAATTCGGGTTGAAAGGGTTAAT
This sequence comes from Locusta migratoria, assembly GCA_026315105.1. Taxonomy (NCBI): domain Eukaryota; kingdom Metazoa; phylum Arthropoda; class Insecta; order Orthoptera; family Acrididae; genus Locusta; species Locusta migratoria. The sequence continues at coordinate 500,262,856 of CM048744.1, read as the reverse complement.
TGCGTTCTTTTTAAGTGGTTAGGTCAACAAATGGTTTGTGCAAAACTACTAGCCCCTGGAATGGTATTTCGTAGCAAACAAACACACTTCGAATTGTATTATTCATAACTACATTTAATTTTGTGTAAAGATTTTTGAAATGTCATTTCTTGTAATAAGGTTGAGGTTATAAGCGTTAATGTCTATCTTATCTCTAGTAACGTGCTTCCTTGTATTTCCAGTACCATGTTGTTGATTTACATCTGGAATGATAGGTTAAGGAACAGCAGTGTTATGTGATATCCATTCCGTATAGTTGAACGATATATCTTGAAGCGATTAGAGGACACACAAGACGGGTACGATATTTGGGATGCATACCTATCAGGCGGAATACAATGATAGTACATCAGTTGCCACTGTGTGATCAAAAAAGACGGTGCATTACAAAATGGCAGAATACACTTTTCTGAATGCACCGATACGTCCTTCATTTACGGTGAAGGTGGGCAAAATAGTCGTGGCTGCCCACGCCTCATACTTGACGTAGAAGATGTCCTCGAAACGGTCGACCTGAGACCGTTGGCGAGAACCCGCAACATCGCAGGGTCATTGGGTGCATCCCAGAGTAACGACTGGCAGGTTCTCCATAAACAACAATTTCATCTATACCACTTCCAGAGGATGCAGGAGCTGGGTCTAACTGATTTTGCGCCACATGCCGATTAACGTTAATGGTTCCTCCACCACTGCTTCGATGTTCCGCATTTTCCTCGAATCAAGTTTTTCACACACGAATCGCATTTCATAAACGTACGTCTGCGCCACAGTCTTAACACCCACATTCGGGATGAGGAGAGCCCTTACACGACACATTCCGATATACATAAACGTTGTTGACTATTACTTGAACTTCCTGCAAATGCTTTGGTGCAGCATTGATAGGATGTGCGACTGCATACCCGACGAACGATGTGGTTCCAGCATGATACACTACTGGCCATTAAAATTGCTACACCAAGAAGAAATGCAGATGCTAAACGGGTATTCATTGGACGAAAATATTATATTGGAACTGATATGTGATTACATTTTCACGCAATTTGGGTGCATAGCTCCCGAGAAAACAGAACCCAGAACAATCACCTCTGGCCGTTATAACGGCCTTGATACGCCTGGGCATTGAGTCAAAAAGAGCTTAGATGGTGTGTACAGGTACAGATGCCCATGCAGCTTCAACACGATACCGCAGCTCATCAAGAGCAGAGACTGGCGTATTGTGACGAGCCAGTTGCTCGGGCACCATTGACCAGACGTTTTAATTGTGAGATATCTGGAGAATGTGCTGGCCAGGGCAGCAGTAGAACATTTTCCATATCCAGAAAGGCCCGTACAGTACCTGCAACATGCGGTCGTGCATTATCCTGCTGAAATGTATGGTTTCGCAGGGATCTAATGAAGGATAGCCACGGGTCGTAACACATCCGAAATCTAACGGTCACTGTTCAAAGTGCCGTCGATGCGAACAGGAGTTGACCATCACGTCGGGTGATACGCCAGTATGGCGATGACGAATACACGCTTCCAATGTACGTTCACCGCGATGTTGCCAAACACGGATGTGACCATCTTGATGCTGCAAGTTCGTCGTTGCGTACACCATCACAGGCACTCCTGTCTGTGATGCAGCGACAAGAGTAACCGCAGCCATGGTCTCGGAGCTGATAGTCCATGCTGCTGCAAACATAGTCGAACAGTTCAAATCAAATGTTTGTAAAGCTTATGGGACTTGACTACGGAATCATCAGTCCCTAAACTTACAAACTACTTATGAACTACCTAATAGTAAGGACGGCACAAATATCCATGCCGGAGGGGGGCTTCGAACCCCCGACCGTAGTGGCCCTGCAGACCGTGACTGACGCGCCTCAGTCCCCTCGGCCACCGCGGCCGGCAGTCGAACAGTTCGTACAGATGGTTGTTGTCTTACAAACGTCCCCATCTGTTGACCGATACATGGCTGCACGATCCGCTACAGCCACGCGGATAAGATGCATGTCATCTCGATTGCTAGTGATACGAGACCGTTGGGATCCAGCACAGAGTTCCGTATTGCCCTCCTGACCCCACCGGTTCCATTTTCTGCTAACAATGATTGGATAGCTACCAACTCGAACAGTAATGTCGCGATACGACAAACCGCAGTCGCGATAGGCTACAATTAGACTTTTATGAAAGTCGGAAACGTAATGGTACTCATTTCTCCTCTTTACACGAGGCATCACAAGAATGTTTTACCAGGCAACGACGGTCACCTGCTGTTTGTGTATGAGAAATCGGTTGGACACTTTCCTCATGTCAGTACGTTGTAGGTGTCGCCACTGGTGTCAACCTTGTGCGAATGCTCTAATAAGCAAATCATTTGCATATCACATCATCTTCTGTGTGTCGGTTAAATTTCGCGTCTGTAACACGCCGTCTTCGTGGTGTAGCAATTTGAATGCAATTTGCTGCAGCGGAAGTCACCCGGAACGCTATAGGACTCTTGGACCGTGTGTACGTGAACATTGTTCACTAGCATACTGTGTCCAATGAAATTAATCGTCCCCACGTCGAGCATATGTTATAGTTCAACTGGTACGAGTTATTACAGCCTCTCGTTTGGAATCTTTGAAAGTCGTTTTTTTCCTGATGTAGGCATTTTCAAATGTTCAAATGTTTGTAGAGTCTATGGGACTTAACTACGGGGTCATCAGTCCCTAAACTTACAAACTACTTATGAACTACTTACAACTAAGGACGGCACAAATATCCATGCCCGAGGGGGGATTCGAACCCCCGACCGTAGTGGCCGTGCGGACCGTGACTGGAGCGCCTCAATCCCCTCGGCCACCGCGGCCGGCTGTGTAGGCATTTTGCCGAATACTGCTATCCTGAGTGCCTCAAAAAAAAAGTTCAAATGTTTGTTAAGCTTAATGGACTTAACTGCGGGGTCATCAGTCCCTAAACTTACAAACCACTTATCAACTAGCTTATCCTAAGGACGGCACAAATACCCATGCACGAGGGGGGATTCGAACCCCCGACCGTAGTGGCCGTGCAGACCGTGACTGAAGCGCCTCAATCCCCTCGGCCACCGCGGCCGGCTGTGTAGGCATTTTGCCGAAAACTGCTGTCCTGAGTGCCTCAACAAAAAAAAGTTCAAATGTTTGTTAAGCTTAATGGACTTAACTGCGGGGTCATCAGTCCCTAAACTTACAAACCACTTATCAACTAGCTTATCCTAAGGACGGCACAAATATCCATGCACGAGGGGGGATCCGAACCCCCGACGGTAGTGGCCGTGCAGACCGTGACTGAAGCGCCTCAGTCTTCTCGGCCACCGCGGCCGCTGAGTGCCTCTGAAACACCTGTAACTGTGAAACAAATAACAACAAAATAACTGAACGAGTAAATAATTATTTTTTTAAATCGGACATCCGCAGCGTACTGTGTCCAATCAATGTTCTCAACTGTTGGGAAACACAGAATTTAACTTCTTTAAGTAATAAATGTGTATTGTGACTTTATTCTTTTTGAGCATTATATACTCCTTCCATCACAGACACTTGCTCAAAGCTCTGACCTAAAAACTTGCTAATATGTTTTTGCTACATTAAGTGAACAGAGTTTTGTAACCCAATACAGATTTATGTTTGCCTTGGTAAAGGCATAATTGACAGGCATTTCTTTACGTCATGTGAGTCACAAAACATATATATTTTATTACCAAAGAGATCGACTACTCTTTACTGATCGATTTTACTTGAATTTTTCTCTTTGTCGTCGAGGTGGAGTAGCCGAGCGGTCTAAGGCGCCTCGCTGCGGAGAGCACGGTCGGAGGTTCGAGTCCTCCCTGGGTCATGGATGTGTGTATTTTTCCTTAGGTTTGTTTACCTTGGTTTAAGTAGTTTGTAAGATACGGACTAATGACCACGCAGTTTGGTCCGATATATTTACAAACATTTGAGAATTTTCTCTTTGTTCTCACATTCTAACGTCCCTCTCTTTTATTATTACGTTTCATATTTCTGTTGCATCTTTTCCTCTCGTGCATGTGCCTATTTCCATCGTATTACAATCACTGTATATATTTTCAATTATTTTAAATGTGAAACACTCGATATTTTCCGTTAATGTTTGGTGATTCATCGTCCTAGAGTACACATTGTAATATTACATGACGCAAGTCCCAACAATATAGAATTCTCTGCTGCGACCCATGCCGTTACGTAGCAACAGTCTGATACGAACGAGTGGTGGCCAGGATGACTGTATCTGGCATCAGTCAGAAAACTCCGAAAGAAGCCGTGAAATACAATGAGAACAGGGAGCAACGGTAGCAGCCAAAAGGTACGTCAGCAACAAACATCTGATTTCTATCAATCCGTGGAACATATACATAGAGCTCACACAGATTGTATCTTTCTCGGGAGGTGTAAGATGCATTCTCAGTGACACTTACCATCAATTAACTTGAAGATCTTAGACACTGCAGTTATATTTTCATTGAAATAACTTTCCGAACCAGTCATCTTGACTTTATCAATGTTTGTCTGAAGCATTAATTGTGGAAGAGTTCGATATTTACAAATCATGTAGTTACAAGCAAATGTGAATGCTAGAAATGATACCGTCTCTCACAAAATTTAGGGGTCAACTGAAGCCCGTTAGCTTTAACGGATGACGTTGTATCTTAGTCACAGTCAAGCTTATAGAATTTATTTAGGAAAACTAATTGGTACCAGATCATGATTCGGAAAAGTACATCGAGAACCAGTCACTACGTGGGTGTAACACTTTGTTTGATGTATGTAAAGTGACTGCATTTATTCAGTAGTAACTTCTATTCCTATGACGTCGTTGTTCAGTGTCGACGGGCTGTATCTCGTGCTTCAGTAATCTCAAATATACGTGGAAAATTCTCTCTACATTCACTCATATAGACAGTGTTCTCCTGTTTCGCTGTGGGTCTTGAAAAACACGATTTCTAGTACATTTGAAAAGAATTCGCAATTTACAAGAAAACTTTCCATCAAAATAGCCGCGCACCTATCAATATATTGAACGCGCGATTACTGTTCCAGCGAGAGTTACGGCATATGTTACGTCATTAACTATAGTACAATGCAAATACAATTATATACGGTACTGTACTTATTCCTGAGTGGCGTTTTCGCCAGTAACGAAGCCATTTGATGTGTAAGCCATCGGAAATAACCTCTTATCGTTGTTTTCTTCCCTTATTTCTTGCAAACCGACAGAAAAGGAATTTCCTTATCTGCCGATTTCACTTCCTACGGTAAAATTCTCCGTCAGCGGGATGGCCAGAAGTACTTACGTGACGTGGTGCGGCAGTGTTGGCAACAGTCGCTGTGGATGCTGGGATGAATGGCAGTACACAATGTTTACAAGATGCGAAAATGCATGTGTTAACATTACGTTTCAGTGATTTTATTTTCGAAATGAATCACAATATTCGAATGTAGAACATCGCACACAACAACTACGTTTCTCCACATGCACTGTCTTTCTGTTCAGATGTAACACTTTGTTGTTACGTAAATCGATATAGGTGTGTCTGTCTCTCAAATAATACGAATTACTATAATTTTTTCAATGTACTTAATTTGGTAGAACGCTTGCAACAATTTAATCTGTAGTCTTCGGTTGCTGCCTAAACACATCCGTTACAATCATGACAGGTTCGTACAAATCATAACATTCGCTCACAACAATTGAACCTGTACTCTTAGGTTCCTGCCTAACCACATCCTTTAATATCATGACATATTCGTAAAAATCATAACATTCGCTTGTTCACTCGCAACAATTCAAGCCGTACTCCTAGGCTCCTGCCTAACAACAATCTTTAAAATCATGGAATATTCGTAACATTAAAGTGTGGTGTCGCACAAGTCCAAAGTGCGCGCCACCTACTTTCGCCGCGCGCCGCCATGCACGCACGGCGCGGCGTTCTTACGACGACAGCCACGAGCGCCCTCTGCTGCAACTCCGCTCGTGGCCACCAGGAAAGACATCGTTCACTTGGCACTTGGGACTGAGATAGCAACCAGTTAGGACATTCGTAATCAGATAGGCACCAGTGAAGGCTTTGCTATCAGTTAGGCACTAGGCAGAACTCTAGCTCAACTATGTATCAATATTCTGCAGTACTATGTAAAAGTTAAGTATTGTATAAATTCTGTGCAATATATATCTCGTTCTAATTTAGTGTTTCTAGTTTCTGGCTGCTCCTCTCCGTACCTGCACCAGCGTGCTATCTTTATTCCTGTGTCGGTCTCATTCCACTCGGCCACCGACACCTACGACGGAAACGAGACACAAAAGCGGCGACGAGGCTGGGACACAAAATAAAGTTACACGCTATTGGCTACTAGAAATGTACTACATTGCCTACCTAACGCTGCTACGGACGCACCCCGACGCTCCCCATGCCGCTGAACGAGACTTTAGCCTACTCCTACCAGTACTATCTGAACACCTTCACAATTAATGCAATTTCGAAGTCTGTCATGAGATAATAAACATTACTTTCTACAAAATTCCACACTTTTATCCGTCGACAAATAAGGAATTAAACTCTTCTACATTAAGTTCAAATGTTCAAATGTTTGTTGACTTAACTACGGGGTCATCAGTTCCTAAACTTATAAACTACTTATGAACTACTTACGAACTAGGACGGCACAAATATCCATGCCCGAGGGGGGATTCGAACCCCCGACCGTAGCGGCCGTGCGGACCGTGACTGAAGCGCCTCAGTCCCCACGGCCACCGCGGCCTGCCTACATTAAGTGTTAACCCGCCGAAATTGTAGAACTCGAACTCATATCAATGAGACTAGTAAACATGTCAATACCTTCAGTCACACTCAATAACACAGACTGAGAGAATGCGTCCCGTGTATCACATGTAAACATCTCAAAATTCGCGCGTAGTCATCGTCGACCATCGCGCACGTTCGGTATATCGAGAGATGCGCAGCTATTTCGACTCAAAGCTTTCTTGTAAATTACCAAAGAATTTACAAAGAATATACATAATATCAAATATTTATATTTCTGTCAGAAAACTGATTTGCTTTTCAAGTCGTAGGTGTTACAAATAAAATGAAATGTGATTTTAAATTATCGTTTCTGCTTTCACACCATTAAATAAGTAGGGTTAGCTTCCGTCTTTGTACCGCGCTGGCCGTATCCCGGTTGTGCATCCTCATTTTCTTGACTTTTTCACTCCCTGGCACTAGACTTTGGAACTGGAGCTGCTAATATATTGATTCTTCTCGCTGCTAACTTCGTAGTCCAGATATTATAATGCACAAAAAGCTTGGCATTTTACGTAATTGCCACAGTATAATTCAGATTAGGAGAGGGGAATAGATTTAAGTAACTAGACCCAACAACTCTTCGCTGTGTCTCGGAAACAGAAACACCGTGAAAATACATCAGTGAAATCAGTTCTCTGTTTTGCGATGCTGACTGTGGTTATGAGGAACAAAAAAAAGTCAGAAAAAGTAAGTGTTTTTTTATTTTATTTTATTTTATTTTATTTTTTTTTTTTTTTTTTTTTTTTTTTTCAATAACAAAAATGTGTTGTGAAGCCAGTGGATTTACGTTTTGTTGTGCAGAAACATAAAGATAAAATAGTTTACCAAGTCTATAGCGTGAGACATACAATTGGCCTTGCCCTTGAGAAAACCAACAGTTCTATGCATTCTGTCTATACACTAAGCATCTCCTTTCTGTGTTGATGTCCTCCCCCCCAAGCTATCTACCTCCTCCCTCTACCTATCCCTCGTCGTTATCCGTCTCCCCCTTCTAAATTCCATACTCCTCCGTCCTCTCTCTTATCATTTTCCTTCAAAATCAAGATATCATCTCGACCGTATGAGGATTCGGTTCTCTTTATTCACAGTAGACGATTCATACACTTAAAAATTATTGCATCAAATGTGGAATTATCTAATATAAAAAACTAATGTATGTTTGTCCGTATTTATGCGCCACCAAAAAATGTTGAAATGTTTGTAAATCTATCGGACCAAACTGCGTGGTCATCAGTCCGTACCCTACAAACTACTTAAGGTAAACTAATCTAAGGACAAACACACACACACACCCATGCCCTAGGAAGGACTCGAACCTCTGGCGGCGAGCAACCGCGCGTTCCGCAGCGAGGCGCCTTAGACCACTCGGCTACACCTCCGCGGCTATGCGCTACCGCTCATCCGATTGCGATGAAACTTTGTTAACATACTGCCTGCATTTCTATCACAGTCAAAATTATATGACTGTACGACTCATAGTTCAGGAGGCGTGACTCCATAAACACTGAGATATTAACATATTCTTAAAAGTATTTCGTTTTGCGACAGCAATGCGCCTGGTACCAGATAGTTTTATATGTTTGTCAAGGCCTATTTATTAGTTTATGTTTCTTCAGCACATTTTATAAGCGTTTGAATCACCTTCTGAAGCCACATATCGCCAAAGCCTGGCCGCAACCTTCCTTTCATACAGTCAGCTGCCTACGCGGCCGGCGGCAGTCTGCCAGCTGACGTCATGTGAGAGCGCCCAATCACAGCTCCTTGTCGATCTGGCACCCCTAGTTAAAACTATAACTTTCTGACTGACAAAGCCGCAGGTCACAGCATGATGAGAAGGTGACAGACATTAGAGTTGGCTACTGAGTTGATGTTTCGACTCAGTGAATCGAGTCAGCGAACTGTTCGACTGAATCGGCACTGTTTCGAAACAACGAATCTTGTGTGTCATGTATCGGACACTAGATACCGTTAACATACGTTTTGCAGTCCGTCTGCCTGGGTAAGTTCGACACAGCGCCCAGGCGTGCAACGGCTTTGAAGTTGTTCCCCTAACGCGCCACGCGAGATTTTGAAGTAACTGAAATTTTAAAACTTGGATACCGCCGAGAAAAGTTGTGCAGTCCGGTGTTTTGAAGTAGTGTCGCGTGAACAAAGCGTTGTTATGCATTGTTGCTACATCTGTGCCAGGTGTACACATCTTTTCGAAGCAAGGGCAAATAATTTCAGTGAGACGAAACCGCATTCTCAGTAAGATGTCAAAAATAACATTTTTAAATTTCAATTTAAAGAAACTGAAACTGATTCTCTTTTATTTGACTGACTGAAGATGAATCTGATTATTAGAATATCTATCTGGACATTGAAAAATTTTAGTTCAGTTTTGTGTTTTCGTCACGTAAATTGTGAAATGTGTTTCTTTGTGTTAATACTTGTAGCAATAGCTGTTGATTCCATTAAATATGTTTTAGGAACAAATCTTAAATATTTTGTTTATATTGATAGGTTAGAAAAGTTATTCATTTCTGGATGCACATAGACATTTGAACCATGATCTTTCTTCTTTTATTTAAACTTAATTATACAATTTGGAAGGTTGGAAAAAAGTTTCATGACTTTGGAATTTGAACATTACATTTTGTGCTCCCTTTGTTACAATATTTGTTTGTATGAAAATAAGAGTCACTTAGGAAACGTTTACGCTTTAACACGATTGTAAAATCGTAGTAGCAAACAAATCCTGTTCCGTTCAATTAAGTCTAGTGGATAACGTATTAAAACCATGTTGATATTCCATAGATGTTACGTATTTGCTGTATCGCCCTACTGCAACTTTCTCGGCCCACGTGCATCTGCGGAGGTAGCAGGACTGCGGCACGTCAAGTGTTTTGAGTGCCGAAGCAGAGAGTCGACTCACTACGTTGCCCTGCAGCTGTCGCGGTGCACGTGAATCAGGAAAGGTAGCGCCGCGCACGACACTGCGGCACGCCAGATGTTTCGTTGCCGAAACAGTGCGTCGACTCACTAGACTCAGATGATCCGTATGTTTCGAAACAGTGAAATGATCCGAACTGCCCATCACTAACAGACATATTACACCGGAGTGAAGTCATTAACATTCTATATTGATCATTTTTTCTAATAACGTGAACTAGAGCCGAGCATAAGTTACACATTCAAAACAATTCGAGAGAGAGAGAGAGAGAGAGAGAGAGAGGGAGGGAGGGAGGGAGGGAGGGAGAGAGAGAGATTGTGACGAGGGACACCGTTGATCTTGAATGCTAACTGCACGATACCATGCTTAGAATAACACTCGCTCATTTAAAATATAATAGTTGTCTGTGTCATTTACATGCAGAACGTTGCATTCTACAACAAGTGCCAGTGTATCATTAATTATAATAGCGCAAAACACGCAAACCTACACACTTGATAGATCTTACAATAGTCCTGAAAGTGATGATGAGGGATTTTAATGAAGTTTTTAAAATAAAATGGAAAAGAGCAATGTGCTTACGTCACTAAAGCCACGTTTTTACAATCAAAATCAATTCCTATTGAAGCAGAACAATATCAAAGACCACATTAAATAAGTTCACAAATGATGGTACGTGATGTGATTAGAAAGTTTTAAGAATGGGCTTGTGATTGTACAATGGTGGTGCTTACGTGCTACTGTAATGCATCTCCTTCAAAATAGTCCCCTTCTGACTGAACACACCTAATCCAACTGTGTTTCCAATTTTGGAAACATTTCTGGAAATTGTTTTCCTCGAATGTGTTAAGGACGCAACCCGTATTTGCCTGGATGCCTTCAGTCGAGTCAAATCGCCTCCCTTTCAGTGAAAATATCAGGTTAGGAAACAGGTAGAAGTCCGCAGGGGCCAAAACAGGGAAATATGGTCGCGGTGGAGTAGCCGAGCGGTCTAGAGCGTCTCGCTGCGGAGCGCGCGGTTGCTCGCCGTGGAGGTTCGAGTCCTCCCTGGGGCATGGGTGTGTGTGTGTTTGTCCTTAGGTTAATTTACCTAGGTTTAAGTAGTTTGTAAGCTACAGACTGATGACCACGCAGTTTGGTCCGATAGATTTACAAACATTTGAAACAAAGGGAAGTCCAGTAATTCTGAATTTGGCAAATATTCAACGATGGAGAAGGCACGACGAGCCATAACACTGCCATTGTGCAGCACCCAACCCCCGTCTTTCCACAATGCAGGCCTTTTCTTCTGCACCTTATCCCGCAAGGTAGTATTCCTGGTTAATTGTCTGTCCTCCGGGGGGTACATTCATGATGCATAATACCGGTAGAATTAAAAAAAATAATCACCTAAACGCCATGCTTTTTTCGGTCGTGATGAACCTGGGGCCTTCCACTGCGAAGACTGCACTTTGATTTCAGGATCATATTTTGCGGACACTATGCATATTCAGATCTTCAGTTAAAGTTTACTGAACTGCATAGAAATATAAATTCAATTCGTCAGCCATTTCCCTAATTGTAAGTCTACGATCAGAGTGCACTAAGTCGCTAAGTTTCACAACATTTTCATTCGTTTTTTGAGGTGGAAGGACAGCAGGACCATGATTCGTCTTCAAGTGATTCGCAGCCATCTTTAAATCTCTTGAACCTCACAAAAACTTTTGACTGGCTCATATAATTATCTCCAAAAGCTGTTTTTAAGTGTTCAGAAGTCTCAGAGGCTGAATTCCCCGTTTTTAAACAAAATTACATAAAAAGTCTTTGCTCCATTTTTACGTCCATTTTCACGCAGACAGAATAAGGCAACAAGCCCTAACGTACCTGCACTCAACCAACTGCCACAACGAACTGAATAAAGAAAATTCAGTTTACTGTCAGAGGGTGTTCAAGAACAAGGCAGTGACTCACTTGCTACCCTCCGTGTACCTGCTCGCAAATCAGTAAGCAGTAGTGGATCCATTCTTAAAACTGTATATTTCAGTGACATGACCTGCCTATTGCCAAGCATGCTACGACATAGGCATTTACCGTACTATGCTGCAGAAAATGAATTCAAAGATAATGAAATAACTATCATGTATCTTACCTTGTGGTTAGACTCTATGTACTCTAACAAAATCATAATTCTTCTGACACGGCCGCGCGGAAGTAGCCGAGCGGTCTGGAGCGCCACGTTGTGGATCGCGCGGCCTCCCGCGTAGGAGGTTCGAATCATCCCTCGGGCAAGGGTGTTTCGGTTGTCTTTAGTATACGTTAGTTCATAAGTAGTTTGTAAGTTTAGGGACTGACGACCCCGCAATTAAATCCCGTAAGCTTTACAAACATTTGAACATTCTTCTGACACAGAGTTCATATTATCGAAATTAGTAAACGTGAAGGGGCTGGCAATATTTTGTTGTTTTCAGTAGCAGTATTTTCAACGTAAATCTTTCTTTGGAAAATTTGCATCTAGAAGCGTTCGATCTGCATGACCTCATCAGGAATCATCAGCAATAACGTCTTTTCACTTGTATGTTCGCCAAGAACTGAAGTTAGAAAACATTTCAGGTGGTCTTTAGTCATTTTTCCACTTTTTCTTGCTTCCACCTGACGTTATAGACAGGTTGTTTCAAGTTACTTTGACCTATTTGGGCCGAAAGTGACTTGTGTTTCTAGAAAATGGATTTAGAACTTGTTTGCTAGTTTGCCTGTCACTGATAAAGTCACATCAGTTGCGTAACTATATTCAGACTGCAACACAATAGTTTTCTCTCCTCTGTAAGCTAGTGTTGTTTATGAAGACATTTCAGACTGTAATTGACTCTGGTCATTGTTCAAAGCAATTCCTTTCCTCTCGTAAACATGTTCACTTCCTCCACAAAGTGCTTTCCTTCTGATGTATACCATCGTCATCTTTTATGTCCTTACGTGCGTAGTAATATACCTGTATATAACGTCGTATTTAGCATTGTCAATAAAAGAAATAGAAGCTTTACAAATGTCAAAGTCAACAGCTTATAGAGCCTACATTTTCAGATGTCAATAGTGGAATGAAGATCCATACGCCCTTGATCTCTCAAATTGCGATATTACATGGTCTTTTATAGATTTTAACTGCGACAGTATCTTTCCTTTCAATCGACCTCCTATTCGCCTTTTTCGAAACACATAATTTAGTATTAATCTGCTTTTTGATATACTTGTAATGCATTTATAGCGCTTCATTAGTTTGCTATAATAATTGAAGCCAAGATTGTAACAGTCTTCGTAAATCTTCTCTAGTACTCTGCCATCAATATCTCCTAATACACTAGGCCTCGAGCTTAGCGCAAATATTTTTGGAACTTATTTTGGCTGGACTGTTCCTGTCGCTCTGGAGATGAACGTCGCGTGCTGCTTAAACAGCCACTTCCCTTCCAGGTTCAAGTTCTTGCTATATTTATAAAAACAAGCTACCAACCAAATGGCAGTCTGGTTTCCAGCAGAGGTATGCAACATAACATGCCATATATTCTTTCACTGATGAAATACTAAATGCTCTGAATGACCGGACATCACCCGTTGGGATTTTTTGTGATCTCTCAAAGGCTTTTGATTGTGTAAATCGTGGAATTCTTCTGGATAAGCTTAAGCATTGTGGTATTACTGGAGCAGTACACGATTGGTTTACTTCATACATTACTAGCAGAGTGCAAAAAGTTGAAGTAAGTGGTTCAGGTAAGCTGCAAAAGTCAGCTGATTTCTCAAACTTGGGAGCTATCAAGAATGTCGTCGCACAGGATTCTGTCTTGGGTCCTTCGCTGTTCGTGATATATATTAATGACTTGCCATTCTTTATTCACAAAGATTCCAAGCTAGTTCTTTTCGATGATGATACAAGTGTAGTAATCACACACTGACAAACAATTATTAACTGCCGAAATTGCAAACGATGTCTTTCAGAAAATAATTAAGTGGTTCCCTGCAAATGGACTCTTACTAAATTTTGATAAAACACAGTATGTACAATTACATACGATAAATTTCATGACACCATTAATAAATATAGTCTGTGAACAGAAGTCTGTAGCTGAGGTAGAATATTCAAAGTTTTCGGTCTGTGCATTGATGAGAAATTGAATTGGACGTAACACATTGATGACCTACTGAAACGTTTGAGTACAGCAGCTTATGCTGTTAGCGTTACTGCAAATTTTAGCGATAAACATCTCAGTAAATTAGCTTACTATGCCTGTTTTCATTCACTGCTTTCGTATGGCATCATATTTAGGGGTAATTCACCATTGAACAAAAATGTTAATGTAGAAAGATATAAAAAAGCTGAGATCGCTGATCATCCATTTTTATTTATGACGACCGTTTTCGCTGAACTATGTCAGCATCGTCTGGTCCAATAAAATCATTTTACAAGGCCATAATCTTGTAATGTCAATAAGTTGCTACATAACAAAACTTACAGTGCATAGGTGCACTACGTCATTATAATAAAACATAATTATTAGTGTGATAATTATGTTTTATTATAATGACAAAGTGCACCTGCTTCATCGAACAAAGGCAAGCACCCCCTGGTGGACCACAGAATGTGATGAAGCTACAGAGGAAAGGCGCAGAGCCTGGATCAAGTGGAATCAGCGCAAAGATGAGGCCAACCATCAGGCATTTATGGCGCAAAGAAAAACAACAGCGTGTATCATCCGAAAAACCAAGAGGAACTATAACAGGTCTCAAATACAAAAGGCAGAAGAAAACTTCAAGAAAAACAATCCCAGAGATCTTTGTAAAGGAATCAAGAAACAGACTACTTCATAGACAGCCCCAACCCTACATCTCAGAGGGCCTGATGGGAAGCTTCAAATAAATAACAGTGACTGCACAAACACCTTTGCATAATACTTTCAGAAACTCCTCAATGCAGAACAACCTAAAGAGAGACTTGCTTTCACCGAGCCCGCTATCAGGAACCAGGACTCTGTACCACCCAACAGGGAAGAAATAGAGAAGATAATCAAAGACCTTAAGAACAACAAGGCCCCAGGTGAAGATGGTATAGTTGCAGAAATGTGGAAGAATGTAGATGACCTGTCCATACAGAGTATCACCCAGATCATTGAGGACATTTGGAGAACAGAGGTATTGCCAGAGGGATGGACCTCAGGTGTGATCCATCCATTACACAAGAAAGGAAGTAAGACTTACAGAATAAGGCACAATAACGAACTGTGTGAACACCAGGAAGACATAGTCACATGTATGAGAAAAAGGCGACTGACCTACGGGCACATCACTCGCCTGAATCACTCAAGGCTAACCAAGAAGATCCTCACCGTGACAAGCAGGGGAAAGGCGTCCAAAGCTAAGTGGTTCATCTCTGTTAGATCAGACTTACAGATAACCGAGAACGGAACTCAATACCGTCAGGCCATTCTACATCTACATCTACATGGGATACTCTGCAAATCACATTTAAGTGCCTGGCAGAGGGTTCATTGAACCACAATTATACTGTTTATCTCCCATTCCATTCTCGAATAGCGCGCGGGAAGAAAGAACACCGGAATCTCTCTGTTCGAGCTCTGATTTCTCGTATTTTATTCTGATGATCATTTCTACCCATGTAAGTGGGAGTCAACAATATATTTTCGCATTCGGAGGAGAATGTTGGTGATTGGAGTTTCGCAAGTAGCCCACGCCGCAGCGATAAGCGTCGTTGTTGTAGTGATTCCCATCCCAGATCCTGTATCATTTCCGTAACGCTGTCTCCCCTATATCGTGACAACACGAAACGAGCTGCCCTTCTTTGGACTCTTTCGATGTCCTCCGTCAAACCCACCTGATAAGGATCCCACACTGGGCTGCAATACTCCAAAAATGGACGGACAAGCGTAGTGTATGCAGTTTCTTTAGTAGTTCTGTTGCATCTTTTAAGGGTTCTGCCAATAAAACGCAGTCTCTGGTTCGCCTTTCCCACGATATTATCTACTGTTCTTTCCAGTTTAGGTCTGAAGGTAATAGTAATTCCTAGGTATTTTGTGGAGTTTACGGCCTTCACATTTGATTGATTTATGTTGTAAACAAAGTTTAACGGATTTCTTTTCTTACTCATGTGGACGACTTCACACTTCTCATTATTTAGAGTCAATTGTCAATTTTTACACCATACTGATATCTTATTCAGATCGTTCTGCAGTTGGTTTTGATCTTCAGATGATTTTACTAGACGGTAAATGACGGCGTCATCTGCAAACAACCTAAGAGAGCTACTTATATTTTCCCCTAAATCGTTTATGTAAATAAGGAATAGCAGAGGACCAATAACACTACCCTGTGGAACGCCCGATATCACTTCTGTTTTAGTCGATGCCTTACCATCGATAACTACAAACTGTGTCCTCTCTGACAAGAAATCCCTTTCCAATCGCAAATTTGGGGTGATATACCATAACCACGCAATTTGATTAAAAGCCGTTTGTGAGGTACGGTGTCAAAAGCTTTCTGGAAATCAAGAAATACGGAATCGATTTGCGAACCTTTGTCGATAGCACCCATCACTTCGTGTGAATAAAGAGCTAGTTGTGTTTCGCATGAACGATATTTTCTAAATCCGTGTTGACCTTGGGTCAATAGATCGTTCTGTTCGAGGTAATTCATAATATTTGAATACAGGATATGTTCCAAAACCCTGCTGCAAATTGACGTCAATGAAATAGGCCTGTAGTTTAGTGGGTTACTCCTACTGCCTTTCTTGAACATAGGTGTGACCTGTGCAACTTTCCAATCTTTTGGTACAGATCCTTCTATGAGAGAGCGGTTGTATATGACTGTTAAGTAAGGAGCTATCGCTTCAGCATAATCAGATAGAAATCTAATGGGTATAGAATCCGGACCAGAAGACTTGTTCTTGTTAAGTGATTTTAGTTGCTGCACTACTCCAATTATATCTACTTCTACGTTACTCATTACGGCATCTGTTCGTAATTCGAAATCTGGAATATTGGTTTCGTCTTCTTTGGTGAATGAGTTTCTAAAAGCTAAGTTTAGTAACTCTGCTTTAGTAGCGCTGTCATCGGCAGGATCGCCATTACTATCACGTAGTGAAGGTATTGTTTGTGATTTGCCCCGAGTATATTTAACATATGACCAAAATCTATTTGGGTTTTCAGTCAAATTACGAGAAAGAGTTTCGTTGTGATAAATATTGTAGGCATCTCGCATTGAAATTCTCGCTAAATTTCGAGCTTCTGAGTACGATCGCAAATCCTGGGGATTTCGTGTTCGTTTAAATTTAGTATGCCTTTTCCTTTGCTTTTGCAACAGTGTCCTGACCTGTTTTGTGTACCAAGGGGGATCGCCTCTTTCTTTTATTAATTTATTTGGTATAAAACTGTCAATTGCTGTCGATACCACTTCTTTGAATTTGAGTCATATCTGGTCTACACCTACGTTTAGTGTTAGAAACGAGTGGAAGGTGTCTTTCAAGAAGCAATGTATTTTCTTTCCATCTGCTTTCATGAACAAATATACTTTGCGTTTATTTTTGGTAACTTTGGGACTTTCGATATTCAATTTCGCTACGACAACTCTGTGTTCACTAATACCTGTACCCGTTTTGATGCTCGTTATGAGCTCAGGATTATTTGTTGCTAAGAGATCAAGTGTGTTTTCACATCCATTTACAATTCTAGTTGGCTCATGAACTAATTGTTCGAAGTAATTCTCAGAGAATGCGTTGAGTACAATTTCGGACGATGTTTTATGCCTAGCTGCTGATTTGAAAATATAATTTCGCCAACAGATCGAGGGTAAATTAAAATCACCACCTACTATTATGGTGTCAGTCGGATACGTTTTTGTAATTAGACTCAGGTTTTCTTTGAATCTTTCTGCTATTGTATCGTCAGAGTCGGGAGGCCGGTAAAAGGAACCGATTATTAACTTCTTACGATTTTCGGGTACAACCTCTACCCATAATAGCTGCAGGAACTATCAACTTCAACTTCGCTACATGAAATACTTCTTTTGACGGCGACAAACACGCCCCCACCTATTTTGTTTAATCTATCCTTTCTGAACACCGATAGATCTTTTGCAAATACTTCTTCTGAACTTATTTCCGGCTTGAGCCAACTTTCGCTGCCTATAATGAGGTGTGTTTCGGTGCTTTCTATTAACGCTTGCAGTTCTGGTACTTTTCCGACACAGCTACGACAATTTACAACTGTTATACCGATAGTTTCCGGATCTACATTTCTCCTGTCATCCACCTGCACCCTTCGAGATTGCCCATTTTCTATTTCCCCGAAGCTCTTTATCCTAAAAAACCGCCCAGTCCACGCCACACAGCTCCCGCTACCCGTGTAGCCGCTTCCTGCGCGTAGTGGACTCCTGACCTATTCAGTCTTCCCACTATCTCTCACAAGCAAGAAGTGTACAGGCACCACCAGACCTAAATGGACGGATGAGAGGAAGCAGGCTCACAGCCAGAAGATGAAGGCGTACTGGGTCAAGAAAAAGGAGCAGAAGACCCTGGCTAAGAGTTAAGACGAGCCTCGTGGTCCCTAGTAAGCCGAAAGGAACTAAAAAAAAAAAATAGTGCACCTATGCACTAGTTCCCTCTGGGAACTAGTTCACGTAGTTCGCTTGTGGGAGCACTCTTCCGAACTAGTTCGTTCACGAACTACACAAGAATAGTTAGCAATACACCGGTCTATCTTCCGATCAATTTTGTTGTATGGGAATGAAAGCAGGGTGGATACAGGTTACCTTATTAAAATGTTGTGTTTGCAGACATGAAAGTACAATGTTCAAATGTTTGTAGCACTTATGGGACTTAATTACGGGGTCATCAGTCCCTAAGCTTACAAACTACTTATGAACTAGCTAAGACTAAGGACGGCACAAGTATCCATGCCCGAGGGGGCATTCGAATCCCCGACCGTAGTGGCCGTGCAGACCGTGACTGGAGCGCCTCAGTCCCCTCGGCCACCGCGGCCGGCGACATGGAAGTAGTAATGATGATTGCAGGTACTAATAGATGGGAACAATGGCAGAAGGGTTTTAACAATGAGGAAATGAAAGAGAAAATGGAATGATAACCACAGATGAAGCAGTTAGAGCGAACAGGCTGAGATGCTGGAGTCATGTTAGACGCATGGGAGAAGCAAGGTTACCTAATAGAATCGTAGGTTCAGCAGTAGAGGATTAGAGGAGTCGATGTAGACTAAGGAGAAAGTATCTGGATTCAGTAAATAGTGCTTCCCAAGTAACAGGCTTAACATCAGACGAGGCATCAATGGAGGAATTTTAATAGTGAGGCTATCCTCGAGACTGAACGCTAAAAGGCATAATCAGTGCCTAATTATGATTACGACGACGATGATGATGACGATAGACTAAAATACAGAAAAAAACATGGTTGACATATACTAGCCCCTTGTGGAGAACCGTATGTATTCAAAATTTGTATTATCTGGTCCGAAATACCAAGCAGACAGTTTAGATTTCTGCCGTATGAAATTAACAGTATCAGCTGCTGATTTCTTCTGAAAAATACTGTAATCCCCGTAAAAGATTCTAAAAGCGAGCTATTTAAATACGTTCTTGGACGTATGGGAATTCTTCTGTTTGATTATGAGGATGTTTCTCACAACAGATCACACAGAATGCTGCGTTTTAAAAAGCGATTGCTGTTTTCGGTTCTCTGAAAAAGTAACTATATTTACTTAGGAGAACCGTATATGAACATAGCGTTATACACAGAATGGAAAAAGACGCGCGCTGGCGGTGAAATTTTAATATGCCGTTTCTTGCTGCGAAAATGGCTGGCGCGTATTATGTGCGGCGCAAACACGGGCGCCGGGCCATTGTTTAGCTGCAGTTTAATTTCGCATATTTGCCAGTGCATGCAGACGCCGATACGGCAAACAGACGCGCCGAGTCAACACTTCGGGCAAACACGGCAGCCGGCAGCCGGCAGCCGGCAGCCGGCGACCGATCCAGCGATCCAGCAGCGGCGCTGGCGCGGCCGCCGCCAGCGAAGCACCAGCGCTGGCATACGGCGCCGCACCGGCCTGCAGGCGCCTTCTGAGCTGCCGCACCGAAGAACTCTGCAGCGGCGGCGCGTTCAATGTCATCACTGGTTCACTGAACCCCCGGAAAAAACCTCGTCGTGAAAAAAGAGTAAATGAATAAATAAAATGAAAAGTATTAAACATAAAGAGAGGTATGGAATTGGCCGAGACTTGAACCCGGGACCTACTACTTACTAGGTAGATGCCTTAAATCACTTTTTTAGCTAACACGGCGTTGTAGCCAAAGCAACTACACGGACTGTCTTAAAGCACGTCTCCCTCCACACCATATCATTATATAAATACCCTAACACGAAAATTGTGGTACAGATTACTAACTTATTCGTACAAGAAGGCCAATGAAAGTTACATAATTCGAAAGATTGTTTGTCGTAGATTTCACGAATATAAATATTATGTGACCATTTAGCTATTAAAAGTGGTAAAAGGAAGTAGACAGCTACAACTTGGATCAAGGTTTACATTCTCCAACAATCAGCTCACTGATTGGCTATTCGCCTCGACCAAAGACGCTGTTGTGCAGCGCATCTGCAGTATTAAAATAACGTATTAAAATAAGTGAATATCGAAACATGGACTGCTCCCAACTCAATTTCTTGTGCTGTTCAAATGCTTCATTTTCGCAGTGATTAAGATTGGTTAAAAGAAATGGATGTTTTCATATGAATGCCGATATAAAGGATGATGCGCCGGGAGAGACATCTAGCGGTTCTCGGGTGGAACTACGAAGTCAAGAATGCCGATATAAATGATGATGCACGCGGAGAGGCATTTAACCGTGTATGGATGGAACTACGAAGTCGACACGTTGTCAGCTATGGAATTCTGAATATCGCAGTATCGAAATAACATTATTTCTTGTCGTTGTATAAATATACGAACACCGGAATTGTAGTTACATTTCAAATATTAGGCTAATGAAAGTTATATAATCCGAAAATGGCATGAGAAGTATATACTTCCGTTTTTATTTGTTGTTATTGTGTCAGGCATTTTCCTTAACACGTAAAAGATACCGTTTCATACCTCCCAGTGCCGGTTAAATTTTAACAATTATCCCATCGGCCTCCTATGATAATGTTGGCAACAGATTCTGAATAGTGAGAATCCTGTGAGTCTTCATTTTAGCCAATCACTTGACAACGCTGATGTTTTCTCATGGAATCTTCGCTTTACGAGGGCAATTATTTTTACTGAGCGGACGAGGGTACATACAAGAACCTGTCAACCATAAAGTAGGAACAGCATTATTTCTTTACTTCATGGTCTGTACGATACACTAATCGAGTCATTCTATGTGGTTCGAACAAATGGGCAAAGATTTTCTATCGTGTTTTTGATGTTGCCAACATAATCACGCGGGGCCGCCGACATGATACGTAAAATTTTACCCCAGTGACCATTGTAAACACAATTGGTCGATTTTCGACCACAGGCAATACGAGTACTTTTAATTCTGCCTCGTGTTCCCTGTGAAATGCGTATCAAATTGCCAGGTCTCTCCTACAATGGAATAGCACCCCAGCAAGGTTTGGTTACAACGCCGTGTTAGCTGAGTGGCCTAAAGCACCTACCTAGTAAGTAGGACGTCCCGAGTTCGAGTCCCGGCCATGGCACAAATATTAATTCAATGCCTCTCCATATGTTCAATACCTCTGGTATAACGAAACAGTGTTGTCTCAAGGAATTGTATTATTTGTTGATATTTATATCACCTCGGCCTGAGGAACAAGGCGGGATAGATCCAATTTGCGTTCTTTGCTGGGGTGCTATTCCAGTGTAGGAGAGCCCTGGCAATTTGATACTCATTTCACAGAAATGAGGCAGAATTAAAAGTATATGGTGGGGGAGGGACACGTGCATTAAGGCAGTCCGTGCAGGCGCTTTGGCTACAATGCTGTGTTAACTGAGTGGTCTAAAGCACCTACCTTGTAAGCAGGCGGTTCCGAGGCCTGGCCACGGCATAAATTTTAATTTAATGCCTCTCCTTATGTTTAATACCTTTGGTATAACAAGACAATGTTGTCTCAAGGAATTGTCTTATTTGTTGATATTTAAAATGAAAAGTGTTTTTCACCTATCATTCTTCGTTTCGTTCTTCTATCAGAGAATTCTATATGCACATTCAAAGTATTTTTAACGCTTGAGAAACGTTGTACGTCGCGGAGACAGCACTAACGCGAGTCTTAACACCGCCGCTTAATATAGGGGGGCCGTGGCCGCAGCGTTGCTATGCGCATGCGCGGTTCAGGTTCAGATTCTCTTCTGAGTACATGAAGGGTGGTGATAGCGTTACGAGTGTAGAATTCAATGCCAATGTTGTCGAATAAAACTTACTCACTAAAACGTTTGGTATTTTTCCCCCACTGGCGTAGGAGGTTTACATGCAATGGTTGAACAAGGCACGGTTGTTCTCTTTATGTCTTTATCCGTAATTACGAACAGATCCTGTCGAATGAATCCAGAACCACACGGTTTGTTCCAACAATGGGAGCGAGGATCTCGCGAAAGTTATTTGCCATACGTAAGATTCAAAATGCCCAACACCCAACCGCAGAACTACATCGTATATCTAGTGTGCATATTGTCGGTCCAAGAATACACCTATCCACTTTAGCTGATTTTGAAGCCGTCGTTCCAAAGAAATCAGGTGCAGACAGAACCATCAATTTAATACGTCATGGATGGAAAATTTTAACATGAATTACTTACAGAAGGATGGAAGATCTGGTAGAAGCAAACCTCGGGGTAGATCATTTTCGATTTAGGAGAAATGTAGGAACACTTGAGGCAATGCTCAGCTTACTACTTAGCTTAGAAATAGATTAAGGAAAGGCAAACCTACATTTTTAGCTTTTGTAGATTTGAAGAAAGCTTTCCACAATTTTATTTCAATACACTCTTTCAAATGCTGAAGTCAGGTTAATTACAACTTGTAGAAAAACCAGACAACAGTTATTAGAGTCGAAGGGCATGGAACGGAAGCACTGGTTGAAAAGGGAGTAAGACAGGGTTCTAGCGTTTCTCCAATGTTACTCAATTTTCTACATTGAGCAAGCTGCAAAGGAAAGCAAGGTGAAATCTTGAGAAGGAATTAACGTTCAGGGGAATAAGCGAAAACTTTGCGGTTTGCCGATGTCAAAGTAATTCTGTCAGAGATAACGAAGGACCTGGAAGAGCAATTTAATGGAATGGACAATGTGTTGGAAGGATCGAATTAGGTGAACATTAACAAGAGCGAAACAAAGGTAACGGAATGCAGTCTAAGAAGATCAGGCAACGCTGAAGGAATTAATTAGTTAACGAAACAGCGAAAGTGGTAAATGGGTTTTATTGCTTGAGCAGTTAAATAACATATGATGGTCGCAGTACAGAGGATATAAA
The DNA here is from genome assembly GCA_026315105.1 of Locusta migratoria. Lineage (NCBI taxonomy): Eukaryota > Metazoa > Arthropoda > Insecta > Orthoptera > Acrididae > Locusta > Locusta migratoria. Next base: position 500,239,560 of record CM048744.1, on the reverse strand, counting down.
ATGCAGAGTGGCAAATGAAAGAAAATCGTTTTTGTAAACGAGAAATTTACTAACATCGAATATTGATTCAAGTGTAAGGAAGTCTGTTATCTGAGGGCATGTGTGTGCAGTGTTTCGTTGTACAGGAGTGAAACTTGGACGATACAGTTGACACAGGAAGAGGATAGAGGCTTTTGAAACGTGGTGTTACACAATAATGCTGAAGATTAGATAGGTAGATCGTGTAAATAATGAGGAGATACGATACTGATAGAATTGGAAAAGAAAGGAATTCCCGGCATACCTTGACTAAAAGAACGGATGGCTTGGTAGGACACATTGTTAGACCTCAAGCAATTGTGAATTTGGCATCGGAGGGAAGCGTATGGGATAAAAACCGTAGAGAGAGACGAATACAATAAGCAGATTCAGATGGATGTGGGTTGCCGTTCTTACGAGGAGATGAAGAGGCTTGCTCAGGATAGAGTAGACGGAGCGCTACATCAAACCAGTCTCTGGACTAAAGAGCTGCGGAGGATTAGCCGTGCGCATTGGGGCGCCATGCTGCGGTGCGCGCGGCCGTTCGCCGTCGGGGGTTCGAGTCCCTCGTCGGGCATGTGTGCATGTGTTGTCCTTAGGTTAGTTTACCTTAGTCTAAGTAGTTTGTAAGCTACGGATTAATGACCTAGTAGTTGAGTCCGATAGATCTACCAACAATTGAACATTTTAACAATAGTAGAACGCAAGACACAACAACCTGTACTGCAAGAACCGCGCAGTTGCCAACCCCTGGCTGCAGCAGCCAATGTGACGTCATTTGCACGTGTTCCAGACTATTTACCTCTTCTGTCTCGTCTCCGCCAATGGACTATCTGTAGAGGTCTGCGCGAATAAGAAAAGTGTTATCCGCATCCGCAAGGCTCATATCCGCAACCGCACCCGCGGCACTTTATCCGTATCCGCAAGTACGTTACCACATCCGCAGATTTTAAAGTTCTGAATGGTTAATAGTAATATCTAGCAGTATTTAAAACCATGGTATTTAATGATATAATTATTGTCAGAGTGTCATTTCTGCGACAACTTAATTACTTTTGACTTCTCGAATCGTGGTAACTGTTCTATACCTACTCCAAAACAGGCTATTCTAAACAGGAAAACATTGGCGCTCCGGACACACACAGTAACTCTTCGGAGCCTGTGTAGTGTGTGGTCGGGGCACTACGTCAGCTGTTTAATACAGGCATCTTCTTAAATTTCAGTGGTAAAAACTGATCGGCATAGAGAAGATTTTACTGTGTTTGCATTTAAAAAAAAAAAAAAAAAAAAAAAAAAAAAAAAACGGTTTACAGAAGGGACACTTTATTTTCCCCATATTAACGCACAAGAGGTATATTACACAAAGCAAAACATGTCATTTAAAGTTATAAAACTACCGTCTAGTTCTAATTGGTAACAGGGCAGTCAAGCAAAAAGAGACAATGTCGGCTGCAGATATGGCCAGCCTATACAATCTAACATTGTGTACCTTCCTAAATACATTACTTTCACTGTTCACCGTATCTGATTATGAAAGTTGCTATAAAATGCTATTGTCAATCTTCATTCCTTCCGTCATCATTTATCTAATACATAATCATGAATGTTTTTTTCATTGTTTTTTTTATTATTTATTTATTTATTTATTTGCGGCTATACCGTTCATTTGGTTGCGATGAAACTTAGCCAACATATTGCTTGTACTTTCGCGACGGTTATTGACATAATTAAATGACTGTAAGAGACATAAATTTCAGTTTGTTTTCCTTCACTAATGTCAAATCACTTCTTTTCACTTTACACGATATAGTATCCATTAATGTCGTGTTTGTTTCAAAAAGAAATGTCACTGTATTCACTACGATATATGTTGTCACTTGGTCACTACAAAGCGGTAACTGAAGGCAGCGGAAATTTGGCGTGGCACCTCTGGTGGGCAGTTGGCCGGTTTGCCACCCAGAAAGACACGGTCGGGTAAACGATTAGGCACAGGTCGCTCGGGTACAGCTACGTCCTCTTTGGCCAGGGGATGAACACAACAGATTTCCGCTCTATCTGGGCCCTGTGAGGATTCCAAGAATGTGCAAAGGCTTGAAGTTTTGGGCTAACATTTCGACAGACGTACTTGACACATAAATAGCTAACAATTTTATCCGAGAAATGAGAAATACTGCGGATATCCGGGCAGACTATAGGCATAAGTGGACGTGAAACCTTTCGAGACGTAGATAGTCGTTAAGACGCAGGGTGAGGTACGTCGCCCCCTCTGTGGTAAGGATGGCGATTATCGCTGAAACAACCGGTATTCGGTTATACCAGTTCTTTTCATCTCCAGTTTAACCGCACCGTAAAAATTGCTCAAGAAACCGGTTTTTAAATAACCGGTTTTCGGTTTTTATTGCTATTATTTCCAGTAGAGTTCGAAAGAAACATATTTTGCGGCCAAAACAGAAACCGTAATCTTCGGTGCTTCTAGTTTCGGCCAGAACTTACGAAATTTAGTTCAAATATAGGTAAATTTACGTTATACGACAAATCACTAGTCTTTCTATATTCTGCAAGATCCCGTCTCAATTCTACGCCTTCTTGATGGGTTTAAGCCTAGCCCGGAGTCCGTAGAAGACGATATATGAAGCATACAGATTTACTGGCCTAGTATTTCCATCCGGCCGTTGCGAATATTGAGCCAACCACTTCGTAAGTTGGACTTGTGAGCCAGCTCATATGTTCAAATGTTTGTACAGCTTATGGGACTTAACTACGGGGTCATCAGTCCCTAAACTTACAAACTACTTATGAACTACTTACGAACTAAAACAGCACAAATATCCATGCCCGAGGGGGGATTCGAACCCCCGACCGTAGTGGCCATGCAGACCATGACTGGAGCGCCTCAGTCTCCTCGGCCACCGCGGCCGGCCAGCGCATATGAACATTTCGTTATACACACAACATATATAAGTTACAGTCAGTAAACTTCAATCAGTGCTGCAGAAGTATTTTGAATAATAAAGTCACAGTTCCGACTAACAGTATGATTTTTGACAGTGTAAATTTACGCAAATTGAACTAGGAAAGCTCTGCACCAGATGATCAAAGAATGTTCCAATGGGTGTGAGTTCTTATAATACCTAAATGCTTAGGTGATCGATCCGTAGACTTACAAACTACTTAATCTAACTTACTCTAAGTACAACATATTCATCCATGACCGAGAGAGGATGGAGGAGTCTAACCTCAGCTGGAGCAGCCGCGCAGTCCGTGACATGGAGCCTCAGACCGCACAGCTACCTCGCGACACACCATATGATCAATGTTACCGAAACCCCTTTCAAGGAATCACATTAATAAAACTTGTTAGCATAACAATATGATAATACATTAAAAGTTAGTATTCCAAGCTTAGAGTACATCACTTACATAATAGGTATATGAATCGAATTTACCTTCTCTTCTAAGGAACATTTTTGATGCTTTCTCCTTAAATGACATAGCATGTTTGTAGTACCTCCACCCGGTTTCAGCTTTTTAAAGCAAATGGAGCATTGCATCTCACTGTCCCCGTACTTCGTGAAGTACTTCCTTACTCAGGGTGGTGCCATTTAAGACACAACCGATATCTGGCGACGACAGCAAGGAATTGCCGCATGACCAGATGGAGGAAAGTCTTGTACACTGCCGGTGCACGTGCGTCGTCTAATAGGCCACAGGTGTATCGATGCCTCAATAGCTGCACCAGTTCTTAAGTTCTTATGCCACGCCTTTGTTGTTGCGCGTTCTTACTGCCGGGATTGTTCTTAAATTAACACTGATCGCTTTCTTAGTTTCTGCGATGACCTAATATTTCACAGCAGTGGAAATTTTAGGAATGGCCCTAAATGTTAGGGTCTACTAGTTTTAATTTTTTTTAATTATTTACAAAAAACACATTTTGAAAAACTACTACAGGAAGTAGTCGTACCGGTTTTTTACCCGGTTCTTGGCAATAACTAAAAGAAACCGGTTACAACCGACACCAAATAGATACCGAAAAAACCGGTTATTCAAAACTAAAATACCGGTATCGGTTTTAACCGGTCGGTTTTTCCCATCCCTACTCTGTGGTGCGTCACTGGTGACGGAGTGCAACGGGTTAGGAGGTGAGACGGGCGCTGCCCTGCCCGCTGCGACAAGTGCGGCCGCGCTAACGCGGTTTGCAGGGGTGTCCCCGCCTGTCAGAGTGAGTCATTAGCGGCTTGCGACGCGGGGGGCCCTGCAGCCAGTCTGCGCATCACCCCTCAGCAAGCCACCGGGGGAAGGCCCCTGCATTACCCACGAGCGACAACATAAACATGTTATGGTACATAGCCCACCCCATTGTGACTATACCTATCACTGTATCAATAAATTTCGACTTTGATCATTTGCAATATACTTATATTTTATGCAATTCCTTAAAGTGGAAGCACTATAATAATTATTATGTAATATTTACTTACGAGATTATTCCATTTCTTTTGCTCCTTCCTGTTGTTTTTCTTTGTAGTAATATATAAAACATTTTAGTAATTATGTACACATACTTGCAGGTTATTTGTAACTTCATTCCAATATTTTGTATTAGAATCGCTTCAAATATGTTTAAATGCACTGTACAACATTTTTTTGTCTTGTAAATCTCTAATATTCTTAACATTTGTTTATTCAGATATTTCGTTTTGTTTACAATGTTTTGCTGTTGACATGTCAAAGAGGAACTATCTGACATGCCAAAGATAAAATATATGTACAGAATACACATTAACCTCTTTGATGAGGTAGATGTTTCATATCTTTGAGCAAAGAGTTGTAAACCTTCTGCTATATAACCAAGAGATCTGTTCTAGCAGAGGCAGTAGGAAGTTGATGTTTGCTTATGCTTTTGAACTGTTATATTTTTTACGTTGTAATATATTTATGTGTCTATTTTCTGGTACTATCTATGCATTTAAGTTGTCAAGTTTAAATGGGCAATAAACCTTGTGTTTCTATTGGAAGCTTGGCATGAATTTATATGCAAAAATTCCTGTGTTGCCACGAAGAGCCTGGGAGTGACCTTCTTTATTTGAATGTGTGACAGTTTTTGTTATGAAAGTGTGTCGCCCACCCCAGAAACCCCCAAGAAGTATGAGGCGGTACGCTTTCAAACAACGAACTACTTGTATAGCTCTGACACTGAATCGTGACAGTTTCTGGTATATGTTTCGTATGGATTTAGTATCTGTCTGTCGCTTTTACGACATTGCCAACCATTACCAAATGCGTCGCGTATCCCTCTACACTCGGACACTATAACGATTGGGTAGTCGGCCGCGATCGTAAACAAATGAGGAAAAGAAACAAATAGATACACTCCTTTTTTCATGAAAGAATCGAAATTCTTTCACTGCATGTAAGACTTTCTTACCCAAAGCAAGCAAGTCTAACGGAGGCGTTCTCAGCACTTGTCAAGTGGTACGTGAATATTCCTCATTTGTTTACGCTCGCGGTCGACTGCCACGTTATAGTATCCGAATAATACTCGGCTTTGTTTTGCTTCTTGTTGTGTATTGCTGTTTCCTTCTTGTTAACGTTTCGTATTTCGAAATGAGTGAAGACGCTGCTCCGAATCCGTCACAGGGTTCGAGTTCGACTCGAAAAAAGGAGAGTGACATTCGTGATACGACGCGGTGCGCGTAAAATGATGCACAATGCGCTGGAAAAGAAGTGTCTTGTTAGAACATTGTGACGTTGTTCTTTGGCGGTCACGGTTCGCCTTCGCCTAATAACATTAGGGAAAAAAAGACTTACGTTGAATCAGAATTAACAGCAATCTAATATGCGGAAAATGTTGCGGAGACCACAAGATGCAGTGCGTGTTGTGGCGTGTGTGTCTCCAGAGCGATGACAGTGCCAAGTGCTGGCTTGAAAAACGAATTTTAGAAGAAAGCTGTACATGATGGAGCACAAAGTCTCCGGCGATATTTCTGCAGAAAATCTAAAGAAGCTCACTTATGATGCTCGTAATTCTGTCACTCCAAAAGACTGGAAAGAGCACTAAAAAAAAAGTGTGTAATCATAGGCTGCACGATGCCGTCATGCAAACTGCAATTGACGACGCTGTAGCACGAGCTTATGTAACGACTCGTCGAATACAGACACAACGGAACATGACACAGCTCGAAGTGAATCTTCAGGTCTCGACACCGGAGAGAGTGACTGTGGAAATGACTAAAATCCCTTGTGAAATTTTCGTGCCAAGTGCTACTGTTCTAAAGGTTCTTTCTACTTAATTACAATCAGAGTTATATTTAACATTCCGATTACTTTTAAATCCATTTCATTTCTAATAATCGTTACGTCATCTCTAGCAACAGATGCATTTGTTGAACGTGGGTGCAACAGTTTTAGCTTTTCATGTTCTACATGCTTCGCGTCTAATTCGCTCCATATTGTATGGGCAGGGACAACAGCTGTATATAATATCAGAATGAAAAAATTTCCGTCAGCTACGGTTTTTCTTTTATCTTTTTATTTCTATAGCAACCAGTTTCTCTACTCCACTGGCAGCATTATGTACCTTTAGTAAGACATAGACGTTCAAATGTAGTGGCTGTGATTCCCGATATCCGAAATTTCTTTGGTCCTTTCATTAAAGCTATCAAACGACAACTGAAACAGAATATCATGCGGTGTCTACTTAAAGTTATTTATCTTTACATTCATCTTTCCCCCCTCCCCAAGAAAAAACACTTGTGATATATTCGCCATTTACAAGAAAGACAAAGACCCAATTTTTCTCACAACAGTGTTAACGATACTTCCATCTCTTGACAAAGATTTGGTAGCAGTTTTTTTCAGCTCTTTATTTTTCCCATATAACATAGTGACATTCTGTGACAAGATATAACCAATTTCAATGCACATACAGCAAATACAATGCCAATAGTTGTTACAATGGTGTCCGGGAAGTAAGGACAAATTTGAATTTTCGCAGCCGGCCGCGGTGGCCGAGGTGACTGAGGCGCTCCAGTCACGGTCAGCACGGCCAGTACGGTCGGGGGTTCGAATCCCCCCTCGGGCATGGATATTTATGCCGTCCTAGTTTGTAAGTAGTTCATAAGTAGTTTGTAAGTTTAGGGTCTGATGACCCCGTAGTTAAGTTCAAAAAATGTTCAAATGTTTGTAATTCTATCGGACCAAACTGCGTGGTCATCAGTCCGTAGCTTACAAACTACTTAAACCTAGGTAAACTAACCTAAGGACAAACACACACACACCCATGTCCCAGGGAGGACTCGAACCTCCACGGCGAGCAACCGCGCGCTCCGCAGCGAGACGCTTTAGACCGCTCGGCTACTGCACCGCGGCGTAGTTAAGTCCCATAAGCTTAACAAACATTTGAACATTTGAACTTAACTACGGGGTCATCAGTCCCTAAACTTACAAACTACCTATGAACTAGCTTATACTAAAGACGGTTCAAACATCCATGCCCGAGGTGTGGATTAGAACCGCCGACGGGGTACGGCCTCGCGCATCGTAGCATAGCGCCTCAATGCGCTTGGCCGCTCCGCCGCGGCTACCGCAAACCCGTTATGGAGCAATACCAGTTTATAAGTTTATAATCTAGAAATTTTAACGTAAAAGATCTTTTCTGTTTTAAGAAACAAAACATCTTTATTTATATAAAATTGAACACCTTTGTATGTATAGAGCATCTTAGTAATATAAAAGTGGAACATCTTCATAGTTGTTAGTCTTTGAGTTGTTGTTATTCCTCAATGTGCTTTAAGATGGGAAGTGTTTCTGATGATGGTTATTTATACCTGCAAATGTGGTCCAGGGCAGACAATTCTCATGTTGCACCAGACTTGTTTGTGCACCACAGTTAATAAGTAAACCTATTGTTAAATATCTTTAACCTGTGTTTAAAATATACCATATTGTTACCACCCATATTTGATCATGACAGACCAAGTTTTTTAAATATGTGTAAAGATACATAGAGGTACCTGATGATGAGCCCTCAGAGCTCTAAATACATCGTGCACATATAAAACACAATTTTTGTGACTGAAGGCGAGTTCGTTTTATAATGGAGTTTATGTTGCTAACATTTACCAAAATGCTACTAGAAATTAATCTAAGAAGAAGAAGAAGAGAATAAAAACTATTGTAGTAGGAAAAACAAAATAAAATGGTAAAGTGAATACCAAACTATAAGATGACTTTCTAGAACAGGTTGGGAGCATCTGTTATTTGAGAAGCACAGTCACTGAATATAGATAAATGTATTACAGATGTAAAGAGAAGGATAGCCATGGCAAAGCAAGCTTTCCAAAATACAAGGAATTTACTTGCAGACAACCATATAATTACGAAATTGCCAAAACGTATGTTTGGAGTGTCTTAACATACAGATATGAATTATTGATTCTAAGAAAGGCAGAGAAAAAGAGACTGGAGATAATGGAAATGTGGATTTGGAGAAAGATGACGAAAGAAAGCTGGGGGATAGAAAAAGTAATGATCAAATATTACATGAAGTGAATGAAAGCAGAACGCTGATAAAGTATACAGGAAGAAGAAAAGAAAAAATGATAAGGCATAAAACGAGGCACAACCGCTCCTTAAAGAATATACAGGATGAATCACTTAACACTTGTACCGCTAATATTACGGAAACGGAAAGTACGATTGATGTGCGGTTTTCACAGAATGGATTGGTAGTCAGGGGCTCGTATTTTTAGCCAACAAACAGCTTGTAATATTACTTAGAAAGTGTATATTTTATGCAAACATACAGTTTTTTTAAATGGAACAATGTTTGTTTCTGTTATGCACTGGAAGTTTTGACACCAGATGTGTACAAAGAATTTGAATGACATTTTTACCACGTTTAGTTTGGCAGCTACAACCATTCAAAGTTTCGGGGGCGGAGGCTGCGATAGCGTAGCTGACTGGTCGAGTGGCTAGACCCTGGGGCAGGGCCCACTGTCTCATGACCACCAGCCAGTCAGCAACGCTGTCGTAGTCTCCATTCCCAAAACTTTGAATGGTTGTAGCTGCCAAACGAAACGGGCAAAAAATGTCATTCAAAATTCTTTGTACACGGCTGGTGTCAAAAATTCCAGTGCATGATAGAAACAACCTTTGTTCCATTTGAACAATTGTATGTTTGCAAAAAATACACTTTGTAGGTATTTTTACAATCTATTTATTGGCTAACAATACGAGTTCTTCATTACCAATCCATTCTGTGGAAACCACACAGCAATCGCACTTTCCGTTTCCGCAATATTTGCGGTGCAAGTGTTAGGTGATTCACCACGTATTTAGAGGAAAATCCAAAAAAAAAAAAAAAAAAAAAAAAAAAAAAAAAAAAAAAAAAAAAAAAAAAAAAAAAAAAAAAAAAAAAAAAGCCTGGAAGCAGGCCAGTAGCAACTTGTTTTTAACAACATCGAGGAAATTGGCCTAAAATGACATAAAGAACTGAAGAGGATGTCAATGGAGAAACAGACGTGGATAAATTGGCAAGGCACATCCTGTAAAACGATTGCTTTGCAGAATGAAAAGTCTCGTAAAAAATTATCTCTTTGCGTAGCAGGTAAGAATGGCCTTACGCCTTGTGACTTTGCATATCAGTGAAAAAGAAAGTGAACGTGAACAAACCATAAACAATATATCAATTGAAGGATGAAATTAAAAGGATTATTACCGGCGTCTAACCGGTTGATTGTAAATGTGTCATCGAAAACTTCAATAAACGGATTGATCCTTGGCGCGAGGCCTTGGATAGTCATATTTGGGATCAGTTTTTCATACATATATATGAGTAGTTACTTAATAAATAGATATTCGTATTTCTGCTACCAGTCACTTTATTTGTTAGCGTTTAAAATAACGTAGTACAACGCGTTTCGATCTTGTTTTGCTCATCAGGCACTTTTTACACATACAGAAGTGTTTGTGTTACTTATAATTTACTTATTTAAAGTCTATTTGTTATTATTGGTGGTTGAGGGTAGTTGAGGAGGGGGGCCAAAGCAGTAAACGGGCAAAGCTAAGATGTAGCGCTGTCTTCTGCGACTTTTCCTGTGCGATTTGTTGTGCACCAGAGATGCAAACGAAATCTTGGAACACAAAAATTGTGGTGAAACAAGTCGCACCATTCAGAAGACAGCACTACATCTTAGTTTATGGCTATCCACTGCTCCCCCCCCCCCCAAAATCTAACCCCAACCACCAATAATAACAAATAGACTTTATAGCAGTAAATTATAAACACCGTATATTTCTGCAGATAAGACGATGGCTAAATCATTAAAAAATGCCACAAAATCCGAGGTCATCTTATACGACGGAACAAAAAACGTTATTTTGAAATTTAGTCTGAAATTGGTAATTTCGCAGATGTGCTGCATATCGCGGCTTCAACCTCCAAACGATATATATCGAAGCTGTTAACTATGGAAACGATACGTATTGAACAGGCGAATGTTATGATTTTTATGAATATTTCGTGATTTTAAAGGATGTAGTTAGGCAGGAACCTAAGAGTACAGCTTACTGGTTAATTTACAAGGAAGCTTACACTCGAAATAGCTCGGCCTGAAATGATATATTCTTGTTTAACCTATACCTAACCTTCTTACGGCTACGTTACAGATAACTTTTTAAAAAGTGAAAGTTAGGTTAGGTATAGGACAAACAAGATTTTTTTTTTTTTTTTTAATTGTATAGTACGTGAGGGCGCTTGCGCGCGAATCTCCGGTTCAGAAACTTCGCTTATTCCACACATATCATTTCGAAACGTATCTATTCGATATATATCGTTTGGAGGTCGAAGCCGCGCTATACAGCACATCTGCGATATTACCCTGGTGAAATTTACACAGTGGAGGAAAGATTTACGAAAGCAAAGTTTTGCGCAAATTTTTAAAAAAATATTACCTTTTCGAGTTTTATTAATTTACCGAATGGACAAGGGTACATACGATAACATATATGCCATAAAGCAGCAATAGAATTAATTATTTATAATGCAGTTTGATTTTACAATGTCTCTTGTCAAAAAAAAAATCTCAATATATCCAGAGTCGCACTGGAACGATTAGACTATTTTTATGTACGGGGCAGTGAAAGGATTAAAATATTTCGGAGCTATACGAAACAATTGCGGCTTCCTTCGAAATCCTTCATCTTCTGTTCTCGGACAATTTCGTGTGAAATAAAACATCCCTGTAAAAAAAAAAAAAAAAAAAAAAAAAAAAAAAAAAAAAAAAAAAATAGCATGCTTCACGATCAGATACAACGTAGCACTACACGCACGGAAGTTCAAAAGCAGACCTCAAACACTGCAACAGAGGGTGAAATCCAGGTGTACCAATCGAGAAAACTACTTATCGCGGCGTCTAATGGCATTTTTTAAAACATCCTGAAGCTTTGCATACGAGTCTACGTCACTGGCGTATTTTTAGATCCGGAAAACTGGAAAAAAATGCGGCATGCATTCAGGTAAATACGGTAACTTGGGGGTCGTCTTATATATATGCTTAAACTATAGATTTTAATGAAAATTATCTGAAGGTCATCTTATCTGCGGAAATATACGGTAACATAAGTATTTCTGTATGTATTAAAAGCGCCTGATGATGAACAAAACATGCTCTAAACGCAAAACATGCACTAACAAATAAAGTGACTTGTAGCAGAAATACGAATATTTATTTATTGTTTCATACAGTCACAGTTTCTAAATTTAGCTGCCATGGCTTCATTTAAAGTTACTTAATGTTTTTATAAGAAAAGACTTTGATTTGGAATTGTTGTAAGTTGCATACCGCTTTACTAGTGGTCCCTACTTGGCGGTCAGCCTCTAGTAGAGTGAGAGTTGCGGACCCACCGGTGTGTGAGGGGCGAGGCGGCTGATGACAAGTGACTCACGCCGAGATTTGACACGCGGGAGAGCCTCAGCCGCAGCGGCCGTGCTCGGACATTCGTCGCGCCGCATAAAAGCGCCGCCCCGCATCTCCATCACAATGGCGCCGCGTCAACAGCACGGCTCTTACCGCATCACAACACTCGTTTGGCAAACTGCTGTGCTTTTTTACGATTTGTCACTCGGCTCGTTCTTATTGAAGTAGTAGAAGCTGCTCATCACTGCCCTTTGTTTTTTCCAACACAACGAGGATGCCTTAAATCAGCAACCTATGGGCATTTTAGACATGGATATCTAAGCTCTGAGGATCAGAAAAAAAATTGACGGAAGTGACGTCATGGATCACGTGAATCGATTGGAGTTCACTAAGTGTTTCTATGACAACTCACTTCGCTTATTCTGTACGCGAGCGCTATGTTTTGGAAAATATCTACGTCATCGATCACGTGACTGGAAAATGGAAATATTTAGCCATGAAATTTTGTTGACTGCATTTTCTGGTCTGTTTGCTTCTTGTAAGTAAGCTGCTTTGTGAGTGTAGCCCGTTCAAGCCCTTTTTACACGACGAACTTCCTTCTCTCAGTTGACTACTCGACACGAGTAGGTCTACTGCAGCGCTCCTGGCGTGTTATTCCCGTACTGCGTCTCGCCTATCTCGAAAAGTCGTTTTCGTTTAGACGTAATCAACAAACCAGTAGAGCTGTCTGCTATCCAGTTTCGGAACTGGATGGCCGGTCGCGGTGGCCGAGGGGACTGCGGTGCTCCAGTCACGGTCTGCACGGCCACTACTGTCGGGGGTTCGAATCTCCCCTCGGGCATGGATATTTGTGCCGTTCTTAGTGTTAGCTAGTTCGTAAGTAGTTTGTAAGTTTAGTGACTGATGACCCCGTAGTTAAGTCCCATAAGCTATACGAACATTTGAAATATTTTTTGCAACTGGATGGAGAAGCGATGTTATGAGGGCACTGTTTACGTAGGAGCAGGAAAAGGATAATTGAGTTTATTAATGACGAAAGGGTAATTCATAGTTGATGTTCTTTTCAAATGTCAAGTAGCAAATTTTGTACACAATTGAAAAGATAAATAATGGGGAAGGCGTCAATAAAAAAAACTTACACTTATTTTCTGGAAAAATTTTATACTGACTAACACATGACACAGTATTGAAAATGCAATAAAAAGCGACTCGAATCCCCTCTCGGGCATGAATGTTTTGCCGTCTTTAGTATGAGCTAGTTCATAAGAAGTTTCTGAGTTTAGGGACTGATGACCCCGTAGTTAAGTCCCATAAGCTCTACAAACATTTGATTTAAAAAGCGACTATTCTTTAGTCATAATATGTAGTTTTCTTGCCAACGGTCAAAATAACAGCGAAAATAATTTTCTCATCTAATAATTCTGACTCTTCTGTTAACATAATTTTCGGTAAAACACGTTCATATATTTACGCTTGTATACAGGGTGTTACAAAAAGGTACGGCCAAACTTTCAGGAAACATTCCTCACACACAAAGAACGAAAATATGTTATGTGGACATGTGTATGGAAACGCTTAATTTCCGTGTTAGAGCTCATTTTAGTATTTCTCTTTAAATGTAAACTGAAATAATTCGTGCATACAATTGTCAAAATACCCAATTGTTTCGTTAGTATGTATTGTACTTCCTCGATTCACCGCCAGTTGGCCGAATTGAAGAAAGGTAATGTTGATTTCAGTGCTTGTGTTGACACGCGACTCATTGCGCTACGGTACTAGCATCAAGCACATCAGTACGTAGCATCAATTGGTTAGTGTTCATCACGAACTTGGTTTTGCAGTCAGTGCAATGTTTACAAATGCGGAGTTGGCAGATGCCCATTTGATGTATTGATTAGCGCGGGGCAATAGCCGTGGCACGGTACGTTTGTACATTTGTACATTTCCAGAACGAAGGTGTCCCGACAAGCCTCCACGCTCTCCTGACCTCAACCCTCTTGACTTTCATTTATGGGGGGCATTTGAAAGCTCTTGTCTACGCAACCCCGGTATCAAATGTAGAGACTCTTCGTGCTCGTATTGTAGACGGCTGTGATACAATACGCCATTCTCCAGGGCTGCATCAGCGCATCAGGGATTCCATGCGACGGAAGGTGGATGCATGTATCCTCACTAACGGAGGACATTTTGAACATTTCCTGTAACAAAGTGTTTGAAGTCACGCTGGTACGTTATGTTGCTGTGTGTTTCCATTCCATGATTAATGTGATTTGAAGAGAAGTAATAAAATAAGCTCTTAACATGGAAATTAAGCGTTTCCGGACACATGTCCACATAACATATTTTCTTTCTTTGTGTGTGAGGAATGTTTCCTGAAAGTTTGTCCGTGCTTTTTTGTAACACCCTGTAGATACATAGCGTAGGCTTTTCCCCGCAAAACGAAAATATTTTTCTGTTTCCAAATATTTCGTCGCTTTTGTAGGAGGGAAAAAAGAAAAAAAAAAGTAGTAGGCTATGGTGCAACTTTTTCGGTGGGATGAAAACACAAAGCAAACAACAGACGTTAGTTAACGAAGATGCAAAACCATTTCTGTAATATGAATGCGCTCAACCAGAATAGCTTAATTTCCAAGGTTAGCAGACATCACTACTGTTACTTCCTTCTGCGCATTCTGTAGCACACTCGAAAATCAAGAACTCCACACTCGGCACTGACGTCATAGACGCACTCGCGGTAGGGTTGGCTGCTGATATACATTCAGGCACTAAATGCGCACGCACTTGGAGTATTCAGTTTTCATCACAACGTCGATCGCGTAAGACGGGCTTAATGTGCGCCGGGATGTCGTCCAGTGAACGTATGTGACGTATAACCAGCGCCAGCGGAAGGAGAAAGAACGCCCACAATGTGCAGAGGTCTTGACGAACAACCAGAGAATGAGAAGACGCCTGTCTTCTCATGTCACGCTCATAAACAGTTTCCTTATATGTGTCCTCCGAGACGTCACATCTCTATATCTGATTTCTGGAATGGATCGTTCGAAGACTCGCGACCTAGTGTGGATATACCCTCTACTACTGCAATCCAAACGCTTTTAGGAGAGATGTCGAAGCAGAAGAAGGTCGAAAGGTCATTGTTATTTTCGGTGACATTGCGAAAGGTTAAGTCCTTAGTTCTTGACTAACGTTAAACTTTTTATGCTATAGTTGTGACGAAATCTGTAACATGTGACAGCCGCGGTGGAGTAGCCGAGCGGTCTAAAGCACCTCGCTGAGGAGCGCGCGGTTGCTCGCCGTGGAGGTTCGAGTCCTTCCTGGGGCATGGGTGTGTGTGTTTGTCCGTAGGTTAATTTACCTAGGTTTAAGTAGTTTGTAAGCTACGGACTGATGACCACGCAGTTTGGTCCGATAGATTTACAGACATTTGAACATTTTATTTGTAACATGTGACAGACAGCTACATATTAATAAGTTTTACCAAAGTTTTGTCCGTAGTTACATTGTCTGTTAAAATACAACATGTCTGCCTTATCGTTGGGGAAATAAATACTTGTCTTTCATTTCTATTACATAAAATGATCGACCTAGTGTGTGCAGTAGCTGTGATAGTGAACTCTTAATCAGAAGGTCGGGGTTTAAGTTTTAATTAAACCACACTGGCACATTTTATCCTCATTTCGCTGTATCTGTTATGGAGGAGTGCTCGGCAGACTTTAATAAGGCCGAAGTTGATTTTCTCTCACATTGTTGCTTAAATGTAAGTTTACAATGACCACTATGTCTAGACGTTACTCTCAAGCATCTTGCTCCATTCCTTCCTCCGATCGTGTATCAGCATACAAATTGATTAATGATATGGAGTATAGACAGTCTGAAACCGCATTTCATATACAGGCATAAAAAATTTACATCACCCACTGCGATGAAACGGTGTTTATAAAGTAATTCATCTCCAGAGTTATTGACAAACAATACACAACAATTCACTTCTTTTGTATTCAAATAGAAACTAACATCAATTTTCTTGAGGTGAGCACATTGTGTTGCAACCTTATTCAATAACGAGTAACATGATCTCTTACATCAGTGCAAGCCTGCACTCTACGTGGCATTCTGCGCCCACGGATACATTTACGCACTACTGGTTTGACCTGTCGAATTTTTTGTGGCAGTCCTGCTTAAATCCCGTATATTCCGTGCTTCGCCAGGACGTACCGGCACAGCTCTTTCAATACTTTCAGATCGGACAATACCGGCACGATTGACGAAATCGTTGACGATGCCTGTACTATGAACTCGGGAGTTCTTCGCCGAAATGATGAAGGAACGGTTAACGACGTGTAGAAAGATATTTCCCCGACATGCTACCAGCCCAAGAACGTCCTTGATACGCCACCTTGCTGAACTCGATTGATTGCACGTCTCTGACATGCAGCATTACCAGGTTCCCTGCTTACACGTTGTCAACTTTCGTCTGGTATCAGAGATATGCACCAGTTATCTGTGAAGGAAAATTTGCGCTATTTATCCCACTGACGATTATTGGTGATTTTGGGCCCAGCGGAACCATGAAGTAAAGTCTCTGGGTTTAAGGACTGGATCTCGTCTAGAATACAGAGTTGTTGGAGACTCTGTTTCATATAGACTGGTTTTATACTTACTACCTCGTGTCCTTTACAGAGTTGTTGTTTGTTATGGTGGTAGTCTGCTAGGGGTTCTTCGGACGAAAAATCGCAGAAACCCGTCGCCTGCTGTAGTTTTGCCGTACAGCGACCAGTACGGGACGAGTCACGAACACTACCTGCAGAATGATTAACGACTCCAGGGTCCTACCTCATCTCTGTAACTCGCCACCATTCCCCTTGCAAATTCTCTTGATGAAGGTCCTCGTTGGCATAGAGTAGCAACCCGTATACGATGAAACGTTAATATATTTCCTTTTTCCTACCAGAAAACGTCCACAGAATGTGTGCAAATCCCCTATTATGTACCTACTTTGTGTATGGGATCAATGCACGGCCTTAGGAGGCTCAGCTTGCCCTTTCCTGACATGAAGTCTTACAAGCCACATATGAAAGGAGGATGGTAGACTGCATATTTCACGATTTCTGAAAGGCGTTTGTCATGGCTAAGAAAGGTACGAGAATGTGGAATATGTTGCCAGATATGTGACTAACTCTAACGACGCGCAATTCGCACCTAAAGACTTGCACCACGCAGGCCGAATACGATCTCAGCTGGGGTCTAACGTCCAAATATGCCACACGCAATTATCATCATCACAGAGAAGTGTATCGTCAGGAGTGCCCCATGGAATTGTGATATATCCGTTATTATTATCTGGCTACAAAAATTATCCGACGGACAGACTCAGTAGCAATCTGCGGATGTTGTGGTGTACAGGAAGTTTTCCTCATTGAATGACGGTAGTGGAATGCAAGATTAGTTAGATAAAATTTGTTAGGATTGGTGCTAACTCTAACTGTAGGCAAATGAGTAGGAAAAACAGTCCCATGATTTTCTAACACAGCATTAGTCGTATGCTGCTCGATAGAGTCACGTCAATTAAATTTCTAGGCGTAACGCTGCAGAGCGGTATGAAATGGAAAGAGCCTGTGAGAAAGTCGTGGGTAAGTTGAATGGTCGACTTCGATTTATTGGAAGAATTTCGGTATAATGTGGTGCATCTGTAAAGGAAACCGCTTATACATACGCCGCTTTTGCGACTCAGTCCTTGGCAAGTGCTTGGGATCCTCACCAAGTCGGTTTAAGTTTAAAGGAAGATACAGACGAAATTCAGAGGCGGGTTGCTAGGTTTGTTTCTGCTAAGTTCAAAGTTCAAATGTTTGTAAATCTAAGTGAGTTAACAGCTGTGGTTATCAGTCGCTAGGCTTACAAAGTATTTAAGCTAATTTACGCGAAGGACAACACACAGACACACGCCCATGCCCGAGGGAAGACTCGACTCTGCGACGGAGTACAACCGCGCACCCCGCACGAAGGCGTCTTAGAGCGCTCGGCCACTCCACTGCCATCTTACATTTTTGGTAAATACCAGAAAGATAAGCGAAATTAGGGTTTGTACAGAGGCATACGTGCATTTATATTCTCCTCGTTCTATTGTGCTGGTGTCGCCAAATAGAAGCTAAAAGACGTAAACCTGAGAAAGCTGCCCAACGACGCTATCACTTCAGGCATCTGCAGATAGTTGGAATGACAGCGTTGTTGGGCACTAGTCCCCATTGTTCAAGATAGTAAATATATTTTTATACTGGTCAAGAAACTTGAAGATAGCCCAATGAGGAGTCGAAACTCGTAGCAATAAAATACGATATCTTAACAATAGCCGGCCGCGGTGGCCGAGGAGACTGAGGCGCTTCAGTCACGGTCTGCACGTCCACTACGGTCGGGGGTTCGAATCCCCCCTCGGGCATGGATATTTGTGCCGTCTTTAGTATAAGGTAGTTCATAAGTAGTTTGTAAGTTTAGGGACTGATGACCCCGTAGTTAAGTCCCATAAGCTTAACAAACATTTGAACATTTGATTTTCTTAACAATACCGCCGACGTCCCTCACCATTTTACATAGAAATGGACATACAAAAGGAAGCAAATTACTGGCAGTGTGTCGTGGTGGAGTGGCCAAACGCTCTAAGGCACCTTTCACAGAGAGCCTGGTTGCTCGCCGTCGCAGGTTCGAGTGCTCCCTCGGGTGTGGGTGGGTGTTGTCCTTCGCATACGTTAGTTTAAGTAGTTTGTAAGCAGCAGTTAAGTCCCTTAGATTAAAAAAATTGATCAATTTATTTCTTGTAGGTACACTACGCCACGCACCTCGCCGCAGTATGATGTAGTTTCATATGCAGACAGGAATTAACGTTACTGCCTCACTACTTTTAACCCATTCATTCCATATTAAAAGTTTATTTATACCGTATTTTGGGCACCAATCCTTTTAGTTGATGATAACATGCTTCTAGCACGTCATTTTGCCGCTTGGTACGGTGAGTAGCCACTTCTGAGGCATTAATTTGTCCGTTTTTGGTGTTTTGTGTTTCGTTGCCGTCTGTACGTGGATGTGAGTGTGAGCGTGAGTGTGGTTCAAATTATTTTATTTCTGCAGTGAATTGTCTTGTCTTTGGTGCTGTGGAGAAGATTATGCTAGCATTATTGATCTCACAATATTAACTATCAACAAAATGACGTCGCAAGTAAGATATCACTATGGTGTAAAAATTGACAACTGACTCTAAATAATGAGAACTGTAAAGTCGTCCACATCAGTACGAAAAGAAATCTGTTAAACTTTGTTTACAAGATAAATCAATCAAAAGTGAAGGCCGAAAACTCCACAAAATACCTAGGAATTACCATTACTTCAGACCTAAACTGGAAAGAACACGTAGATAATGCCGTGGGAAAGGCGAACCAGAGACTGCGTTTTATTGGCAGAATCCTTAAAAGATGCAACAGAACTACAAAAGAAACTGCATACACTACGCTTGTCCGTCCATTTTTGGAGTATTGCTGCCCAGTGTGGGATCCGTATCAGGTGTGTTTGACGGAGGACATCGAAAGAGTCCAGAGAAGGGCAGCTCGTTTCGTATTGTCACGATACAGGGGAGACAGCGTTACGGAAATGATACAGGATCTGGGATGGGAATCATTACAACAACGGCGCTTATCGGTGCGGCGTGGGCTACTTACGAAACTCCAATCGCGAACATTCTCCTCCGAGTGCAAAAATATATTGTTGACCCCCACTTACATAGGCAGAAATGACCATCAGAATAAAATACGAGAAATCAGAGCTCGAACGGAGAGATTCAGGTGTTCTTTCTTCCCGCTATTCGAGAATGGAATGAGAGATAAATAGTGTAATGGTGGTTCGATGAACCCTCTTAAATGTGATTTTCAGAGTATCCCATGTAGATGTATATGTAATAAAATACCTCGATACAAATGTTTGTGTTGTGTATGAAATACATGACATAAGAAAAGAATAGTGAGATTAAAAATACTAAAAGACATATTTGATGTTTAGTGCACTGTATTAATACAGAAAACAGTGCATTTTAATTTTTCCAAAGCTGATATCATAATGTGGGAAAGAAAGGGTTAACAAAATAGGTATGCTTTGGATAGATGGGCCTATAGGCAAGTTTTATTGCAGCATCGAGTTTTATGAATCATTTCGGCGTATCTCAAGGAGGAATGTGTTAAGTGAATACACTGGTGATACAGAACTCTTTTTAAGTCATGTAGATTGCGAGTGGAAAGGAAAGTTACTTTTTTTTTTTTTTTTTTTTTTTTTTTTTTTTTTTTTTTTTTTTTTTTTGTTACGTCAGATGGAGTCTGTCCTCGAAACTATGAACGAAAACCATATTCAGTGAATGTGCGTGTGTGTGTATCGGTGCGTGTCAATATTTAGCTGTTAGTTTTACAAACCGCTCGTCTCGCAGAGAGACGACGCACGCCGGTAACTTTCTCCTGGCCGGCCGCTGGCAGCGCCGGCTGCGGCCCGCGGCTAGATTTTTTAATAATTCCGCTCTCTCGCCCTCTTGTTTGCAAATCGAATAAGCACACACTGCGAGCAGGCAGCGATAAAAAAAAAGAGCGCGGCGGCAGAAAAAAAAGAAAAAAGGAGAGCGAGTGACGGTCGGGAGCGGTGGGAGCGGCGCGCGCCACGCACGGCAAACTAATAAATGCGCCTAATAGAGAGGCGAAACATGGCGGCGCGTGTTGGTGGAGCGGGCGGGCGCAACTAGTTGCGGAGTTGAGTTTGCAGCGTGTGTTGGCTTTGCAGGGAGGCGCCCAAACAGGGCGCAGCCCACCCGCGGTCGGAGCGCCCCGGGCGGGCCTGCCGTCTGTGTTTGTGTGTGTTCGCGCGCACCGCAGCAGCACGGCTCATTTTGCATCGGCCAATATCGGCTCTGCCCACCTCACATCACGTGGTACCGCCAGTCTCGGGCTCGCTCGCTCGCTAGTCCGGCACGCGCGCTGCGTAAAGCCGGGTTCACGCCGAAGACCTTATAAAATAAACGGGACTCCCTAACGGCGCTGCTGTCGCGGGATAATTTTAACCTTCGGCCGGTCGCCATGATAGTGGCAAGCGTCACACAAATACGAGTGTTGTTAGGAGATTAATTCTGTATTATACATTGTGAATCTAAATTCGCGCATTCGGGCTTCGCAGCGCGATTCCTCACATGCTAGCAATAAAAACATGTCTCTCATAAAATTTCGTCCTGCGCATATTTCCGGCTGTAAATGGTCGTCGAAGATTGAGATGGGTGTGTGTCCCATACGTCAGTGTGTTTCAGAATTACACTACTACACCAACAAACTTCTAGGGGATATGGCAGGGTCTGGTGCCTGTAACTTGGACTCTCCGTAGCGTCGTTGAATAGCGATTTCGGGCATGGGTTTCCAAGCTCATTTTATTCCTCAAGATGTCTAATACATCCCTTACAGATTTGTTGGTGTACTTCTGAAACACACTGACGTATGGAACACACATCCATCGTGTCTTTGTCAATATTTACTCTTAATAGCGAATTTCTTTTAGCGTCTGTATAAGGTACGGATTTTCTACCAAATGGTGACATATGAAAATCTGTGCCGGCCGGGACTCGAACCTGGGTTTCCCGCTTTACGCGATCGGTCGCCTTAACCACTAGGCTACCCGAACACGACACCAGGACCGACCCAGACTTCCATATGCCACACTGACTGCCCATATGAGTCAACTGCATTCATCCTTTAGCTCTCGCAGCTTGATCTGTACTCCCGCACCAGGGAGAATGAAAATAACGAGGCATTAACCTACGCTGTTATCGTCGTTGCCTCGCTTAGGCATCTGTTAGATTACTGTATGCTGTATTCGTCAGCATTTTGTAGTTATATATTTAAATGAGACATAGTTTTCGCGCCTTAACTCGAATGAATACACTCTCTAATCAAAAGTGTTTTACGCACATTTACAGTTCGCGCGGAAGTTCGCCACCATAATGGCCACCAAGGCGCTGTTTGCAGCCGGCCGCTTACGGGATTGTACGGGCTTGGTTCAGACAAGCAACTAACGGCGTGCAATAGCTAGTTGCATAGTGAAGTTGTAGTTCAGTAACAAGTGTGAACTTCCAGTTTTTATAGTGCCACTTAAGAGACGTTACTTTTTCCACGCAACGAGAAGTTCAACTTGGTTGTACTTTCTTTCGTCACTTTCTTCCCCCACCACCAAATATCTACATTCGACCATCAACTCGCGGGGTATTTCGAATCATTTTAACTTCTTACCACTGTGTTTGCGTTCGAAGTTTAAGTTTTGAAGTCTTTGTTTTTCAGCTAAAATGTCGAATAAATTACGAAAACACTTCGCGTGCTTTTGGAACGAAATGGAACGGTCGTTTGGCCGTGAATGAGATGTGCCGTGGAAATCGTGATCAGTTGAGGCTGCAGGCACCATATTGCAAACTGCACAACTAAGTAGCAGTCAGTACACTGCCACTGATTTCTGTTTTATGCCACGATAGCAGCACTCCAAGCGGCTTGCAAGGTACATTTCTGAATACGATATTGGATGACTGTGATTAGTATCGTTTAAATCAATTTTAATATACTTTTTACATCAGGGGACGTATGCAGTGCCATAAAAATCGGTAACAACTACAAAATAACTCCACATTAACTTTATTATGATTCCTAAGAACCAGTGGAAGATGTGTAACGATACAATGCAGGACAGTTTATTTAACGATTCTCTTGAACTCTACGACTTTTTATTGAAAAAATTAATTTTCTATTAAGAACAAAATTGGCTGATAAATAACAAAAGACCCAACCTTCTTCAGAAAGACGTCGGTTTGCCATTCAGGAAAATCAAGGTTTGTTCACTACAATTCCAGTTAAATCAGTGAGTGATGTACGTAAGAAATTTACATGGAGTGCAATACCTACATCATTTAATGTACCATACCAGCCATCACAGCTGGAGCGGAAGGAAAATCCTCACAAACGTGACAATAAAACATCGGAAGCCAAAAACAGTTTCCCGACAAAGCATAAACGCCAAGAATCTTCAAGTTGTTTATTTTACAAGTAATAATATATGTGTTTATAACAAAGAAGAGATATGTGGAGAAATGTTCGAATCCTTAGACTCCATATCGAATTTTTACACGTAAAAAGAAGTGCCTGTTATATAAGAACAGACCATAACAAGAATTAATGTTTATCGTCTGTTTATATTATCTTACTTTCAGAGGAGTAAGCTACAGAATATACATAGATTCGATAATATTTCTTCTTCAATAAGTTGTTTATATCACGGAATCTGAGAAATATAGTTGTGTTTGCCTTGACTTCACGATTATTTGTGTCCCTCGTTACTTTACTGATGCTTGGAACTCAAAAACTACAGAGATATGTGGAGAAATGTTCGAATCCTTAGACTCCATATCGAATTTTTACACGTAAAAAGAAGTGCCTGTTATATAAGAACAGACCATAACAAGAATTAATGTTTATCGTCTGTTTATATTATCTTACTTTCAGAGGAGTAAGCTACAGAATATACATAGATTCGATAATATTTCTTCTTCAATAAGTTGTTGTTTATATCACGGAATCTGAGAAATATAGTTGTGTTTGCCTTGACTTCACGATTATTTGTGTCCCTCGTTACTTTACTGATGCTTGGAACTCAAAAACTACAGAGACTATTCGGTTAATTACATAGAAACGTAATTATAAACAAACATTACTCTTACGGCACTTTGCCCACCAGTAGGAGCGCTAGTGTCGTTGCAACTGTCAATTAGTAATAACTTTCACAGAAGTCAGTGTCGCGACTGTTTATATTAGACTGTGGTAGTATCTGTGAAGTTCTGTGTGAACGATACATCACACTGCTACCTCACAAAGACTACGCGTTGTTGTCTCAATTTAGTTGCTTGTGTAAACTCGGCGCAATACGCACTAGTAAACAGTTCTCTGATTATAACTATACATGGTGTTTATTTATGCTGAAGACATTAAAACTTCACAGAAACTATACGTCAGATTAAAAAAAGGCACGATACGACACTGCTCAAAACAATAAGCGGATTAGGTGAGATATTATACATAATATACACATGGTAAAGAATTTTATTCAGATATTGGTTACTGTTGTAATCTGTGTGTGATACAGTACGATATTTTGCTCTCTCAACTCTGTACTTGAGGTTTATATGGCATTTACTTAGATCGAGGAGCCACGAGGCTACCGTAATAGTGAAACAGTCGTACTCGTTGCATTCTAATATGATGTGTGATCACCTCGGACGGCCAGTACGGTTGCACACCTGCGTGACAAGGATAATATAAGGCTATCAGTCAGCTCTTGCGGTATATTTTGCCTATCTTGAGGGAAATATGCAGCTCTGCAACCGCTGTTGGAGGTGCTGGTCTGGTTGCAATGCGTCTGCCAAGGTCATCCCAGGCATGCTCTATCGGATTTAAGCCCGTTGAACAACCTGGCCATTCCATTCGTTCAGTTCCCTCAGCTTCAAGTATGTTGTCCACCAACGTAGCTCTGTTGAGACGAGCGTTATTGTCCACCAGAAGAACCCAAACGTCGAATGATCTCGTCTCACTCTACCTCTGAGCAATCAAAGCATTTTGAACGACTTGGAGGTCCGTACGTCTGCCAATACTACTCCTGCCCACACCAATCGAGCACTACCAAGACATGATGATGTTTCTTGCACATAAGCAGGATTGTTCCGACTTCCATATTCTCTCGAGATGAGGGAACGACATTTATCCAGCTGAAAACAAAATCCTGACTCATCTGTGAACAGAACTCGGCACCATCCGTTACTACTTGATGTTCCTCCGCCCAGTTTCTGTGGGCTAAACGTTTTCGTGGTTTTAATAGGACACACAACCATTCGCCTTCGACCGTAGTAGCCACATTCCCGAAGGCGATTTCGGGCTGTTTAGAAATTTCGCGTCCTGTTGCTGCCTGGAGGGTGTATTATAGCTGAGCTTCATTTAGCCTCCTGTCTCGACGGGCTGGTAACGGGACATAACGATCATACCTCGCACATGTTACCCGTAGACAACCTTCTTCTTGCCTTCTTTTAACGTTTTCTGTTGTCTGAAATCACATTCAGGTCCGGGTAACTACTCTGTAGGACACTGCAATAGTATCAGCCACCTCCCTATGTGTCTGTCCCGCTTCCACCCTTCCTATGGCTCTCCATGCCATAGCTTGAGGTAAATCACGGTGCTGTTGCATTGTACTACCTACGCACTACACCATCCGAATCCCACTGCTTATGTAATTCTTTTGGTAGAGTAAACACAGGTCAACACCAAACCCACCCTCTGCAGCAACTTTGTGTTAGTACCACTATCTCGGTCGCCGTAAAGTTGTTGTCTCCACTCCGTAGAACCGACAGAGAGACGTCGAACCGTTTTAGTTCATTCTACCGAAGACGATACTTAACATCTCGCATATCTCGATTGATCCCGTAATTCTATTAACAAGTGTAATTTTTTTTTTTTCGTTTATATCGGAGCCACACACCCAGTGATAGTACACTCGGGCCCCCTCCAGCACCCAAACCCGAGCGTGGGTGGCGGGGGAAACTTTAAAATCTTCAAAGGGAACCTCTAGTTTTCATTGCAGATTACGATTCTACGGCAAAAGGTACCTACGTTTCGTCTTAAACATTTTTACGATTTATCACAGATGACGCTGTAACCATCAGAATCGAAACGAGTTCAGAACTGTAATTTACAACATGCAGCACAATGTCTGTTTAATATTCAAAGGTACAGAAGACCCCACATTCAGACTGGCAGAATAGGATATTCCAGTAATTCACATCGTTTCCTTGGAAACCCCTTCCGCAACGTTATATCCCTCTGTCTTATCGAACATGGGAGTATTCGACGCGCCGCGCCGCCAAGTACATTGAGGCGGTATGCTCCGTTGCGTGAGACCGTTCCCCATCGGGTTTCCAATCCCCCCTGGGGCATGAATGTTTGTGTCGTGTTTATTATTAGCTAGTTCATAAGTAGTTTTTAAGTTTAGGAACTGATGATCCCGTAGTTAAGTCCCATAAGCTCTACAAACATTTGAACATTTTTAGGAAATACCAGGAATGCAAGAGGAATAAATAACTAATCACAGTGAATACTTCAAGAAAACAAAGAAGAGAATGTTTATTATGGACATGGACAGCTTTAGTGAGTAAAGGTATGGCAATATTGTTAAAATTTAAAAAAAAAAAACTTTAAATGACATTTCCCGCAAAGTGATTAAAGCTAACCTCCTGAAGTCTGGCACAGTTCTTAAAAATTAATTACTGAACAATCCTGTGCAGTATTTTCTCTTTATCTTGTGCATGAGAATAGTTCTTTCCTGCATGATAAAAGTAGAGCAGCCTAAGTTAACATGATACTGAAAAATTAATTTGAAAGTAACCACGATCTTAAACAAAAATCTGTTGCTCACGTTTTAATAGCCATTAATGTAGAAATATATTGTAAAGTTTCAGCTGTAATGCTTGAATAGTTTATGAGGATAGGTAATTAAAAATTCAAATCCTTTTCAAGTGAAATTCCATGAACATGATCAAACAAAAATTGCACAGAATATTTTGCATTATATACCTCACAATAGTGCCAAGTTTTAAATTTGTAACTATAAAATTGTAGCAGATATCAAATTCAAATGTCAGTATGCATTTTGGCCTACGTCTGCTGCTTGCTGTAAATGACAGTTGCGGACTCAATTCTATTTCGATTATTACAGCCACATCTGTGGCGAAACGGAAAAATGTTTAAGTCGAAACGTATGTAGTTTCTGCCGTACAATCGTAATCAGCAATAAAAACCTAGGGTTCCCATTGAAGATTTCACAGTTGTCCCCCACCACCCACGCACGTGTTTGGGTGAGAGGGAGGGTGAGTGTAGTTCCATTGGCTGTATTGTACATTTTTTAATCGACGTATAATTTCCGTGATATTTGAATGTCTTCAGTTAAAATGAACACGCTGTATAAACACGCGAACACGAAATATGAAGTACCGGTTTTTAATATTAACAAACTGTAAACCCGGCGTTGCTCGGCTATTTATTAATTCATTCTCTCTTCTTTCTGTTCATCACCCCTCCCATCTCTCGACCCATCTCGTCTCCTCTCTCCCTCTATCCGTCTCTTACTTTCTCCATCTTCTACGACCTATGTCTATGAAAAATTACGTATATCAACCAACTGTCGTGGAGAGCTATGAAACGGTAAAACGTACCTAGCAGCGCGGTAATGGACATGCGGTATAGACGCCGCATCGCGAAGTGCGGGGCTCTCTCACCGAAGGTTCGAATCCTCCCTCGGGCATGGGTGTTCGCGTTGTCCTTAATGAAATGTGGTTTACGATAGTTTAAGTGGTTTGTAAGTCTATATTAACACGAAAATTGAGGTACCACTTTTCAATATTAATTATACAACGAGGCTAATGTAACTTATATAAGTCGAGAGAGACTTTGCCGTAGGTGTGCACAAAAGAAAAATCATGTGTGTGCGGAGCCGTTGAGACTGGTTTAAGTGCGTAGAAGTTTTTATATGTAAAGGTGGTATTAGACCACAATTCTCCGCGGGAGGTACATGTGTATGACGACAGCCATCTAGCGGTAGAATGGGTACAACTACGAGGTCGACCATCCTATCACCAGTGCAAATCAGAATTTTGTGGTAAAGGAATTATGTTATTTCTTGGCGTCGTTATTTAGCATATTATCCCGAAAGAATAACTTTGTAGCCATCTGCTCCTGCTACCAGATTATCTATGGATTCCTATTTCCCTTACTATATGAAAACTATATTAATTTTACGCTGTGCCTAGAAGAAGAACACTGACAGATCGGAGTGAAAGAAGCAGAGCTACACACACACAATTTTTGCGTACAGGAAGTAAATGGAATGTGGAAATTCAAAATGATAATCAACAGGTTTGCTAAAGGATACATATAAAAGTGCACTGCAGGTGATTGTTAATAACTTTGCGGAAAACAATTTACACTGCAGGTTTTGTATCGTACAAGGTTTCAGGTTTTAAAATGTTTGAGTTTCGTTAGTCTGTAAACACAGTTGGTCGAATTCTGACCATAGGCAATAGCAATCCTTTCAATTATGTGAGCAGGTTTTAGTTTCTCAGACATTAAGGAATCGTCAATTTGGCATCGGAGGGAAGTATGTGGGGTAAAAAATCGCAGAGGGAGACCGAGAGACGAATACACTAAGCTGATTCTAAAGGTTCTAGGCTGAGGTACTTATTTAGACAGGGAAGAATGGAGAGTTGTATCAAACTAGTCTTTGGACTAAAAAAGGGCGCAACAACAACAATAACTACTTCTACTACGACCAACAACATGAGGTTGACATAAAAAATTAAAAAATCTGAAACAGAAAGAGAATATTGCGTCTACATCTATGATTATATTGCGCCCATCACCTTGCTATATGAGAGAGGATACCGTTTCTTCCTCTTTTAATGTTCCATTAATGAATAACATGTGGGAGAAATGAATGTCGATAAAGCTTCGTTTGACATCTAATTTTCTTTGTGTGATCAGTTCGCGATACGCAGTAGGAGGATAGGAGGAAGTAATGTGTTTCCCGACGCTTCCCAGACCGTAAACTCTCGCTACCTCAGCAGTAAAATTCTCCGCGATGCACGACGCTGGCTGGCCGCGGTGGCCGAGGGAACTGAGGCGCTGCAGTCACGGTCTGCACGGCCACTACGGTCGGAGGTTCGAATCCCCCTCGGGCATGGATATTTGTCCGTCCTTAGTCTTAGCTAGTTCATAAGTAGTTTGTAAGTTTCGGGACTGATGACCCCGTAGTTAAGTCCCATAAGCTATACAAACATTTAAACATTTGCACGACGCTGCCGCGGTGGAGTAGCCGTGTGCAATAAGGCGCCTTGCTAGGGTGCGCGCGGCCGTTCCACGTCGGATGCTTGAGTCCCCCTTCGGTCATGGGTGTGTTTGTGTGTGTTTTGTCATTAGAATAAGTTAAAGTTGTTTGTTAGTTTAGGGACCGATGACCACTGCAGTTAGGTCCCATAAGTTTACAAAAATTTGAACATTTGATTGCACGACACCTCTATTGTGAGTGTGACACTAGCGTATGTAGATAACTTCAGTGTCAATTGCCCGGCGATTAATCGATCTCCTTTCAATACGGCCTGCTCTTTGTTAAAAGTCCTCTATCTCATCTATGGACCCCACTTGGTAAGTTTCAAAGATTCTGAACAGAAAATTATAAATCGAACGAGTGATTTTAAGCCACTTCTTTCGTGAACGAATAACACGTCAATCTGTCATTAGCATCTCCTAACTTTTGTTTCATGTGGCCGTTTCGCTTTAGGTTTTTCGGATGATTGATACTAGTTTTTGCAGTGATTTGTTATTTGTGATACGATCTAATAATAGTGCATGTATTCTATGTACGTTTACGGAAAAATGTCATTCGCTGCACCAATCATCGACTCTCTGCAGGCGTCCCTGCATTTCACAGCAAGTGGAATGGAATCTACTGACCGAGAAAATGATTATTGAGGAGTGTCCATTTCAACACTGAGTGCTCAACAAACTAATTCCATCTATCACTGGCATGTCCTCCTGTGTAAAAAATGATGCAGTACTCGGAAGAAAGAATACTTGGAAAATAGTTGCTTTGAATAGAACAGTGAGACGTGGGCACGTAACTCACCCCGTAGGTACATTGTTCCCAAAAAGGAGAAAGACGTAGTAGGCGGCACATTCCACAATTCAGGGCGAATGTGTCGGCGAGCGTGATATTTTACGCTACTTACAAACAGTCCAGTGCAGCAGCACGCGTGTGCACTCACCGGCCATGTGCAGGAACTCGGGCACGTACTGCTCGCTGTCGTCCGTCTCGCAGCTGCTGCCTGCAACATAACCAACGTCGGAGCGTTCAACAAGCAATGTTAGCAGCCAAGATATCTACTTACACCTACCACATAAAACTATGGCGAGTCTCGCCGCTGTAGAGTCACCGAGCGATCTAAGGCGCCTCGCTGCGGAGCGCGCAGTTGCTCGCCGTCGGAGGTTGGAGTCCTCCCTGGGGCATGGGTGTGTGTTTTGTCCTTAGGTTAGTTTACCTCAGTTTAAGCAGTTTGTAAGCTACGGACTGATGACCACGCAGTTTGGTCCGATAGATTTACAAACATATGAACTTTTTTTATGGCGAGTCTGTCATACATTCTCGCTGTTACTGGGAGTCATTTGAGTGTACATCAGACTTGTCGACGTTCTACGTCATCGCCTCCTCTGTTCCAAACACACACTGTCGCCAAGTTCTCTTTAGGGGGCCAGCAGTGCTAGTTTACGCTAAAGCTGTGAATACAGAAAGTAGCGACAACCTTTTACGTGTGGATTGCCGACAATATCGCCTCACCAATGGTCAGTTGCTCGTCACGAGGTACTCGGCAGCCATTCCTGGGCCCACCTAGCCACTACGTTTATTGTAGAAATGTACTAATTTAGGGTTTATTTTTCTATACGAAGGTTCTGTGTCATAAAAATTCGTTTTATATTACCTAAAGATCTTGATAAACTATTTACGGCGTAGAACTGAAGCCTACACAAAGCAGTTTCGTACTTAAATTACTGTGACGCACTCAGCGAGATCCTTCCCATTTCTGTGTCTGAGGAAAATTCTAGTTAACTCAAGGCTGTCTGATGTTTAATACAATATCTGTAAGCCGTTATTTTTTGCATAATAAACAAATAAGTGTGTAATTCTATATTCTCATTAAATAACACTCTTTCAAAGCCAAGGTTACATTCCGAACTAGTACTATGTATGGACGGCACACCCTCATAGTAATTATAGTGTAATCGGTAATGTTCTCGCTTCTTGAGCACACGGACAGCCAGCGTGGGTTCGTTCCTGCCCAACAGCTACATTTTTCTTTTTCTACTTGTCAGATACGCAACATTGTAAACAAATAATAGATCACGATCAACGGGAATTTTCATTTGATCTGATTTTTTTGTAAGACAACTTGTATTTGTATTTGAGAGACATATTACTCCTACCGGTATGACCTTTTTCTCACTCTTGTTACACTTCCAGCAAAAATGCCTCAGTGTCATGTAGTTAATTGTACCTCAACTCCAGATTGTGTACACAAACAATTCAACATCTTACAAGGAGAAATCAATACGGAAGGCCACAGGATGTGTTTGCATACATTTGTTAAACTGTTGATCTAAGGCACCACACGTCTGTAATACTCGTACTATTACATAAAGGCAGGATTTCACGTTCTGCAATTGAGCTAATGGTTCTTATCAAACAGATGTTCAAAATGTTTGTAGAGTCTATGGGACTTAACTACGGGGTCATCAGTCCCTAAACTTACAAACTACTTATGAACTAGCTAATCCTAAGGACGGCACAAATATCCATGCCCGAGGGGTATTCGAACCCCCGACTGTAGTGCCCGTGCAGACCGTGACTGTAGCGCCTTAGTCCCCTCGGCCACCGCGGCCGGCTCAAACAGATGCTTCCCAAGCAATTCTATGTGGGTGAAGTACAAACTTCCTAAGAAGCATAATCGGCCTGGCCGACATAAAAATTATTGCTATACAGGAGGAAGAGTACGAGCATGAAAAATGCAAAACCAAAATATTTTTTTTCATTTCATTTTTTTTTATTAATTTACTAGTTATATTTAATGTAAACCTTAACATATTCGTAATCTGTACCTTTCATTCCTATCTTTTACTGACGTATTTGCCATAAACCTAGTGTTCTTTAAGGCTTACTGTAACGCACTTTGTTTCAACTTAAGAATAGATTCTTGTTAATAAATGTTTGCCGATATTTAAGGGAGCTGCTGATGATTCATTTAAAATGAAATTATTAAGATTTCATTCCTGCAATAGACACTTCAAAAATGTTTCCTTTTGCGATGCACCCAGTCATCGACTCCAAGGCGCCGGTGGAAGAATATACAATTTCGATACTTCTGAACTGAGTAGTAAACTTACACTTGCTGGCTGCAAGCCAGATCCAAAGGTGTGTAAACGGATGCCTGTCACAACAAGAAATGCTGAAATATTTGTAAATCTATGGGACTTAACTACTGTGGTTATCAGTACTTAGTCTTACAAAGTAATGAAACTAACCTAAGAACAACACACATACACACACCCATGCTCGAGGGAGAAATCGAATCTCCGATGGATAAGAACCACCTGCTCCGCAGCAAGGCACCTTAGGGAGCTCGGCTA
Organism: Locusta migratoria; assembly: GCA_026315105.1. Taxonomy (NCBI): domain Eukaryota; kingdom Metazoa; phylum Arthropoda; class Insecta; order Orthoptera; family Acrididae; genus Locusta; species Locusta migratoria. Next base: position 500,207,309 of record CM048744.1, on the reverse strand, counting down.
TTCCACCGCGGCTGTGACAGCGCCTAAAATTAATGACTGACAGAAAAGGAAAATTTAGAAAGTCCGCAACAGAGATGCACAGGTGGGACAAAGAGTGTGCCATACGGTTAGGTCTCACAAGGAGACCACTTTCGTATCCCGTTCTTGTAATATTTATTTTACATTTATCGTATATGAAGTTTAGAACTAAAATAACAACCAGCCAAAGCCATTCAATGAAACTCTAAAACATTCTCGAAAAACAGACTTTGATTTTTTTAAAGACTTTTACTTACACGTAAAAGAGGCAGTATTTCAGACAGACGCGACTGCTCATCGGTGGAAGAAAAAGGGAAAAAAAGTTAGCGTTGTAGATTCACAAACAACAAAATTTTAGAATCGATGGTTCTAATCATGTTATTCAATGTTTATTCTTTTTGTTGAAATACCTACATACTTTACAATGCATCTAATATCTTGTAATTAACATACATGTAGTTGTAATCATTTATGATAATCACCGTGTTTTCTTTATTTCATTGTTGTTGGTGTGGTCGTCAGTCCGCAGACTGGCTTGATGCCGCTCTCCATGTCCTGAGAAAGTCTCCTCATCTGAGAATACATTCGGCAACCTACATCCTTTTGAATCTGCTTACTGTATTCGTCCCTCGGTCTCCCTCTACGATTTTTACCCCACACACTTCCCTCTAATGCTAAGTTGACAGTTCCTTAATGTCTCAGAATGTCCCACCAATTTATCCCTTCTCTTAGTCAGAGGCTCTTTTCTCCCCAATTCGGTTAAGCACCTCCTCATCAGTTACGTGCTATACCCATCTAATTTTTTTCATTCGTCTGTAACTCTACATTTCAAAAGATCTTATCATATTTTCGTCCGAACTCCTTTTGTCCACGTTTCACTCCCATACAATACTACACTCCAGAAAAATGCTTTCAGATAGGGCTGCCAAACATTTAAATTAATATTGGATGTTAACAAGTTTCGCTTCTTTAGAAGCGCTTTTCTTCCCATAGCCATTGTGCATTTTATAGCCGGCCGCGGTGGCCCAGGGGACTGAGGCGCTTCAGTCACGGTCTGCACGGCCATTACGGTCGGGGGTTCGAATCCCTCCTCGGGCATGGATATTTGTGCCGTCCTTAGTTGTAGGTAGTTCATAAGTAGTTTGTAAGTTTAGGGACTGATGACCCCGTAGTTACGTCCCTTAAGCTTAACAAACATTTGAACATTTTTGTATTTTATATCTTCTTTACTTCGGCCACCAAAAGTTATCTTGCTATCCAAATAACAAAACGCATCTACTACTTTTAATGTCTCATTACCTAATCTAATTCCTTCAGCATCGCCTGATTTTCTTACATTACATTCCATTACCCTCGTTTTACTCTTGTTAATGTTCATCTCATATCTTCCTTTCAAGACACTGTCCATTCCATTCAATTGCTAATCTAATTCCTTCAGCATCGCCTGATTTTCTGACATTACATTCCATTACCCTCGTTTTACTCTTGTTAATGTTCATCTCATATCTTCCTTTCAAGACACTGTCCATTCCATTCAATTGCTTTTCCAGATCCTTTGCAGTCTCTGAGAAAATTAATATGTCATCGGCAAACTGCAAAGTTTTTATTTCTTCTCCCTGGACTTCAATTACCTCTCCATATTTCTCCTTGCATACCTTTACTGCTTGCTCAGTGCACAGATTGAACAACATTTGGGGAAGGCTATAACCCTCTCTTACTCCCTTCCCAACATCTGCGTCCCTTTCAATTCTAATAATTGCTGTACCATTTTTGTATAGGTTGAATATAACTCTTTACTCCCTATATTTTACCACTGCTACCTTCAGAATTTGAAAAACTGTATTCTAGTCGACATTGTCAAAAGATTTCTCCAAATCTACAAATGCTAAAAACGTAAGTTTGCCGTTCCTTAGCCTATCTTCGAAGATACGTCGTAATGTGAGTATTCCCTCCCGTGTTCCTACACTTTTCCTAAATTTAAACTGATCTTCCCCGATCGTTCCCCTAGTTATGTATTCTTCTACGGTTCTGCATTTGTCCTCTAGCCACTCGTGCTTAGCCACTCTGCACTTCCTGTCAATCTCATTTTTCAGACGTTTGTACTCCCTTTTGTCTGCTTCACTTGCTGAATTTTTATATTTTCTTCTCTTATAAATTAAGTTTAGTATATCCTGTGTTATCCAGGGATGTTTATTAGGCCTTGTCCTTCTGCCTATGTGATCCACTGTGACCTTATCTACCCTATCTCTCAGAGCTACCCATTCTTCTTCTACTGCATTACTTTTCCCCGTTTTAGCCACTTCTTGCCTAATGCTCCCTCTGTTCCTTCAATTCGTCCAGGTTCCATCTCCTAACTTTTCCACCTTTCTGCAGTCTCTTCAAGTTTTAATCTGCATTTCATAACCAGTAAGTTATGCCCAGAGACTATATCAGCCCCTGGATATGTCTTACAGTTTAAAACCTGATTGTTGTTAATAATGTTGGTTTCACTTTTTTTAAATCGTCACAAATTGAATTTTATCCAGTTTCCATTTCATTATTAATTGACTCTGGTTGCCTTTTCTTGTTCAATTCATAGAGTTTTTCAGTATTGCCTCAAAAATTTGTGATGTTTATTTTACTGAAATTAACCTTTAAAAAATAAGAATAAAAGGCGACATACGTTTTTGGTAAAAATTACAATTAGATAGGTGTTAATTACCATATACTTGATGGGCGTATTCCAATACAACTAAAAGGAATAAATAGAGTAATAGAATGACAGAACAAAAGTATAAAACCTATGATTTCTTGATTATTAATTTACACCTCTACAGTATTTTCCTCTCTCTCTCTCTCTCTCTCTCTCTCTCTCTCTCTCTCTCTCTCTCTCTCTCTCTCTCTCTCTCTCTCTCTTCCTCGGGTAGATCAGTTCGTTACAGTCGTGGTATCATTATTGCTCCATAGTGTCCGTTGATTTGTTGGCTCAGTTGTTCATTATAGGAGGTATCCAGCCTATCACCGGAAGTGCTGAGCCACCACGCTGGCGAGAAATGAGCCGCGGTGACTGTCAGACGCTTCGCTGATATTATATCTAACTAGCTGAAAACCCAGCGTCGCCCTGGTACTTATTTATTCTAAACTTAATTTTGTACATCGCTCCTTGTTTTTCCTCTCTCTGTCCACCTTAATTTTCCTTCTCTCTCTATCTATCTCTTCCTCTCCCCTTTCTCTGTCCATCTCCTCCTACTCCTCTCTCCGCCCATCTCTACCGTCTCATTTCTCTGCCATTCACCTCCTTCTCCATCGTTGAAAAATTATATAATTCTGTTAACTTTCATGGTCATCAGTGATGTGGTGTTTAAGTTTATTGCAAGGTACCCTCCGCCATGCACCATATGAAATCTTACGTAGGCGGCGAAATTCGTAGGTGAAGTGCCCTCTGCCATGCATCATTCAAAATTTTACGTTGGCAATGACTATCCTCTTGTTTTGAAAATCAAGTGTGCATTGTTTCATCACAATAGGATACACGGCGCAGCAGCACTTTAAATACGAACAACATGATGCGTCTGTTACGCTCACGTCTCATTGTTTGCTCACTCATATTCTCTACACTATTATTAAATAATTTTGTAGGTACATACATTGGCATACTTGTATACTGTTTACAAAATATGTTCAAATGTTCCAACGTTTGTAAAGCTTAAGAGACTTAACTGCGGGGTCATCAGTCCTTAAACTTACAAATTACATATGAACTAACTTATACTAAAGGCGACGTAAACATCCATGCCCGAGGCAGGGGATTCGAACCCCCGACGGGAGCGGCCTCGCGTATCGGAGCATAGCTCCTCAATGCACTTGGCCACTCCGCCGTGGCTTACAAAATATGTTCCGAGGATATTTAGTATTAAAAAAGTAATACCGAGTGATCAAAAAGTCAATATAAATTTCACAACTTAATAAATCACGGAATAATGTAGATACAGACGTAAAAATTGACACACATGCTTTGAATGACATGGGGTTTTATTAGAAAAAAAAATGTTCGAAAAATGTCCGCAGATGGCGCTTCATTTGATCAGAAAAGCAATAATTAGCATAACAAATTAAGGCAATGCAAAGATGATGTTCTTTTTTAGGAAATGCTCAATATATTCACCATCATTCCTCAACAATAGCCGTAGTCGAGGATTAATGTTGCAAACAGCACTGTAAATCATGTCCGGAGTTATGGTGAGGCATTGGCTTCTGATTTTGTCTTTCAGCTTCCCTAGATATATCGGTCGATCACGATACACTTGCGACTTCAGGTAACACCACAGCCAATAACCGCACGGACTGAGGTCTGGGGACCTGGGAGGACAAGCATGACGAAAGTGGCGGCTGAGCACACGATCATCACCAAACGACGTGCGCAAGGGATCTTTCACGCGTCTAGCAATATGGGGTGGAGCGCCAGCCTGCATAAAAATCGTACGTTCCAGCAGGTGTTCATCAGACAGGCTGGAGATGATGCGATTCTGTAACATATGGGCGAACCTCTCACCCGTCAGGGTAGCAGTTACAAAACCAGAATCACGCAGTTCCTCGAAGAAAAAAGGCCCGATAACTGTAGATGTGGTTCTAATAAAGCCCCATGTCATTCCAAGCATGTGTGTCAATTTTTACCTCTCTAACTACATTATTCCGTGATTTATTAAGTTTTCAAATTTATACTGACATTTTGATCACCCGGTAAAATTAATAGTCATTCACAATGCGGATGTCTTCCACGCATCTAAATGTTCATGATGTCAAATCTCCCGAATCATCGCAATCGGATGAACGGTTCAACAGCGCATAAAATATGAGCAAGTGAAAAACCTTAATTTTTATGTAGCCTACCTAAAGATTAAAGCGCCTAAAGAAATTTCAACGTCGGTTTTCTCGAGAAATTTCTTAGAGTAACATCAAACGGTTTTGTCTGATTGATATTTGAGTTCTGATCTTCACGTACGTTAAGTACAATAAACTACACAAAAGCGATATCCATTCCGATTACCCTATTGGTATACACTTTGCCGTTTTAGTCACACATTTGACATCGTTGCACCCCTCTATGATCACGCCAGAGGAGAGCGCAAAACAGAAGTGGTGAGAAGCCACAAGCCTCATTTTCTGCGGTAGTTACGGCAAGTAGCCTATCTAACAACCTACGGAAGCCACCTACCCTTGTTTTCAGTGTTTAGTAAAAATACTCACCGAATTAAAAAAAAATTAAATTGTCTCCAAATCTTCTTATTAAGAGGTATAATTAACCGTCAAAGTTACGAAATATGTATATATCTTGAGATGACGCAACAGACTCAGATTTTTTACTTTACCTTCGATTTCAGCTCTTTACGAACGTTTTTGTCGCTCGTAGCCACAAAAGATAATAAAAGGGAATAAGTTTATGAAGTGTCCGTGTTTGCTGTCGACGCAGAGACAACCGCGCTCTCAGGTGCGGCTCCTCTGCAGAGATGCTTGAGCAACTCACGCGTCCGATCCTTGATTGCCGCGAGAGCATCCGCGCTTCCCCGATAATCCATTTTAGTCTGGGGCAAATAAAGCGAAATGCATCTAGTCTTAATTAGACCATTATTTACAGTTGCAAAAGACGGCTTATTATCCTATTCAAAATGTATTTACTATTCCTGTTCTTTTAACTCACAACACTGCTAATTCCCAATCTTTACTTCGTATGCTTTGCACAACTTTAGACTGTTTCTAAGACTTTCCAACAGTGTTGGGGACTTTTTTCTATTCCATTTATAACTCCCTTATGTGAATTTTGAAATCGACTTTAGCTACAACCACTTGAAAGCTGTAGCAGAACCAAGAACATTATTGCTCGTATTGTGCATTATCCTCGTCTTAGATATTTCATTAATTCCGTCTTCCCTTCTCTTTCTAGCAAAAATATTTAATCATCCGCTTATGCCATATCCCTTCACATATTTCATTATTGTATCAGTCTATACAGTGGTGATAACATTAGTTTTATCTGAATGCCGTGAAATTGGTCACTGTGTTGCTAAAATTAATTTTATCTGATAGCCACCACCTTATTTCTCACGGGGTTATTTTAGAATATTTCATATCTTAAATGTGCAATTTCTATGCTTTTGGTGTGGACGCTCTACTATTCCTCTATGTGTGGTTGTGGGTGTGAAAATGTTCAAATTTCTGTAAACCATAGGGGCTTAACTGCCCCGATTATCATTCTAGGCTTACAAACTGCTTAAGCTAGTTTATGCTTAGGGCAACATATACCTATGCACGCTCCACCCCAAGGCGCCTTACAGCTCTTGGCCATTCCACCACTGCGGTGCGGCTTTGTATGTGCGCGCTTGTGTGTATGTTTTCTGCATTGAAGCAAGCGTTAGATGGGTTACTATTACTAAAACGATAGATTATCACGATTTAAGTGAGATTGACTGTGGTGTTACAGTCGGCGTATGAGGTAGCGATGACCATTTCACGGGTGCACCATGAACATCGGGAATCCGATAAAACAGCAAATCTCCGACTTCGCTGCGGCCGGGAAAAGATCCTGCAAGAAAGGGACCAATGACAACTGAAGACAATCGTCCAACTTCACAGTATTGCAACCCTTTCGCAAATTGCTAAGAATTTCAGTACTGGGCCATCAACAAGTCTCAGTGTGCGAACCATTTAACGAAACATCGTTGATATAGGCTTTCGGAGATGAACGCCCACTCGTGTAATCTTGCTGAATGCACGACACTAAACTTTACGTCTCGACTAAGCCCGTCAACATCACCATTGGACTGCTGATAACTGTAAACCTGTTGCATGGAATGACAAGTCTTGTTTACAGTTGTATCGAGCAGATAGAGTTGTAAGGGGATGGAGACAGCCTTATGAAACAATGGACCCTGCATGTCAGCAGGGCACTGTTGAAGCTAGTGGAGGCTCTGTAATGGTGTGGCTCGTGTGCAACTGGCGTGATATGGGAATCCTGATACGTCTAGATACAACTCTGACAGATGAGACGTACGTACGTATCCTGTCTGATCACCTGTATCCATTCAGGTCCATTGTGCAACCCAACTTACTTGGGCAATTTCAAAAGGACAATGTGACACCCCACACGTCCGGAATGCTACTGAGTGGCCAAGAACACTCTTGTGAGTTTAAACACCTCCGCTGGCCACCAGACTTGAACATTATTGAGCATATCTGGCATGCCTTGCAACGAGCTGTTCAGACGAGATCTCCACCCCCTAGTACTATTAATGATTTATGAACAATTCACCAGGATGCATGATGACAGTTGCCTCCAGCACAACGTCAGACATTATTCGAGTCCATGCCACGTCGTGTTGCGGCATTTCTGCGTGATTACGGGGGCCCTACATGATGTTAGGCAAGCGTACCAGTTTCTTTGGCTTTTCAGTGAACTTTACAATCAGTGTTAGTGTGGCGTGTGTGTGTGTGTGTGTGTGTGTGTGTGTGTGTGTGTGTGTGTGTGTGTGTGTGCGTGTGTGAGTGTGTGTATTTGTAGTGTATTGTTTCTACATACAACTTTTTTTTAATAAGAGTTAGTAGTGCTGTGTTATGTCCTAACTTGGGTGAGCCAATGCGTGTGTGTGTGTGTGTGTGTGTGTGTGAGAGAGAGAGAGGGGGGGGGGGGGGGAGAGAGGGGGGGAAGAGGGGGAAGGAAAGAGAGGGAGAGAGGACAGGGGAGTAGAAGATTGCATGTCGCAACTTTCAGACCCTAACGAAGTACACGAAGTATAAATGAATTCGTATAACATGAAACCAAAATATATCTTCAGTGTCAGTGAAGTGCAGTGTCCTAAAAAGCGAACACTTAAGTCTAGAAGAACATTACGAATGAATAATTGCAGTTTAAACCGTAATAACTGTTATCGCTGTTGGCAAACAAATTAGTAAATAATAATAATAATGTAATACTGATCAACGATGGTGCTTTGGAATAAGGAGAAACTCGTATTGTCTAAATAAGATTTTTTTATTACTTGTACAATCGCGACTGCGGGAAAAGATTCCTGAATGCTAGAAACACAACCTGTACCGTACGGTTAATTATAGCAATGAGTTGTAATATTCGTGAATTTTTAGTGAAATCTCGAATTACAATAGTTTATCTCATTATTAAACTCAATAATTATTTTTTCTGTTCGTGCCCTTGCATGTAATAAAATTAAACGCCCATTACAGCATGTTGCAGTCTCAATCGACACAGAGCGAAAAATAGAAAATGAACTTGCCCTTTAATTACATCTTAGGAAGAGCCTCAGATTGTAATTCATTAAAGGAGGCGGCAGCACCCAGGAGTGGCGACTTCCTCTCAACTTCTGCAATTTCCGACGAATAATCGACGCGAGTTGCTGGAGGATGCAGCCTGTGTTTTCATCAAACACAAAATCTAATTAAACGAAAAAATAACTCCTGCATTAAATGTCGACGTTTAATTCAGCCTAATGAGCAATTATAAAAGGTTATAACATTTACCGACAAGTTGAAGGTTCCGGCAAGCTCATTTATTGATCAAAAGTGTGCGGTACTCGACTCGAAGGATAAAATTTATTTTACATATTTTTTTGAAACCTTCACTGCAGCGTCTCTGTTGCGCGTTGAGTGCGTACGGTTGAGTTGTCATACTCAGTCCTGAACAGTGTATAAATAAGTGAATAAGAAATTCCTTTGAGAGCAAAAGTCTAACCAGCGCATTGTGATCGTTTATGTTGTTACATGTATCCTGAACAAGATAATTAGTACTCAGTCTGCGACGGTTTGAAGATGTCAGGATGACTGGCAGCGAAATTATTTACAACTAGTAGCTAAACCCGGCTTTGCCTGGGAATATACGCATTTTTCCAGTCTTATGTTAAAAAAGAAAATAAAAACTGGAAAAAGATTTTACCCATGAGAGCAGCTTAGAAACTATGAAACAGTAAAACAAAGAAATATGCATAATGTGCAAAATTTTAAGTGCAATATCCAAAGAAAGAAAAATAGTAATAAAATACAAATGTTGTATAACATTAATTTAATTCAAAACTTGACTATAAACAATATTTATTTATACTTGTGATGGGAAAGTTTTTGTGACTCATTGTTTACAAGGTCACATCTTGTGATCTATATGTCGTAGGTATTTTTGACTCTACAGCGATTGTTGTCTGATAGTAAAGACTATGTGTACCACGTTTAGTTGCAATCGGTCGATTATTTTAGAGGGAGATGTGGAAAAATAGTGCATGATATAGCAGTTATTGGGAAATTTCATTGTTTATGACGCTATTTTTCCTGAAATACGTGTCGTACTATGATGTAAATTCGAAGGTACATTCAGTTTCATATTACGTGCCTAATGTATGCAAAATATGTCGTGAATGGTGTTAGCTGTAAAGACGTAATAAAACGAAACCTCATGTGTGATGATGCGGATTTTCATGACCCAAATTATTTATGACTTTATATCGAACTGTGATATGGTATCGAAGGAATATTCAGTGGTATGTATTTGCACTGTTTGTGAATTGTCTCGCTAAAACAATATACAGTGTAGAAGTAATAACTTCTAACATCATGCCAAATGCCGTAAATACACATCATGAACATCTGAAAAGTAGTAAGCGATAAACTTTTTTGCTTTCATAATTTTGTTGTAGCTGTCAGCGAGAAAATATTTCGTAAAGTTCAAAGTTTATTGCAATTTGCTACGTGCTTTCATTGTCAAACAGTAGTCGAATAAAACCACGGTATCACGCGCCGCCATTTATCATTGTTTATGACGTGATATCGTATGAATTATGTATCGTAGGTAGTTTTTGCCACCATAGCAAATGATTTCTGACTTTAAACAAAAATTGTTGTTGGTTGAAATCGATCTATTAGTCATACCTCCTTACGTATGTGTCGTCGGTGATTCTTAGCCCGACAGTGATTGTTGCCTTACAGTAAGGAACGTGTGTACCAAGTTTGGTTGAAATAGGTTCAGTAGTTTAGAAGGGGATGTGAATCATGCATACATACGTACCCACATACAGTCTATTTTATAAGATGTATAGATTACCTATGCTTAATTTTTTATTTTAATCTCTCGCATCATCTTTTACAAGGCAGGCTTACAACAGATCGCTACTGATCAAGCAGGGAAACAATCATTGGTGCCGATGCTAGCTAACCCGTTTCATACTTCGTAATCCTGATTTCTAACGACGGAAATCTCTGCTTCACACACCTGATGACGACAGTTCCGAAACTTGATAAAAGTAATGTAAAACTACAACAGCAACACGACTGAAAACTTGAAAATTTGGAGAATATTGGAGCAAGCGATGCGTCGTTAGGTACTGGCTCTTCTTATATTACGGAATGGATAGGTGTATCAGCAGTATTTTAGTTAAACAACCGTTTTTTCACTATTATTATGCGTTTCAGTGCAGTATTACAGTACGTATCAAGAAAATAAGTTTCACACTTATTTAAAAAATAAAGACAATATAGTTATACCAAAAAACATTAGTGGATTAGTCGTACCAGGTACAGAAAGGTTTGAACTATTCTTCGACATACTCACCAAAATAATAGAGGCACGTGGGATCAACTTTTGAAATGTTTGTAAATTATGGGACTTAACTGGTTATCAGTCCCTAGGCTTACAAACTACTTAAATTAACCTAAGGACAACTCACACACCCATGCCCCAGGGAGGTCTCCAACCTCCGACGACGATCAACTGCGCGTTCCGCAGCAAGGCGCCTTGGAACGCTCGGCTACTCCAGCGCGGCGAACTTTTGAATCCCTGTGTTGTACAAATCTGCCGCCAATGAATGGTACCCACGAGTGACAAGCCGGAAACTGCGATGTGCCATTCACAACAAGAGGTATGGAACACTTACTGCAGGCGTTGTGCTGCTCCATGTTTGTATCCATACGGCTTGACACACAGCAACTGTTTTGCAGAAGTTCGGCTGGGAGCTGTCTGATCATCAAGCACACAGTCCTTATTTTGCCCCCAGCAATGGCGCACCTCAATAAACTCATGTCCTACGTTTAAACGATGATGAAGAGCTGTCACATGCTGATTCCATACATAGGTGGCAGACTTGTACGACAGAGAAATTCAAAATTTGATCTCACAGTTTTACAATCTAAACATGGCTCAAACACTGCTGTATCTGTCGCCAATAACGATTTTCATGTAACTATGTTGCCTTTGTTTAAAAAAAAAATGGGGAACCTTCCTTTCGTGATGCGCCTCGAAATGTTGTTGTTGCAACGGCACCCGCCGAACACCGCCGCTGTGTTATGGTAGTAACGACTTTCTCGAAAATTCTAGAAAAGGTAGGGTACAAGCAGCTTCTCAACCATCTGATCACAAATAACATAGTGCCCAAAACAAAATTCGGATTTCTGAAAGGTTCCGATATCGAGACGGCTACCTATACCTCCAGTAATAATGTACTTAATTCATTAGATAAAAAATTACAAGCAGCAGGTATTTTCTGTGATTTTTCATGGTCATTTGATTGTGTGAACTACAAAAAACTTTTATGTAAATTAGAATTCTATAGTGCCACGTGCAATGCTGGAAAATATTTCAAGTCATACATCGCTAACAGGAAACAAAGGGTATCAGTGCAAGGCACTTGTGAATTAAGCCATCAGTCATCATGGGATTGGGAAGAAATTACATGTGGTGCCCCACAAGGATCCATCTTAGGCTGGAATAACTTGTGAGCATTCAAACAGTGTACGAAATCTGAACGTGATCAGTTGAAACTTAGGGAGCATATGCTTTTTCAGCTGTTCTGTCCCTCACATAGGAGTACGACATGAACGTATGCGTTTTAACCCATCCTTCACCTCTCAACTATGTGAGGAGTCGCCAGAAACGAGACGTGGTTCGGATTTCACATTAAGCTGTAGGACCCCTTTCCGCGGTTGGATAACTAGGGTAGGCTTAGGGACACGCGAGTCGCCGAACTAGCGACCAATTGAAAGACTTGCAGCAGGCCAATGAGCCACACGAAAATTATAATATTCCCGCAGGGGACTCCCAGTCCATTTATGCATATGCTGGATGGGAACCTCTTACATGTTCTGAACTGCATATAGTGAGTCTTTTCAAAGTTTAATGTTAATGAGTCAACTTTAAACCATTTATTGATGTTCATGAAAATATCATTAGCAGACTTTTCTATATGAACGACATGCTATTTATTGCAAAACTTGTATCATCTGCAAACAGAACAAACTCTGCTTCTGGCAGTGTAATTGATGAGTGGTCATTAATGTACACAAGACAAACAGTGGCCCTGGGATTACAAATTGATAATAAATTCAGTTGGGAGGAGGACACCGCAGAACTGCAGAAGCGCCTTAACAAATTTGTATTTTCAATTCGAGTGTTATCAGACATAGGCGATATAAAAATAAAAAAAAGCTTGTATACTACACTCACTTTCACTCTATAATGTCATACGGTACAATATTTTGGGGTAACTCTTCAAATCAAGCAAAAGTTTTCAGAGACCAAAAGTGTGTAACACGTATTATTTGTGGAGTAAATTTTTAAGGCCATTCTGTAGAATTCATTGTCGGCTTTGCTTGCTGTGTATGCCACAATAAATACGTTTGAATATACGTTTTTTCTCGAGTAAGTTTTCGAAATGTAAAATGAATATTTCAGCATGTAGATCCTAAACATTATATTATTCAACGCGCTTACTAAAATTTCATCACGTAACAGCGCCACACATGAATTGAGACTAGAGCATCAGGGCCACTTGTGTTGCTCTCCACTCTCCGGCTGCTTTGGTTTTTGAGAGGCCGCGCGCGGTGCCTGTGCGCACCCCGACAGTTGGCGCATGCGTAATGCAGGAGTGGCTCAAGGTATCCGCTGCCACTAGCCGCTAGTGTTCCTTCTCGCCTGACCGCACACTCGCCCCATCACGCCGCTAGACGGCAGAACCGCTGTGCACCGAAAACAGGACTGGCATGCATGCAGCTATGTTTCATACAATTCCGCATTCAGAAATACGAATAACTATAGATCGTAAAGAGCGGTATTATACACTTCTTGACTGTTGGCACAATAGAATTAAATAGAATTAAGTGTGTTTTGCAACAGCATTGCACTAGTAATACTGTGCGAGGTACGTTGTACCATGCAAAATTCTTACTTTTTAACTAGGATATAGAAACAGACGCAAACAATATATATGGGATGACGTTAGGGATGGAATAAATTATTATAACTACTTCAAAAAAATTTAAAAAAACGAATACTTAATTATTTTTGACTCACTGAATACATATTACAGTTTTTACATGGTACAAACTGTCGGCATACTGCCAGGCGAAAATCATTCATACACAATCATTCATTATGAAGAAGAGGGGATGCCTCTGAAGGAAATCCTTTGTAGAACTGAACAGTTTTAAGGAAAGAGACTATGTCTTTGAATTGGAAATTACACTGAAAATCTATCTCTTCCATCTGCAAATGAACAACTGATACAGCAAATGATATTGAATACGTCTCCAAAAGAGATTCGAATTGGCAGTACGTAAAATCCAATTGAAACCTATTCGTATATCTCTTTGACAACTGAAAAGTAGTTTTCAACATTTGCATTTCCTTTAACACCACGAGCTTAGATAAATGGGTCTGGCAGAACAGGAAAAAAGTCGCACCATTGATCACAAGAAAGGGCAACAGGAAATGTGGCGCCGTGGCGAGTACTCCCGAGAAGTGCCGAGCAGAGGCGAGGCAGTCGGAGCGTCATGTAGCCAGCACGTGGTCCACCCAGTTGGCCCGCAGGCCAAATGGCCCTCTGAGGCCGGCCTTAGCGTTGCATAAACCGAGAGGTGATCAGGATAGCCGGCCGCGGTGACCGAGCGTTCTGCGGCGCGTCAGTCACGGTCTGCACGGCCACTACGGTCGGGGAACCGATTCCCCCCTCGGGTATGGATATTAGTACTCGCTAGTTGATAAGTAGTTTGTAAGTTTAGGGACTGATGACCCCGTAGTTAAATCCCATAAGCTCTTACAAACATTTGAACATTTGTGATCGGGATACTGTACTAGAGGGTCGGACACCTCCAGCGTTGTATGCTCCAACGTTCATGAGAGTAATCGAATAGAGTTGCACGCAACGTGCGAAAGGGCCGCACAACATCTACATAAATACTGTGCAAGTCAAACTGAAGTGCAAGGCAGAGGATTCATACAACCGCTTTTATTCTACTTCTCTATAGTTACATTCTCTAACAGCGTGCGGGAAAAAGGAACACCTAAAACTTCCCGTTTTCTTTCTGACTTCTCTTATTTTATTTTGATGATCATGTCTTCCTATGTAGCTGGATGCTTACAAGATAAGTTCGCATTCGAAAGTGAAAGTTGGTTACAGAAACTTCGCATATAGATCTTGCCACAACGAATAACGCTTTTCTTTCAATGATTTCTACCCCAACTCGTGCATCATTCCCGCGACACTCTCTCCCCTGTATCGCGATAATACTAATCGAGCTGTCCTTCTGTTAACTTCCTCTAAATCGTCTGTCAGTCCCACTTGGTGGCGATCCCACAATGCGCAGCAATACTCCAAAATAGGACGCACAAGTGAGGTGTAGGAAGTTTTTCCATTATAAGAGTGAACATCGATAAAAATTTGTCTTTTATCTTAGTACCTAGCCGCCGACTGACAAGGTTGTATGGTAGATTTACCTAACATTAAACTTCAGTTTTAAATTTTTCCTGTTTCATTCCATTAAAGTAGTAGTTGTTGTTGTTGTTGTCCGGAGACTGGTTTGATGCAGCTCTCCTCCCTACTCTATCCTGATCAAGTCTTTTCATCTCCTCATAGTAAAGTAGTGCCTAATATCCTTTCAGAATTTCATTAATTATTTTAAAATAATTTTTGTAGTTGTACAATTGGTGTGTCAGATACTTGTGTTCAAGCGGCCACCATTAGCGTCCGACCGAAGATTACATTCAGCTTCAAACAGCATACTCTTTATATAAAACTAGCAAACCCGGCAAAGATTCGCAACAGCTGATATGTATGTAACATATATCCTAATCTCTCTCTTCTTCTCCCTTGTCTATCCCTTCCTCCCTCCTCTATTTCCTCCTTACTTCATCCATCTCCTCCTCCCCCTATCTTCACACCACACCCTCTTATCCCACATCATATCCATCTCCTCCACTCTCCTTTCTCCGTCTATATCAACCCCCCCCCCTTTTGTATCCATTTCATTTCCCCATTCTCTATCTCCTCCTCCCCCTCTCTCTGATCTTATTTATTGTTATTGCAATAGGGACCTTGATTGGGAATAGAAATGAAAATGGATGGGTAAATCAATTGGGAACGGGTTACTACAGAAAACTTTCGAGCTGCTCTATCTGTGTTAATGGCCGCACTTTTAATGGAAGTTTTTTACGAACAAGTATGATTATAAATTTAGGCATGAAAACATATTTAATCATTTTAATGTTAAAAATGAAGGGAAAGGAAAACAAAAGAGCACATTTTTACAGCACAGCTTAGCACGTTTTACTCGCAGCGAGCAGAATAGAAATGGTTTTCATAACATGTTTATATCTTCTTGGGAGCTTTTGAATAGTAAACAAAATAACTGTAGAATGATCATACTTTAATAATAGAAATTCCATATGAAACAAAATCATTAATTGAAATACAATAAATGGAATGGATGTACAACGTTTCGAAAGTATTTGTGTTGCGTTCATTGTAACGCTTGTTGATGAACGATATTTATGTATTTCCGACCGGAGAGAAAACTGACAGTGCAGATGGTTTACCAACTCTCGAACACGCCACGTACAACTGCCCATGGTAAAAACACAGCGATTCCCGATTTATTCCACAAACATCGAACGTCTGGTCTTGCCCTTCATTAATCGTCATTGCGAATGCAAGGCGAATGGGATCACGTAGTAGGATTACGTTGTGCATACGCCGACCGATATTATAACGCCGCAATGGAGGCATTGTTCCTGAAACCTAAACCCGATCTGTTCTCTTGTTAATAACACTTAAAAATACCACGAACTAACATCAGTTCTATCTTTGCAACTCTCCAAAGATATGATCACCACCGATAACACAATGGCGCTAAGAATAATACGGAGGGGCTTATAAAGAAACAAAGTTTCGTGTTAAATCTGCCTGGCTATTTAAATCTTGTGTGCATAACGCCATCTCCCTTTATTCTATCCTCCTTAGCGTATTTGTTTGCGGCACTTGGCTTGATCGCTCCGCGCTTTTAGAGTATATCTGCGTTATGTGAGATCGTTATCAGGTGGGACTGACAGAGGACTTAGAAAAAGTTTAGAGAAGGGCAAAACGTTTTGTCTTATCGAAATACAGGGAAGAAAGCATCACGGAAATGATGCACGAGTTGGGGTGGAAATAGAAAGGCGTTATTCGTTTCGGCGAGATCTATTTGCGAAATTTCTTTCACTAACATTCTCCTCTGCATGCTAAAATATTTTACTAGCAATCACCTACATAGGGAGGCATATCATCGTAATAAAGTAAGATAAATCACACCGAAAACGTAAATATTTAGGTGTTCCTTTTTCCCGCGCGCTATTCGAGAATGGAATGGTAGAGAACTATTATGAAAGTGGTTTAATGAACTCTCTGCCATGCACTTAAATGTGAAATACAGAGTAGCTGTGTAGATGTGGATGTATATTTAAATGAAGCCGTTACAGTGTGTCGTGAATCGTGCTTCAATAGCTTCGTTTGTGGAGCACTTACCAGTGAAAGGTACATGCTACATTTTCGATTTCCGGGACAGCACAGAGTTTTAATCTGCCAGGATGTTTAGATGTTAGTGAGTGCACGTTAATGACCATGACTGTAGGTTCCTGACAAGGGAAACTCCCCATTGCACTCCCCTCTGATTGAGTGATAAGATGACGCAGCGGATATCCCGTGAAAACCGATCAAGCAGAAGACAGGAAGACGTTGTGTGCAACCGTGAAAAAAAAAGTAAAATGGAAAGAGTTAACGGTCCAAGTGCCAGATATGCCAAATGGAGTGGATTACAGGAGCCCTGCTGTCGTGGTTATGTGGTGATGGTATTCGATTGCGATACTGGAGGTTTGCGTTCTAATATACTTCTTCGGTCAATGTATTTTTACTTGTTGTTTGTCAGAAAATTATGACCTCCCCATGCGGTCATCGACATGTGTGTTCCCTTTTGTACCTTGGAAGATGTCATGGTGCACATTAGTTATCGCATATGATTGATAAGGTAAGAATATATCAACGTCGCAACTAAATTCGGTGAATAGTGAATGCAGGCAGGATGCCTCATAGACCACTCACGTAATTAAGAACAACAAATAAACGGATGTGATCTAGGTCAGTCCAAATTCTCTAAATGTTCAAATGTTTGTAATCGTATGGGACTCAACGACTTAGGTAATCAGTCCCTAGACTTACAAACTACTTAAACTAAGGACGACAAATACACCCAAGCACGAGGGAGGACTTGAACCTCCAACGAGAAAAGGCCGCGCGCGCCGCAGTAAGGCGTCTTGTGTGACGTCCCCTGGGGTGGTCCCAAAGAAAAACTTTAATATGAATCACAGAAATTAACATAACTATATATCTGTCTTAGATGAAAATATTCCCGTGTAACTCTGTGTCTAAGTGTACATATACTCTGGTGCATTAATAATTATCAATGAATGTATTGTTCATAAAGAAATACTCTGATCAGTTATAAAAGAGCACGCCTCTTGTTACGATTGTCTTTTTACTGTTTTGGTTCTCGGCATATATATATATATATATATATATATATATATATATATATATATATATATATATATATATATATATATATTTTTATTTATTTATTTATTTATTTTTTTTTTTTTTTTTTTTTTTTTTTTTTTTTTTACAGACTGCATTTTCTCTTGTCCTGTGGCCGTAATTACTGATGTGTGGTGCGTAATGTGTATGTTGCTAAATTTAAAAATAAATGATCTAACAGCATAAAAGTAAATGTTTTGTTTTAATATGTAATATTTGGTGTAATATTTGATCCGCAGTTGCCCTAGAATGATCAGTTTTTAATGAACGTAGTATGTCAATTGTTCGCAGCCATCTTGCCGCCAAAAATTATTTTCATAAATTATTGTGACAATTTTACCTTCTACACTTACTGGTGGCTTTCATTTATTCTGCACAAAACTTTCTGTGCGATTGACGAAATATTTTCAGCATTATTTAGCCGGAATAATATTTTTTTGCACACACCATATTTGTGTGGGCTATGACGCCATAACATACAGATGTATTTTTTTCTCTCAATATTAATTACGATTACCAGCCTATTGTAGTAACAACTATAAAGAAACAGCCCGAGATTTCCGTGCTCTATAAAAATATATTTGTGGTATTTTAAATTTTTAGCTTTGTGACGTTAAAATAACTTACGCAAATCAAAGAAGCCACCTATCATTATTTCAGACGATAGCCCCAAACCGTATTTATAGAAGTACTACACACATTAATTATATGTACAAAGAAAGAAAAGAAACATTTAAAAAAAATTTTAAGTCGTACTTGGTGTGCTCGGCTATTTCACCGCGAAGCAAATTCTCTCGCATAATGAACTTCGCTCCCCGAAATTTCAGTACATATTCAGATTTTCATAAACATATGCGGACTTTTTATAGTGTACATGTGGGAAACTTCAAAAACGTTAAAAAATGTTTTGATAGAGGTCAGGGAAGAGTTTGTTATTCTGAGTCAGTTGCGTTCATCTTTTGCACTCACGTGACAAACTGTTATGGTTCCATTATTTCTTTAGGAGCGTACACATTCACATTCAAAGGAACACTTACAAGGTTTGGAACTTAAATAGTGGCAACTATTTATTCACAACCGATAGAAAAACGTTACATGTTTGCACTGTTACTGTCCTTCAACGTAGTCACTAGCGTCACTAGCGTTGTGTATAATCCGTTGTCAGCGACGTGGAAGGCGAAGTATACCGTTAGCAGAGCCTGTTCTGTTGATGGTGCGGATGGAGCGGTCTACTACCCGTCGAATCTCTGAAGTGTTCTGAAGCGAATGCCAGGAAGTGGTTCCTTCATCTTCGGAATCAAATCAAAGTCACAAGGACTTAATTCCGGGAAACAGGGTGGATGGTACAGTACTTCCCAGTCCCATCGACCGAACAGAGCAGCCACAGCTTGCGCTGTATCACCACCACCTAGAGAGAAGGCCGCGGCGCTCTCGTGTGACGTCAGGCAGAGTAGTTTGCGCGCGCATTGATGACTGGGTAGCCGCTGGGGCACGGCCCACTAGGCCGAAGCAGTGAGCCAGTCAGCTATGCACGCGCAACCTACTCTGCCTGACGTCACACAAGAGCGCCGCGGCCTTCTCTCTAGGTTGTGTTGGTTGTATGCGCCCGCGCATTGTCGTGCAAAATGACGGGTGAGTTGCGCAGAAAGTATTGCCACTTCTTTCGCAAAGCTGGCAGCAGGCGATGCTCCAAAAACAAGCAGTGATACTGTGCATTGACGGTCGGACGTGGAGGAACGTAATGCGTTACCTTAGCACGCTCGCTCACAAGTGACTGTGTTTCCTTCGATTGTGCGCACGCCGGTGACGTGGGACGGGCGAGTCCATTTGCTCGGAGGTGAGGTAGGTACGTCAATAACGCGTGCTATCCGCGACATTAGTAGATTCCATTGCACAGTGTCTCCACAGCAGGTTGCTACTAATAAATTTTCAACCTTCGTAATTCGGGCAAGGAGGCATATCACATTCACTCACCAGGAGTTATAGTTAGGCGGGCCGATAAGGGATTACTGTCATATGAGACACACACGGTCGCTTAATGTTGCAGATATTGCACTTAGAAAGTTCAATGTTGCTATTTTGCTTCTTTTTCACAGTTCTGCACACCTTGCTTTTTTCACTCTCGGTCTACCGACTACCCACTGTGGCAACGTACCACTGAACCTGAGGAGTGTTTGATGGCTCGTTTCCCTAGTGAGTGCCAGTTATCGTGAACATTAATATTATGTAGAATTCAGCCTAGTGGTAGGCGCATGTCTTCGTACGGAGAATGTATGATGCCATTTTCCCCTGTCTCCGCCTTCCTTTATTCTATTATATCTCCTTCCATCTTACAGGTCATCCAGATGTTGAAATCTTTTTCTTCCTCGACCTACATTTTCTTTGATCTTACCTTCCATCACGTCGTGTATGAACCCCTCATGCCTTTGTCCGATCCAGTTGACCTGTCTGTGAAGAACTGTACTCAGAATACTTTTCTCCCATTCCTCTCAGTGCATAGTCATTAGATTATATTAGATTCATACTTATTCCACAGATAATTAATACGAGATTACGTAATGATGTGGACTGTGTCAGTTTAGTAAAAGATTACATTACATGACATACAATTTAATTATGTATTTTTGTAAAATTACTTATTTCTAGTTAAAAAGCTGTGTTAAATGCTGGTTGGTTATCTGCCAGATATTTGATTTTATTTGATGAGGTACCAAAGACTTCTGTGGCTGCAAAATTCAGCTCCTTCTATTACAAAGTCTGATTTAATCTTAAATACCATAGAGCATCCTTTCTCCTAGGGTTGTAGCTATGCACACTGCTATTACTTGGGTTGGGTTATTAATAACAAATATCATAAGTGAATACATATATTGTGACGTTATCGTGAAGATCCCTAGTTCCAAAAATCAATGTCTGCAAGATGATCTTGAGGGGGTTCTAGAAATTATTCTACTTACACAGTTTTGTCCAATGAATACTTTTTCCTTAATGATCATTTAAAGTAAAATATGTCGTCATATGAAAACAGTGAATGAAAATAGTCCTAGTAAGTTACTTTACTGAGTTTGAGTACTGTGGGCAGAGCGAAGCTGGGAATTTGTATCTGATGGGAGGCGTGCATGGGTAGTCCTTGCAGGTGCGGTGATCACTGTGTCCCCAGTGGTGTGGGGGTCAGCGCAACTGCCGAGAAAGCAGGAGACCCGGGTTCGAATCCCGGCTGGGTACACATTTTCAGCTTTGCCCAATCGCAGTTGATGTCATATATTCTGTGAATATTAAATAATAACAACTGCAGGATCAGAGTGACGTCTGTTCTTTCGGAACAGACGCCACATGTATTTACTGACATTTTTGTCACCAAAATTTGCAATAGCCCCAATAGCATAAGTTACCGAACTCAAACGTTTCAGTATATTTTTTCCATTTCAATTTTTCGTCAGTGCACCTAGGTAAAAACTTTGAATGTTTTACCTTCTGTTCCCTATATTTATTAATAGTATCATTCCATTTAGAATATGGAAGTGTATATACTATGTTTTATTAAAAAATTTTAGTTATCCATTTGAGAAAACCACTTAATTTTTTGAAAGAAATTATTTACATTTCATCAGTAAACTCTTGTTTGTCAGGAGTGATTGCTAAACTTGTGTCACCAACAAAAAGAAATAGTTTTGCATCGTGAATATAGAATGGCCAGTCATTAATATATCTCAAGAAAAGCGACGGACTCAAAACCGAACTTTGTGGGACCCCATTGTTGACAGCTTCGAGTTTTAAGAAATCATTTGATATGTGCAGTTTACCAGAACCACTTGTTTCAACTTTTTGAACTCTTCCAGTTAAGTATCAATTAAACTCTTTATGCACTGTCTCACTAACACCACAATGTTTAAGCTTATCTAGAAGAATTGATTTACACAATCAAAGGCCTTTGAGAGATCACAAAAAATGCCAACAGGTGATGTCCTGTTATTGAGAGCATTTAATATTTTTATCAGTGAAATATATATAGCATATAAAGCACACATACTATTTGTGATCCGATCTGTCCACTTGATCTTGTATTTCCTCCTCCAGCACCACACTCCCAAACTTTTCAAGTATTTTTCCTTCTTTTCATGCTCCATATCTCTGCTCCATACAGTGCAACTTCTTCCTCAATACCAAGCTTATCTTACAGGACAGCAGAGTCCTGTTCTTGTTGAAAGCGGCCTTGACCATAGCAAAACTTGCTCGAATTCCTTTCATTGTATGCTGATGCAACAGCTCCATACCTATCATTTAAAACCACTCCGTCAGCGAAAGTTCCGTGCCCAAATACTGGGTAGTTGTACTGGTCACCCCAATATTCAGTAGGCAGTAGGGGCGATCCGAAAAATTACAGGCCTATATCATTGACGTCGATTTTCAGCATAGTTTTAAACATACACTTTCCTCAGACATTATGAACTACTTCTAAAGAACGACCTATTGATCCATAGTCAACACGCATTCAGAAAGTATCCTCTTATGAAACACAGTAAGCTGTTTACTTGCATGAAGTGATTAGTGCTATCTACAAGGAATCTCAAATCGATTCCATCTTTATCGATTTTCGGATGGCTTTTGACACTGTACCTCGCAAGTGTCTTCTAATCAAATTGCGTGCTTATTGAATATCGCCACAGTTGTTCGTTTGGATTCTTGATTTCCTTTCAGAAAGGACACAGTACACAGTAACTGAAGGAGAGTCCAAGAGTAAAACAGGAGTGCTATCTGACGTTGTCCAAGGAAGTGTTATAGGACCCCTGCTGTTTCTTATTTTTATAAACGATTTAGGAGATAATCCGACTAGTACTCTTAGACTGTTCGCGGATGATGCTGTCATTTATCGATTAGTAAAGTCACCAAAAGATCAAAAGCATTTGCAAAATTATAAGATATCTGCATGGTAAAAAAAATTGACAACTGACCCTTAATAATGATAAGTGTGAAGTCATGCATATGAACACTAAAAGAAATCCGTTAAACTTCTGTTACGCGAACCAAAGGCTACGTTTCATTGCAGAACACTTAGAAGATGCATCAGTTCTATTACAGAAACTGCTTACACTACACTTAAGTGTCCTATTCTGGAGTACTGCTGCCGATTGTGGTATCCACACCAAGTGGGGCTGATGGATGATATAGAGAAAGTTCAGAGAAGGGCAGCTCGTTTTGTATTATAGCGATATAGAGCAGAGAGTATCACAGAAATGATGGACGAGTTCGGGTGGAAATCATTAAAAGAAAGGCGTTATTCGTTGCGGCGAGATTTATATGTGAAATTTGTCACCAACTTTCTCTTCCGAATGCTAACATATTTTGTTAACACCAACCTATATAGGGAGACATGATCATCTTAATAAAATAAGATAAATGAGATCGAAAACGGAAAGATTTAGGAGTTCCTTTTTCCCCGCGGTATTAGAGAATGCAACGGCAGAGATATATCATAAAAGCGGTACAATGAACGTTCCGCCATGCACTTGAATGTGATTAACGGACTATATTAGGACCGTACACTTCAATAATCTGCCGATGGATTTCTGCCACTGAAATGTTTCTTGTCCAGAAAAACCGCAACACTGCCCTTACTTCACAGTCGGCGGGATGATTGATTGTCTTAAACATTGTGAACTGACACTATCAACAGCACACAGCAACAGTGACAACGATACCGGCGGCGTTTAACGCGCAAGGTATGCCAGAAGTCGGCGGGCATGCGTGTTTTGTCCTTGGCAACACTTTCAAATATTTACGGCGAATCGGACCTTACATTCGGAATAACCCTCGTTTTTTTTTCCTTTCATACACAACTCTGCCAACTGTCGACAGGCGAAATTTAATTTCCAACTCCCTCTCGTAGTATTACAAAAAGTGGGCCAAAATTATTTGTGGTGATGATGTCGAAGTTCTACCGCCTTCGGTGATTGGACTTCCTGTATAGTGGAAAAGAGTTATTTATTTATTTCTTTATTGTCAACTTTAGTAGGGCTTTGGGCTCACTGGGGCCCTATCGACCTACTATCCTTATATATATTGTATTATGCTATTATGACTCTAGGAACTTTGATTTTATGCCACGGTCTTGGATCTACTAGTCCGATGTGTGTCTGAGAGTGTCGATCTTGTTCAGTAGGTTCTCCGTCCTAGCTTGGATCTGTTGCTCAATGGTCTTCTTGTCGAGCTCTACATGTAGCAAACGCGTCAGGGACCACCTGGGCGCTCTGAGAATTATCCTTAGACGCCTGTTTTGGAGGACCTGTAGTTGCTGGATGGTGGTCTTGCAAGCAGTACCCCAAGAAGGGCATCCGTAGAGCATCATGGAAGCGATTGTAGCATTGTACAGTCGTAATTTCGTCGAAGATTCATCTATTTGCTGCTAAGTATTGGATAGAGTCCACGAATGGTTTTGAAAGATATCAACAAGCACTGTGGTATCTCGCGTTAGGCTGACGCCGGGCACCGTGACAAGCGAGAAGGCAGAGTCAGTACAGGCTGCCGGCTCAATCCGCCCGGCCGCCCCTCGGCGACTAGGGCGAGCACCGCGCTGTGTCAGCGCGCCACGGCCCATTGATCGATTGTATCTGCTACATTGTTTGCTCATCATTACCCGGGGGACGCGACCCCAGCGCCTCTTTGTGCTGCGGCTAATCACTGTAATGCAGCGGCGGCGGCGGCGGCGCCCCCCGACGCTAAAGCAGATTAGCTGGCTGCACTCAGCAACAAGTTGCGCGCCGACGACTCAGGAACACCCCCCCCCCCCCCTCTCCCCTCTCTCTCGCTCGCACGCACAGTTGCTGAATCGGTGCCACGCAGCGGTTTATTCCAGCGCCATTCAGATATTCGTAGGGTGCGGACAAACATTTAATGGCACACGCGACTTAACGATGACGGATCGCCTGAGGAAAAACAACAGTAGTGTGGGACTACAGCAAGGCCCGGCGGTTCATATTTTTTTTAAGAGTGGGCAGTTATCTAAAAGTTGAAAGTTGCCCCCCATTCCCTAATCCCTCCCTCCCCACGCTCTCAGTAATCTGTATACATAAAATGTTCTGTTGGTTTGTGTACAGTCTTTAATCTCGGAAAGTTCTTGGAAGGAACGACGCAAGCTTAGGGTTTAACGTCCCATTGACAGCATGGTCATTAGAGACGGAGCTTACGCTGGGAGTTTTGGGTAAGGATGGGGAAGGAACTCGGCTGTGCCCTTTGAAAGGAATCATCCTGGCATTTGCCTCGAGTGATTTAGGGAAATCACGGAAAAACTAAATCTGGATGATCGGAGGTGGATTTGAACCTCCGTCCTCCCGAAAGCGAGTCCAGTGTCTTACCACTGCGCCACCTCACTCGGTCGAGAGTTCTTGGCCGATTGCTTTGAAATTTTGACGCAACGTTGCATTCCAATATAGCAATATATTGTATAATTTATTCCTTTTGCTATTTTCGTATCAGCGTTTCACCATTATGAAATTTATATAAATTCATATGTGACACATGCTGAAAATATGTTTATAAAACATGCCAATATTCCAGTAGAACGTAGTGTTAAATTTTCAAAACATTCGGTCAAGAAATTTCGGAGATATAAGATTTTGAACAAAACACTAAACATGGCTCTAGGCTAGATATAAAAGCAGACAGAGGAGATGGAGCAAACTGGTAGAGAGGGCAGAAGGGGACGAAAAGATATAGAGTGATAAGATTGATATTAACACGCAGTTACTCGATCTACAGCTACATCTACATGGATATTCTGCAAATCACATAGAAGTGCATGACAGAGGATTCATCGAATGACTTTTATGTTATTTCTCTATAGTTCCATTCTCTAATAACTCGCGGGAAAAAGGAATACCTAACTCTTTCCGTTTTCCATCTGATTTCTCTTATTTAATTTTGATGACTATGTCTCCCTATGTAGGTGGGTGCTAACAATATATGTTCGCATTCGGAAGAGAAAGTTGGTGAAAGAAATATCCCAAACAGTTCTCGCCGCAAAAAATTACGCCTTTCTTTTAATAATTTCCACCACATCTAGTGCATCATTTGCGTGACACTCTCCCCCCTATATCGCAATAATTCCCTCGCTGCGGAGCGCGCGGTTGCTTGCCGTCGGAGGTTCGAGTCCTCCCTGGGGCATGGGTATGTGTGTGTGTGTGTGTGTGTGTGTGTGTGTTGTCCTTAGGTTAGTTTACCTTAGTTTAAGTAGTTTGTAAGCTACGGACTGATGACCACGAAGTTTGGTCCGATAGATTTACAAATATTTGAAGATTTCGCGATAATTCAAAACGAGCTGCCCTTCTCTGAATTTTCAAAGTTCAAACGTTTGTATAGCTTATGGGACTTAACTACGGGGTCATCAGTCCCTAAACTTACAAACTACTTATAAACTAGCTAATACTAAGGACGGCACAAATGCCCGAGGGAGGATTCGAACCCCCGACCGTAGTGGCCGTGCAGACCGTGACTGGAGCGCCTCAGTCCCCTCGGCCACCGCGGCCGGCTCTGAATTTTCTCTAAATCGTCCATCAGTTCTACCCGGTGTGGATCCCATAATGCGCAGCAATATTCTAAAATAGGACGCACAAGTATAGTGTAGGCAGTTTCTTTAGTAGAACGTTTGCATCTTCTAAGTGCTCTGCCAATGAAACGTAGTCTCCTGTTCCACTTTCCTACAATATTTGCTATGTGTTCTTTCTAATGTAAGTTATTCGTAATTGTTACTCCTAGGTATTTAGTTGAATTTACGGGCTCTAGGTTCGACTGATTTATCGTGAAACTGAAGTTTAACGGATTTATTTTAGTGGTCATACGGATGACCTCACACTTATCAATATTAAGAGTGAATTGCCGATTTTTGCACTATGTAGACATCTTATCTAAATCATTTTGAAGTTGCTTTTGATCTCCTGGTGACTATACAATCCGATAAATGACAGCTACTCAGATTGTCTCCTAAAGCGTTTATAAAAATAAGCAACAGTAGGGGCCCTATAACACTTTCCAGGGGATCGCCGACTATCACTTTTGTTCTACTCGATGACTTATCGTCGATTAGAACTTACTGTGACCTCTCAGACATGAAATCACGAATTCAGCCGCACAGCTGTGGCGATATTCCATAAGCATGCAATGTGATTAGAAGACGCTTGTGAGGTACACTGTCAAAAGCCTTTCGGAAATCTAGAATCTATTTTACAGTCCTTATCGATAGCACTGATCACATAATCGGAGTAAATTGCTAGCTGTGTTGCACAAGAACAATACGTCCTGCATCCGTGTTGACTATGGGACAATAGGTCGTTCTCTTCGAGGTACTTCATAATATTTGAGGAAAGTATATATTCTAAAATCCTGCGAAAAACCGACATCAATGATATAAGCCTGTAATTACGCAGATCACTCCTATTGCCTTTCTTGAATATTGGAAGGACCTGTGCGACTTTCTAGTCTTTGGGAATGCAACGTTCGCTAAGCGAGCGGTTGTATAAGATAGGCATGGGGCTATTGCTTCAGCATACTCTCAAAGAAACCTAATTAGTATACAGTTGTGACAGGGACACTTACTTTTGTTAAGTGATTTAAGTTGTTTTAATACTCCAGGGATATTTACTTCTAAATTGCTCATGGTGTAAGCTGTTCTTGATATGAATTCTGGAGTATATGCTTCGTCTTCTCCAGTGAAGGAATTTCGGAAAGCTGTGTTAAGCAATTCTGCTTTAGCTGAACTGTCATCAGTAGCATCACCAGTTCTATCGTGTAATGAAGGTATTTGTTGTGTTTCGTCGCTAGTATTGTTTACATACGACCAGAATTTCTTAGAATTATCTACCAAATTACGTGACATGATTTCGTTGTGGTAACTTTTGTAATCTTCTATCATTGAAATTCGAGCTAAATTTCTAGTTGCAGTAAAAAGATTGTCAGTAATGGGGTTATTTTTTTTTTCAAAATTTAAATGTTTGTAAAGCTCATGGGACTTAACTGCGGGGTCATCAGTCCCTAAACTTACAAACTAGCTTATACTAAAAACAGCACAAACATCCATGCCCGAGGGGGGATTCGAACCCCCTGACGGGGAACGGCCTCTCGCATCGTAGCATAGCGCCTCAATGCGCTCGGCCGCTCCGCCGCGGCGGATTTTTTGTGCGTTTAAGTTTTGCATGCTGTTTTCTTTGCTTTGGTAACAGTGATCTAAACTGTTATATGTACCACGGCGAGTCAGACACTTCTTTTGTTAATTTGTTTGGTATGAATCTATCAATGGTTATCGATATTATTTTTTTGAATGTAAGCCATATCTGATTTACACTCACATTCTTAGTTTCAAAAGACTGGAAATTTTCACTCAGGAAACCGCTAATCAAATTTCTATCTGTTTTTTTGAATAAATATATTTTTCTCTTAAGTTTGGTGTATTTGGACAGTCCGATATTCAGTCTCGCTACAACTCTGTCTTCAGTAATCCCTGTGTCTGGTTTGATGTTCTTTATTAGTTCCCGATTATTTGTTACTAGTATGTTCTCACAACCATCTACTGTTCTAGTGGGTTGGTGAACTAATTGATCGAGATTGCGCTCAGTACAATTTCGGACGTTCTTTTATGTTTGCCTCCAATTTTGAACATGTATTTTTGCTAACATATCGAGGGTAAATTAAAGTCTCAACCAATTGAAATCGTATGCTTTTTGTACGTTTTTTAAATTCGATCCTGGCTTTCTTTGAACATTACTACAATCGTATCGTCAGGGGGTCGATAAAAAGAACCAATTTTTTTTTTTTTTTTTTTTTTTTTTTTTTTTTTTTTTTTTTTTTGTCAGCTATAAGCTCTATCCATACCAACTCAACAGGAGCACTCTTCTTCAATTTCACTACGGGATAAGCCGCCTGTGACAGTAACGAATACGCCAGCATCTACTTTATTCAATCTATCAACACCATTTGTCCCTTTGTAAAAATTTCATCTGAACTTATGTTTGGCTTTAGCCAGCTTTCGGAAACTATGATGATTTGAGATTCAGTACTTTCTATTAGTGCCTGGAGCTGTGGTACTTTCCCCATACAGCTGCGACAGTTTACAACTGTTACGCCCAGTGGATTTTAGATCTGTGTTCGTCCTATCTTTGAGCTGTACCCTTTGAGGTTGAAAAACTTCATGTGTGTTCACAAGGCCCTCTAACCTGATAAACTGCCCAGTCCACGCCGCACAGCTCCCGCTAACCGTGTAGCCGCTTCCTACGTGTAGTGGACTCCTGACCTATTCAGCGGAAACCGGAACCCCACCAACCGATGGCGTAAGTCGAGGAATCTGCAGCCTACACGGTAGCAGAACCGACTGAGCCTTTTATTCAGTCCCTCCACCCGACTATGTAGCATTGGTCCACAGCCGGTCCTATCAACTATGCTGAAATGGTGAGCTCTGCTTTCATCTTGCAAGCAGGCCTGGCAGTCATTACCACTTTAGATAGCTGCTCGAATGGCACTGGGAAGAAAAGCGTTTTTGAACAAGAGAAATTTGGTAACATCGAATATCAATTCAAGTGTAAGTCTTTTCTGAAGGCATTTGTGTAGAGTGTTGACTTGTACGGGAGTGAAACATGAACGGTAAATAGTTCAAGAAAGAAGAGGATAAATGCTTTTGAAATGTGGTGCTACAGAAGAATGCTGAAGATCAGATGGGTAGATCGCGCAACTAATGAGGATGAACTGAATGTCATTAGGCAAAAGAGGAATTTCTGGAATACCTTGACTAAAAGAAGGGCTCGATTGGTAGGACACATTCTAATGCATGAAGGAATTGTAAATTCTTATGTGGAGTGAAGATGGTTGCTCAGCACAGAGTAGGGTGGAGAGCTGGATCAAACCAGTCTCCGGACTGAAGCCCACAGCCACAACAACCTTGTCGAAATTGCAAGCAATATGTTGACAAAGTTTCATCGCAATTGAATGGACGCGCTAAATACAAAGAAACGGATAAACAAACACGCACTCGCTTTTGTATATCATATTAAATGTTTAATAAGTACAAGAAAATAGACAAGCCGGTAGTTAATTAATTTTTC
This sequence comes from Locusta migratoria, assembly GCA_026315105.1. Classification (NCBI taxonomy): domain Eukaryota; kingdom Metazoa; phylum Arthropoda; class Insecta; order Orthoptera; family Acrididae; genus Locusta; species Locusta migratoria. The sequence continues at coordinate 500,177,344 of CM048744.1, read as the reverse complement.
GTGAACTACGTTTGAAGACCTAATTCACATCCCCTGTCAATTGTGACGAAAAATCCACTAAGTTGGTAACAAGAGTGAGTGCCTAGCTGCTCGACATTTCTGGAAGCTTCAAAAATGTTTAAATCAGAAAGACTCATTCGCGCTTTCGTACCAGTTACCCAGAATTCCCCATCACGAAATAAATGTCCAAATGTTTGTTAATTTAAGGGACTCAACTGCTACGGTTATCAGTCCCTAGGCTTACGAACTACTTACACTAACTAATGTCAAGGACAACACACACACACTTGTCCGAGTGAGGACTCGAACCACCGGTGGTGAGCAACCGCGCGCTCCGCAGCAAGGCGAAGAGTGGCGCATCTGCAACAGCAAGTACTCCTTGGGTGGATATGCATGTGTCCTAGACTTCAGTGTTACGTAGTGTCATATTGTACGATACAAGAAACGCCAATTTTGATGATATTATGTCGTATGCCAAGTTATACAACATGGTATTGTGAATCGTGTTTCTTTACCTTTGCATGTAAGTTTTTTTTGTAATTACAGTTTTCATTCTGCAGCGGAGTGTTCGCTGACATGAAACTTCCTGGAAGATTAAAACTAGGTAGAGGACCAAGAATCGAAGGCAGAACCTTTGCTGTGGCGGGAAAGAAGTCAACCGACTGAGCTACCCTGGCACACCTCACGGCCCGTCTTTGAAGCTCTTTACTTCCGCCAGTATCTCACCCCCCATATTACATATTTCACAGATGTTTTCCTGAGAAACTTGCAGTACTAGCACTCTTGCACTCCTGGAGGAAAGGATATGGTGGAAATGCCTTAGCCACAGCTTAAGTAATCTTTCCAAAACGATATTTTCAGTTTGCTGCGGAGTATGCAGTGGTATTAAACTTCCTGCAGTTTTAATCTGCCAAGAAATTTCAAGATATTTATTTATTTTGTAATGAAAGGTCCACTGTCACTGCTGTAAGTTTAATACTCGTATTATTGCGACGAATGTTTCAAGAGTTTACCATTTTCAAGCGCGTCTAAGGTGCTCTGACGTTCATAATTAACATGTGGTGTTACTGTTATAATAAATTTCATGAATTATTCACGATTTTTTTTCCAATTATATACGTGTTTTCTGCTAGGTTTTCTGCAGCTTGTGGTAATATGATATTATACTTTATATATTACTGAAGGTTTAACAGTACCGCCAAAGATGTTTTATATTTATAGTGTCAGTTCATACACTTGATTTTATATATATACAGGATTAGGAACATAGAACTATTTCCCCGAATATTTGGAAAATTACAAACATAATTAAAAATAAGTTGCAATAAAAGTTGTTTACCTCCGAAAGGGACATCCAGTAACATAAAGCTCAACCCCCAGCATTACTCCCGGTGGCAGGAGTTGGGGTGACTTTGAAATCTCAAATAGGAATGACTAGTTTTTATTGCAGATTTGTATTGTTCGTCAAAAATAGGTAACTTCTGTAGGAAAGATTTATTCGTTTCATGAAACATGAGGCTGTAAACGCCAAAAGTGTGATAAAAATTGTTTAAAAAAAAAAAAAAAAAACGGTAAATCTCGAACAATAGACATCGGACTCTTTCTGCAGGTTTAACACTTCCAATTTCAGCAAACAGTTGGACAATACTGCGAGAAGGTGAGAGGTGGTAGTCCATCTCTCATCTTTATTGATTAATTCAACGGCAGAATAATAATGTAATTAGTTCATTACGCGTAATTTGCTGTTAATGTTGATGGAATATTGGAGCAGGGCGGTTTTATGTGAGAATAGGGAGTTGTTTGCCTGTTTCGGTGAAGGAAGAAGGACTGGCGGGTTGAGTTATATATTTGTCTGTGGCCGAGGGCTTGTAAAAATGTCAGCCGAGCTTTCCAAATTGTGGAAGGAGGAAGGCGAGTATTGTGTGAGCTACTAAAGAGCCGATCTCGCTGATTTTGAGAAGATAACACGATGAGACGTCCCCTTTGCTCTCGCGAGGGTCGAGCGTCCAAATCGTGTTTCCTAAGAAACGACAGCTCTAGGAGGTAGGCTGCGGATCGAGAACAAGATGGCTTTTGCTAACGGAAAAATTCCTTGGCAGTCCGGGCTGGGAGCAGGTCCAGTAGACGGTTACGGAAAGCATGAGAATCGCGCCAAGAAGAGTTAAGGGAAGGGGTAGCCGTCTCTGATTGGCTGCTGGGTAGAGCTTCAGGTTTTCAAAATCGGCCATATGTATGTGAAATTTCAATGGCCAGTGCTAGGAAGCTTGAATCTGATTGACTTCCTGAAAAAAAAACGGAGTTTTTCAGGCGGTCTTGCGCTACAGACAATGAGAATGGTACTTCGCTTCGTGCTCTCCTTGGTTACGGATGTGGAGATTTGCTTGTTTAGTCGATTCTTGGATTTAGGAACATGTACAAATTTCAGAGCGTGCTTTGATATTTGAACTACTACTGATAGTTCTAGTTCGGCGAGAATAAGGTCAACCAGCCATAATTAGTTGCACCGAGGTACTAATTACGACATACTTAGCTTTCTGGAGTCTCCTAGGCCTTCAGTACTTATGCGTACTTGTCTATGCTAACTGAAGTGGCCCAGACTTGGCAGAACTGCTTGAGGTAGTAGGCACTGTGTACTACCGAGAGCACAGTGGTTGATATTAGAAAGTACAGCTTCCAATCAATGGAGTGAGATTTTATTTCGTGGTCGCGTACTTTTCAGCTTATAACCCCCAGGAGCCCACGCCACAGCGGCGCAGCAAGAACACACTGCACATCGTCGCTTGGGTAATGTATGGCTTGCATACGCCAGTGGCAAGTGGCAGTAGTATCAGGTTCGCCAGCCTAGCGGGAAAGTGTTGTTTGTAAATCTACCTTGCTCAGAATATTTCGTTACAACGAACATGTACGTAATTTTTCATTCCGTTAAAAAGTTTATCTTTTTCCAATATTTTGACTTTCCAGTCAGTATTTAAGTCAAGTTGAGGGTGATCAGTTTAATAAAGCAATCTAGTAGGTTTATTTTTCTTTTGACATCATAAATGTATGAATGTTGATGTCCATTTTAATTGAGATTTTTCAGTTATTGCTGTGAAATAATACGAATCATCTGTCGTGTATAATAAACTTATAGCTCAGAAAGTTTGTTTTTCTTGACGTGTTCATTTATTATTATTTCCCGTTTTAATTCGCAAGTTTTAGAGGGCAAATTCAACATTAATTGGAATTGTTGTTGATTTGCCTATGGGAACGGAGACGATGCAAGGTTGGTATACAGGGCCAAACAAGTTATTGATCATTGAGAAATATTCGGTCGGCCGCGGTGGCCGAGCAGTCTGCGGCGCACAAGTCACAGTCTGCACGGCCGCTACAGTCGGGAGTCGGGGGTTCGAATCCCCCCTCGGGCATGGATGTTTGTGTCGTCTTTAGTGTAAGGTAGTTCATAAGTAGTTTGTAAGTTTAGGGACTGATAACCCCGCAGTTAAGTCCCTTAAGCTTAACAAACATTTGAAAATCTTGAGAAATATTCAGTCAGCATAATTCAATAACAACTATATTAATTAAACAACATTAGTGATTCAGATAATTATTGGGGGTCAGCCGCACCTTTCCGTTATTCGTTGTTATAAATACCAACCAAACTTTTCATTCAACGTCCCCTGTCTCGATTCCTCTCATTTACAAAATACATACCCACCGCAACCTACTAAGTCATTACAGAAGGATAATTCCTATCAGGGAAAAGATTAATATACCTTTGACGAGTTGCTTCAACATTTCCATGAGGCTCAAAGTATGAGGAAATGATTTATACTCTCTCTGAAATCGTTAACAGCATAGAATAATTGCGTCGAGCTGTGTACCATCCGAATCATTGAAGTACAGTGAACAGTATGACCATAAACTGAGACCATGATCACAATCTGTGCATCATTCTATTGTGGTAGGTATCACATGACAGCATTATGTAAAACATCAAAAACGGCATATTGATTTTACTAAAAATTACCATTTTTCAACAATTTTCAACTCATTTTTAATTTTGCGATTACAGTGCCATCTATCATAGAAAAGTTATATATTTTGTCATGGAGAATCGAAATAAGCAATTAAAAAAACTAGGGGTTCCTATTTAAGATTTCAAAGTTACCTCTCCTCCGGCCCCTAGGGATGGAGCAGGGGAGAGGATCGAGCTCTCTATATCGAGGGATGTCTCTCTCGGACGTGAACAGCTTTTTTTTTTTTTTTTTTTTTTTTTTTTAAGAATATTCCGAAAAAGTGTTTTAAGTGCTTCGCCATATATATATATAAGGCATCACTGGCGGAGCTGTTAAACATAAAGTAAAATATCTATAAAGTTTAACATCATACCACAAGCTGCTGAACACCTAGCAGAAAACACTTTCGGCATCCAATAGTCCGGAATGCCCGATGCTCTGGTAACAGGATCCAAGGTGATTTGTTTTTCCTTTGATGCAGCCGCTACTGCTGCATTTACGCTACCGTCACCGACCGACTGTTCACATGAGGTGAAGCGATGCTTGGTCGGTCACAACAATGTTCCGCGGACGGTTGTCAATGACGCAGACGCTATTGTTGGAATGGGAAGCCTTAAGACCTTTTTTTTTTTTTTTAATTCTTTATTATGGCTTTTGGTTACAGTGACCATACAGCCAGCGGGTATTACATTGACAACATTAAAATAGAATTGAGATTCTTACAATGTATAGCACAACATTAATAAGTATCTTACATCATACAGCCTCAGAATAAAAGTAGAAAAATCATATGGACAAGACATAAAACAACACATATTTAACAGTACGACTGACATTTGTAATACAACAAAAGTGCAAACTGCATAGGACCATATGAGAGGCGCAAAGACAAAAGTCAAAATATAATATAAAATCACTTATGCAGTTTCACGCTGTGTATGTTCAAGGTAAACGCACTGGCTCTAAAATTAGAGCTGTATGCCGGTGACTTTGAGGTAGTCCTTCAGTAAACTGTACTTAAATTTGTCGAATCCATGAAGGAGGACAGTGACACTTGTGGGGAGGGGGTAACCCCTCGCAACCAGCGTTCGGTAGAACACACTTTGTGCGGCCGTGTACTTGGTGCATGCCAGTATGATGTGGTTGAGATCCGCCACTGCCGTTACATCTTTGTCACAATGCCGAGAAGCGATGATTTTCAACCGGTGTAGGTGGGCAGGGTAACATCCATGTCCCAGTCTCATCCGAATGATAGACGTTGCATGACGTCTACTAAGCGTCATCGATGAAAACCATGGTCGTGAGGAGACATTTGGTTGTATAGCTGCCAGGTGTCCTCCCTTAAACGCTTGAGAGAGGTGCCATTCGTGGTCCCAAGTGCGATAAGCAGCTTTTCGAACCGTCGTTCGGAAGTCTGTATATAGAATCCGCGTGGGGCAGTGTTGTCCTTCCGTAATACTTCTCTTGGCAAGGCGGTCTACTGTTTCTGTTTCGTTATGGGGTATACCTTGATGTCCTTTAATCCAAAGCAAGTGGATGTCTATGCCCACTGTCTGTGCATTTGTTATGGCCTCCAACATGTCCAATATATATCTATTCGTTCGTTTGTCAAATGTCGGGTGTTGTAATTTTTTCAGCACGCTTTGAGAGTCCGTGAGGATCAATATAGAGTCAAATGTTCGTGTGCCGTAATAAATGGCCTCCCTTATGGCCAGTAACTCTGCCGTGTAAATAGATGACGCAGGCGGAAGCGCAAACATTTGGTAGGTGCCGTTGGAGGGTCAAAAGAAGGCGTATCCCACCCCTGCTTCAGTTTTAGAACCGTCAGTATAGATGTGAGCATGCTGTGCCAGTTGCGGAGAAGAAACTGTTCCACGTCGAGAGTGATGTTGGTCCGCGTTGTGTATTCGGATGGCAAGTGTGTCACCGGGACTGGTTTGAAAAACAGATGATAAGAATAACGGAAACATGGAAGTTTGGTGTCCTGTATGATGAGTGGGAAGAGATGTCTCCATTTCTCGTAGCTGCGAACCAGTAAAGGAACTCGGGTCATACCTCTTCTGTGATGCATTTCTGTAAGGTTCCAAAATTGGTGCACTGTTTTGAGAGAGGCACTATCACATATTGACGCTCGGCTGAGGAGGAAAATATCGGACAGCATCTGTCGACGTATAGTTAACGGCATTTCAGACGCTTCCACGAGCAAGGCGTTGGTGGGTGTCGACTTCATAGCTCCGAGAACAAGACAAAGCATTCTGTACTGGAGGACATCAAGTTTGCGCAGGGTCGATTGCGCTGCAGTAGCGTAGACGATACTGCCATAATCCAAAACGGAGCGGATCAAGACCTTATATAGAGTAAGGAGTACCGTCGGATCGGCTCCCACCCAAACTCTGGCAAGCATACGCAGGATATTTGCAGTAGTGTCCACTTTGTCCAAGAGGTATTCAACATGGCGCGTCCACGTCAGTTTGCTGTCGAAGTAAACTCCAAGGAACTTAGCATATGACCGAACAGGCAGTTTGTATGGACCGATCTGAAGGTCTGCAGAGAAATAATTCTGTCGTTTCCTCGTGAATATCACCACAGTAGATTTTTCAGGCTTCAGCGTGAGTCCGTGTTCTAACTCCCATTCAGCCAGTTTTTCACACGCAGTAGTAAGCCATATGTTTGTCACCCAAAAGCACGACGAGTGGGCGTATATACAAACGTCGTCCGCGTTCTGAAGAACTTTGACAGTAGGATGAAAGATAGAGTCTAAGTCGGCAACATACAAGGCGTATAGCAAGGGGCTTAATATCGCACCTTGTGGGAGGCCACGGGAAACGATTCGTGGGCCATGTAACACATTGTCCTGGTCACGGATATAAACAGTGCGGCAACAAAGTAATCTGTATATAATTGTTAACACCTTTAGCGGGAGATGCAAAAGTTGTATCTCTTACTCTTGTATCTCTTACTCTTATCTTACTCTGCAGGTCTCGGCTGTTACTATACTGTACAGAGGCTTCTTTCATTGTTTGGATAGCCAACCTTTTTTTGGCTATTTAACAGTGGTGACTGTCATATCATAGTGATCTGTGGAACTTTCATTAGCATTTAAGCAGTGACTATGTTCGCGAAACCCAAATGTATTTCAAGCTCTAAATCACGAGTGAAGTGTAAGCACGCACTCTGACCATCAACCAGAAACTGGAAATCATGAAACGCATGGAGAAAGGTAGAAACAGAAATATTTTGATAACTGAATTTAATGTTGGTTCGTCAATCATTTATGACATAAACAAAAGGATGAACTAATGAAATATGCTTCTCAATCGGTAACAACTGAAAAATTGGCTTGCAGATAAACTTAAAAAAAACTGTAACTGGAACAATTAGATAGGTTATTGTACAAATGGTTGAGTGCACTGTGTCACAGCTGTTTTCGATGTATGGCCTAGACTATGCCAGTAGTAACAGGTACCGCCCGATAGTCCGGCATTTTCGATAATCCAACACCGGGTCGTTCCCGAACGTGCCGGATTATCGGACTTTTACTGTAATTGTAAAATTCGTGATATGTATTATAACAGTAACGCCAGATGTTAATCATGAACGTTAGAATATCGTAGACGCGCTTGAATATGGCAAACTGCCGAAACAACTATCGCAGTAAATATTAAACTTAGAGCAGTGATACTGGACCTTCCATTATAGTGTCCTTTAACGACATTTATTTCACGTCAGGCCGAACAGCCAGGCAATTTTTTTGTATATATTATTATTAAAATGATTTGAATCTGCCAGATACGTCGGGACGCTAGACCTCGTCTCTTACAAGTTTGCGTTTAGCTGCGCTTTGGTGGGAACACTTTTTATTGTGATCAAAGCGTGTCGTGCAGCTGTGCCTCCATTGAGTCGGGGACGCCGTGTGAGGTGAATGAGGGCGCGGGGGCAAGGAACGGCGGCTGTTTAATGAAAATAAAGCGCAGACGGCAGACAGCAGACAGCAGCCAGCAGATCGATGGCGGCGGCGGTGGACTCACCCTCCTGCAGCCACGCCTCCTGCGCCTGCCGGAACTCGTGGAACAGGTCGCCTGCAACACACCACAACACACCAGCGTTACCAAACACTCCGCCACAGCTGCCGGCCGCCGCCGTGGAGTCGCAACCTCTAGGCGGACAGCTTTTGTGCACAGTTTACACTCGCGTTCCTACAGATCTCAAATTGCTGTCAGTAAATCAGGTGAAGAAGCAAACAGGTTCATAATGCGGAGAGACGGATGACCGAAGGATGGTAGGCAGAGGGGGAGGGGTGAGAAAAGACTCGAAACATATTTTTATGAGGGATGCTCAAATTAAAAGGTACGATACGTCTTAACAACCAAACCGGTTGAAATTTACGAGGCGTGTTTTTTAAGTAAGTACCATTTTGAAATTTAAAAAAAGATGTGCTAAGATATATGAATAATTTTATGCGCACTGAGTACCTACATCTGTTGTCTACGCATTGACCCCATTGCAGTCTGATTCTTCCTTGTTTACGTTGTGTACTGAGTAAGATGCTTCCGATAACCGTGATTCCTGCTGACTGTGAATTACGGGCTGTTATAAGATTTCTTAGTGCTAAAGGCCTAAAAGTGATCGATATTCATCGTCAGATCTGTGTAGTTTACGGAGAAAACATTATGAGTGATGGAATGGTAAAGAAGTGGGTGAGAGCACTTAAAGATGGCCGCATAAATGTGCATGATGAACAACGGAGTGTTCAAAATGTTCAAATGTTTCTAAATCTATCGCACCAAACTGCGTGGTCATCAATCCGTAGCTTACAAACTACTTAAACCTAGGTAAACTAACCTAAGGACAACACACACACACACACACACACACACACACACACACCCATGCCCCAGGGAGGACTCGAACCTCCGACGGCGAACAACCGCGCGCTCAACAACGGAGTGGGCGTCCTTCGGTCGTTAATGAAAATTTGGTGCAGGAATTAGACAATAAGGTGAGGGAAAACAGACGCTTTACGATTTCCTCCTTGCGGGATGACTTTCTTAATGTTACTCGCAGTTTTTTCTATGGCATTCTGACCGACTAAGACGATGACGAAGTCAAAACTGTTGTGACCCAGTGGTTAAGAAGTCAGGCAGCAGACTTATATGAGGAGGGTATTCAAAAACTGGTACGACGTTATCCCAAGTGCCTCAGTATTGACGGAAATTATGTAGAAAAGTAGATTAAGGTACAGGCTTTCACGTAAAAATAAAATTATTGAGATATCTTAGCACGTCTTCTTCTAATTTCAAAACGGTACTTACTTTAAAAAAACACGCCTAGTAAATATGCTCTTTAGAATAACGTAGTACGACATCTAGGGACGCTACGTATGCGTCCTAACCTCCCCATGAAAAATTCAAGACTCTGCCCTCACCAGGCAATGTGGTTCTTACCGTCTTTTTCGACGTCCGATACGCATCCAATTCTTCGAGCACGGAAAGACCATTAACAGTGGAATGTACTTAGACACTCCGTAGCATAACCAAGTTCATCAAGAGCAAACGGCCCCGACTGCCCACGGACAGAGAGATTCTGCTCCACGATAAGGCGCGTCCACACGTCTCCAGGGTCACGCAAAGTTTGCTGGCCAAATTCAGGTGGGAGCGGCTTGAGCATCCGCCTTACAGATCGGACAAGTGGCCCTGTGATTCCTGTGACTACTGTCTGTTTGGTCCGCTTAAAAAAAGGAAAAAAAGTCTCAAAAGGAAGCGCTTCAACTCGGACGACGAACTGAAGGACCGACTCTTGTCACAGCAACAGGAATTCTGGGAACAGGATATCTTCCGGCTCGTGAAACAGTGCTGCTCAGGCCTCTGCTGATTACTTTTGAATGAAGACTTCAATCATAGCCACAGTGTCTTTTCGTACTTTATCACTTCAACAATCCTCGTATAAGCCCAAATTGCTTTATATGATAGTGTAGATATTTATGTTATCCGTCTATGCAGCTAACTAATCAGAGATTTTATTGTCATATGCATTTCGCCTTTATTTGGAAGGCATCATCAGCGGCCTGTAATATACACATGATTGTTTCACAATATTTCGTCCATTTTTTATTTTTTTTTTTTTTTTTTGCGCTTCTTAGTATCTTAGGTTATAAATAGTTCTGGTGCGTTATTTAAGTATAGTTACTGATATTTGGATGTTATTACTTACAATATTTCATGGATCCTGCTTTACATGTAGTGCTGATTGGTGACTTCAGGTTGTTTTGCCACAATTATGTTCCTTTCGCGTTTTTGTTTTTCAGTATTTCACAGCTAGCACCACTAGGCACATGCCATTTTGTTTGTATTGTGTTTTTGTTTTCGTTGCTGTTGCCAAAGAACTGCACCAGTTCTTGATATATTAATTTATTTATTTATTTAATGACTCCTGATTGCGAAGGGGGGAGGGAGAGAAAGAGAGAGAGAGAGAGAGAGAGAGAAAGAGAGGGGAGTGAGTGGGGGATGGGGTGAAAGAGAGAGATGTGTGTTTATCTCAGTTTTCCTTATATTTATTTTTGTACGAAACTGAGTGAGTGCGTGTTTTGTGTTCAAAAATGTTCAAATGTTTGTATAGCTTATGGGACTTAACTACGGGATCATCAGTCCCTAAACTTACAAACTATCTAATACTAAGGACGGCACAAATATCCATACCCGAGGGGGGATTCGAACCCCCGACCGTAGTGGCCGTGCAGACCGTGACTGGAGCGCCTCAGTCACCTCGGCCACCGCGGCCGGCGGGGTTTTGTGTGTGTGTGTTTGTGTGTGTGTGTGTGTGTGTGTGTGTGTGTGTGTGAATTTATCTCTTTAATTACTGTCTGATTTCTTTGACTAGGTTTAGCAGTGAGTTTTCATTGACGTTTGTGTGTTCATTTATTAACTGTTTGCTGTCGGCTATGGCTTTCTGGATATGGTAGTTTTCTTCTGTTTGTATGAAGTGTTTGTCGTGGTTGTTGATCCTGTCTTGTTTTATATTGGTTGGGTAATGGTGGTGTTGTTTTAAGTGTTCGGCAAATGTGGAGTGGTTTTTTTCATATTTCCAACATCTGATATGTTCTTTGGATCGTATTTTGAAATCTGTTTGTCATTCCTATGTACTCTGCATTACAACTTTGGCATTCAAGTTTGTATATTCGTGATCCTTGGAATGTATCTTTCTTGATTTTTGGTTGCACATTTGTTTGTAAATATTGGTTAGTTTTATATGCTTTGTGTAGTCCTTTTTTCTTCAGTCTGTTTGTCAATCTGTGTGTTAACTCGTGTGTGTATAATAAGTCAGCAGCAATAGTTCTCCTACACTGGCGTTGTTCCGCTTTGTTGCTATAAAAGTATAAATGGAAATTTAAGATGTTCTAATGAACCGACAGCCATCAAAGTTAGTCTTAAATGATTCTTTGGCTCTGTACTTCGTATTTCAAAAATCGCGTACAATCGCAGCCTCTGGAAAAGTCAGTTGCTCTGCGATCGACGCCCTATTAATACGTTTTTTTTTTTTTTTTTTTTTTTTTTTTTTTTTTAAATGTCTGAAGCTGCCTCCTACTCCGTAGTGAAACATGCACGTGGAACTCCGGTAAAAAGTGGCTTCATGGATTCTGTTATTCGACGTCCCGTCATCAGTGTGGCATATTACAGTTCCAGTACTGCAATGTATTCTTCGGAGCCGGATATGAAGGGCGTTAAAGAGGTTACAAGACGACAGTGACTAATACTTTCAGTGGCTTCCACGTTTAAATATACGCGGAAATCTATACAATTAATTTTTACGTAGTCGCGGTGGAGTGGTCGAGCGTTCTAAGGAGCCTTGCTGCAGGGTGCGCGGTTGCCGTGGTCGGATGTTCGAGTCCTCCCTCAGGCAAGGGTGTGTGTGCTGTCAGTAACATTACTTAGTTTAAGTAGTTTGTAAGCCTACGGACTGATAACCGTAGCAGTTAAGTCTGTTAGATTTACGCCAGCCGCGGTGGCCGAGCGGTGTGCGGCGCCCCAGTCACGTTCTGCACGGCCACTAAGGTCGGGGATTCGAATCCCCCCTCGGGCATGGATATTTGTGCCGTCCTTAGTATTAGCTAGTCCATAAGTAATTTGTAAGTTTAGGGACTGATGACCCTGTAGTTAAGTCCCTTAAGCTCTACAAACATTTCAACATTTCGTTAGATTTACAAGCATTTTTTATTTTTTTTATTTTTACGTCATTCAATCCTTCTACTGCAGTTTTTTAGGAGCAGGTAGCCTGTCATAGCTGTTAAAGCTAATTGCATGCCACGGTGGAGTGTCCGAACGCTCCAAGGCGCCTTGCTGCGGAGAGCGTCGTTGCTCACCGTCTGAGGATCGAGTCCTTCCTCGGATAGGGGTGTGTGTGTGTTTGGCCTTAGGTTAGTTTACTTTAGTTTTATTAGTTTGTAAGCCTAGAAACTGATAGCGAGAATAGTTAAGTCCGATAGGTTTACAAACATTTGAACATTTGAAACGAAAACCAATGAGATTCCAGCATACCTGGAGGAATACGTACTGTAATGTTTCCATCTGGTTTATACTTACGGTAAATCGAGGGTACATCGATGCAAGTAGCATGTGACAGGATGCGCATCTGTGTATGTCTCACAGTTTTCGCATGTTTTCAGGTAGCATTTGGTATTTACGTGACTGCTTGTGTAAATAAGATCATATGGCAGTTTTATATCGCTGGCTATTTTAAATAACGTGTTGCGTATTTATGTGAAAGTGAGTTGTTAATCTCTTGATGACGATGAGTGATGCACGATATAATGACAAAGTGATGATAATCAAATGCCGTTTGATGGCTATAGCGCAACAAAAAGTCGATCACTAAGGCTACAATATAATTAAGGCGTCGAAGGCCAGTGGTCCTCGTAGTGCAGATGCACACTACACCAGTGTGATCTTACGCGAATCGGATCGGCGAAATGTCACGAGCAAAGAGGATGATGGGCACGACTAGTGTGTGGATAAGTTGAAAATTTGAATCTGACGCGAGTGATGTTAGAGTAGTCTGCGTGTTCGGATGACGCAGTGACCGGTAAGTTCGAATCCCCATATTGACGTAACTCAACAGCCACAGGGAGCCAATGATTTTTTTTTTCATTTGTGTTATGGAAAAAGGGAAAGAAAACAGATATATTCAAGAGATTTAGCTAGAGATGGACATTCCACAAATGGTAAAAATATCAAAAACTCTTTGCTGTTAGTAAACTAAACAATTATTTAGAATTTCCCTCTGAATAGACTTCCATATGTTATTTGATATTGTAAACCTTTTGTCTAGTTTATAATTATTTTTCACTGTTTCAACAGTTTTCTGAATTCTGGTAATTACTTGATGACTTTCTCCTTGATGGTACACAGGCAGTACAAGAAAAACCAAGCGAGGTGGAGCCATGGTTAGCACGTTTGTCTCTCAACGGGGTCGGTGATGCTTGAGATCCATGTCCGACCACCCACATGTAGATGTTCTGCGACTCTCCCAGGTAGATTTAGGCAAACAGAGGGGTGCTTCCTTTGTAAAGAGCAGGGCTAATTTCCTTTCAATCCTTAATCCTACACTGTTAACCATCTGCAATGTCCTCTTTGTCTACGGGTGTTAAACGAGAAACTTCCTTGGTTTAATTTTTTTTTTTTTTTTTTTTTTTTTTTTTTTACGAGAAAATATTACGTTATTTCTCTGGTGCACAAAGCTTTAAAGACTGCCCGATGATTGCAGCGGAACGAATGGCCCGGAATTCATCACCCACTACTACACCAGATCTACTCTGTCAATATGTGGAAGTAGCGTCCCCGCGCGGGAATGGCCTTGGGCTCTGGAGCGTCACGTTACGGATCGCGCGACCGCTCCCGTCGGAGGTTCGACTCCTCCCTCGGGCATGGATGTAGGTGTTGTCATTAATATAAGTTAGTTTTAGTAGTTTGTAAGTCTACAGACCAATGACCAAAGTAGTTCGAGTCCTCCCTCGGGCATGAATGTAGGTGTTGTCATTAGTATAGGTTAGTTTTAGTAATTTGTAAGTCTACAGACCAATGACCAAAGTAGTTTCGTCCCTTAGAATTACAAATACTTATTATGTTTATCAAGCAGCATTGACTGCTATACCCGAACAACATATCCACAGCATTTTGATTCAATGCCGAGGCGTGAAGCAGCGGTTATAGCCAGCAACTCTCAGTACTGATTTCATCATATTCCTCACTTCACATGGGGCTGTATTTTTATCATGTCATCTTTGTGCATAGTGTTATCTTCAAAATAAATTTGGCTACGATGTCTCTAGTTCTAGTTGGTGTTGTACCGGGTGATCAAAAAGTCATTATAAATTTGAAAACTTAATAAATCACGTAATAATGTAGATAGAGAGGTAAAAATTGACACGCATGCTTGGAATGACATGGGGTTTTATTAGAACCAAAAATAGTATTGCTAGACGCGTGAAAGATCTCTTGCGCGTGTCGTTTGGTGATGATCGTGTGCTCAGCCGCCACTTTTGTCCTGCTTGGCCTCCCAGGTCTCCAGACCTCAGTCCGTGCGATTATTGGCTATGGGGCTACCTGAAGTCGCAAATGTATCGTGACATCTCTAGGGATGCTGAAAGACAACATCCGACGTCAATGCCTCACCATAACTCCGGACATACTTTACAGTGCTGTTCACAACATTATTCCTCAACTACAGCTATTGTTGAGGAATAATGATGAACATATCAAGCATTTCCTGTAAAGAACACCATATTTGCTTTGTCTTAATTTGTTACGCTAATTATTGATTTTATGATCAGTTTTTGTTTTTTTGTTTTTCCTCATAAAACCCGATGATATTCCAAGCATGTGTGTCAATTTTTGCCACCCGATCTATATTATTCCGTGATTTATTAAGTTTCCAAATTTATATTGACTTTTTGATCACCCGGTATTTTGGATGGCCAGCACTGTATTTAACAATTGCGTACCCTTGTGGTATTGGATAGTAGGTGTACAGGATGTCCAACAGAGTCCCCGATCTCAAAATTAAATTTCTCGAAAATTGTGCCATCAAAAAGCATTTATATTGTGAAAGCTGTAAGAATTGTCTACTAAGTTTAAAAAACTGTCGAAATAGTTTAAAAAGCGTCGATGACTACCACGCAGGAGGTCCGGGTTCGATTCCCCGCAGGGGTCTGGGTGTTATATGTTGTCCTAATCATCATCATCTCATCATCATTGGCACGTAAGTCGCCCACGCGGCGTCAAATAGAAAGACCTACACTCAGGCGGCCGAACAATCCCGTAAGGGATCTCCCGGCCAAGAAAGCCATACCATCATTTCCATTTTACCATCCATTGAAATATTTCGCTTCTTACACAACACAGCCATACAGTGTCTGACAGTTGAACAGCTCCAAGTTGTAACAATATATTTTCCGAAATCACAACAACGTACGGGAACGCGCGCCAGTGTGTGTGAGTATGTGTGTGTGCCAGTAATGTATTCTATGAAAAATGTTCAAACGTTTGTATAGTTTATGGGACTTAACTACGGGGTCATGAGTCCCTAAACTTACAAACTACTTATGAACTAGCTAATACTAAGGACGGCACAAATATCCATGCCCGAGGGGGGATTCGAACCCCCGACCATAGTGGGCGTGCAGACCGTGACTAGAGCGCCTCAGTCCCCTCGGCCACTGCGGCGGCGTAGTATTCTATGAACTACAACAAATTGTAATTGATTATAAACCAATTTCCTTTAATGACACTTTGACGTAAACCACAGAGTCCATCAGACGCAGGTTTGTAAACTTATCTTAATATACCTATATGCCGGCCGCGGTGGCCGAGCGTTCTGCGGCGCGCCAGTCACGGTCTGCACGGCCACTACTGTCGGGGGTTCGAATCCTCCCTCGGGTATGGATATTAGTGCCGTCCTTATTATTAGCTCAAAAATGTTCAAATGTTTGTTAAGCTTATAGGACTTAACTACGGGGTCATCAGTCCCTAAACTTACAAACTACTTATGAACTACTTACAAACTAGGACGGCACAAATATCCATGCCCGAGGGGGGATTCGAACCCCCGACCGTAGGGCCGTGCTGACCGTAACTGGAGCGCCTCAGTCACCTCGGCCACCGCGGCCGGCTAGTATTAGCTAGTTCATAAGTAGTTTGTAAGTTTAGGGACAGATGACCCCGTAGTTAAGTCCCATAAACTCTACAAACATTTATACCTATATAAAAATTGAGGTGTTTGTGCCCATATTTCACTCTGCAGCCAAAACTACTCATAGCAAAGGAATAGTGTTTGTATGTGGTAGTAGGTATCAGTCTCCCATTGTGCACTGTAGTGGTAGAAGGTTGATAACGATAAGGGTGTGGAAGATATAGGAGTGGAAAGTTACTGACTTATATAAAATTCTACGTGTGTGTGTCAATATTTTGCTCTTCATCAAAAACTACACAATGGAGACGATCGATCTCTCTGTATTATTATAGTACAAACTCTCCCGTAGTGCACCATAGCAGTTCCGTGTCGATATCTATAAGAAGGTGGAAGATATAGTGGTTGAAAGTCGTTAGCTTATATAAAATTCGGACTAAAAACCAGCGCTGACTTTTGACGCTATAATATCAAAGAGGTTACCGTGAAACGTGATGCGCGTTCTCCAGTTGTTTTTCTACATCAAGCGTACGAATTTAAAAAAAAGTACATATTGCAGTTTGAAAAGTAAAACTAGCAAGAAAGGTGCCAAAGCGTAAGAAAAAAATTTCGCGTTCTCAAAAAATGTTCAAATGTTTGTTAAGCTTAAGGGACTTAACTACGGGGTCATCAGTCTCTAAACTTACAAACTACTTATGAACTACCTACAACTAAGGACGGCACAAATATCCATGCCCGAGGGGGGATTCGAACCCCCGACCGTAGTGATCGTCCAGACCGTGACTGGAGCGCCTTAATCCCCTCGGCCACCGCGGCCGGCTTCGCGTTCTCGATACGTGTCTAAAAGACAGAAAAGGGCGCTGAAAAGTGAATCTACAGACGATAGAAACTTTAAATTTGTAAACGATTATCTTACACTTTTCGATATTCGCATCCCTTAGAGGGTGAAATAGGGCATGAACGGTTTTTTCTAGCCGGCCGTTGGTGGCCGAGGGGAGTGAGGCGCTCCAGTCACGGTCTCACGGCCACTACGGGCGGGGTTCGAATCCCCCCTCGGGCATGGATATTTGTGCCGTCCTTAGTATTAGTTAGTTCATAAGAAGTTTGTAAGTTTAGGGACTGATGACCCCGTAGTTAAGTCCCATAAGCTATACAAACATTTGAACATTTTTGGTTTTTTCTAAAATACATTACTGTTTAGGGAATTTTGAAGCAAGAAATACAAAACTTCCTATTTTAGATTTTTGATTGGAATTTTAAAAACACGTTTTTATATATATTTGGAAATTTGACCATTAATAATTTCGTGTGGCTCATTGGCCTGGTGCAAGCCTTTTAATTGGACATCACTTCGGGGACTAGCGTGTCCCTAGCTTACCCCAGTTATCCAAGCGGAGAAAGGGGATCTACAGCTTCATGTGGAATCCAAACCACGTGTGTTTTCTGGCGACTCCTCACATCCTTGAGAGGTGAAGGATGGGTTAAAGTGCGAACTGAACAAATTCTAGGTTCAACCGGGTTTAGAACCCGCGACCCTTTCGGTTTCCGGTCGACCATTAAGCGGGTGAAAAGAAAGTAAAATCTTTTAAGGGTGCTACTAAAACCATTTTGATGCTAGAAATGCAAAAATTTGGATTTGTAACCATGGTTAGAATTTTAAAAAATGTGTTTCGGGATGTTTAGAACACTGCCATCAATGGTGCAATGGCGAGTGGCAAGTTGTTTAGGAAAGTATTTTTAAAGCTAAATCTATGAATATTTATATTTAGAAGTAGAAACAAGCAATGCCGTCCGTGCAGTCTACGCGTGCGAAGCAGCGGAAATTAAGTTAGTAAAGGTATAAAGAATAAAATATTAGTGGCTCTTAAACTAATAACACAGAATTATCAAAAATGTTCAAATGTTTGTTAAGCTTAAGGCGCTTAATCTGTGGGGTCATCAGTCCCTAAACTTACAAACTACTTATAATCTAACTTATACTAAACATCCATGCCCGAGGGAGGATTCGAACCGCCTCGCGTATCGGAGCATAGCGCCTCAATACTCTCGCCCACTCCGCCGCGGCACAGAATTCTAGTAGTACTTCTGATGTATTACTGAACATTGCCACAGAGCATACCTGATCCGACATAACTCAATCTTAAGTCTTTTATAAAGTAACAAAAAGTCATAACTGCTAGCGGGTCCATTGGATCCATGGTATGCTCTCTAGGGTTAATTTTGAAATTATGCCAGTGTTTTCCAACCTGTGGGTCACGACCCCCAGGGGAGTCGCAAAGAGTTGTTTGGGGGGTCGCCGTCACGGGAGGAGTTGACCGCACCATAAAATGAACGGCCAGGAGTATGCCTGAATACTGGTATTCCTTAATGCCAAAACATGTGTCTAAAAAAGTGAAGTATATTTAATATAAACATTGCGCGTATTCCTGTTGATCAATTCTTACTTGCATAGAAAAATATCTTTTTATAATAAACATGTGTTTTATAATAACTACGTATTAACAACGAATAAGCGAGCCTGATAACCGTTTTCGGGTACCAGGCAAGAGCTAAATTTACAAGATATAATAAGTAATTTTGAGAAATTTTATTGTTTACAAATTCATAATTCGATCTTGGGCTTTACCTACAATGCGAAACCTGGTTATGCAATACATATTTCTCCAAAAAAAAAAAAAAAATGTTCAAATGTTTGTAATTCTATCGGACCAACTGCGTGGTCATCAGTCCGTAGCTTACAAACTACTTAAACCTAGGTAAACTAACCTACGGACAAACACACACACCCATGCCCCAGGGAGGACTCGAACCTCCACGGCGAGCAACCGCGCGCTCCGCAGCGAGACGCTTTAGACCGCTCGGCTACTCCACCGCGGCACATATTTCTCCGTCGGAATTCCTGTTAATAATAGGATGTGTTCCATTCAGAAAAATGGACTAAAATCTTTCTTATAATGAGCGTAATATACTTGTTTATTGTTTTTACAAGAAAGTTATATCAACAGAAGAAAATGAAATTCGTTGCTTTTGAAATAACACACACGAGGGGTAGGGGTAGCAAAATCATTTTTTTTGCATTTTTAGTTGGAAGGGGGTCGCTCATTCAAAAAAGTTGGAAAACACTTATTTACAGGATAAAGCGGCATTTGTATATATTTTAGGACTCACATGCCCAAGGTAGGACTCGAACCCCGGTCCCGATACTTTGGTCTCCGAGCCTGCATAGCCTGTCGTCTTGAGACCCGGAAGCGGCCGGCGGTGTCTGGTGTGCCGACACGCGAACGCTCTCGGCGGCGCCTAACGAAGACGGATGGTCGCCACCCGCCGCCCGCCGCCTGCCTCGCCTTAATAACCACCAGAGATTAGCAGCGCCACGCACACCCAGCCGGCGGCTCAGGCAGCATGGCTTGCCGCGCTGCTCAGGCTCATTGTCCTTCGAAAACCACCAGACTGTATCAACACCTCACATGAGAATCAACTGCATGTAGCTTCGAGAACGCTGCTGTTTCTTTTGCACCCTGCTTAAGAATATGAAGAAGTACCTTAAGGTCTTATTTAGTCATTACATCGGGAAGTGTTCCCATCACATTCGCAAATCTGTGGATTTTGTGGACAGCCTAACAACTTCAAGCTCAAACATACTGACATCCTTGTCAGTTTCCATGTTGTGTCCCTTTTTACCAGAGTGCCTTCATAGGGGTCCTTAGACCTTATCGGCCAGAAATTTGACTACAAGACAACCAGCCATTTCAAGCATGTCCCAACGTCGACATACTTTCTCTTTGACGGTGGCTACTATGAGCAGACGGAATTAGTGGCCATGGGGAGTCCACTTTCACCATCTACATCTACGACGGATATTCTGCAAATTACATTTAAGGGCCTGGCGGAGGGTCATCGAACCACCTCTATACTATTTATCTTCCATTCCATTCTCGAATAGCGCGTGGGAAGAAAGAACACCTGAATCTCTTCGTTCGAGCTTTGATTTCTCATATTTTATTCTGATGGTCTTTTCTACCTATGTAAGTCGGATTCAACAATATATTCTCGCATTCGGAGAAGAATGTTGGCGATTGGAATTACGTAAGTAGCCCACGCCGCAGCGATAAGCGCCGTTGTAGTAATGATTACCATCCCAGATCCTGTATCATTTCCGTAACACTGTCTCCCCTGTATCGTGACAAGACGAAACAAACTGCCCTTATTTGGACTCTTTCGATGTCCTCCGTCAAACTCACCTGATAAAGATCCCACACTGGGCAGTAATACTCCAAAAAGGGACAGACAACCGTAGTGTATGCAGTTACTTTTGTAGTTCTGTTGCATGTTTTAAGGGTTCTGCCAATAAAACGCAGACTCTGTTTCGCCTTTCCCACGACAGTATCTTCGTGTTCTTTCCAGTTTAAGTCTGAATTAATTTTGTGGAGTTTATGGCCTTCACTTTTGATTGATTTATCTTGTAAACAAAGTTTAACGCATTTCTTTTGTACTCATGTGGACTACTTCTCACTTCTCATTATTTAGAGTCGGCGTCATCTGCTGAAAACCTAAGAGAGCTGCTTAGATTTTCTCCCAAATTGTTTATGTAAATAAGGAACAGCAGGAGACCAATAACACTACCCTGTGGAACGCCCGACACCACCTCTGTTTTCAAAATGTTCAAATGTTTGTTAAGCGTATGGGACTTAACTACGGGGTCATCAGTCCCTAAACTTACAAACTACTTATGATCTACCTTATACTAAAGACGGCACAAATATCCATGCCCGAGGGGGGATTCGAACCCCCGACCGTAGTGTCCTCTGTTTTAGTCGATGCCTTACCATCGATTACTACAAACTGTGTCCTCTCTGACAGGAAATCCCCTATCCAGTCGCAAATTTGGAGCGATAAAGCATAACCACGTAATTTGATTAAAAGCCATTTGTGAAGCACGGAGTCAAAAATCACGAAATACGGAATCAATTTGAGATCCCATGTCGCCAGTATGGCTATGGAAAACTTCCAGTAAAAGCCTTGGAATCAACCCAAGGGAAACCTACCTATCCTATTTATTCCGGTATGCAGACGACACATTCGTGATGTGGCCACGTGGGAGAGACAAGCTGAATGACTTCCTTGGCCCCTCTATTCCATACACTAGAACATCAAGTTTACTGAAGAAGTTAAAATGGATGGAGTGCTTCCCTTGCTAGATGTCCTGTTTAAAAGAAGGGCTGACAGTGCTCTGGTCCACATCGTGAACCAGAATAAGGCGCACACGGACCTCTACTTGCAGGCAGACAGCTGCCACCATCCAGCTCAGAGGAACGGCGTGCTCAAAACATTGGTACATATGGCTCGCACTTCATCGGACGATGGAGGAATCAACGAAGAAATTGAACATCTGAAAGCAGTTTTTCGGAAGAATAGCTACAAGGAGCGGTAAATTCGGAGAGCCTTGACTCCTGCACCTCTTACACAACCGACGGAACCAGAAGAGCACTGCCTGGAGGACGCATAAATTGCGTTTATTCCTTTTTATCCGGGAAAATGGAAAGAAATCTCAGGAAGCACTGAGTGAGGACAGCCTTCCACCCAGCAGCCGAAACACGAGCACTGCTTGGAAGTGCGAAAGACGACTTGGGACTAAGGAAGTGTGTTGTCTATCAAATCCCCTGCCAATGTGTTGCAACATACACAGGTCAGGTAGTGCCTACTATCGAGGATTGCTGCCGAGAACACCAACGCAGAGAAGCATGTCGACAGTCGCAGAACATTGCCTGACGGTAATACACGGAATGGATTATGACCGCAATAAGGTTCTTACACAATCGTCCAACTCCTGGAATTGTGTCATCAAGGAATCTATTGAGATACGCGTAAGAGAACCGCAGATAAATTGTGATAGCGGGTACATACTTAGGAACGCATGGATCCCGCTATTAGATTGGTGAAAAGGAATAACTGGATATCTGCCAAAGAACTGACGCTGGAGGGTAGGTGAAGGAACAGCAGAAGAGCCGCCAGCACGCGCACCTGGGCGCGAACCTCGGGCTAAACACTCGGTCGGCGGGAGAAGGGAGGGCAGGGATGCTGCGCGCGGACCAGCGGTACAGCGGGTGGAGATAAAAGCGCGTTGACGACATCCAGTGATCTGTATACAAACTGGATTTATAACTCTGGTGTCTGAGCATTGAATTGCAGCGTGCCTGCACATTCATATGTTTTGCACACGATTTCACATTGTCCGCCATGTTTAAATTTGGCAAACGAGTTTCCATCAGTTATTACGTGACAAAGCATTGCTTGTTTACCTGTTGACTTGTAATTTAATTAAATATTCGATGCTGTAGGCTGATATGGAACGGAATCGAAACATATTTTCTTCTCATTTTCTTTAAATGCTTCTTAGCAGCCATGTTTGAATTTGGCAAGAAACTAAATATGAATATCTATGGCTGGCACGATAAGACTACTGAAGTTCAACATCCAGGTAGTACAGAGATCAATGACGACGTCCCATCAGTCAGTTCATCAGCGCACTTGTTGATGCCAACGTGGTCATTTGCCAAAATATTGTACCCGTTGGACACTGAAACTAAGCAGTTTAACCGCGAGTTATTTCAATGTCAAGAAAAAATTAGCTACAAAAGTTACTGAGACCGGTATTACACGGTCATATTTCTTTGTCAAAAATTTACATCATAAATATTTGATACTGTAATAGAGAACTTTACGATATCTCTGCTTTCGTCAAAAAATGATCAAATCTAGTCAGTGATCTCCATACAAATTGTATGTATAACTCTGGTCTCCGAACATAAAACTGCAGCGTACCTGCACATTCATATGTTTTGCTCACGATTTCGCATTGTCCGCCATGTTTAAAATTGGCAAACAATTTTCCATCACTTATTACGTTACAAATAACTGCTTGGTTACCTCGTGATTTGAAATTAATATCAGTATATTGTTAATAGGCTAATACGGGAGTGATATTAAAACGTATTTTCTTTTCGTTTTCTTGTAATACTTCAAAGCGACCATTTTTAAATTTGGCAAGAAACGAAATATATTGACAGCTATGGTTGGCACGCTCAGACAGCTGAAGTTCAATATCCAGGTAAGTATAGAGATCAGTGTATTTAGTGTCACGCAGTAGATTTGATCATAAAATGTCGTTTGCCTTCTGTTCACTGCAATGCGAAATGTAACCGTTTGGAGCGTTAGCATCGCTCTAGCTGTTGGACCGCCTTTATTTGAAAATATTACGTCGTATTTTAGTTGGTGTTTGACGTCTACGACAAAATCAATCGAACTTTAGGTTAAATTGTACGACGCTTCTCGCCGGGCTGCAGTGGTTATGTTGGCACCAATGGTAATGACGGTAACTCAGATGAGCAATAAATGTTTTTTCGTGACAACTTCAGTTAAAATGAAAATTATTTTTTTCCGAACGGACAAGGGTACATACAAGAACTTGTCAACCATAGAGCAGGTACAGTATTAATTTTGCTGCGAGTGAAACGAGCAGCAATAACAATTACTCAGTAGCTCGAGAAAAATATTAACGCAATTCTACACTTCATTGTTCATCTGTTGCCAACATAAGCACTAGAGCTCGTCGAGAAGCGTCGTAAAATTTTACCAAAATCAGTATACGCACGTGAAAAGACTTTATCGGCAGAAGACAGGTTTACAGTGACAGCAGTCTCTGGTAAAATTTTACGACGCTTCTCGACGAGCTCCACTGACGACAGTGTAAAACCCCTTTTTAGCATCACGTCAAAGATTTACATTAAAAAAATAACGAACTTTTGATGATATTTTTATATCAAAGATTTGATCAAAATTTTGACTGTGTAATGCCGACCTATGACAGCCACTCTTTGTCTAGACATGTTGTTTACGTAGAGCGAAGCACCGTGGGACCACCATAATAATGAATAAGTCATTCTCGTTGCCCTCTAATATGGTGTGTGTGATCATCTCACACGATCCGTACAGTTTCACACTTGCATGGTATGGATAGTATGATGTTATCAATCTTCTCTTGAGGAGACATTTGGACATTCTTCCATGAGTGCAATATCCAGCTCTGCAACCGTTGTAGGAGGTGCTGGTCTGGCTGCAATGCGTCTTCCAAGTGCATCCCAGACATGTTCTATCGCGTTTAAGTCCGGTGAACAAGCTGGCCACTCCA
Source organism: Locusta migratoria (assembly GCA_026315105.1). NCBI lineage: Eukaryota > Metazoa > Arthropoda > Insecta > Orthoptera > Acrididae > Locusta > Locusta migratoria. The sequence continues at coordinate 500,152,984 of CM048744.1, read as the reverse complement.
TTCGATCTATTACCTCAGATCCAAGCAAGTTGTCCACCCGCGCAGAGCTATGGGGATGAGCGTTATCGTCCATCAGAAGGAACCCATCTCCTACGGCACCAGCGTAGACATAACAAGGATTTCGCCTCTATACCTTTGAGCAGTCAAAGCGCCATTCTGAACGAGATAGAGGTCCGTACCTCTGCCAATACTGACTCCGACTCCTGCACACACCATTCGTCCACCACCATGATACGGTGGTGTTTCCTGCACATAAGCAGGATTTTTCTGAGTTCCACGTCCTCTCCAAATGAGGGAACCACGATTGTCTAGCTAAAAACAAAATCTTTACTCATCGGTACCATTCGTTACGACTGCAATTCTGGTGTTCCTCCGCCTAGTTTCTGCGGGCTAAACGGTGTCATGGTTTTAGCAGTCTAGCATAAGAGTCACGAAACTCTCAGGGAATTTCTACAACTTCGCGACTGCAGCGTCGCTGTATAAAAGTAATGTCTGCGTGCTTCCAATAGCAGTTAATCAACTATTTCAGTAGAGCCTGCTTAGTTTCGTACCTCAGTTTCACAAATATTGTAGGCCTATATACAGCTATTTTGGCGGTTGCCTACTTGTTTGATAAAGTGAATGTGTAGCTACAAATAAATAATATGTCCATACATGAACTGCTAATATTATCAAGTCACATTCTTGAAGATATTCAATTTGATACTTGCCAAGTAGCTAAAAAATATGATACGTACACGAGAGGCACAAAAGCAAAGACAAGGTAAAAAGAGCGTTTGTAAAGCGATGTAGAAGCTACTCTACTATACGTCAATGTAAAAATCGTATGTAGTTTTGAAAATATTGCAATGTCCGAAATCCGCTAATACAGAACTCATGCAATCTGACATTACACACTGAGCGCGTCAACATAATCACAATCAGTCGTTTTATACTTGAGCACATCAGGTTGCAATTTATTACTGCTTTCAAAAAGTTTTTGGATGATATGATTACGACTAAGCTGTTGTGAACTGTATGAATTACGCTGCACTGAGAATTTGTTATCATAGGCTCTGTTAACAGAAGCAGTGAAATTACTTTAACAATGTTTTTTATATTTGTATTACAAAGTTCACGGAAACGTTTGGTACCTAGGAAATATGAAAGTAACTGCATTAAAAACAGCAGCTTCTCAGTTTGTATCATGCCATCCCTCTGTTACTCCCTACTGGGCGCTTGGAGCGCTAGTATCGCTTCAGCTGAAATTTTTCCATAGAGAGTTTCGCGGCTGTCTGTGATAGCCTGTGGTTTTAGCGGGACACACACCGCTAGCTCCCGTGCGTAGAGGCCATATTGACAAAGGCGATTTCGAACAGTTTGTGTTGGTATTGCGCGTCTTGTTGCTCCTTGAAAGGTGCGTTGCAGCTGAGCCTGTCTCCATGGCCTGTTATCCAGAGATAACGGTCATCTCTTGCTGCTGTTACCCGGGACGACCTCGGGGTGCCTTCCTTTAACGGTTGCTGTTGTCTAAAATTGCGTCTAGGGTCTGGAAATGTCCATTAGCTGCAGCCACATCCCTCAGTGTCTGTCCACGCTCCGACTCTCCTATGGATCTCCATGCCAACGCTTCGCGTAAGTCCCGTTGTTGTTGTTACATTGCACGAATCGCTCACTGCACTATCAGAACCCAACTGCTTGTGTAGATACAAGTCAACGGCAACGTTCTGTTATTATCAGTATTTCGTTTGTCGTAATGTCGTTCCCTCCACTCCGTAGAACCGTCAGAAAGACGTCGAACCATTTTAGTTCATTTTATCGGAGACATTACTTCAAAATGTTCAAATGTTTGTAGAGCTTATGGGACTTAACTACGTTGCTCGCCGTGGAGGTTCGAGTCCTCCCTGGTGCAAAATAAATATATATTCACTTCTTTGGTAAAATCAAATGTCAAATGTTTGTATAGTCTATGGGACTTAACTACGGGGTCATCAGTCCCTAAACTTACAAACTACTTATGAACTACTTACGAACTAGGACGGCACAAATATCCATGCCCGAGGGGGTATTCGAACCCCCGACCGTAGTGGCCGTGCAGACCGTGACTGGAGCGCCTTAGTCCCCTCGGCCACCGTGGCCGGCTTTGGTAAAATATTTGTCTGGCAAAATCTCAGGTTTTTATTACGTCAACGAAATAAAAGAATTTTATGCTGTTTGGAAATTGATGTTAATGACAACACAGATAAACTAAAATAGTGAACTGTGTCAGTTACTTTTACTTTTTCTCAAGATGCGATGACATTACATTTTTTTTCCTTGAATGTGGCCAGTTGTCTGTTCTGAAATAATTCCATTGTCATGTTTTATTAGCAAGTGCTAATCATTCGTCGTATGTAGCGAAATGAAAGTAACAACAAACAACTGGCTACATCAGCAAACACAGACGAAACAGCCGCGGTGGAGTACCCGAGCGGTAGCCGGGCGCCGTGGCTCAGCGCGCCCGGTCTGGGGGCTAAACGACGTCTGTAATAAAATAAAGCTGAGCCAACCATTCACCGAACAACCAAGAGCAAATTGAACGAACGACCGCGAACCATATATCTAACAGATGAAAAAACTAAAATAAAAAAAAAGAGCGATCTAAGGCGCCTCACTGCGGAGCGCACGGTTACTCGCCGTTGGAGGTTCGAGTCCTCCCTGGGGCATGGGTGTGTGTTGTCCTTAGGTTAGTTTAACTTAGTTTAAGTAGTTTGTAAGCTACGGACTGATGACCACGCAGTTTGGTCCGATAGATTTACAAACATTTGAACATTTTTGAACAAACGAAATATATTACGATATTTTTGTCAGTCTATACAACTAGAATAAGAGTCAATATTTCTTCAACAGACGCGTTTCGTTTCATTAAACATAAAATACCTTCAGTGGTCTGCAATGACAGTTACCTAAATTTATTCTGTATTGTTAAATCGAAAAAAATTTGTTAAAAATGTGGAAAATTAAATAGCTGTATATACTATATATTTGTTCCACAATAATATTTATTTTGTTGTGAACTAGCTCTCGGCTTCTTAAGCCATCTTCAGACAACGTAATACTACACATTACCCACATCACACCAGCTGAAATGTTTCGAGTACAAAGATTTTACAAAGATAACTGCGTCATAGACTACGTAACCTAGAAGTATTTTATAAACAGCGACGCCCAACCAATTAAAACAAAACTGTAACTAAGAAATAACTATACAAGTGGCATCTTACATGTACTTATGACTCAAAACTGCTTCCGAAATTATACGAAATAAAAACTCAAAGATCAAATTAGGAGCCAATCAGATAACATAAGAAAAAAAATTGAGACAGATAAAAAATAACGTTTACATCCTTACCGTATTATGATCGTATTTCAGAAATAAGCAATTTTTAACAGGAGCTTATGATGTTTAACAAGATTTTATTCATTAATTATATAAAAGCTACGTATCGTCAAGTATTGAAGATATTTGCAATATGGATTTGTTTTCGTTCGCTATTGTTCTGCTTTGACGGTCAGTTGACAGGATTTCAATCCCTTGGGAACTAACGCTGTAACACTTTATAAAACATTTGCTGTAACTCTACAAGTTGTTCTGTTTAAAGCTCAGAGGTGTCCCATTAAATATCACCTCCATACCATTACAGGAATGCCGTCAACCAATACAGTACAGTGCTTTGCCGCGAGCAATTTATTTAATCTTTTCTTCAGCATTCCGTTTGTGACAGGGTAGGCTGACGCCTCTTTATGGTTTGGCAATAGTTCTTATGTTGAAACTTCCTGGCAGATTAAAACTATGTGTAGGAACCGTGACTCGAACATGGGAGCTTTGCCTTTCTCGGGCAAGAGCTCTAGCACTGAGCTATCCCGACGCGACTCAAGATCCGTCCTCGCAACCTTACTTTTGCCAGTACCTCGCCTCCTACTTTCCAATTTTAATCTGCCAGGAAGTTCCATATAAGCGCACACTCCGCTGCAGAGTGAAAGTTTCATTCGGGAAACGTTCCTTACCATGTGGCTAAGTCATGTCTATACCATATCCTTTATACCAGGAGTGCTAATCCTGCAGGGTTCGCAGGAGAACTTCTGTGAAGTTTGGAAAGTAGGAGGCGATGTACTGACGGATCGCGAGACGTGTCAGGATAGCTCAGTCGGTAGAGCGCTTTCCTGTGAAAGGCAAAGGCCCCAGGTTCGAGTCCCGGTTCTAATACACAATTTTTATCTGCCAGGAAGTTTCATATCAGCGCACACTCCGCTACAGAGTGAAAGTTTCATTCTAGTTATTATGTTAACTACGTGTATGGATGCCCTTCCTGTAGCCAGAAGCGTCATAAAACTGGGAAAAGTCCAACATGGCATATGCGTTGAATTGTGTAGGCTTTGTTTTGTGCCCACATAAATATGTGTTGCATCGCCGTGCTTCTAGAGGTTCATGAGCCTTCACATAAAAAGAGAGTAGAAGTATATAAAGCTCACGAGAAATTAAATTGACAAGTTGTTCGACAGTAACCTAGACATGTGAATTTGTTTTCCATATTGCAGCACAAACCCCCCTAATACCCGATAACGCGACCTCGTGCACTGATGCATGCCTGCATTTGTCGTGGTGTACTGTCAACAAGCTCATCGGTCCAGATTGCCCCACTGCTCAACGGCATAGACCTCTCAGATTGGTTGGTGGGTCGTGTCGTCCAGAAACAGCCCTTTTCAAATGTATTCCAGGCATGTTTGATAGGGTGCATGTCTTATGTCTGGAGAAGGTGCTGTCCATTCTAATATCGCTATCATGAAGTAATTAAGTCATTAGATGGGCACGACAGCCTGCACATTGTCCATTAAAAAGAATCCCTCACCGAAATGCTGACGATATTCTTGCACTATACGTGGAGGATGTCTTCCCTGTACCGAATAGCCGTTTGACTATCTTCTACGACCAGCAATGTCGTAAGGTGGCCGCACATAATTGCAACCCAAAACATCAGGGAACCACCACCTTGCTGCACTGGCTACGGTGTGTCAGACTGACCAGGCTGCCTCCAAAAACGTCTCCAACGACTGCTTGACAGGAGGTGGGAGTCTCATCTATTAATAGCACTCGATGCCAATTCTATCGAGTCCATTCAGCATGCAGTTGGTCCTATCCGCACCACGCTGCATGGTGCCTAGGTGTCAAATCTGGACCTCGCCATGGACGTCGGAAGTGAATTTGCCTGTCATGCACTATATTACGTACAGAGTGAGGCGAAACATAATGCCCTGTGGCTCCACATATTCAGTATGGTGGCGTACCTCTCAGGGTTTCTCCGAATTGAAATACTGAGTAGCGCTCTTCACTTCTTGATGTAGTCCTTTTGCGGTCTGAGCGAGGCAAGTCATCGATAGTTTCTCTGTACCTCCTCCACGTCCGAACAACATTGCTTTTATTTACTCCGAGACCTCTGGAAATTTCCTAGATGAGACTTCCTCCTGACACAAAGTAATAATGTGGATACGATCAGTCTTCGGAATTGATCTTCTAGGCATTGCAGAACTATAGTCAACACAGGCAGTGTACCTCCTTTCTGGTGTTAAATATGGATATGATCGGTTATCTTAGCCACTCCGTAGTAACTGGTACTACTGATGCGTCATTGTTTACACCTTACTTGAGTGACATCTATGGACAATCTAAGGAACTGTGTTCTTGATGCATTATACTTCTCCAACATCAGTGTTCGGAAGACCTTGGAACCGAGGTGATGCAACACTTTTCTATGTGTGAATATTTGACCTATTGCGTATAGGGTTCAAAAAATGTTCAAATGTTTCTTAAGCTTAAGGGACTTAACTGCGTGGTCATCAGTCCCTAAAGTTACAAACTACTTACGAACTACCTAATATTACAGACGACACAAACATCCATGCCGAGGGGGTATTCGAACCCTTGACGGGGAACGGTCTCGCGCATCGTAGCATAGCGCCTCAATGCGCTCGGCCGCTCCGACTCGGCCGTATTGCGTTCTTGACCTAGATGCACTATGTGATCAAAAGTATCTGGACACCAAAAAGAACACACTATTTTCATATTAGGTACATTGTCCTGCATCCTACTGCCAGGTACTCCATATCAGCGACCTCAGTAGTCATCAGACATCGTTGCCGCTGCTTGCCTGCCTGCCGGCAGTTCAGTTTCTACGGTGGCCGTTGGAGAGCTCATAGGATGCTCGGGCGGTTGGACCAGCGAGCTTAAATTTCATAGAGTGGCTAAGACACGAGTTACAGCGCAATTTGCAGCCACCTGTGTAAACTCGGCCGCCATATTCGTGAGTATACATGACAGGAGTCTGTCCATCTTATGTTGTTGTTCAAGTGAAGTGCTGTATTTAGTGTATATTGTATTTAGTGCATATTTTCTGTACAACTTTTGCTTCTGCAATATTCCGAAAGTGTGTTCAGCATTTAAATACATAAATCTAAGTGTTAAAACGACAAATATTTCGAGCAAGAACACCAGTTGTTTTGTCTTGATTGATTTCTGTTTGCCTATACATACACAAAAGTCCTAGCTAATGGCACAAAGCTTCCCCAAAAGTGAAGCTTCAGATGGCCTATCTTGTAATTTTCTTGAAGTACACACCGTAATAAAGGCTCAGTTTACTGCCTGGCGTACTGTGTGTTTCTTCTTCTGTTGCTGCTGTGATTGATGAAAGAGTATCTCATCTGTTGAATAATAAAATAAAATAAACACTTTTGAGTATCTACACCTTCTTTAAAAATATTTTCATTTGTTGTTGACAATACGTGATTAACTATGGTTAACAAATAATCATTACTAATCGCGGAATCCAAAGTAACAACCGGATTTTTTTCTCTTGTTAAACGGCTATGTTCTTTGTAACAAACATTTACATATATAAGAGTGGCAATAACGCAAGTTATTAACAATTTCTGTGTAACATGGTTTTGTGTCAGCTGACCCGCGCATTTTTTATTGTAGTATTCTGTTATTACTTTCGTCTTTGTATTCAAATTTCGTCAACCAAACTTCACAACCAAACCCTTCAAAGCAATTTTACAAGTATGTGGACTTAATGAGTGTAATAAGCACAAGATAAATGTGCACTAGACTTTATGAAATCAGTTTTTACAACACATTAACAACATATGCATATCCACGATCAGGACTGGTTTTCATAACAATTACTGGTCACTATATGTTTAGCAGCACTTTTAGACTATTAGATTAGATTAGATTAGATTAATACTTGTTCCATAGATAGTATACACAACATTTCGTAATGATGTGGAACGTCTCAGTTTAGTAAAATGTTGTCTATACATGACAATCAATATTTTAAGGATCTTTTATTTTCATTTTTTATTGTTTTATTATTTTTTTTTTTTTTATTTTAAGTTTTATCTAAGAATTCATCTAAACTGTAGAAGGAGTTGACATTCTTTTTAAATACTAGTTGGTTATCTTGCATTATAATGGCATTATAACTAACACAAATATTTTCAAAGCGGCACTTTCGTTGTTCGTGAGATTTCTTTACAGCATTTTTAGGAAATACACCATCTGGCTCATCAATTCGCAACTTTGACAAAGTCTGGAGACACCGACGGAACTTCATGGACATCTGTACTCAATAGTCAATACTTATTTAAAACGCGGAACTGTGTAATCAGGTAAAATTCTCTAGAGGGTGTGGCATACCAGCTGTCAGTCAATACCCTAAAAACATGGCAGTCTACAGTTCAATTTGCCTCAAACATGGCGGACCTATCGCCACTCTATGAAATTCAAGCTTGTTGGATTGGACCCTGCCTTATAGGTGGGCATGTCACACCCAAGTTTCCGACGGCGTCTCCCGGCTTGTTAAATGTATCATAGAGCCACTATCTTAATTTGTTCTTACATGTAACACTTTATGGACTCACTAAATGCACCTGATAATGAGTCATAGAGCTCGAAACTAGTTAGTGCATATATCTAACAAACAAACAACACTGAATTTAACATCTGTTGCTGACCCAATATTAAAGATTACTTTTCAAAAGAATAATTACTTATGCAGAATATACTAATGTCCATTTTCAGAGAACATGAACTTTTTATCTCTAGTCCATCAAGGTGCTCTATTGTTTCTGACAAGAGAACCTCTCCATCGTACCCCCATCACATTTAGTTATCAGTTGGCGCAGTGGATAGGCCTTCAAAAATGAACGCATATCAATCGAGAAAACAGAAAGAAGTTGTTTGGAACTATATATATAAACTGAGCAGTCCATGCGAAACATAAGCAACGTAGAGCACGTTCTGAGCTGAAGAGCTTCGTGGTCATGTGGCTAGCGTGAGAAGCGAGATGTCCTTGGTTTGAGCCTTCCCACAGCCGTATTTCAAATTCTAAGATATTAATAACAATATGAATTCCATTTATTGTAAATACTTGATCAACGAAAAAAGAGCTGAAATTTTTAATTTTTTTCCATTTTCAGAAAATTATTATCTGTCCGTCCGATGCGAGGTAACTGCGCCTTAGTATGGGGTCAGATTTGCTTGGACGTATGCAGGATTCGACAGTCTACACATTCAAAAAAATCTAAAACGTTAAAAACATGTGTTTTGACAGAACACACGGAAAACTGTGCAACTGTTGCATTCATTTGTTGCAGTTTATGTAGCAAACTCTTATTTCAAAAAATGTTCAAATGTTTGTATAGCTTATGGGACTTAACTACGGGGTCATCAGTCCCTAAACTTACACTCTACTTATGAACTAGCTAATCCTAAGGACGGCATAAATATCCATGCCCGAGGGGGGATTCGAACCCCCAACCGTAGTGGCCGTGCAGACCGTGACTGGAGCGTCTCAGTCCCCTCGGCCACCGCGACCGGCAAACTCTTATTTTTTCATCACTTTTTTGGGAGTGATTATCACATCCACAAGAAAACCTAAATCGGGCGAGATAGAACCTCTTTTCCCATTCACCAAGTGTACAAGTTAGGTGGGTCGACAAGAGATTCCTGTCATATGACTCACATACCGGCACCAGTGTCGTATAGAATACATCAGACGTGTTTTCCTGTGGAGAAATCGGTTGACCTATCAACTTGGGATCAATGTTTTAGGTTCCCATTGGAGAGGCACTTCCTTTCGTCTGCTAATCACACGATTTTGCGGTGCGGACGCAAAACACAGACACTATACTGATTACAGCGAACAGGGACGTCAATGAACGGACGGACAGATCATAATTTTGCGAAAATAAAAAAATTAAAATTTGCGTTCGAGGCAAGGCTTGATCCAACGACCTCTCACTTCGCAGCTCTGCAGCTCCGCAAACTAGCAACAGGACCATAGGATTTATATGTTCACAATGTGCTCAACGTTACCTGTCTATCGTATGGACCGTTCGGTTTTCATATTTTGCTTATTTTTTGATAGTTTCAGACAAATTCTTCCAGTTTTCTCGATTTATCTGTGTTCAGTTTTTCACGGCTTACCCACTGCGCCAACTTATAGCTGAATCTGAGGGGGGTGCAATGGGGAGGTTCCCTTGCGAGCAGTGGTGTATTAAGTAGGGAGTAAAGGTTTCATACATGTAGGCATAATTTCTCCGTACTTAATTATGACATACCTTACCTTAAAATACGTGTTTTTCAAAAGTCTTTCATTTACATTTAAGTTGCTAGCTTTCGTAATATTGAAGTATAAATACAAAATCCACTAAACACGGCACATATGCTTCCGATCGCCTGAATTGGAGGCTGTGCAACGCGATGTTCATTTGTTGTAGACCACGTGATTATGTGGCTAGCGAATCACAGCACAAAGAAAAGTATCGTCGTCAGCCAATGGTAACCAAACCTCACCTCCGCGCAACATGCAAATAAGATTTTTTGACGTTCGAAATGAAATATGCGGTAATGTTTTTATACACGAAACCGCCCAATGTTTACCAGATGTGAAAATTAACGTGTTAACTTGAAGTTTCAATTATTTTATTTTCGAAATCACTTGATTACACTTTCAGACAGACGATAAAATAAATAAAACATGCTATACCTGCTATATGGTTGACAGATTCTTGTATGTACCCTTGTCCGGTTAGTATCAGTTATTGGCCTCGTAAAATAAAGATTTAGAATTAGTTGGCGACTGTTTCGTACTGATCGTACGGTAAATAAAACATGCTGTACTAGTACCTGCTCTATGGTTGATAGATTCTTGTATGTACCCTTGTCTGATCAGTAAAAGTAATTGGCCTCATAAAATGAAGATTTAGAATCACTTTATCCTCTCGGCTGTATAATACTGTAGCACGTTTTACTTATTTTATATGCAGTAAACAGTCAACTTATTCCAAATCTTCATTTTACGAGGCCATGAACTGTTACTGACCGGATAAGGGTACATACAAGAACCTGTCAACCATAGAGCAGGTATAGCATGTTTTATTTGCCCTGTGATCTGTACGAAACAGCCGCGGTGGAGTAGCCGAGCGGTCTAAAGCGTCTCGCTGCGGAGCGCGCGGTTGCTCGCCGTGGAGGTTGGAGTCCTCCCTGGGGCATGGGTCTGTGTGTTTGTCCTTAGGTTAGTTTACCTAGGTTTAAGTAGTTTGTAAGCTACGGACTGATGACCACGCATTTTGGTCCGATAGATATACAAACATTTTAACATTTTTTTTATTTTATTTTATTTTTTTTTTTTTTTTTTTTTTTTTTTTTGGTACCAAACAGTCGCCAACTAATTCTAAAACTTTATTTACGAGGCCTATAACTGTTGCTAACCGGACAAGGGTACATACAAGAACCTGTCAACCACAGAGCAGTTATAGCATGTTTTATTTATTTTATCGTCGGTCTGAAAGTGTAATCAAGTGATTTCTAAAATAAAATAATTGAAACTTCATGTTAACATGTTAATTTTCACATCTCGTAAACATTGGGCGGTTTCGTGTATAAAAACATTACCGCATATTTCATTTCCAACGTCAAAAAATCTTATTTGCATGTTGCGCGGCGGTGAGGTTTGGTTGCCATAGGCTGACGACGAAACTCTTCTTTGCGCTGTGATTCGCTAGCCACATAATCACATGGTCTACAACAAATGAATATCGCGTTGCGCAGCCTCCAATTCAGGCGATCGGAAGCAAATGTGCCGTATTTGGTGGGTTTTGTATTTATACTTCAACATTGTGCGTCTCGGGTGCACAGTGGTAGAGTGCCAGACTACAAATCCGAAGGCCCCGGGTTCGATCCCCGCAACGTCCTAGGATTTTTATCTGTCACTTTCCACTTCTTTCACCTCTGGCAGTATTGCTCATGTGAAAAATACCGAGTAGCATCGTGGTTCGGAACCCACGTTAAACTGTAGGTCCCCCTATAACTGGCTGGGTAAGTCAGTTCGAAGGTCGGAGAAAGGCAACGGCATACCACCTCCAAACAGGATCATGCCTAGTAAAGCACTGTGGTGTTCAAACCAATCTTCGGATTGTTGACTGCTTTACCTTTTACTTCAATATTACGAAAGCTGGCGACTTAAATGTAACGGCGCTTGAAAGACATTTGAAAAACACGTGTTTTAAGGTAAGGTATGTCGAAATTAAGTATGGAGAAATTATGCCTACGCATATGAAACTGTGCTGTCGCACAAGTATGAAGTGCGCGCCACGTACTTACGCCGCGCGCCGCCATGCACGCACGGCGCGGCGTTCTTACGACGTCAGCCACGAGCGCCCTCTGCTGCAACTCCGCTCGTGGCCACCACTGAACTGCATCGATCACTTGGGAATCAGCTAGGCACCAGTTAAGACTTGGCTATCGGATAGCCACTAGGAATCACCAGTAGACAGGCCTCTATCTAAACTATGTATCAACATTCTACTAGTCTGCTGCTCTCCAAGTTAAGTAATGTAATTTTTCTTGAAATATATCTCTTATACTAATCTAGCTTAGTGTTTCCAGTTTCTGCTGTCCCACTGGCTGGTCACCTCCGTACCTGCACACGCGTGTATCCTTTATTCCTGTGTCGGTCTCTTTCTACTCGGCCACCGACACCTACGACAACCGGCAGAAACGAGACACAAAAGAAACCTTTACCAAGTGGGGTGGCATGAGTTCTGTCTGTTGACTGTGAGCGTCCAGTTGATCCTTGTACCTCGGACGCCGCGCCTAGCCTTGCAGGGTGCCGCTGGTGTGTTCCCGGTGCGGCCGCCCCGCGCTGCTTCCTGCGGCGTGGCGTGGCTTGGCGCAGCGCGGGCACAGACGCCGGAAATAGCGGCGCCGCCGCCAGGAAGCAATCACCCCCCAGCACTGGCGCCCGATTTAAATCTCAATGTTCTCCCCCCACTCCACCCACGCAGGCCTCGCATGCCGCTTCCTCCGCGAATGACAGCCAAGTCAGCCATCTGATGAAGTGTAAAGACCGCCGCGACGAGCAATTTCGTTTCAACTTTCTTACGGTTTCGCAGTTGTATTCATCACGGAATGTAGCAGCGTCATTTCTGCTGTTGCTATTCCATTTTAGAAATGGATGGAGGGTTGAGGGGGCGGAGGGGAAAATGGAAGAACGCGTTTATACTTGAAATAATGCATTTTTAAACCGTCAGCTGTATCATCATCATCATCAACATTATGGACTAGCTGAAAACCTGGCGTTGCCCGAATATTTATTTATTCCTACCTTGATTTAGTACTTGTGACCTCGTCGCCTTTTTTGTTTCCTCGTCCGGGTCTAGTCGTCAGTAAAGGAACTGGTGCTGGAATCGATGTTTACTGAAACAACTATTCAAATTGATTGATTTTTCCAGGGAAGCCAAAACAGTCTTGGACCAACCCGCCACTGCCCGCACCAAAACTAAGTTTATTGTGCGGTATCGCTCCCTGTATATCTAGTAAAGCCAACCAATGCCCTTGAACAGTGCAAGGAGTATCTTTACCAGTTCTTTATTAGACACAATTTCTTCGGGTCTGGTTGTCCCAAATATTCTGTGCCTTTTATTCTCCAATGCAATGCATTCGAAGATTAGATGTGATGCAGTTTCATCTCCGTCATCACAGATCCTACATTTAGGGTCCTCTTCTGTTATTCCCATTGTACGTAGGTGTTTTTTGAAATTCCCATGGCCTGTCAGCAATCCAACCTGTTCAGACCCAGGATTGCAGAGCTTCTTTTAAAACAGGGCTTTGGCATCATTACCTTGTCTTTGTTGATGGACTTTGGTCCAATATTCTACGTGCTGTCTTCTGAGCCAGTTACGTAGCTCCAACTTGATCATTGCCTTGGTGATTGTCAGGACACGTTCCGGTCCAATAAATGGAGTCTCTCCCCCATCCTGGCTAATCTGTCGGCATGTTCGTTGCCACTAATCCCCGAGTGGCCAGGGACCCACAATAGGTTTACTCTATTGCTTTCCCCTAGCTCCACCAGAACCCTGTGACATTCTGCAACAATTTTAGACCTTGTTGCAGGAGCTGCCAATGATCTCAGGGCTGCCTGGCTGTCTTAATAGATATAGATGCTACGATCTTTGTAGCACCTACGCAAATTCTCCTCCACACACGCCCTGATGGCAGTGTTTTCGGCCTGGAATACTGAGGCCAGTTTTCCTAGAGATTATTCAGATTACTAATATAAGTTTCATTGACTGAATAGTGTAATACTGAACTTAAGTACACGTGTCTGTTTCTTCTCTCTTCTTCCTTCTCGCAGTGTCTCCCGCATGATGCTAGCTGCGCTGTGACCTAGTTACTGCTAAGTTCGTAGCCTCGTTCTAACTTAGTACTGTCCTAGTTTTGTCTTCGTAGCTGCCTAGTAACTGCGACACACCCACTCATAAGGCATGGTCCAATCCAACGAGATTGAATTTCATAGACTGGCGATAGGTCCGCCATGATTGAGGCAAATTAAACTGTCGGCCGCCATGTTATTTGGGGTATCGACTGACAGCTGGTATGCCACGGCCTCTAGAGAATTTTACCCATTTACACAGTTCCGCGTTTTAAATAAATATTGACTTTTGAGTACAGATGTCCATGAAGTTCCGTCGGTGTCTCCAGACTTTGTCAAAGCTGCGAATTGATGAGCCAGATGGTGTATTTCCTAAAAATGCTAAACAATGAGAGTTCCGCTTTCAAAATATTTGTGTTAATTATAATGCGATTATAATCCAAGATAGCCAACTAATATTTAAAAAGAAATTACAGGAATCTGTCGTCGTAGCCTCCGCCCTCAAAACTCTCATGGTTCGCACGATCTCATATTTATTGACTTATATGTTGTACAATTGGGGAGAAAAGGATTTTCAGGCATATCCTGACTAAGAGGCGTCAAGGAATCGTCAACTAAGCATTAGAAGAAAGTGTATGGGGTAAAACTCATTGAGGGAGACCGAGGGAAGAATACAGCAAATTACAAAGGATGTAGGTTGCCGTACGTATTCTCAGATAAAGAGGTTTGCACAGGACAGGGTAGGGCGGAGAGCTACATCAAACCAGTCTGCGGACTGAAGACCACAACAACACTGTCACATTACGCAGTAATTGACGGAAAATCATCAAGTAAAACAAAAGTAATAGCTGGAGTTTCCCATGGGAATATTTAAGTGCCTCCTATTGATCCTTGCCGTTATAAATGATTTGTGAGACAATCTGAGCAGCTATCTTCCACTGTTTACGGATGATTCTGTGTTTATTGGTTAGTAAACTTACCATAAGATCAAAAGCAACGTCAAATTAAAATATCTGCCCAGTGCGAAAATTGGCAGTTGCCCCTAAATAATGAAAATTGTTAAGTCATCCGTATGATCACTAAAAGAAATCCGTGAACTTCATTTACACGATAGCCGGCCGCGGTGGCCGAGGGGACTGAGGCGCTCCAGTCACGGTCTGCACGGTAACTACGCTCGTGGGTTCGAATCCCCCCTCGGGCACGGATATTTGTGCCGTCTTTAGTAGTAGCTAGTTCTTAAGTAGTTTGTAAGTTCAGGGACTGATGACCCCGTAGTTAAGTCCCATAAGCTATACAAACATTTGAACATTTACTCGATAAATCAGTCAATCTAAAATTCAACTAAATTTCCACTCTAAGTTCAACTAAATACCTAGCAGTAACAATTACGAACAACTACAATTGGAAAGAACACAGAGAAAATATCGTAGGGAAACCAAAGGCTATTTCATTGGTAGAATACTTAGAAGATGCTACAATTCTACTAAAGAAACTGCCGACATTACGCTTATGTGTTCTAGTTTGGAGTATTTCTGCGCATTGTAGTATCCTCACCACGTGAGACTGACAGAGGACATTAAAATAGTTCAAAAAGGACAGCTCGTTTTCTTTCATCGCGATACAGGGAAGAGTGTCACGGAAACGATGTACGAGTTAGGGTTGAAATAATTAAAAGAATGGCGTTATTCGTTGCTGCGAGATCGGACATGGATGTTTGTGCTGTCTTTAGTATAAGTTACTTCATAAGTAGTTTGTAAGTTTAGAGACTGATGACCCCCCCCCCCAGTTAAGTCCCATAAGCTTAAAAAACATTTGAACATTTCGTAATACAAGGATAAGTGAGATCAGTAACTATGTAGATGTCCTCTGATGTTTTCTGTAACAACTACCAACAAGTCATCGGCATACGTGACAACTCCATCTGCCCTACAGACCTCAATCAGAAATTCTATAAGACGTTCAGTAGTGATGTCCTAGTTGATCGAAATACAGATCGATTCTTGTGGAATCCTTTAGTGATTCGCCTTATCAGATTGCGATTTGCTACATACCATTCTGCTCTTCTGTCTTTACAATAGTCAATGAAACTATAGAATACTGTATCGAGTACCTCCAGTTGTCTGAGCTTCGCAAAGAAGGCAAGGCACCATACGTTATGAACTGCACTTGTGATATTTATCATGATTACGAATGCATACTTTTCATTTAATTTTGTACTAGCTCTAGTGCTTTATTGATATCATCGTCAATGGATTTTCCTTGTTTATCGCCAAATCGGAGTGCGTTTAGCTCTTGAGGTACTCTTTATGTTCGAAACGATCTTTACTTGTGTCGGTTAGACATATCAGCCTGTAAGACTTGAGACATGTAGGATCCCGACCCTGAGCTTTTTATTTAATTACGACATTAAAGATCTTCCAAACTGTGGGCACCCAGCCTGAAGGCGTCATTTAATAGGTTTGTTAGGTATGGGATGAAGCTGTTAGTCGTTCAGTTACATCTGGATATAATTCATGCGGTTCTGGCACCTTTTTGTGTTTTGATTCCTCTTTGATTTTTTCATTGCTCTTAAGAAAATACGCGGGTGACTAACTGTGTTGTATAGTACTTGTAATGTATCTCTAATTAGTTTCGGTGCTGTGTGTCTGTTTCAGTGGCATCCTGAGGGAGGAGTTTATCCAGCAGATAATGTACTGTGTATCTCCTCCTGCTGTGCTATACCTACAGTAGTGGAGTCATAACTTTTCGTGTTACTATGTTTTACAATTCCGCCAATAAGTTCCGTTATGTGTCCCATAAAACGTGCCCCGTTGTAACGAAGTATTTATTCCCATCTGTTTGCATTACTGTACCTCCTGATACCAGTGTTGCATAATAATAGATACGAATGTAATTAGTCTATTATCATATTTGCCAAAACTTTTGTTATTATTTTTTTCTAATGTGACTAGCTGAAGTTATTTTCTTTGCAGAGAGTTGATTAATTAGCAAATATTAATTAGTTCATGCCAGAGGTGTATTGTTATAGGTCACATATTATGATCATTAGTATTTCTGATAAAGCTAAGTAAATTCTATCTGCATAATATTAAAGTAGGTATTATTATGTTTCACAATTAATGTTAGAAATATTGTACCTTCATTAGTTTCTGTACCATTACCGTTCATTCCGGATTATTGTTTACGGACATGTTACATATTTGAAGGTGAATCACTGTTAATATAACAGAGACTTATAGATAAATTTACTCAGTATTACTTACGCTACCTTTTAATATAGCCAGTTGCATGTAATCGTTTACTTTTCCATTGTAATTTGTTTAACTTACCTAATTAACGATAGTGCAGCTTGATAGCACAGTGATTGAGTGCCAGACTACAAATCCAAAGGTCGCGGGTTCGATCCCCGCCAGGTCCTATGATTTTTATCTGTCACTTTCCACTTCTTTCACCTCCGGCAGTGTTACTAATGTGAAAAATATCGAGTAGCATCGTGGTTCGGAACCCACGTTAAACTGTAGGTCCCCCTATAATTGGCTGGGTAAGTCAGTTCAAAGGTGGGAGGAAGGCAACAGCATACCTTCTCCAAACAGAAACATGCCTAGTAAAGCACTGTGGTGTTCAAACCAATCTTCGGATTGTTGACTTTTTTTTATTAACAATACGTAAGTTTCAGAGACATTGTTCCGATACTATAAATAGGTGGGCTTTCGCGCCATGTATAGGAGGTTTGATTAATGGCAGACTCCACGTCACTCTGAACTCCGATTTGAACAATTATGTTAAAGTTCTTCTTTGTTAGTTGTGCAGAAAGTGTTTCTACACTGACTGTGAACTGATACTTAATATTGGTGCCACGCTAAATGTACACCTCGAGAACTATTGCCAAGTTAAGAGTATTGCACACACGGACTATGTGAACTGTATTATTGACGTGTGGAAAGTGCATACCGGGTTGTAGTGACTATTATTGATGAGTTCTGTACGCTGGCCATGAAAGGGAACAATTGAGCACTAGCGATACATTGAAGTTTCAGTGAACGGCACTCTATATTATTTCTAGTAGACTAGTGTTGCCGCATGATTTTTCAGCCAGTCGTTAGGGAGAGCGCCGGTCATGAGAATCTACAAGAGGCAACGAACTACTACCAGCTACGTCATATTGTGACTTATCGGTGTCCTCAATAAGGTTTCTTTATAGTCGCCTTTGGCTTGTCTGTAAGCAGCCAAGAGTATCTGTCTATCTCGGTCTATCGGTGTTGTTTGATAGGGCTTACGCTTTTCTCTGATGTCTAGTCTAAGCTTTTTACCTTCGTTTGCCTGTGGTCTGGTGTGTCTTTTGCCAGATGCTCTGGGTATAGCTGTTATTGTGGCTTGTTATGTAATTTGTGTAAATGTGAGTGACCTGTAGTCCACGCTACTGTGTATGTTCATGGTATTTGTCTAAGAGGAATGTCTGTCATTTGTGCCAATAAGCTTTGTGACAAATGTTATGTCTGTGTTGGTAGTAATGCGTTTATGTTAATCAGTATTTTGAAAATGTTTATATTATAGTTGTTTCTGACTATACTTTTATGCACTGTCCAATCCAATAGATTTGTTGTTTAGTTCTACAATGTCTTGATCATCTTATGATGATGAAGATCTTATTTCCGTGCTTGTTATAACAAAATGGAGAGGAACTGCGCATTATGCAAGATACCATTTTTGTTTTATTCTCATCACCCAAACATGTTTCAGCACTTATTGTACCATCTTCAGTGGGTTTTTGCTTTTAATTTCTGATAATTTCTGTTATTTTTTAGAATTGTATAAATAAATGTAGGCCTAATATATTCAAACTAACTTTCAAATGTAAAGAATTGATCCAAATGTCTATACAATCCAAGATTCTGTATCAGGTAAAATAATTTCAGATATTAAAGGCAAAAACCACAGAAGATGGCTCAATAAGTGTCGAAACATGTTTTGGTAACGAATATATATATATATATATATATATATATATATATATATATATATATATATATATATACAGGTGTCTTGCATAAGGCGGAATTCCTCCCCAGTTTCCATAATGTCTACATGCCAATCAAATTTGATATTAAATTAGCAAATCGTGATGTAGTTCTGATTTTTTGACATGTTGTTAGGACCGGTTAGAACAGTGTGAACTCGAGTTCACATCTATGCTTCCAGAGTAATAAGTGAAAAACAGCTAAATGTTTGAACTTTTTCTGGTATCTCGTAAACTGTGCGTTTTCCGATGGTAATAGTCTTTACCATTATTAAATTACATTAAATATACAACATTTTAAGCCCCACCGCAGTCTATAAGTACAGTAGTTTTCCAGATATGGAACGCCAAAAAAGAGCCATTTTTTACCAATGTGAAAGTTTTACGATTTGCTATTGTTTCGAGTTGAATATCGGCATAATCGCACATGCTCTGAGAAAAAATCATGAGAATTCGTTTAAGCAAAAAATAAAGTTTCCGGACGCAGAAGGTGTCTTGAAACAGCAAAAAAACTAAATGTCATATGAGGAATTTTTGGAGAATTAAGCCTAAATACTAGCGAATGACAAATTGTGATCACTCAACGAAAGGAAAATGTACATATTTGTCTTTAAAGGAAAAAAGTTTATTTAAATAATAAAAAACTGAAAATTCTCAATGTTTTGGTTTCTTTAAAAGGTCCTGGTTGCTCACAGCCGTGTTCCAGGACATCAGGAGGTTGCTGTGTCTACATCTACATCTACATCGGATACTCCGCAAATCACATTTAAGTGCCTGGCAGAGGGTTCATCAAACCACCTTTGTACTATTCACTCCCATTCCATTCTCGACTAGCGCTCTGATTTCTCGTATTTTATTCTGATGATCATCTCTATCTATGTAAGTGGGAGTCAACAATATATTTTCGCATTCGGAGGAGAATGTTGGCGATTGGTGTTTCGTAAGTAGACCACCCCGCAGCGATAAGCGCCGTTGTTGTAATGGTTCCCATCCCAGATCCTGTCTCATTTTCGTGATGCTGTCTCCTCTGTATCGTGACAATACAAAACGAGCTGCCCTTCTTTGAACTCTTTCGATGTCCTCCGTCAAATCCACCTGATACGGATCCCACAGTGGGCAGCAATACTCCAAAAAAGGTTGGACAAACGTAGTGTATGCAGTCTCTTTAGTAGTTCTGTTGCATCTTTTAAGGGTTCTGCCAATAAAACGCAGTCTCTGGTTCACCTTTCCCACGACGTTATCTACGTGTTCTCTCCTGTTTAAGTCTGAAGTAATAGTAATTCTTAGATATTTTGTGGAGTTTACGGCCTTCACGTTTGATTGATTTATCTTGTAAACAAGGTTGCTCGTCGGAAGGAGGAAAATCACCGGGATCATCGTTATCCTCGTAGACGATAGTCGTAGTGTCAAGTGGTGTGATAACAGTGAGGGCAACGAGATGATACTGAAGCCCAGCTCACCGGCAGGCGCCAGCGCTCGTGCATGCCTTCGTGCATTTATATGAGAGCGATTTGAGAGGTTTTGTTGGGGCTGGTTTACACAATGTTTTTATTGGTAATAGACCAAGGGAGCTCTTCAACAAATGTCACTGTGTGGCGACCTTGGTCATCCTTTAAGAAAGATAATTCATGCGCAGACAACTTCGCTATTAACCAAATAACTGAGAAACCTGTAGTTCTCTTGAGACATTGTGAATGTTTTTGTTAAGTAAATGAAGAAAAGCTGGGGATCGTAAGGTACAACAACGAAACACTACTTTACTTAATTAAGATAGAAGAAAGCATGTACCAATGAACAGAAATAGCCATTTTAGGAAATAGGAAATCGAAGATTAAGACAGATTTGAATGTCTGACAAGGATGCATTTTGTCTCTGAATCTTTTTAATATGTACATATTTATTGACGACATGCCGAGGCAAATAATTTGTTTGTACTTATAACCTCAACAGACTATTCTATGACGTTAATGTTTGCTACTGATAGCGAAACACACTACAAACGACTGTTCACGTTTTACCCGCAAGAGCTAAGTTATACAATCTGTTAGCATATCAATGAAAACAAAAGTCGTGACTTTTGGAGGCCAAAACTCAATACCGAACGAATCAATAAATTATCAAGAAATAATACTAGTAAACAAAAACAACTGGAAGGGCTATGTCACAAGAATGGGAGACGAGAGACTACCAAAATTAATTATGATTATTACTCAGTAGGCAGAAGATCTTCAGAAAGACCGTTAAAGAGCCGGCCGCGTTGGCTGAGCGGTCTGCGGGGCGCCATTCACCTTCTGCACGGCCACTACGGTCGGGGGTTCGAATCCCCCCTCGGGCATGGATATTTGTGCCGTCCTTAGTGTTAGCTAGTTCATAAGTAATTTGTAAGTTTAGGGACTGATGACCCCGTAGTTAAGTCCCATTAGCTATACAAACATTTGAACATTTTACCCTCTCAGTGTTCGGGGCAGCCGCCAGAAACGACACGTAGTTCGGATTCCACGTTTAACAGTAAAACCCCTTTCCCCTGTTGGATAACTGGGGCAGCATGGGTACAAGCAAGTTGCCGAAGAGGCGTCCAATTGAAAAACTTGAATCATGGCTCTGAGTCACACGATGCTGTTTTTATATTCGATTTCGAATTACGAACAGATGCCGTAATGAGTAACGTAGAAGCAGATATCATCGGAGTAGTGCAGCAACTAAAATCACTTAACAAAAACAAGTCTTCTGGTCCGGATTGTATACCCATTAGATTTCTATCTGATTATGCTGAAGCAATAGCTCCTTACTTAACAGTCATATACAACCGCTCTCTCATAGAAGGATCTGTACCAAAAGATTGGAAAGTTGCACAGGTCACACCTTTATTCAAAAAAGGCAGTAGGAGTAACACACTAAACTACAGGCCTATTTCATTGACGTCAATTTGCAGCAGGGTTTTGGAACATATCCTGTATTCAAATATTATGAAGTATCTCGGACAGAACGATCTATTGACCCAAGGTCAACACGGATTTAGAAAATATCGTTCATGCGAAACGCAACTAGCTTTTTTATTCACACGAAACGATGGGTGCTATCGACAAAGGTTCGCAAATCGATTCCGTATTTCTTGATTTCCAGAAAGCTTTTGACACCGTACCTCACAAACGACTGTTAATGAAATTGCGTGGTTATGGTATATCGCCCCAAATTTGAGATTGGATAGGGGATTTCTTCTCAGAGAGGACACAGTTCATAGTAATCAATGGTAAGGCATCCACTAAAACAGAGGTGATATTGGGCGTTCCACAGGGTAATGTTATTGGTCCTCTGCTGTTCCTTATTTACATAAACGATTTAGGGGAAAATCTAAGTAGCTCTCTTAGGTTGTTTGCAGATGACGCCGTCATTTACCGTCTAATAAAATCATCTGAAGATCAAAACCAACTGCCGAACGATCTGAATAAGATATCAGTATGGTGTAAAAATTGGCAATTGAATCTAAATAATGAGAAGTGTGAAGTCATCCACATGAGTACGAAAAGAAATCCGTTAAACTTTGTTTACAAGATAAATCAATCAAATGTGAAGGCCGTAAACTCCACAAAATACCTAGGAATTACTATTATTTCAGACTTAAATTGGAAAGAACACGTAGATAATATCGTGGGAAAGGCGAACCAGAGACTGCGTTTTATTGGCAGAACCCTTAAAAGATGCAACAGAACTACAAAAGAAACTGCATACACTGCGCTTGTCCGTCCATTTTTGGAGTCTTGCAGCCCAGTGTGGGATCCTTATCAGGTGGGTTTGACGGAGGACATCGAAAGAGTCCAAAGAAGGGCAGCTCGTTTCGTATTGTCACGATACAGGGGAGACAGCGTTACGGAAATGATACAGGATCTGGGATGGAAATCATTACAACAACGGCGCTTATCGCTGCGGCGTGGGCTACTTACGAAACTCCAATCGCCAACATTCTCCTCCGAATGCGAAAATATATAGGCAGAAATGATCATCAGAATAAAGTACGAGAAATCAGAGCTCGAACAGAGAGATTCAGGTGTTCATTCTTCCCACGCGCTATTCGAGAATGGAATGGGAGATAAATAGTATAATTGTGGTTCGATGAACCCTCTGCCAGGCACTTAAATGTGATTTTCAGAATGTCCAATGTAGATGTAGATGTAGATTTCAGAAGTATCAAATTCTGATGAAACTTTTCGTGTGTGTTTTAGTGGGTTCCTGGATTGTTTACATTCACAATTGGAGCCGGTGGGTTGTTCAGCAAAATTGGTTATTTCGTATGCTCAACGCCACTCGAATTAGATTCGTATTTTATGCCCTGCCATACCTTTCATCCGATTTCGATAAAATTTTGTATATTTGATCTTCAAAACAAGAGGAACGGCACACTCTACATGGTGTTTCGTACGATACATAGCGGATATTTTATAGTAGACTTCGATATAAATCTACAGTTTATTACGATATTGATGAAATTTAGCACATTTGGCCCTCAAAACATAATAAATATCACTATCTACATAAGATTTCGTACAGTGCATGGTAGATGGTACGTTAGCCGCACTTAGTCTACGGCGAGTTGCAGCGGATTGTGTGGTCGCTCCCTCGAGCATTGATGTCTGTGTTTTGCCCATAGCGTATGTAAGTTTAATTACTTTCTACGTCTAGGGGCCGATGATGCAAGCAGTTTTGGTCACTTAGGATTATAAATATTTGAACATTTGAGGACTTCTTATTCCATAATTCCCCACCATTTCAAAAAATGTTGAAATGTTTCTAAATCTATCGGACTCAATTGCTTGGTCATTAGTCCGTAGCTTACAAACTGCGTAAAGTAAGGTCAACTAACATAAGGACAACACAAACACCCATGCCCGAGGGGGAATCGAGTCCCCGAAGGCAAACGGCCACGAACCCCGCAGCATGGCGCCCCAATTGCGCAAGGCTAATCCGCCGCGGTTGGACACCATTTGACCTATCACCATGAAATATGGCGTATACAGGGAAGGAAGGAGTTGAACAGAGGGGGACAGGAGAAGATTGGCAGTAATGACAGAGACAGGGGATGGGTAGGCGAATAGGAGGAGGAATAGGAGGGTATAGAGTCTGCTGACGAGGAGGAGGTAGTCAGAGAGAGAGAGAGAGAGAAGGGAGGTCATAGACAAACAGAAATTGAAATAAATAAATACCCAAGAAACGCCGGGGTTTTATCTAACTAATGCAGAGAGAGCCTTAAGATGGCAATGAAGGTGGTTAGAAATAGTCACAGAACGGAGGAAGTGATGGTTAGTAGAGAGTAGGGGAAAGAGTGTTGAGTATATATCCAATTCCCATGCATATTTTGCAATTGTGAAGCGTCGCCGGGTTCACTAGTTACACATAAAATTCTGGTCTGATGTAAGAGTGGTAACAAAGTTATTGATCTGATCGAGTTAAACAAATAAATAATTTGACATAATATTCAGGGTGTCCTACCGAGTATAGGTAGCATTCAGAAATAACACAGGCACGCGCATCTGAAGCAAAGAAACTTCGAGTAACCGAATAATTTGATATTTAATACATTTGGTCTATCAAATCGGCAAAGTACCCGAAATTATCATCTGGCTAAGTTATAAGCATGCACATTGAACAAGGTTGTCAATATTCTGCTGTCCTCTTCACGCAACTTACATGCCACAGAGAAAAATAGGATCTTTATTTCTGCGAGATTTGATGTAATTTTTACTGCAACCCATTTTCGCTAGAGGCCATGAATTTCCAGCTATTCAGTAAAAACGTACAAATGAAACATTTGTTTTTCGGAAACTATTAAACATTAAGTATTTTGCTTTAAATGACAATTCTCGTCATATCTCTGAATATTGATCATACTTCGTGAGACAAGAATACAAGCGCTGTTACATATGTAAAAGAACTGAGGAAGAGATATTGCATTAAAATTTGTGCCATGGCAGTGATTGGAACCCAGGACCTCTTCCCTACTAGGTAAGGGCTATAATAACTAAGTCACCGCGACCCGATAGATACGACGACTGCACGGACTGTCTTAATGCACGTCCCCCTCCACAACACAAACCAGTTCTGCCTCATGTTCCCTATATAAATACGTATCAACGTTGCCGAGGATCTCCAATGGCGGAATAAGGCGCTAGCAATGAATGTTAATGGGAACGATCCTGACTTGTACGTCAGGCACAGGTGATATAAATATCAGATAATAAATCAAGATCAGTTCCGATTCAGCAGAAATGTAGGAACACGGGACGCAATACTCACCTTACGACTTATCTTAGAGGATAGATTAAGGAAAGGCAAACCTATTTTTCTAGCTGTTGTAAATTTGGAGAATGCTTTTGATATAGTTGATTGGAATACTCTCTTTCAAATTCTGAATGCGGCTGATTAGTCGAGCGCATTGGGACGCCGTGCTGGGATGCGCGCGGCTATTCGCCGTCGGGCGTTCGAATCCCCTCTCGGTAATGAATGTTTGTGTTTTCTTTAGATAAGTTTACCTTAGTTTCAGTAGTTTGTAAGCTAGGGACTAGTAAACCAGCAGCTGAGTCCGATAGATTTACGAACAATTGATGACGCAATTTATTAATATCACCACAGTGGCAAGATCAGACAGTGACGACTATATCGTATATTATCAGGGGGGGGGCAAGATTAATGTGAAGATAAGTCAAGTAAATTTAAGTAGCCAACCCATTATATGAGGGTTGTAACACGTAGCAGCGGTTATACGAGGGTTGGAACTTAAATAGTGGCAAATATTTATTCACAACCGATACAAAAGCGTTACATGTTTGCACCTGTTACTGTACTTCAAAGTAGTCACCAGCGTTGCGTAGAATCCGTTGCCCGACGCGGTGGAGTAGCCGAGCGGTCTAAGGCGCCTCGCTGCGAAGCGCGCTGTTGCTCGCTGTCGCAGGTACGAGTCCTCCCTGGGGTATGGGTGTGTGTGTTGTCCTTAAGTTAGTTTGCCTTAGTTTAAGTAGTTTGTAAGCTACGGACTGATGACCCCGCTGTTTGGTCCAATAGATTTACAACATTTGAACATTTTCAATCCGTTACCAGCGATGTGGAAGAAGTAGTATACCGTTAGCAGAGCCTTTTCTATTGATAGTGCGAATGGAGCGATTTACTGCCTCTCGAATCTCTATAACAGTTCTGAAGCGAATGCCACAAAGTGGTTCATTCATCTTCGGAATCAAATCAAAGACACAAAGACTGACGTCTGGAGAGTATGATGGATGTTACAGTACTTCGCAGTCCAATCGACCGAACCGAGCAGTCACGGCTTGCGGTGTATGCGCCCGTGCATTGTCGTGCAAAATGATGGGTGGGTTGCTTAGGAAGTCGTCTGGCGTGGATCACTGTCCCATAATGCGGCATCATTGTCCATTTCTTCTTCAGAGACGCTAGAACGACCTGCCCGATGCATATCTGCTACAGTTTGCTGACTTTCGTTGAAAGCTTTTACTCAAAGTGTCACTATTCTGTACGGCAATGCCGATTCTCCACACACCTATTGAAGAACTTGGTGACATTGTCGTGCTGTACGACCTGTGACACACTCAATCTTGATCCAACCAACACCACACGTTGTTGACATACCTACCTTACCTCCTAGCAAATGGCCTCGCCCGTCCCACGTCACCGTCGTGTGCACAATCGAGGGAAACACAGTCACTTATGAGCGAGCAGTCTAACGTAACGGTGTCACTATGTCTCAGAAACAGAAACAACGGCGTTGGATCAACACCACCTACAAGACAAGGCCTCACAACTGGTCTTGTCTACGTCACACCGAGAGGCGGCGACTGCCAATTGTCTGGCTGGGCTCAGAGGCACGCCCACCACCTTATAGCGGCTGGCCAGTCAGATTGCATTCGCCGCCTCTCGGTTGACGCAGACACGACCAGTTATGAGGCCTTGTCTTCTAGGCGGTGTTGATCCAACTCCGCTATTCCTGTTTCTGAAACATAGTTATACCGTTACGTTAGACTGCTCGCTCACAAGTGACTGTGTTTCCCTCGACTGTGCGCACGCCGGTAACGTGGGACGGGCGAGTCCATTTGCTCGGAGGTAAGGTAGGTATGTCAACAACGTGTGCTATCAGCGGCAATTGAGCATTCCATTGTATAGTGTTTCCACGGCAGTGTTTCCACTATTTAAGTTCCAACCCTAGTATTTTGTATCAGTTTTGCTGCTCATACCCAGAGGATAATTTGCTCTGAAGCCGCTTTTAGTTTAATGACATCAAGCTATTTTTATTGTTGACATTAAAGAAAATGTTGCTATTTTTATTGTAAAAAAATGCCATTAACTCCACCCACCCACACCCCATTTTCCGCCACCAACACAGAGAAGTATAACTGTATATCATGCCGATGCATTGACGCATAATTCATTAAAATTATTCAGATAGTGTACTAATTTTCTACTCTATACTCAATATTTCGGGAGGGGGGCGCCCCCTACCCCCCCCCCCCTTTTATATACGCCAATGAGATCAGATGAGCCACCACTCTTTTTTTTTTTTTTTTTTTTTTTTTTTTTTTTTTTTTTTTTTTTTTTTTTTTTTTTTTTTTTCAGAATGATCCATTACTCAGTTGACGATCGAACAGTAGATCTCCACAAATAGCCAGTATAATACACATAGCACATGCTATACTGCACCAATGGCAAAAGACGTCCATTTCGTTATGTGTAGGTGCTGGGGATGGCATTATTGAATTGTCGACGAAACCGGTGTCAGTTCAACGGATATATTGAGGACTGCACTGGCTCGTCTTGAGAGAGGTAGCTGGTAGAGTGCAGCACCTGCGCGCTCGTAAATGTGGCATTGGGTTATAAGACAATGTGTGGGGCCGTCAGGCGCAGTGCAGCAGGAAGCGCGCGGCGATCAAAGAAGCGACCGGGCGGGCGTCGGCGGCGGCGGCGGCGGCGCTGGTCGATGCGGCCTGGCGCTGACAGCTCCTCGGGACACATTATTAACGTCGCTGCACCGCCACACTGGCGCTTTCTTCGCCAAAAACTCATCTCAAGTCGGGCGAGGCGTGCGTCGCCGCGCGCCCAGACAATCTCGCCGCGCCGCGCACTTCAAAGACGGCACGCGGCCCGTTTAATCACCAGGGGGCCACCACTGTCAGGCGCGCGGCTTCGCGAGGCCCAGCCGCGACCCCGAGCTGCACTTGGCGACGTCTGATCGTGACACACTGCAGCGACCCACTCTATTAGGAAACTCTTCTGTCTTACCATTCGTATGCCGCAAATATCTTTCGATTTCCAAATGTTTGTATAGCTTATGGGACTTAACTACGGGGTCATCAGTCCCTAAACTTACAAACTACTTAAGAACTAGCTAACACTAAGGACGGCACAAATATCCATGCCCGAGGGGGGGATTCGAACCCCCGACCGTAGTGGCCGTGCAGACCGTGACTGGAACGCCTCAGTCCCCTCGGCCACCGCGGCCGGCTTTCGATTTCCATAAAGGACGGAAGCTTAAGCCGTCAGCACAGGGAGCGTGTATCTGATAGAGTGTGGCCAACGTGTCTGGCAGTATCAAGCATGCCAGATATTCTCAACGTACGCCTGAACGATCACCAATAAGATCAAAGAACGCCTCCGACGTCACACCACGTGGCTATCCGGGAAGGGGGCAGCTGATTTCGCTAGAGAGATAAAAACGCAATATTGGCCGTCGTTAAAAAAAAAAAAAAAAAAAAAAAAAAAAAAAAAAAAAAGAAAGTTTGTAAATCTATCAGAACAAATTGCGCGGTCATCATTCCGTAGCTTACAAACTACTTAAACCTAGGTAAACTAACCTAAGGACAAAACACACACCCCATGCCCCAGGGAGGACTCGAACCTCCACGGCGAGCAACCGCGCTCTCCGCTGCGAGACGCTTTAGACCGCTCGGCTACTCCACCACAGCTGGCCGTCGTGTTTCACAGTTTTTATGTATATAACTTTTGTCTTATGAATGTATGACATTTCAAAGCAAGTAAAAGAGTAAATTGAGAATCTCTCTAAAACCGGTCATTAGAGGTACTATTTGTTAGAATAAATTACTGTAAAAGTCTTATATGTGATTAAAGGCCGGACGCAGTTCTAATCCCCCTTCGGGCATGGATGTTTGTGTCGTCTTTAGTAGTCTTAGTTCATAAGTAGTTTGTAAGTTTAGGGATTGACGACCCTACAGTTAAGTCCCTTAATCTTAACAAACGTTTGAAAATTTTGTGGTTAAAAAATTTCCGTATTACAGTAATCTGCCGTTTGAAGGTAAGGTGGACTGAAGATCTATCAACAAGAATTATTCTTTACATCGTTTGTTGTAATTACATGTCAGCAACCGACATATCTACCAGTAGTGTATACAACACATCTAATACCTTCGTCGATGATAACCAGACGCGTTAGTGGCCGTAGTGTACGTACCAAAATTGTGGACTTTGAAATAGTTGATGTTCCACGGCGCGGAAGTTAAATCTACAGTCCGCCAGATATCCATCATCCAACAAAACGGACTTCTACGAACAAACTACATTGAAACTGATGCTACTATGCGATATATGAGTTGATAACCTTCCTGACAATGTAAACAATTAGGTAAAAGATACATGTCCATTTGCATTTTTTATTTTGTCACCTATTACAATTTTTCGTAATAAAATTATTGTATATTTCACTCCGATCTTCCCTGGTATATTACTAAACATCTACCGGCACGTCACCTATCCAGAGTCCACAAAAAATTTGTTTTTCGGCATTTCACATTTACTAACCGAATTAAAAAAAAATAGAAAACTGTGGTGTCGCACAAGTCTAAAGTGCGCGCCACGTACTTGCGCCGCCAAGCACGCACGTCGCGGCGTTCTTACGACGTCAGCCACGAGCGCCCTCTGCTACAATTCCGCTCGTGGCCACCACTGAACGACATCGTTCACTTGGGACTGAGATAGGAAACAGCTAACACTTCGGAATCAGATAGGCACCAGTGAAGACTTGGCTATCGGATAGGCACTAGGCAGGCCTCTAGCTCAATTATGTATCAGCATTCTGCAGTACTGAGCTATGTAAAAGTTAAGTATTACTAAGTCTCTAAGAAATATAGATCTCGTTCTAATTTACTCTAGTGTTTCTAGTTTCTTCTGTCCCACTGGCTGGTCACCTCCTACATGTACAAGCGTGCATCTTTTATTCCTGTGTCGATCTTTCTACTCGGCCACCGACACCTTCGACGGAAACGAGACACAAAAGTGGCGACGAGGATGGGACACAAAAGCGGCGACGAGGCTGGGACACAAAAAAAAAACACTGTCTTAATCTAGACATATCAGCTGTGTTGTTATGTTAAAGGTTTAACGCAATAAGAGTTACAAACGGGAGATACGTCTTGAGGCAGCTTATCTTACGGTGCGCTAATTACTCCAGCTATGTACATCCCGTATATTGGAATGAGAACAAATTTTACAGCTAATTATAAACTCTTACAAAACGTTTTCTCGATGACGCCATTCACAAAATGATGAAAGAAGAAAGTTTGTTATTTCCTATATTTTAACTGTTTATGCCGTATAACTTCAGTATCAAACACGAGTTTCTAGGTTATTATTTCTTTAATTCCGACTCTTTTTCGCAATACAGTTTGCAGACAGTACATCACTAAACGTACTTACAAAATTATATCAATGCGCGACAAAGAGTTCAAAAACATTGAAATGGTGGAAAAACTAGTTTTGTCTTAGAGCAAAGCTTAAATAATCCAGAGTATACTGATACAGTGTTTGAGAACAATTAGTGACTAGCAACAAACTTTAAAAGTAATTTAAACCTTTATAAGCTGAATATGAAATATTTAACATATTAGGTCATTTGTAAAGGAATCAAAAGAGTGTTGTATACATGTGCGTCCGATTCTTATTATTCTTCTTATTCGTCGGTGGGGGGGAATGGGGAGCGGGAGTTGGTGTATACCGTGTGGCACTAATGTGTCCAGTAGGCTCTGACATCTGTGAGAAACTATACCAATTACCTGATTTACTGCAGTATTCTAAGTTATCTTCTACCTTCGAACCTGGGACCTTTGCCTTCGCGGACAAGCGCTCTACAGTCTGAGCTATTTCCGGCACGCTTCACGAGCCGTTCTCACAACTTTACTGGTACTTCCGTCAGTACTTCGCCTCCTGTTTTCCACACTTCACTGAAGTTCTCTTGCGAACCTATCAGGAGTAGCACTCCTAGAAGAAAGGATATGGTGGAGATATGGCTTAGCCACAGACTAAGGGATGTTTTCAGCATGACATTTTCACTTTGCAGCGGAGTGTACGCCGATATGAAAAGGCAAGCTTCCGACACACAGTTTTAATCTGCCAGCAAGTTTTATATCAGCGCACACTCCAAAATGTTCAAAAGTTTGTATAGCCTATGGGACTTAACTACGGGGTCATCAGTCCCTAAACTTACAAACTACTTATGAACTAGCTAATACTAAGGACGGCACAAATATCCATGCCCGAGAGGGGGATTCGAACCCCCGACCGTAGT
The DNA here is from genome assembly GCA_026315105.1 of Locusta migratoria. Classification (NCBI taxonomy): domain Eukaryota; kingdom Metazoa; phylum Arthropoda; class Insecta; order Orthoptera; family Acrididae; genus Locusta; species Locusta migratoria. The sequence continues at coordinate 500,121,669 of CM048744.1, read as the reverse complement.
GGCCGTGCAGACCGTGACTGGAGCGCCTCAGTCCCCTCGCCCACCGCGGCCGGCCGCACACTCCACTGCAGAGTGAAAATTTCATACTGATTTTTGGTAATGTTTGTAAATGTGACAAATTCCAAGGCACAACATGGAATCCGAATTTCACTGTAGGCCCTCCTGTAAATGGCTGATTAAGTCAGTACGAATGTTGGAAAGGCAAATAGCATCAGTGTCGTTCTCCTTGTTTCCTTGCAGGAAATAAAGAATGTGTATGTAAATAAACAGCACAGTACTTTGGGGTGTGACCGTGTAGTTTAGCCTTTGCTAAACACCACATAATTGTTTTATTTTGTTGTATCTCGAATTCTTCTTGCAGGTTCTGTAGAAGATTGTATGATTACGACTCCTTTCAATGGATCCTGCTAAGCAGTGCCCATTAGGAGTAATTAATTTGTCTGCTTATAAATCGGACTTTGAAGTTCTTGTTGCTTGTTGGAGGATGTCTGCGTTTTTGCCTATATATATTAATAGCAATAGTTACTAAATAAATAGGCATACAAACTTCATTTAACTATCAAAGCGTTGTATTTCTCTTAAAATACAAAGACAGAGTCCAACTTGACTTTTCAACATTCAGACATAGAGTGAACATAACTTATTTAAAAAAACAAATGAACATTCAACTTTAAGTATTCTTGTCCAAGATCTTCCTTGCTTCTATATGATATTCATGAGAGTAAATATAGTCTCTGGATCTTGTACTTGTCAAGTGGGCAGAAGCTGTATAAACACATTTCTTGAAACAGTAATTGTCTTCATGTACTTCTAAACCCACAAATACATAAAATTTGATGCCTTGTGCTTAATCGAAAACATGTAGTATAACAATGTTACACTACAACTTGTACGTGTGTTAGTTCTAAATAAACTGGAAAACCGTAATGCCAGACAAAGCGGTAGACAGGTTTTCTTCCATATCTCCTTAAGCTGGCTTTCCCCACGGCAGAGTCCGTAGCTCAAATTATACAGTGGAGCATTATCTATGTCCTGTTAAATGTTTGCACGCTCTTGCGGGAACACTAATTATGTCCTTTCGCTGTGGTAGTTTTGGTTCTCAGTGCGGAGACTGGTTTGATGCAGCTTTCCACCCTACTCTGTCCTGAGCAACCCTCATAATCATCTCACAAGAACGGCAAACTACATCTGTTTGAACCTGCTTACTGTATTAGGCTACTGGTCTCCTTTTGCGATTTTTACCCCACCTTCCCTTCAATGATATTTTCACGATTCCTTGATTCTAGGAATGTTTCCTAGCATTCGATCCCTTCTTTTAGGGAAGGTACGCAGAAATTCTCTTCTCCCCAATTCTCTTGAGTGCCCCCCTCCCCCTCCCCATTAGTACCGCGATCTACCCACCCAATTTTCAGCATTCGTCTGTAGCACCACATTTAAAAAGCATCTATCCTCTTCCTGTGTGAACTATTTATCGTCCATGTTTCACTTCCGTACAAGGGAACACTCCACAAAAATGCCCACAGAAAAGACTTCCTATACTTAAATTATATTCGATGCTAAGAAATTTATATTTTTCAGAAGCGCTTTTCTTCCCATTGCCATTCTGCATGTTACGTCCTCTGTGTTGCGTCCATAATATTTTATTGTTCAAAAATGTTCAAATGTATGTAAATCTGTGGGACGTAATTAATGTGGTTATCAGTTCCTAGGCTTACAAACTATTAAACTAAACTAAGGGCAACACATATGAAGCAAGGCGCTTTAGAGCGCTCGGCCATTCCACCGCAGCTTATTTTGTTGCCCAAGTAACATAATTCGGATCCCACCTTCAGCATCGCCTGACTTTCTTACATCACATTCCATTATCCCTGTTTTACTGTTTTTAATGTTCATCTTACAGGCTCCTTTGAAGGCACTATCCATTCCGTTCAATTGCTCTTCTAGGTCCTTTGCTGTCTCTGACAGAATTACGAAGTCATCGGCAAATCGCAAAGTTATTTTTTCTTCGCCCTAAACATTAATCTCATCTTCAAAATTCTCCTTGTCTTCCTTCTTAGCTTGCTCTATGTACAGATTGAATAACATTGGGAAAATGTCAGAGCCCTGTCTTACTCCTTTCCCAACCAATGCTTCCCTTTCAGGTCCTTCGACTCTTATAATTGCTATATGGTTTCTGTACTAGTTTTAAATAACCTTCCGTTCCCTATATTTTACCCCTGCTAGATGCAGCACTGAATGATTCTTGTCAATTAAATACGGGATCCCTGAAGCCTACAAACCGTGATGTGCTTTATATGTGTTCTGGTATAGTTCCTCCACAGATGAGACAGCAAACGTTGGCGATCGCTGAGAGAAGCAGACAGTGCGAGGATAGGGGACATCTCCTGTTCGGACATCATCCAGTGGTGGCAAGACTAAAATCGAGGAAATATTTCATTACATTTGAACGTCCACTAAATTAAAGTGAATCTACAACCAGAGAATCGATGAGGAACCAGAAATTGGATAAATGCAGCTTGCAATGTTGGAATAGTAAAGAAAAACTTCCGGCTGGATCACAACTAGAATGGAGTATCTGGAAGAGTCTAAATAGACTTAGGTGTCAAATGGGGAAGATTGACGGATAACCTGTTCAAGTGGGGACACGCAGAAGATGAGCGCCGCCAATGTGGAGAAAAACACTCGATGACACATCTGCTGAACTGTCCATACTTGCCGGCCCCATGCACTCTAGGCCTGTAGTTGGCGAACGACGCTGCAGTGAAGTGTGCCGAACACTGGAGAGATATATGATACTACAGTCCTTGAAAATGAAAAAATAACACCATGAATTCGTCGAACCAGCAGAGGGAAATTTTATTGACACATTCTTGACGTCGTACACAAGACACGATCACACAGGCAGAGCCTTACGCACTTGAGTACAGTCACCAGAGCGCAGGCAATGTTGGCGTTAGTACCGAGTGTGGTTATGTGGAATGGCCTGCCATGCAAATTCCACCTGGTGTCTCAGTTGGGCCAGATTTCGTGCCGCTCATGCAGACCGTTTCATGCGGTCCCTAACATGCTCAATGGGGGAGACATCTGGGGATCGTGCTGGCCAGGGTAGTTGACGTACACCTTGAAGAGCACGTCGGATGGTACGGCATACACGTGGATCTGCATTGTCCTCTTGGAAAAGCATATCACGTTGTTGATGCATGAGTGGTAGCAAGACGGGTTGAATGATTGTTTCAGTGTACCGTGCACTGTTAAATATTCTCTAGACGATCACTAGAGGAGAATGGCGCGTGTAGAATATCGCTCCCCTCACAATGATGCACGATCATGTGTGCCGTTAGAGTGCCGGCCGCTCACGCTCCAACATCGTTCAGCCCGCCTCCAGTGGTGTCATGGTAGGCGCTTAGGAAGAGACGAATGGAGACGTGTCGTCTTCAGTGATGAGAGTCGTGGCTGCCTCTTTTCCAATGATGGTCGTACGCGTTTGTGGTGTCGTGCAGGGAAGTGCGAAAATCTGGAGTCTACGCGACAGAGGCAAACGGGGCCGATACCTGGCATCATGGTATGGGGAGCCATTTTCTGTACTGGCCGTTCTCCTCTGGTATTCGTTGTGGGAAAATTGAACAGTACTCGGTACACTGAAACCATCATTTAACCCATCTTGCCACCGTTCATGTACCAACAAGGCGATGTGCTTTTCCAACAGGACAATGCACGTCCACACGTATCACATACAACCCAACGTGGTCTTCTAGGTGTACGCCAACTACCCCACCCATCATTATCCCCAGATCTGTCCCCCATTGAGCATGTCTGGGACCGGATGAAAGGTCATCTTGGCGTGCTCTACACGTCCGGCACGAGATCTGGTCCAACTGAGAAAATTGCATGGCAGGCCATACCGTAAGACCTCATTCGGCACCTCTACAATCGTTTCCCTGAGAAAGTTGCACCCTGCATTGTAGCAAAAGGAGGGTATACACGATATTAGCGTCGACATTGTGCATAGGGTTGCCATACGTCGCGTTTTTCACGGACAGTTCGCGATTTTAGAATGGAGGCGGGTGTCCTGGACGAAGAGGTAAATATCCGCAAAAATAGTGGGTGACTAATTTTTTTAACTTCAGTTTCTATACCGGTTTCTGATGAAGTGTTTCACTACTCCTCGCTATATTGACGTTAGCCGTTGCAAACTGATGAATTCTGGTTTAGTTCTGAATCTCTCGGCTGTTTCCAACTGCGGATCATTGCAATAATCGATTGACTGCGGATGATACAGTTTTCCACTCTTATTTAACGAAGTCTTTGCCGTACAGTGTCTTAAGTTCTTTGGCTTTATGTAAGGTAAGCATTCAGCTATCGGCAAGTGGAGTGTTAATTTTGTCTTCGTCATGAAATTTTGATATAAAAATGTCGAGAAGAAAAGTGCGATTCCGAGTGGAATACGTGGACGAGTTTCCAATTATTAAACGTGGGAGAAAGTGTGTGGCAGCGCTCGGCAGATCACTGTGGCTAAGGAAAGTTTCTTGATGCACAATGAAAAGTTTTATGTTACGAGTTTTCAATTGTGTTCTGGAATTTGTTTTCTGCCTTTTTTCTCGTTTAGAATCTCCTAGCCGATGACGTCATGAGTCAAACGGTTGTATATCTTTCTTCAATTATGGGTGGCTGGTATCAGGTTCTTCAGTATTGGACAGGTGGTATCGGGACCTTCAATATGACTTAACAGAAATGTCCTTGTTTTTGATTTTTGGAATATGGCAACCCTAATTGTGCACACTCTGGTGACTTTGCTGACGTGCGTATGGGTCTGACTGCGTGATCGTGTGTTGTATACAAAATCAAGTATGTGTCAAAATTTCGCTCTGCTGGGTTGACGAGTTCATGGTGTTCTTTTTTCATTTTGCAGGAGTGTACTATAGAGAATAATGACTTGTGGTATGTGAAAATCATGAATGTATAAATGAATCTATAATTACTATTTAGTTTTTATTTGTAACGTAGTATAAGTATCCTATTAATTAATTAGAGATGTAGCTTAGATACGATTATATTAAAGCCCCACTAACTTCAGAATTTCACAGCGAGATTTTTGTCACCTCAGGGTAAAGGCAAATAAACATCAACTTTTTGCATGTAAGCGACTCCATCCGGAGTCGGGGACAGAGCGACCTCATTAAAATTATTAAAATTGGAAGAACCAGCTTTGGCCGAATTGAAATCTTCATATAGATCGATTTCGGTCAGTGTCTGACCATCCTCGGTGCTAGAACCCAAGCCCTGTGGGCCTACTGATGTACTGCCTACTTGATGTTAATATGCAAAGTGCAAGTTTTTGTGGGCCCACAGGGCTTGGATTCTAGCACTAAGGATAGTCAGACACTGACCGAAAACGATCTGTATTATATATAAAAAATAAAGGTTTGAGTGCGGCCAAAGCTGGTTCTTCCAATTTTAATAATCAATATTTTGTATATAGATTTGACACTTTAGTTTCTTCGTTACGTTGGCAAATAAATATAATTGTCTTCACTGGCTATATTCTTAGCGTAAATAGGTTCATGCTGCCATGGCATGCGTAGCATTTACTGTACATGTGTATGAAGATGGTAGAAAGCTGCAGCTTTGCGGACTGACCGTCCTGGTGGGAGAGTTTGTCCTGGTGCAGCGAGGCGGCGGCGTGCAGGGAGAAGAAGTGTGCGGGCGGCGGCGGCGACAGCTTGTGGGCGGCGGGGGCGGCGGGGGCGGCGGGCGCCGGCGGCGGCAGCGGCTGCAGCGCGCCGAACGCAGACGCCTGCAACACACGCGGCCGCTGCAGCTGCGTAGCCCAGGGAGCGCGCGCAGGCTAAACTGACAAGCCAACACAGCTGGCAAGAAAAAAATCCAAGGAGTCTGCATAACACGTCCGTACAAAAAAGAGAAATTTTCTTACTGTCTTGTCAAAATGAACTACTCGCTGAAACATCTCGCGCAGTAGCCAGAGAGTCTTCAGCCACTCACATGGATTTCATCTACTGAGTACAGTTGAAAACAATAACAAGTAAAAATCACGCTCGAAAAGCACATTTGCGGATCCAAGGAAAAATTTATCGCGGGTGCTATTCCTCCGCGGCCAAACAGTCTGATAAATTCGTAGGCCGCACATTGTGCTGCTATGTGACTGGCTACCTACGAGGGACTCGACAAGACAAGAGCGGAATCGTTCATTCCGTGATCATGGTAAGTAGAAAAAATGGCACTGACGTGTTTTACGGCCCACTTTAGATTTGTTGTTTTAAATGTTTTGTTAAACATTTCGGATCAAACCAATTAAATAATAAAACATTATGGTGATATGATTACAACTCTAGTATTGTGGTAATATCTGTACACCCAACACGTAATATTCTTTCTGACCGTACTTTAAATCAAATGTTCAAATGTTTGTAGAGCTCATGGGACTTAACTACGGGATCATCAGTCCCTAAACTTACAAACTACTTATGAACTAGCTAATACCAAGGACGGCACAAATATCCATGTCCGAGGGGGGATTCGAACCCCCGACCGTAGGGGCCGTGCAGACCGTGACTGGCGCGCCGCAGTCCCCTCGGTCACCGCGGCCGGTGTATTTTAACAAACACTCAAAGTTATATGATATTTGAGTTTAGCTTTGACAAACATACTCTTTTTTGAACTTTTACCTTTTCGAACTATCATTTAATATCTCTCCCGCCGGCCGCAATGGCCGAGCGGTCTGCGGCGTGTCAGTCACGTTCTGCACGGCCTCTGTGGTCGGGGTTTCGAATACCCCCTCGGGCATGGATGTTTGTGCCGTCTTTAGTATAAGCTAGTTCATAAGTAGTTCGTAAGTTTAGGGACTGATGACCCCATAATGTTTAATGTTTGTTAAGCTTATGGGACTTAACTACGGGGTCATCAGTCCCTAAACTTACAAACTACTAATTAGCTACCTTATACTAAGGACGTCGTCACAAATATCCATGCCCGAGGGGGGATTCGAACCCCCGACCGTAGTAGCCGTGCAGACCGTGACTGGAGCGCCTCAGTCCCCTCGGCCACCGCGGCCGGCGATGACCCCATAGTTAACTCCCATAAGCTCTACAAACATTTGAACATTCGAATATCTCTGCCACATTTTCATTATATTTTTCCGTTAGAATATTATCACCTGTCTTGCCATGGTAGTTCAAAGTTTATTTTCTTTGCCTGTACTGGTTACCAATGACTGTACCCTGGAACGGACGTAACTCACTGGCTGGCCGCTGTGATACGGTGGGCTGTGCCCCATCAGCCAGCCAGTGAGCCAGTGAGCTACGCGATCGCGACGTGGCACAGCAGTGCACAGGCCTTCCCTTCAGACGATGTTGGTTCAACTCCATATGTCATACAAAAGTGAGTGAATTTCTCAACGAACAACCCAGAACGAATATGAACAAACGACCTCTTGCTTCCTAACAGGTTTTCGCACACTCTTGTTAATTGAACACAACTATATTCTGCAAGATTCGGAGTTGTTCAAAGGTAACAGCGCTTTCTCTGAAAAGTGCATTTGTTCTGTTTCGAGAACATGCCATGAAATACATAGCAACGAATTGTAAACATAGACTTCTTTATGACATGTACATAAACTGGGGAGATACTATTAAAATGACTGTTTGAAATATAACAAATAAATTTGTACATGTGTTAAGTACTACAGCTATGTGGAATTCAGTATTACCACACTTACTCCGTTCGTGATTTTAGTTGTAAAACAAATCGTAATCACGGTTTGAAATAGAATATTTGCTATTTATTTTACAGAGTAACATGAACGAACTCATATCTGAACTACAGGAAAGGTAATAACTACGTTAAAACCGTCCATAGCAACTATGTCAAACATTTTAGTAGATGCAATGATTCTAATTAATGACTTTCAATATATTCCATAAATAGTGAATAAACGCTTAGAAAAAAATAAAGAAGGTAATTTGTTACAAAGTATACTCTTCCCTTTCGTTTCATTAAGAAACTACACTTGCCACAGAAATCTTTAACTTCCTTTATATATACGAAACTAGATGTATCAGCACGTTGTACAGAATGATCATTATTACAGTATCCTCACAGTTTACGTGCATATGCTTCAAAAGTCCATTGTTCAATTAGTTGTTACGTATTTCACGGCATGTACACGAAATAGCAGAAACACGCTATTTAGAGGGAGCATTTTTACATATGCACAACTCTAAACATTGAAGAACATAACTCTATTTAATTAATAAGGATGCCCAAAACCCTTTTAGGAAAAAAGGAGAAAAAAATTCGGTATTGGCGGGCTCCGAGCTATTGATCATCAGCATTACAATCCAACGCACTATCCACTACACCACGAGTAACAACTGGAGTACGCGCACTTCATTCTTGTACAATTTACGGCAGTCAACTGATACTTATATGGCATTTTTAGACACTAGATTATCATTTTTCGTACGAAGAACGACACGTTTTCGTTAATTCTTCAGTGCGCCATTCTTTATAAATGACAACGTACAAGTTACAATAAGAAAATCATCAAATACGCAACGCAAGATGGAGTATGACAGAGAGAGTTCTGGGCGAGGAATGTCACGTGACATCTCCGAACGGATGGTTTTCGTTAATTCAATAGAGGGTATCAAATCTCCGTTATTTTTACAAATATCTCTCAAACGATACGAGATATGAAAAAAAAAAACATGAAAGAGCAAAGTTGTAGAGAATTTTCTCCTCTACAAATTCGACTATTCAATATTCGAGTTAGATGAACGGTTTATTTTCAATTAAAATTACATTACAAACGGCCTTTTTTGGTGTTACTAACGTATTTTTTTGTCCGGAATATTTGAAAAAAGGAGGTTCTGGTCTCTGTCAGCCTACAATTACGTCTATAAAATTTGTTGCCGATTGGTAGAACGGTTAGACTTAAAAACTGGGAACACGATACGGACAGACAGACAGACATCCCAAAATCGCCGATATTTTTGCAAATATCTCTGAAACGATACGGGATATGAAGAAAAAACATCATAAGAGAGTAAAGTTGTAGAGAATTTTCTCCTCTACAAATTCGATTATTCAATTTTAACGGTTAAGGCGTTATTTTCTTTTAAATTTCGAGCTGTCAAAAGACGATCGCAAAGGCCGACTTTTAGTGTTACTACCGTAACCTAAAGTGGGCCAAAAAGGGGGTGGCGTGTTTATTGCTGTTACAAACGGTTTATCCTGCAGCGAAATTGAGGCTGATACTTCCTGTGAGTTGGTATGCGTAGAGGTTATACCTGACAACCGAGATAAATTAATAATTGGATCTTTTTATCTGCCCCCTGACTGAGACGATGCAATTGTCGAAATGTTCAAAGAAAGCTTGAATCACATTTCAAACAGGTACCCGAAGCATACTGTTATAATCGGTGGCGACTTTAATCTACCCTCAATATGTTGGCATAATTACATATTCAAAACCGGAGGCAAATATAAAATATCGTCCGAACAAGTTCTGAAAGCTTTTTCTGAAAACTACTTCGAACAGTTAATTCACTAGAATAGTAAATGATTGCGAAAATACCCTTGATCTCCTTGATTAGCGAACATAGAGTTGTAGTAGCGGGATCGAATATCGAAATTCTCAAATGCACCAAAATTAAACGAAAAATATATCTATTCAAAAGAGCAGATAAAAATTCGCTTCACGCTTTTCTGAGTGATTATCTTCAGTCTTTCAAAACTAAACATGCGAGTGTATATCAGTTGTGGCTTACTTTCAAATACATAATATCAATAGCAGTCGAGCGATTTATACCAAATAAATTAATAAAAGAGGGGGCTGACCCCCGTGGTACACAAGACAGGTCAGATCACTGTTGCAGAAGCAAAGAAAAATGCATGCAAAATTTAAACACACACAGAATCCCCAAGACTGGCAATATTTTACAGAAACTCGCAATCTAGCGCGGACTTCAATGCGAGACACTTACAGTAGTTTCCACAACGAATTCCTGTCTCGTAATCTGGCAGAAACTCCAAAGAAATTCTGGTCATATGTGAAGTACACTAGCGGCAAAACACAAAAAATACCTTTACTACGTGATAGCAATGGTAATACTACCGATGAAAGTACTGCTAAAGCAGAATTTCTAAACACAGCTTTCTTAGATTCTTTCACCAAATAAGACGAAGTGAACACTCCAGAATTCGAACCAAGAACAGCTGCCAGCATTCAAAATTTAGAAGTAGATGTTCCTGGAGTAGTAAAACAGCTAAAGTCACTAAACAAAACCAAATCTTCTGAACCAGATTGTATACCAACTAGATTCCTTTCAGAGTATGCTGATGGAATAGCTCCATACTTAGCTATAATTTACAACCGATCACTCAACGAAGGGTCCGTACCCAAAGACTGGAAAGTTGCCCAGGTCACTCCAATATTTAAGAAAGGCGATAGGAGTGATGCCCAAAATTACAGGCCCATCTCATTGACGTCGATTTGCAATAGGATTTTGGAACATATACTTTGTTTGGACATTATGAACTCCCCCGAAGAGAACGACCTATTAACCAATAGTCAACACGGATTCAGAAAGTATCGCTCTTGCGAAACACAGCTTGCCCTTTATTCACATGAAGTGATAAGTGCCATCGACAAGGGATTTCAAATCGATTCCATATTTCTGTATTTCCGGAAGGCTTTTGACACTGTACCTCACAAGCGACTTCTAATGAAATTGCGTGCTTATGGAATATCTTCCCAATTGTGCGATTGGATTCAAGACTTCCTATCAGAAATGACACAGTTCGTAGTAATTGACGGTAAGTCATCGAGTAAAACAGAAGTAGTATCTGGCGTTCCCCAGGAAAGCGTTACAGTTCCCCTACTCTTCCTTGTATTTATAAACGATTTAGGAGACAATCTGAATAGCTCTCTTAGACTGTTCGCGGATGATGCTGTCATTTTTCGGTTAGTGAAATCAACTGAGGATCAAAAGCAACTGCAATGCGATTTAGACTAAATTTCTACATGGTGCGAAAATTGGCAATTAACACTAAATAAAGAACCACTAAAAGAAATCCGCTGAACTTCAATTAAACCATAAATCAGTCAAATCTTAAGGTTGGCGGACGACATAAAGAAGGTTCAGAGAAGGGCTGCTAGTTTTGTTTTATTACGTTACAGAGAGGGAAAGCGTCACAGAAATGTTGCACGATTTGAGATGGAAATCATTCAAAGAAGACGTTATTCTTTGCGGCTAGATCTATTTGCGAAATTACAATCACCGACTTTTGCTTCTGAATGTGAATATATTTTTCTAGCGCCCCCCTACATAGGGAGACATGACCATCCCAATAAAATAAGAGTAATCAGATCGAAAACGGAACGATGTAGGTGTTCTTTCTTCCCGCGCTATTAGAGATTGGAACGGTAGAGAAAGGTTATGTAAGTGGTTAGTGAACCCTCTGCCAGGCACATAAATGTGATTTACAGAGTATCTATGTAGATGTAGAGATGATGGAGAAGGTTTTTATATTCCGCAAGCCACCTTATGCTGCATGGCAGAGGGAGCTTAGTAGTAATTTCAACACCACTCCACCGATGATTGTGAAAGCTGGCAGAAATGGGCTATGTACATTTTTGATAAACGGGGGCAGCACTAACTGGACTGAGAGAGGCAGAAGAGATGGAAAGAGAGAGAAGTACGCAGTGGACAGAGGGCGTAGGAGAGAGGGGAGGAGAATATGAATAGATTGGGAAAGGAGGCGGGGGTGGGAGGAAATTATGGACAAGTGAGAGGAGCAGACAAACACACAGGGGGTGAATGCAGGTGAACATAGCAACGGCGAAGGAGGAAATAGACTAATGGAAGATTCGAATGAATGTATAGGGTAGGAAATTTTATTGTGAATTACATTTACCATTGTTTTTCTCACAAGAAGGGGAGGAGGAGGTAGAGAGGGGGATGGATTGAGGGTGGAGGAGGAACAGGAGGAGCAGGGAGAAGAGATAATGAACACATATAGGGGAAAGGAGGACAAAGAGATGCGTGAGAATGAGATGTATAACAGAAGATTGGAATGAATAAATTCCTGCGAAACGCTAGGCTTTTAGCTAGTAGGCACACAGGTATAGATTAGTTTCGATTTCCAAATGATGGAGCTTGACGCCCGAGATCTGTTGTCGAGGATTATATTCTTAATATCAGTTGTTGTGTCCTTAACAATAGAAGAACTGGACTTTAACGTAACCCCAGTAGTACCATGTGGGTCAGTTTTGACCCATAGGAGGAAACCAGCGTTTTATTGATATTTGAGTGGTGTTTTTGGAGTCACCATATTGCAATTACATTGAGGAAGCCTTTAAAGGCCAACAAAAATATAATTTGTTTTCTAAAATAAGTAATACACAGCCAAAGGTAAATTTTCAAAAAAAATGTTACTTTTATTTTAAATTTTACAGAAGAAATTTCACGGTCTTTCATGAAATATCGTCAAAGAATTAATTACAAGAATATTACAATGTTTATCTTTATAAATATATTCAAACATAGTCAAAACCTACAGTTTATACGACTACCAATAGTATTTTTACAGACATATCAGGTAAGTATCGAGTACTGGTAAAAGGTTCTGAAATGCAACATGTTTTCATGCTTATTGCAGTCCAAACATTATGTGTCTATAATAGTGTTTACAAATATTTAGGGCCGCGGTGGAGTGGCAGTGCGTTCTAAGGCGCATTGCTGCAGAGCGCGCGGTTGCTCACCATCGGAGGTTCAAGTCTTTCCTGCGGCATGGGTGTGTGTATGTGTGTGTCTTGTCATTATAGTAAGTTAGTTTAAGTAGTTAGTAACTCTACGGACTGATAAACATTGCAGTTTTGTCCAATAGTTTTACGAACATTTGAAATATTTAGGTGCAATCGCCAGTATTGCCTAACTTTTTGAAATAATTTATACTGCAGCAGTCGCTTTTTACTAATATTATTATTATCACGACACGCTTCGGCAGCAAGCTGCCATCATCGGGTGCATTTTACAGATTCACTACTGTTTTGTTATGTTTTGTATTGTGGGTGGCCGCATTGGAGTAGCCGAGCGGTCTAAAGCGTCTCGCTGCGGAGCGCGGGGTTGCTTGCCGTGGAGGTTCGAGTCCCCCCTGGGGCATGTGTGTGTGTGTGTGTGTGTTGTCCTTAGGTTAGTTTACCTAGGTTTAAGTAGTTTGTAAGCTACGGACTGATGACCACGCAGTTTGGTCCGATAGATTTAAAAACATTTGAACATTTTTGTTGTGGGTTGTCTTAAGCTGGGGTGGTCTCACAGTTCAGAGAGTTTGGCTTGGCAGATTCGCACACGTAGTTGTTGCACTTGAAGAATACGTTTGATGTTTAGTTATCCGTTTGTTGTTGGTAGGAAACTTGAATTTTGATAATGCCTTCCATTTTCTTATTGGCGAGCGCGGGTGCTGAGTACTTGCAAGGGATATCGGCTCCTCTCAGCCGTTTGTAGCGGGAGTAAACTCGCTTGTTGATCTGAGAATAAATTCTCACATTGTAATCATCTTCGGGTGTTTCAGATTCTGTTTTCCGTTCGTTTGATGCATCTGAATCACTTCACTCAGCAGTTTCCACTGGAACAAAATCTTCGTTTTCCTCTGGGCTCGTCTCGCTACCGGAGTCGTCACTCGATTTCCTGTGTAAAATGTTCTCCATATAGCACAGAATCTTGGCATGGCCGTCTTTCCATCGCAGCTTCATTGGCACGCACGCGGTAAAATAAACCACAAGCTCACATCGCTGCCATCTGAAATGCCTCAGGCCACTCGGCTGCTCCAGAGACACAAATACGCAGACAGGAAACTTCTGTAAGGGCGACAGCCTGACATCTGCTGTCGTGTAGTAGAACCTTTAGCAGTGGTCAGAAAGAATGTGGTTACTCCGTGGCTTCCTGGTGTCACTTCCTACTTGTGCATGTCGTCAGTCCACAGAATACCGAAATCAGCGCTGATACAAGGCGTTGTCCGACCTCGGAATTTTTCATATTTCACTTTCTTTTTTGTCTAAAGTGTATTGATATACTCGGACGTCTCGTGAATAACGACAAGATACGCTCAGTGATTATTTAGTGTCCAAAAACAAGTGTTCACCTCCGTCTTCAGGAAGGTCTTGGAAAGCATCCTCTCTCGCCGTATCCATCAACACCTCCGCCCACGCCAATTCCTCCCTCTCTCTCAGCGTGGCTTCCGACCGTCCTTCGCTGCCGACGACCTGCCCCTGCACCTCACACATCTCCTCTACGTCCAGCTTAACTACCGTCGCTCCGTCATCTTTGTCCCCCTCGACTATGACTGTGTCTGGAATTCCGGTCTCGACTCTAGTTCTGTGCCCTTCCTGTTAACTATATCCGCCCCATTGCTTCCTTCCTCACCCACCGCCCTCCTATGTCACTGTCTGAAACTCCAGCTCCCGTTTGATTTACCCCTCCGCCGGGGTTCCGCAAGGCTCTGTACTTTCTCTTCTCCTTTACTTCATCTACTTCGCAGATATGCCCCAACCACAGCCTCCCGTCCATCTCCTGTAATTCGCGGATGACACCGCCTTCCTATCCCTTGCCCCCTCCCTCGACCACTCCCTGTATTTGCTCCAATCTCACCTCACCGAGTTCGCTGCGTGGTGTAACCGGTGGTTCCTCTCCGTCAATGATAAATCCGAGGCAGTCATCATAGTTCGCACGACCCCCTCCTTCCACCTCCACGATCGTCCCATCCGTCATACTCCATGCTTAAATACCTTGGCCTCAAGCTTGATCGATCCCTTTCCTGGACCGCCCCTCCCCCCCCCCCACCTCCACGCAGTCTGACAGAAACCCATGTCATGCCTCAACCTACTCAAACTCCTCTCCGGCTGGACGTCGGGCCTCCTATCATCTACATATACATCTCCTATACATCTACAGATCCATCATGCGTCCCATCCTTTTCAGCTTTCATCACGCCTGGGTTTCCGCTCCCCCTACCTATTACAAGATCCTTCAAATCCTTGAACGCCACGCCCCCCGCCTCGCCTACCGCATCTGCCGCCTTTCCCCCACGCAGATCCTGTACGACCTCATCCCATTCCCCCACCTCTTACAGTTTCTCGAAGACATCCAGCTCCTTTACATTACCCGCAACATAGATTCGCATTACCCCCTGGTCACCCCATCCTTACTAATCCTGGGCCTTCACCACTGCATCCCCCCTTCCCTTCACCTACACTCTCCCCACATCCCCTCCCATGTTAACTTCCGCCACCTCCCACTACCGGATGACGCCCTCCGTCCTGAAATCAATACCTCCTACCAACACTGATACTCTCCCCGTGGATACACCGCCCCCTCTCTCCCTCCCCTCCTTTTCTCGCCCATCGCTTGGCTCCCCCATCGTCCCCTCTCCTCCCTGGAGTCCTCAAGCGAGACTCGCGGTTGAGTCTGGGACACGCGCTAGCAGCGCGCCTTATGTGTTTCGAACGTCAAATTCGCTTCGCAATTTCTCCGGATGTAATTGACGCATCGCGATGCAACCGACGCCATTCTTTTTATGATTTTTCATCCTATCGATTGCTTATAAATAATATGGGGTATCCATAGAAAAACATAAGTTTATGTTGGAAATAATATTTCTTCACGTTTTAGAGTGTCTCGTAGTACCTACTTTCATAAGCCCCTGCCGTACATTCATGACCGGGAAAGTGGTTTTTCAACATCTCTTGTAGTTTCAGATATGTCTGGGAAAAAACAGTTGAGTGGGGCACCCTGTACAGTGCCAGTACAGCTTTGGTGGTCGGTTTGATGGCAGCTTTACCTTCGCGCTCACTGTTAGTGGCGAGGCCGGTAGCAGTGAGACGGAGGACAGGGCACGCCTGTGCTCGGCGGTGCGGCCGCCCGCGGCTGACGAACAGCCCCCCCCCCCCCCCCGCCCCTGCCACTTGCGGCGCCGCGGTGCTGTCTCCCCGGTAACCCTTGCGCGCTCTTATTGCGATTTAAATGGCGGGCGCTGTCCGTGAGGTTCCTGCGTGGGATTGCCTCATTTCCCGCGCAGATCCAATAAACAGGCCGCTTTGTCGATATTTCCCCCGGCCCTCGCCATGTAGGTCACGGCGCCGCGGCGCGCCGCGCCGGACGCCGCAGACGTCTCCGGCGTCGTGGTCGATAGCGGCGCCAGTTTACCTTCCAGGCGACACGTGTGGCTGGCGGCCGCTCCTGTCCAGGGGCCACACTCACGGCGGCCGTGCCTCTAGCGCAGGGAGGTGTAACTTCGACTCGCGCGCTTTGCTTGTGTGACGTCACCTGGCAGCAAGTGCCGAGCAGTTGCCGCAGTATTCTTATGAAACGCGCAACCAGGAAGTTGTGTTTTGCGCTCGCTTGTTTCGTGACCTGTTAAGTGTTCGGACAGAAAGTAGCTTTCTTGTATTGGGGAAAAAATTTTCCATATATTCTTTCTGTAATTATACTTCGTGTTGTGGTGTTGCGTAGTGCAATAAAAGTGGACGCAAGAAGGGAAGGCATTTTGTACCATCGGTTTCCAAAAGATGAGGAACTTCAGCGCATATGGATCTCTCGCTGTAAACGACAAGACGAGATAAACGTCAAAAATGCCAGAATTTGTTCCGAACATTTTTATGAAGCCGATTACGAAAGAGACGCAGAATGAATTGTTAGGTCTACCTACAAAGAAGCTGCTTAAAGCAAATGCTGTTCCATAAAAAAAAATAAAAAATAATAAAAAACTACCAAACTGGCATGGAAACAAATCTGATGTTGCAAGTTCTAGCAACATAGAGGTTACTAGCAACGTTTTCACAGAAGGGGAACGTCGCCACGAAGTTATTATATTAAACAGAAGCACATTTTCTCTCTGTCTGTCCCTCTGTCTATAACTCGAGAACTACTGAATGTATCGTGATGACGTTTCTTTTAAATTGTAGATCTCACAAAGATCTAAAAAAAAAAGTCCGTGAGAGCATATGTCTAACTATTACGAGCGAAGCATATGTATCATTCTTCTTTCCTAAGACGCTGGCGCCGGAAGGCTTCAGACTACATAAATAGTGATTGTGGGAAACCTATAAAAGTTAGACATGAGGTCTCACAGAGTTTATTTTAGATCTTTATGAGCGCTACAATTAAAAAAAATCACGATTCGTTCAATGGTGCTCGAGTTAAAGACGTTTAAATATTACCCGTGCCAAGTCAGCGGGGCGAGACGGTTTTGCTAGTTGTTAATGATGTTCGAAGCTTTTCTTTTTCAGTCCTTTGTATGTTAGTGTATATATATATATTAATCACAAGCGTGTTCCACCGTTTAAAAGCAATGTTTTTGTCGAATGAGAAAAGAAAGGACGGAGAAAATGTATTCACGGCGGCCTTATGATACAGCTGCCGAGTGACGTAATACAGCGCTAACCAATGATAGTGAAGAAGCCCAAACTGGCATACCTTTCTAGTCTACGTACCTTGCCTCTAGCGGAGCCGGCGAGCGCGGCTCACCTCAAGGATACGGCTCTCCGGCTGCGCACGACGCTAACCACAACATCGGGCTGGCCACAAATCTCGGGAATGGCCGCGTGGCCTAAGGTGTCTTGCCACGGATTGTGCGGTCACTCCCCGTCGGAGGTTTGAGTCTTCCCTCGGACATGGGTATGTGTGTCGTCCTTAGCGTAACTTCACGTAGTTTGTAAGTCTGGGGACCGATGATATCAGCTGTTTTGTCCCTTAGTATAAATTTCAAGGCGAGGTAACATACGAAATTTATGACAAACTAGCTTAAACCCGCGGCTCCGCTCGCGTGTTGGTTTATTATGATAGATAAGCTATCTTTCAGTAGTGTGCTTTGAGACTGGTTTTGAAGGATGAAATGAAATACAATATCTTCTTTAGAAACAAACATTTTTAATCAACATTTTCAGGAAAGTAAGTAGTGTAGATATAATCACGAAATTCAACAATAATGATTGTAATAACATCACAGATCGATCCTTGATGTAATGCGCGAAACATCAAATCGATTTTTTTTAAAGAGATGTATTAAATTTCTTTTTTACTGCTTTATTTGTTTATTCTTATATTTCCTTATTCGTATGCTTATCCTTACAGAGAAAGAGCTGAAGACATTGTAGCATGCATAGACCAAAGATATGGTCTGTGGCATCACGTTTCACTGTACGTTAACCTCATTGCTATACAGTCGCAAACGTCATCGCTGGCCTTCACTCCGAATTTTTTTTATAATTTGACGACTTTCAACAACCATATCTTCCACCCCCTTACACCTATCGGCAAGTAACTGCTATGGTGTACAACGGGAGACTTCGGACAACAATTACACACAGATCATTCGTTTGCGTTCTGTAGTTTTCGGTGCAGAGCGAAATATTAACACACACACACACGTAGAATTTTATATACACCGATAACTTTCCGTCCCAACATACTCCACCCTTTTATCAATATCAACCCTCAACCAACAATGCAACCAATAAAATCATTTTTAATAGTAAATATAATTTTCAAAGAGTAATTATTGTTCGCATTTCGCGTTATATTCTCAAATTACTAAATATCTACCAGATCGCTATAAAACCGTGCCTAAAACCTTCCTCAGGTATAAATTAGTAACTGTACCCATATTTAAGTCTATGCGTCTTGTCGTTCGGACGTGATAAGCGTACACCGAACAGACATTCACATTAATATATATATATATATAGGTATCCGATCACCATAAAACCGTGCCTAAAGCCTTCCCCGGGTACACATTAGTAACTGTACAAATTTTTAGCTCTTTATGTCTTCTGGTTCAGGCGTGATAAACGTACACCGAACAGATATTCACATTTATAGATATAGATAAATACTGCTGTTTAACATACATACCGATGACCAACCTATCGATGACCAAAAAGACCAAATGTTTTGATCACTAAAACACACACGACACTGGTGTAACGTTCTACATTATATATTGGTTTATAAAAACTATTTTTCGGCTGTTACGCCATCATCAGGTACAAGGATTACTATAAACGAAAGTTATGTCAAAGATTTTACAAAGTGTGCATCAAAGAATTACGTAAACAGCCAAAACACAAACGTACTTTAGGAAGGCACACAAATAACAGGTGTAAAATTATTAAGTATTGTACTAAGTAGCTAAGAAAGGTATACGACAATATGAAAGAATTAATTACATGACAACTGTTACAAAAGTAAGTGGCAATTTGACGAAAAAACTAATTACATTGTTTATTTGCAAAAGAGGACGTCACATGAAATAATTATAGTGTTCCCCGTCGGGTGTTCGAATCCCTCCATGGGCATGGATGTTTGTGTTGTCTTTAGTAAAATGTAGTTTATAACCAGTTCGTAAGTTTAGGGACTGATGACCCCGCAGTTAAGTCTCATTAGCTTAACAAACATTTTAACATTTGAATAATAGTATCTCGCGTAAAAATTAGGAAATAGGACGCAAATAAACATGTGCCAATCATAAAAGTATTACAAAGAAGTATAATGGTTAGGTGAGAGTAATAGTATTATCTGCAGTTAGAAGTGGAGAATAGGGAACTCTGTTTGGTCGTTGAGTACCGCCGGCCGCGGTGGTCGATGGGACTGCGGCGCGTTAGTCACGGTCTGCACGGTCTCTACGGTCGGGGATTCGAATCCCCCCTCGGGCATGGATATTTGTGCCGTCCTTAGTATTACCTAGTTCATAAGTAGTTTGTAAGTTTAGGGCTGAAGACCCCGTAGTTAAGTCCCATAAGCTTTCCAAACATTTGAACATTTCGTTGAGTACCAGACTTGGGCAAGTGGCCAAGTGTTCATTGATTTCCAATCTTTCTAGGTAGTTCATCTTCTTACCTTTGTGAATGTGGTGTAAAACTGTATATTGGACTTTGTAACTGTGACTTTCTTCAAGTAAATGATCTGCAAAACTGGAGTCACCATCTCTAAGCCTCCAACATCTGTGGTGTTCTTTTAGATGAACTGCTTAGAAAGATTGGAAATCAGTAAACAAATGGCTACTTGCCCAAGTCTGGTACTCAACGACGAAACAGAGTTCCCCTCTTCACCTCTTCTAACTGCAGATAATACTAATACTCCCACCTAATCAACGTACTTGTTTTGTAATAGTTTTATGATTGTCACATATTTATTTACCACCTCTTTCCAAATTTTTACACAACACACTATAATTATTTCATGTGACGTCCTTTTTCGCGAATAAACAATGTAATTAATTTTTTTTAATTGTCACTACTTTTATAATAGTTGTCATGTAATTAATTCTTTCATATTGTCGCATACCTTTCTTAGACACTCAGTACAATACTTAATAATTTCGCACCAGTTCTTTGTATACATTCTTACAGCTTGTTTATCTTTTGGCTCTTTACGTAATTCTTTTATTCGCATTTTGTAAAATCTTTGCCATAACTTTTGTTTATAGTAATCTTTGGACGTGAAGATGGCGTAACAGACGAAAACTAGTTTATATAAACTAATAAAATTGTAGACTATTACACCAGTGTCGTGTGTGTTTTAGTGATCATATATCAAATATTCTACCAAGCACCAACGGAACATTCAATCAATGAAAGCCAAATCTTTTATTTACTCAGATGACAGTGCAATTGAATGTCAACCAAAAATCTTCTAATGAAATGGAAACAATCCTCAGCGAAGACCTCACAACGCTCACAAAGTACAACAGACGTAACCACCTGGAACCAAACTCCAGTAAAACACAAGTCTGTATCTTTCACCTCAGTAACAAGTAGGCAGAAAACGAGCTCGATATCACTTGGAACGGTACGCATTTGAATAATTCTTCTCATCCTTTTTATGTGGGCATCACTCTCAATAGAAGCCTCACACACAAGAAACATATTGAAAAAACAAGTCAAGGTACAAACATGTAATGACATACTGAACAAACTGACTTCTTCAAAATGGGGTGCCAACGCAAAAGTACTTCGTTCAGTAGCACTACCCACACCTAAAACCTAGATGCGGTCCTAAATAACAGCTGCAGGAGGATAACTGGCTGCCTGAAATCTACTAGACTGAACTACGTATATTCCTTACCGGGTATCGCTCTATCAAACATTAGAAGATCATTCCTGTGCTCGGTAGAGAAGGATAAACAGACGAACACCCATCGTCGCCTGCTACACAACCACCAACTTGTGCCCAAAAGACTTAAATCTGGACGAAGCTTGAATCTAGACGAATCTTCATGTGCTCGGTGGAACCTTCCATAAAAGGTAGGAACAATACCCTAAAGCCCTCACCCCATGGTACCCACCTAGACTGGCAACACTAGAAAACTATGAACAGACTTCGTGTGGGCATGGAGCGATCAAAACAAATTATGAAAAAGTGGGGCTACACAGACAATGACGAGTGTGAGTGTAGTGAAATACAGACGACAGAACACCCTCTCAAATGCTCTTTAGTGGACGCATCTAAGAGTGCACTCAAGGAGACCTACTAAAATACACTGGCACAGCCGCAACTTACACCGAATTCTGGGCGAGCGAAATATAATTCAGTTGTACCATATCTTGTATTGTTTATCTGTGATCTTATATTTTTATCTCTGTATTTGACTAGTCTATATATGTAAAAATACTTACTTTGTATTTAAATTATGTACTGACTTCTTTCAGTTGTTACATTTGTGATGTACTTCGTACACGAATAAATAAATTAATAAATACTCATCTTTGGTGTATTGGAGAAGTACTGTCATTCCAGACATAGACGTTTATTATGTATATTGCTGTTGTTTTTTATTACAGCTTCTGAATAATCCAAGTTATAAATAAATGAATTACGACCCAATATGTATGTATAATATCGGACTGAGATTCGAATCTGGGACCTTTATATTTCGTAAGCAGTAGTTTCAAATCAGTAAACAGTTCATTGCGTAGCAAAGATTAATCCTGAAATAAATGTATGTTAATAAACAAATGTGGTGTAAGAGTTGAAAAGAAAGGCTAAACCACGATGCATGCATTTTATTACACATTTACCGAGCGAGGTGGTGCAATGGTAACGCATTTGACTCGTATTCAGGACGATGATTCAAACCCGCCTCCGGCCATCCTGATCTAGGTTTTCCGCGAATTCCTTAAATCACTTCAGGCACATTCCTTTCAAAGGGCCGTGGAAATGGCCGAACACTCTAAGGCGCCTTGCTGCAGAATGCGCGGCAACTCGCCATCGGAGGTTCTAGGTCTAGAGATTGACGACCTCTGCAGTTCGGTCCCTTGCAAATATATGAACATTTTCTTTCAAAGGGCATTACCGTTATCTTTCCCTCTCCCTGAGAAAAACTATCCCAGTGTGAGCTCTCTGGACATTAAACCCCAATCTTCCTCCCTTCCTTTCTTCCTTCCTTCCTTCCTTGCTGTATTACACATTGAAAATTGTAAAATCTTCCTTTATTTTCTAGAATCTTAATAATTTCTCTGACCACAACCTCTTAGTCAGATAAATGAAATGTGCCAAAGAAGTACAAAGAATTAGATTGATCAAAAGTATCAGGAAACGATGGATAAAGGAAAACGTCATGCAAAAGATGGAAGAATGAATAAAAAGAAAAATGTGGAAAACGAAGAAGGCCAAAAGAGATACGAAAAACCCAGTCCAGGATTAAGAAGAGAAACCGAAAGAGTATCAAAAAGATGGCTGAAAGAGAAACGAGAAGAAATAGAGATATTACTGTTCTGCCGGCTCCAAGCCTGACCCTGACGAGTCGGCAACAGACCCTACAGGCAGGCTGAGCGGATTGCGCGTACAGCACGGCGAAAGACGAGACAGCAACACCAACAAAACGGGCTACTCACAGAGAACACAAACATCACAGCCAAGTATGGAATCCTAACTTGCACCTCTTCTTACAGGGGGAGCACAAAGAGCTTAGAGATCGCTGCATGAGCGAGGCGGGCGGCAGTGTTCCTTCGCTCGCGCGTGATTGGCCGGAACGGCCTGTATCTGGCCACACGGCCTGCACCACGGCCAGTACCACTCCAGCCTACGCCTGTGGAAGACGTGCCGCAACCATGACACCAGCACTGGACTCTGCTGCTGCACCTCCCAGTTTCGTGCCGGCTCCTGGACTTGAACCATCGCTTGCCTACGCACCAAACCGCTGGACGCCGCTACGACTGGGACGGCTACGGAGAGTGCTCGGTATCAGTGATAGACTTTCATTGGTCACTCGACCAATGTAGAAGAATTGTTCAGTATTGTTAAGTGATAAGAACGTTTATTTCTGTCCTAACTCAAAAGCTTTTATGTGCCGCGTACTTAAGAACTTGCAGCTACCGACTTGTCTAAAATTCTTGAAAATAAATTGTGTTGTGTTAAAGCAGTGTTCTTCGATCAAAATTAGAAAAGAATGGAAGTATGAAATGATGTACAGACTGTCTGGAGAGTTTGTTTCTGTAAGTAAAAGAAGGGAGAAAAACATGGAAACGGAAAGAGCGGATGGCAAATTAGTTGACGAGTCACAGGACATTTTGAGTAGATGGCAATAATATACAGAATGTCTCTATAAGATGTATCAAACAGCAGTTTAAGGAAAGAAGGAAGATTTGCGTTTAGCGCCCCGTCGACTGTGTGGTCATTAGAGGCGGAGCTCACGCTCAGGTTGTTTGGGTAAGGATGGGGAAGGAAATCGGCCGTGTCCTTTGAAAGGAACCATCTCAGCATTTGCCTGGAGTGATTTAGGGAAATCACGGAAAACTAAATCTAGATGGCCGGAGGTGGCCACCATCCTCTCGAATGCGAGTCCAGTGTGTTACCACTGCGCCACCTTGCTCGATAAAGCAATTTAAGTTAACAATCGCAATAGGCTACAATTCGACCTTTATCAAAGTCGGAAACGTGAAGTAAAAGACAGCAAACGTGATTTAAAATTCTAGTGCCGCGATCTAGGGATGTCCGTTCGTGTTATCTTCACAGCTGGATCATTGTTTATTCCCATGGTTGTGATTACTGTTTAGGTCAATATCACTTATTTCGTTTACTGAGTATTAAATTTCTAATTGTTTTCTCATTTTACGTCTTTCAATCTTGTTTTCAAGGCGATTACAATGTGGTAAGTTTTACCTGTTACTGTACCATATCAGCCGACAGGGTCATAGTCAAGGCTGGGATAAAAGGAATCAATTCTCGACTGCCCCCCCCCCTCCGAAATTATGTTGTAGCGCTTTACGAGTTAGAATATAATATATGTCATAATTTAGAGTTGTGTATTATTGTCGGATCCCAAACCCCCTGCAAAAAAAAAAAAAAAAAAAAAAAAGTTTTGTTTGCCAACCTGTCAACTAGGAATGAAATGCTCATTTGCAACCAATCTGTTATAATAACATTAAACGTAATTTCTAATTATGAAGGATTTAGGACATGTTACATTTTTTTTAAATCTGAATGTTAGCTTTGCAGTAGGTGACACTTGTCTAAATTTAAAATCCCAACAAAGATGGCACTTTGTGCAAACCAAGGCTGGAGCGCAGCGTGTCTACTCACCAGACACCAGACCTGCCGGTTTCAAACAACAACGGCCAGCGGCCGGCTAGGAAACCTGGAGGGGGAGTTGCCAACCCCCTGAGGTGGAAGAATTTTGCGGGGGCGACCGCCATCGCTCGTCTCTGACCTGCCCCAACGACTATACAGTTCAGTTGGTAGCGAAACATGCGTAGGGTGGAGCCTCTCTGACGACTACTGGAGGGAATTTGAATCCTGGGCACTACAACACTTGACTGACTCTGCCCCTGGGAGAGGGCAGGGAGCGAACTGTATCGCTTAGGTACAATAAACAATTAACAAAATTACACTTTTACTTTCCTTCGCTCAAGGCAGAGACAAGAGACAAAAGATGAACCGAAATTTTGTGGCATAACAAACCGCCAGCACAATCATTGAAGTTCAGAAATTAAATAAGTATATGTTAGCGGATGGTGGGTGCTGGAGTCATGAGATCGTGCACGGCTTCGCATACCATACAACGGTCCTTTCGCGAGGTTCCTTGGTCAGCCTGAACCTGTACACTGCGATCGGGTGCCCTAATTTACCCACTGATTCCAACGTCGGGCCACTATGACATCTGAACGGCCCATATGGCTGGAAATTGCACTATACGACCTTCCCGCTTCCCGAACTTCAACGACGCGACCTCTGTCAAACGCATTCAGTTGGCGGACAGGCTATGTATAGATGTCTAACGTGCCTGAGCGGTAACGCGGGTGTTTCTCACCCTACGTAAAAATCTTGCTTCATTGCCTGCTACCAACTTCACAACAGCATGGAGGGACATGAGTAAAGTACTCTAGTGAGCGTTCTACACATTAAAGGTTAGTTTAAATGTTGAAAGCATCCTGCCTACTAGTTGAAAGCGGGTGCAATTGACCCCTTTCAATGTAATAATTTAGTGAGACATCAACTGTATGCATGCATACCTTAATAGGGTAATAATATTGGGCCACTCCTTCTGGATCCATCTTTTTTTTTTTCACTTTAGTTTATTAACACAAAGTGATCCGTTTGCGATGGCATTTTCAAAGCTCGAAAGTTAATTGCAAATATCGCCTTAACCTTTTATCAAAGTCGAGAATTGAATAAACGACCTTGTAGGCGAGAAAATTCTCTAGAACTTTGCTCTGTTATGTTTTTCAATATCTCGCACCGTTTAAATGAAAAGGTACGTTCAAATGAAAATGAAAGAAACACAATGTGTGTATAATTGAAGTCTTTATTCAAGAGTAATTACCAGAGGCCTGAGCACAACCTTCCCACTATACGGTGGACGCTCAAGGTACTCCCACTTGAACTTAGCCAGTACACTTTGTGTCACCCTGAAGACTTTTAGACACGCGTTACCATGGAGCAGAATCACTACCTGCGTAAGCACTCCAGGCCGTTTGCTCTCGATGGACTTGCGTAGGCTACGGAGTGTCTCTCTGTACACGTCGATGAGTATCGGACGTCGGACGTCAAAAAAGTCGCCTTGCCCGCTGAAGGCATATCCATGATTTTTAGGGGGAGGTGACGACGCATGCTTCGCGTCCCTAAATGTCCCACTACGTTGTCCCAAAGCGACATGTTGAAATTTCAGTCTGGTTGTTTAGACGTTTCGGACCTCTTTATTTGAACACCACTCCTAAGTGGAAAAATAACGGCGATTTGACACTTTTTTGTGTATCTGTCTGTAACGTGTTCCCACTGTTTAGGTCGCGGCGTTCCACGATCGCCACCAGATTTTAAAGATGTGTTTGTTGGGCGCCAGCGACCAGTACCCCCTCTAGCGGCATATCCGGAAGCCGCTACAGGGCGGCACTGTGCTACATGTTCTAGTAAAAGTTCTTCAAAATTTAATTCGAGTAACATTTGTGGGGCGTACCGGGGCTTTCTTGCCGCCATAGTTACGAAGTATACTTGCTGGACTTGTATATCTCTGGTCGGATCGAGAGTGAATTCCACCATATCACCAGAGGGCGTCAAGAGCGGCGTGGTGTTTGGACGGGGCTGAAGGAGGTGGTTGGCGGGAGAGTGGCGGTGTGTGGCTGCGCCGAGAGTTCTGGGGTGCTCGGCTGACGGTGTGTTGAAAGGTGTTATCTGCATGGTAGTACTTGCCTAAGGAATGTGTGTGCCGGGGGGCATACGTGGTCTGAAGGCTCTACCCACCGCTCAGCAAACAGTGTTGCGAACAAAGCTTTGGCTGGAGAAGGGATTATTTGCAATCCGTTACTCATTTTGTAGCGGATCGTCACAGACGTTTCGACGAGTTAAAGGACTACGCTAGTGCCTATTGTATTGTCCACGCACAGCGGATACAGAAAAAATTTGAACCCTGTGTGCAGCCAGAACCGAGTTCGCAGAGTGACGTTAACCTGCTATGTGACGCTTTATTATGATTATCTGATGTTTCCATCGTAATCTACCTATAAGTGTGGTTCACATTATGTGTGCCAGTTGCTTGTGATAAAGGATTCTGTGTTTCAGGTGTTCTGTCCAAGCGTTGTTTGTTGTGCGTTGTACAAAAAAAGAGGTAATTGTTTCACCGTTGAAAGAGGAATACGTCAGGAGGCTGTTCAGTTGTGTTTCCGTTGGTGGTGTTTAATGGGCGCCAGGCTCATAAGTTGAGAAAATTGTTCACGTTGTCATTTGTGTTTAAAGCAAGTTCCGTTTCATTGTAGACACTAGTAGTTCGCGCGCAAACCGCAACGAGCGTGTGCGTCGTGCACCGGCATGCCTCGGGAACAACTGTGCTCAGTTTCAGCTCTGTAGCTAACCTGTACGGTTCTGTTCTGCGCTTTCAAAATGTTTAAGACTATCAACTCGCCCGCCGCGTAAGAGGTTCGCTCAGTGATAGGATTCTTGTATGTAAGGATCTGTCTGCTGCAGAAATTCATCGACAGATTTGCGAAGTGTACGGTGATAATGTTAGGAGTGAAAGCAAAGTGCGTAAGTGGGTACAAGAATTCAAGGATGGCCATGACAACGTCCATGATGAGGACCGCTCCGGTCGCCCATCTTCGATTACAGACGATTTGATGGCTTCTGTTGAAGTGAGGATTCGTGAGAACAGGCGCTGCACCTCAAACAACCGTTACAACGATGACGGCGACGTGAAAACGACAGTGCACTCTTGATTATCGGAGCAGGCGGCAAGTTGTTATGAAGAGGGTACTTTAAAATTGGTTGACATGTATAAAATGTGTTTGAACAGACTTGGCAACTATGTCGGAAAAGAGAGGAAAGTAAAATGTTCAAATGTTTGTAAATCTATGGGACTCAACAGCTTGGTTATTAGTCGCTAGCTTACAAACTACTTAACCTAAGGTAAACTAAACTAAGGACAACACAAATACACATGCCCGAGGGGGAATCGAACCCCCGACGGCAGACAGCCGTGCGCACCGCAGCACGGCGATCCAGTACGCGCGGCTAATCAGCCGCGCCCAGAGCAAAGTATGTACTTTCTGAAAATAGATTTACTTTTTTGAAATAAAATTGCTTTGTTTACTTATGTTACAACGGAACTCCTTTAAAAAACACGCCTCGTATTTACTTGGTTCTCTAAGGGAAAAAAATCTTCACTGACTTATTTACCTTTTAATCTTGCATGAAGCGCTGGTTAGTTTAACCAAATGTAACAGTTATTAATTAATTCTGTTAATTTCTACAAGCGAAGAAATACTTGTTATTAATGAAACACTACTGCCTATAAGTTTACATATTTAACTAAGTTTTGGACTGTTTGGTTGCTGACAAGTTTTGTGACAGTTGTTGTTACGAAATTTATATGTCTCTATATATGTTCAGGTTTAAATTATGTTTTATCAATTTTAAAATAATTGTTGTAATAAATTGATTATATGTAATGCTAGTTAATTAAGGCTCAGTAACTTACCACTTTCTTAAAAGCCCTACCATACCAGTTTATTTGGAATTTTTTTCGATACTTGGACTCTGAAATTTGGTGGTCACGTCTAAATATATAATTCTTCACATGGCTCTGCCAACATATTCTTTTTCTGTAAGTCATTTAATAAAGGTTTGAAGAGTGGTTTGACGTTAATATTTCATCTAGGGATGAATATATGGGAGGGAAATAGTCTACCTTTTTATAAGGAAATAAATAAATTATAAAACTTATTAATCATAATAATTACGATGCATAATTATTAGGATTTCCTAACGCCCCACCCCAAACATATGATTTTTTGCCGTAACTGAATTTCTTTGGAAAGGTCTTCCAAAAAGGCTGAAAAATAAAAGAAATATTAAAAATAAAAATCACGGTGATCTGTTTTTCGGCCCAATTTGCAAATATTTCGGATAAGAAAACAAGAAAAATATATGTAATATAAATAATTAATAATAAACATTATAAATATTATATATTGTATTATTATTATTATTATTATTATTATTATTATTATTTATGTATTTAATTTTCTATTATTTTATTAAATATATATTAAATTTTTATTTTTACATATTTAAACTTATATTATTTATATTTTTATTATTTTTGACGTATTTTTGAGATACTTGAAAAAATTATAAAACACGCCAGTATGATTCCTTTATTTACTTTTTTTGTGTTGGTTTGTGAATAAAAACTTTTGAAACGATGTTCACTGTAAATAATAAAATCTACACATAATCGTAAGTTCAGAGGGATTTTTGGTTTGATGATGTCAGATACCAAAATGGCGTAATCAATAAATCTATTTTTTACGATCAAGATGGTTTTGTTCATATTACAAAGGATGATCCAGGACTCTCGAAGGAGTTTCGTTTCCCTTTCAAAGAACAAGGATATTTTGTTAACTGTGTAATCAATGACACTCTGTTCCTGTCATTTAGTCAGCAGACAAGGATGTTGTTAGAGTACCAAAACTTCAGACAGAGATGTTGTTATAGTACCAAAAAATCCAGTGTTTGATAGGTCAGGTTCACTAATCTGAAATGTTGATCGGCAGAGGCAGATATCATGTTTGGGCTTTTAGTGGTCAAGACTCCGTTTAATGAAAAGCGTAGTGTGCGATTGTTTCACAGCCTGTCGGGAACTAATCATCGTCAGTGCGGTGCTGTGACCAGCTGTGAGGCGGTGGCTCAAAGGACGCCCCCCCCCCCCCCCCTTCACGCGTTCGCTCGCCTCTTCGCAGCCCGCCGCCTCTCGCCTGTCGCCTCTGCCGCTTCCTTTGGCCGCCCACAACAAAGCCCAGCGCTCCCCTCGCCGTACCCTGCTCCTTCACTGCTCTTATCAGCTGGTTCTCCAAGTGATCAGTTCCGCCAAAACTGACACGACTGCTCTAATGGCAGCTTCAAAATTCTAGAAACACGATTCGTATCCGTTCTGCCGGCTTTACAGAGCCCCTGAAAGGCGGGCAATCCAACGTACTCCGAAGAGTTCTGGACAACCTATTTGCCCAGCGAGCCGGAGTTAAACACAACAGGGCAATAATCTCAGCTTGCTTACGCCGACCTCTTCTTGCAGATGACTCTGGCGCACTGCACACCGGCCTATACCTACGCCAGGCTGCCACTGGTGGGCCGCCTTTACTTGGGTAATGGTATATCGCCCCAATTTGCGACTGGATAGGGGATTTCCTTTCAGAGGTGATATCGAGCGTTCCACAGGGTAGTGCTATAGGTTCTCTGGTGTTCCTTATTTACATAAACGATTTGGGAGAAAATCGAAGCAGCTGTGTTAGGTCGTTTGCGAAAGACGCCGTCATTTACCGTCTAGTAAAATCATCTGAAGATCAAAACCAACTGCAGAACGGTCTAAATGAGATATAACTATGGAGTAAAAATTGGTAATTGACTCTAAATAATGAGAAGTGTGAAGTTGTCCACATGAGTACGGAAAGAAATACGTTAAACTTTGTTTACAAGATAAATCAATCAAAAGTGAAGGCCGTAAACTTCACAAAAACCTATGAATTACTATTACTTCAGACTTAAACTGGAAAGAACACGTAGATAATGTCGTGGGAAAGGCGAACCAGAGACTGCGTTTTATTGGCAGAACAATTAAAAGACGCAACAGAACTACTAAAGAGACTGCATACACTACCCTTGTCCGTCCTTTTTTGGAGTATTGCTGCCCAGTGTGGGATCCTTATCAGGTGAGTTTGACGGAGGACATCGAAAAAGTTCAAAGGAGGGCAACTTGTTTTATATTGCCACGTTACAGGGGAGACAGCGTTACGGAAATGGTACAGGATCTGGGATGGGAATCATTACAACAACGGCGCTTATCGGTGCGGCGTGAGCTACTTACGAAACTCCAATCACCAACATTCTCCTCCGAATGCAAAAATACATTTTTGACTGTCACTTACATGGGTAGAAAAGATCATCAGAATAAAATACGAGAAATCAGAGCTCGAACGGAGAGATTCACGTGTTCTTCCTTCCCGTGCGCTATTCGAGAATTTAGGAAGAGTGTACCAAAGGATTATTGTGCGTTTAAATCGTTTTTGAAGGTAGTTAGTCAAATGTATAGACCTCATTTGAGTAGCTACGTGAGAGTTAACGTAGTGGGTTCGTATTCTCTTCTTTTCGCTTTCAAATTTTGGGGATGAAGTTTCTTTGGTAGTTTTTGCTGTCATATGTATGAATATGTGGTCATAGTATTACTAATATTCGCGTGGTAACGCAATTTCTTAGTGTTTTTATAAATTTTTTAAGTATTTATAAGAATTTGTTTGTGTAAGGTGATGTCAAAGTTTTTCAATATAGATTCTATAGTCTGTATTTAATTTTATGGTTTTATGTATTCTTGGCAGTGTCGACTGGTTTTAGTTAATTGCATGCTTGAATGATAGTTGCGGTTGTAGTAAAATTCTAATTCCTGTTCTGGCTGTCTCCCGTGGTTATGTTTTCCACGAGAACAACGCAGTAAATAAAACAAACCTGAATCGATACAAAAAATATTTATTGTACAAAAATCTAGAACTATTAAACTACTTTTCTACATAGCTTCCGAAATTTTGTCATAGCGTCACACAAGTTTTTGTACGCCTGCTTCATACAAGGTTGCTGCCTCTGTATTCAACCATGTGGTAGCATGTTCTTTCATATCGTCATCATCTTTCAAGTGTTGAACACCAAGGACAGATTTTAGGTGTGAGAAGAGATGAAAGTCGCTAGAAGCGAGATCCGGGCTTACGGAAGATTATCAAACATATCCCAGTGAAATTCCCGTAAGAGTTGTTTGGTCCCATTCGACGTGTGAGGTCGGGCATTATCGTGGAAAAAAAACACCACCTTTTGTCGGTGTAATCTTCAGCGCTTGTTCTGTATTGCGCGGAGCAATTTCGTAACGATCTCGCAGTAAACACGTGCATTGATTGTGTGAACCAGTTCATCAGTAACCACAGACGGGCGTCCACTTCATCATGCACTTGGTCACATCCTTCATTGTATAGTCTGACCATCTTCTAACCAATTAGTCACTCATTACATTTTATCTGCAAACCTCGCAGATTTGCCGATGAATTTTCTTTGGTTTAACTTTCTTTGCATTTAGAAAACGAATCACAGATCTCATTTCACACGCGGCTGCATTTTCAATTACGGCTGATAATATAAAGCACACGTCTGCAGCAGCGATCTGAAAATGGCTTACATGTCTTCTCCGTGAGTCAGAGTAACTGCCACGCATGCTCGGAACTGCGATCGTAGCGCTGCAGCGGATACAAATAGAACCGGAACTTACTTTGTGGACAACCATCGTAAGGAAACTGAGGAAAATGGATCGTCAACGGGTATTAACCAAAGGTTATTTTTAGTTATCGATACCGAATACAAATGTTCAAATGTTTGTATAGCTTATGGGACTCAACTACGAGCTCAACAGTCCCTAAACTACTTATCAACTAGCTTATCCTAAGGACGGCACAAACATCCATGCCCTAGGGGGGATTCGAACCCCCGACCGTAGTGGCCGTGCAGACCGTGACTGGAGCGCCTCAGTCCCCTCGGCCACCGCGGCCGGCTACCGAATACATTTTTTTCAGTATGAGAGAAACTTGTATCGGCAACTTGAATTTACCTATATAGGTTAAATATTTCAGCATGAAAGTTAGAAATACTAGTATCGTCAACTGGAATTGACCTAAATAACTAAATTCCAGTTGTCGATACGTTTCCTTGTATATCCTTGAATTTTCTATTTTGTTTTAATTTTGTTATTTTCGTTGCACTTCTAATGGATTTCTATTGTTTTCCGTTTGATATTCTTGATTTTACTATGTCCTGTCCAAAAACCTCCATTTTCCCGCGTTAGCCCCGTTGAATTCGACGAATACTTCGATGTTTTGCGGCGCCATGTTGTATGTAGTGTATCTTTGCAGTAGGTACGACGTCATTGGTCAAGGCTAACGGGTGGTTCTGGAATTTGTCCGTCCCTTGTAATATGGGTCTTCGTTTTTCATTCATTGCTTTGTCAACTTCAGCAAATTCTTAGTCTATAAGGTCCAGTAACGTAATATGTACTACAACCACATTTGTCCCTTTATGTACTGTTGAACCTACGTGGCGATAAAGTTGTACTTATCGTTTCACGGACTGTTGTTAGATATAGCGTGATGTGTCTAGTACAACGTGTACCGACATATTTAATATACTTTGCTCAAATGAGAGAACCTCTCTTTTTATAATTTTCCGATTGAACACCTCATCACAACTATTTAGAATAGAGTATTCGTGAGTTGGGAGCTTGTTCTTTCTCCTGCTCGATCTGTACTATTCATTCATTATTTTTTCTCCCCCATCTCAGTGAGAGGAAAAATTTCTGGGTTTTTATTCGATTTTGTTTCCGTCGTTAAATTGAGGACACCCCTAAATGCTGAAGCATTGCCTTGTGTGCTGACAAGGAACTCCTTGCGTGTGACGTTGCAAGGTCAATCTCCAGTGAGGGTCATTTGAAAGTGTTGCGTCAGCAGTTATGACAGGAGAAATATCAGCTGGTAATGACTCACCATGTGCACCAGGAGGGCGACACAGAATGAGTGTCTGGGGAGCTGCACAGACCAACATTCTTGTTATGTATGTATTACACTTCACAAAACGGACAGCCGGCCGCGGTGGCCGAGGGGACTGAGGCGCGCCAGTCACGGTCTGCACGGCCACTACGGTCGGGGGTTCGAATCCCCCCCCCTCAGGCATGGATATTTGTGCCGTCCTTAGTATTAGCTAGTTCTTAAGTAGTTTCTAAGTTTAGGGATTGATGACCCCATAGTTAAGGCCCATAAGCTCTACAAACATTTGAACTTTTGAACAAAACGCACAACGTCGAAGCTGCGCGGTAGTAGCCGAGCGGTCTGGAGTACCTAGTGCTTTTAACGGTTAGGTTACACTGGGGACAAAAAAAACTGGTGTAACCGAGACCGATTGTTCTCGCGATAACCACGTTCCCTTGATGAATGGAATGGATGAATACTTCTGAAAAGATATTAATCACTCTGAATCGCCAAAAAAATATGAACTTGTTGATTAATTTGAGATATTTGGAACTGTATTATTTAACAATAGCGTATCTTAATACATTGATTGCTAGGGAAATGCAATCCGTCCACAATGGAAATTGCCTACAAAATAAAAGTACGATCACACTAGGATAATAGCCAAGTCTTTGGGATCCTTGCAAAATAGGACTGTTGGGCGTGTACAAACAAAGGCAGCACGAATGGCCATAGATTAGTCTCATCTATTGGAGAGCGACATGGAGATGAAGAAATGATGGGCGCTTATTGGTTGCCGTCAAATATACCGTGAAAAGTCTGCTTACAACGTTTTAAGAACCAACTACAAGAGAGAAATCTAGGAATCACTAGAAACCCCAAAGTTCGATTTTCGTAGGGATCATGAAGACAGTACTTCTTCACTTACAATCGTAATGCAACCGGAAGAAGCTGTAAGAAGTGAGACTGTACGAAGTACCCTCTGCAGTGCACTTCACATTGTTTTGAAAATTATAAGTGTCGATGTAGAATAACACCAAGCAATGTTGACTTATAATAATGTCTCTAGTAGCCCAAAAGCATGTCAAAAAAGATTGTAACATCGACTGTGAAGCGAAAAATGTTAATCAACAAGTGCCGTCAACGAAGAACAGTTTCTTTAATCAAAACAGACATTGCAACGTTCTGTATCCTCGAGGCCTTGTAGATGACATTCTATGAGACAGGGACCATTACGTAAACTCGGTCTGAATTAATCCCCGAATCGATAAGGATGACTGTTAGTCATTTTTAAACTGAAATGGAAATGGAGAAGTGTTGGTATAAAAAACACAATAGTTCTCTGACATTGGCTCACCATTCAGTAAATGAATCCCCATGAAAGGAGGGCGGCACAATGGAGAAAACGTTTCTATCGCAACGTAAAAACAAGCAGTGTTGCAGAAGTATCGATTTCACGTGAATTTCTGGCCTTCATGTTTGTATTCCATTAGTGGAACAAACGTAAACTACGGAAACAAAACAGTTAAACAACGGAGTCTGCGGTGTTCTTTAATAATGAAATCATAAATATACGGTTGCTGTACGCACTAATGAAAGACGTGAAAATTAGTTGACATGAAACTATGCCAATCAAATCGTATGTATTTCTTCTACTTCAGGACATCATATCATTTTGTTGCTTCTGTACAATACGTAGAAGAAAGAATCCCAAAATGACACACTATGGTACAATAACATATTACATCTTTTTGTTACTGTCTCAAGAGACATCATTTATTTATGACGGAATGTATGTTCTTGTATTGAGGGCATTGTTCAACTAGAAATGGCGAATCTGTTTCCTTGATTTCGGTCAGGTGAGTACAGGATTACAAATACAAAATCATTTGGGGGGGATAGAAAAAGTAGATCTAATAATTAATAAGAAAATTTAAATGCATGTAAGTTACTATAAACAGCATTGTGAACGCATTATCATAGCAAAGATAGACCTCAAGTCAACACCGACCACAAAGTACAAGTCAATATGAGTAAGGTCTGCCGATGATGAGGAGACTGTAAGGCATTATGATGAGGAAAAGAAGTTATTCCGATAGTTAAGGGAGAGAAAATTTTGATTTTGATGCGCGATTGAAACTCAATAGCACTAAAAGGAAGAGAAGGAAAATTAGCAGGTGAATATCGATTGGAGAAAAAGAATGAAAGAGAAGGTCGCATGTACAGTTTTGCAGATAGTACAATTGAAGCACACAAACACTTGGTTTATGAATCATGAAAGACGGTTACATACGTGGAGGACACCAGGAGACACCGGAAGGACCAGATTGATTTTATAACGGTAAGAAATATATTTCCAAACCAGGTTTTAAACTGTAAGAGGGACAGATTCTGATCATACTATTGGTTAGGAACTGTAAACTTAAGAAGCTGCAAATAAGTAGAAAAGAAAGGAAATGGAACCTGGACAAATTGAAAGAACCAGCGGCTGTCGAGCGTTTGAGAGAAAGCATTAGACAAGGATTGACCGAACGGGGAAAGTAATAGAGTAGAAGAAGAATGAATAACTATGAAAGATAAATTAGAGAAGGCCGCGGAGGATCATATACGTAGACGGATAAGACAATATAAATAATTGGATAACACAGGTAATACTGGATTTAATCGATGAAACGAGAAAATAAAAATGCAGGAAGTGAAGCAGGCAGAAGGCAGTAAAGTTGTCTAAAAATGAAAAATGAGGTCAACCGGAATTGCAGATTGGCTAAATGAAAGTTCGTTCAAATGTTCAAATGTTTGTAAAGCTTATGGGACTTAACTACGGGGTCATCAGTCCCTAAACTTACAAACTACTTACGAACTAGGACGGCACAAATATCCATGCCCGAGGGGGGATTCGAACCCCCGACCGTAGTGGCCGTGCAGACCGTGACTGAAGCGCCTCAGTCCCCGCGGCCACTGCGGCCGGCGCAAGTTCGTAGAAGAATGTATAACTAAGGGAAAGACAGATACCGCCTACAGGAAAGTAAAAGAAACTTTTGGATAAAAGAAAAGCAGGTGCATGAAAATCAAGAGCTCATATGGAAAACCAATACCAAACAAAGAAGGAAAAGGCAAAGATGGAAGAAATATATAAATTGACTAGGAGGCCATATTGTGAAAATGAAAGATGAAGTAGATGAAGACCAGATAGGACACTTCGAGAAGAATCTGACAGAGCTCTGAAAGATTTAATTCGAAACAAGGCCCCTGGAGTTCATGATGCTCCCTATGAATTGCTGTTTATTTTGGGAGAGGCAGTCATGAAAAAACTATTCCATCTTGTGCGCAAGGTGTATAAAACAGACGACATACCCTCCGACTTCAATAAGAATATAATAACTCAAATTCCTAAGAAAGCAAGTACAGACAGTGTGAATATTACAGAACTAATAAGTCATGGTTGCAAAATACTAATACGACTTCAGACGGAAAAACTGGTATAATCCGACCTCGGGGAATATCAGTTTGGATTCAGGAGAAATGTAAGAACACGTGAGGCAATACTCACATTACGAATTATCTTAGAAGATAGATAAGGAAAGGAAAATCTACGTTTCTAGATTTTGTAGATTTGTACAACATTTTTGACAATGTTGACTGGAATATTCTAAAATTCTGAAGATAACAGTAACAAAATATTGGGAACGAAAAGTTACATTCAACTTTCTAGAAAAACCGGACAGCAACTACAGGAGTCAAAGAGCATGAAAGAGATGCAGTGGTAAGGAAAGAAGTAAAACAGCCTTTTCACAATGTTTTTCAATTTGTACATCGAGCAATCTGTGAAGGAAAGCGAGGAGAAATTTCTATGGGGAATGAAATTTCAGGGAGAAAAAATGAAAATTGTTCAGTTTGCCGCGGATATTGTAATTCTGTAGCAGTCGGCAAAAGACCTGGACGAGTAATTGAATGGAATAGACAGTGTCTTGAAAGGAGATACAAGATGGACATTAATAAGAGTAAAACAAGCGTAATGGAATGAGTCTAAGAAAATCAGGATGTTGAAGATATTAGATTATGTGAGGAGACAATAAAAGCAGTAGACGAGCTTTGTTGTTTGAATAGAAAAATAACTTCTCATAAAATGCAGAATGGCTATGGGAAATCAAGGATTTCTGAAGAAGAGGAATTTGTTGACATCGAACATTAATT
This sequence comes from Locusta migratoria, assembly GCA_026315105.1. Lineage (NCBI taxonomy): Eukaryota > Metazoa > Arthropoda > Insecta > Orthoptera > Acrididae > Locusta > Locusta migratoria. The sequence goes on along the minus strand of CM048744.1, from coordinate 500,083,928 downwards.
TAAATGCTAGGAAGTCCTTTCTGAAAACATTTGTGTGATGCGATAAGGAGTTCAGACGAAAAGATGATAGAAGCTTTTGAAATATGGCGCTACAGACGAATGATGGGGCGATCGCATAACTAATGGGAAAGTGATGAATAGAATTGGGGAGAGAAGGAATTTCTGGCATATCTTGACGCAAAGAACGGATCGATTGGTAGGAAACACCCTGAGACGTCAACGATTAGACAGTTTAGTATTGGAAGGAATTGACAGGGGAGGGATCTCAGAGGAAGATCGAGAGAACAATAGATAAGCAGGTTCAATAGGCTGCTGTTCTTATTCAAATATGAAAAGGCTTGCACAATACAGGATAGATTGAAGAGTGGCATAAAACCAGTCTTTGGACTTAAATCCACTACAACAACTTACCTACCCTTCTAATCAATTTTCTGCTATGTAAAAATATCATTCTCAGTTGCGAACGTGATCGTGTATAAGAGAAATGAATCGCATTATTTCGTCGCAGGACCAAACTGAAGTAACGATCCTTACGGCACACGTTCCCTAACGAACATACTCTTCCATCATATAGTTACATGTTTTATCCGTCAGGAGCCAAGACGACGTAGCCTATCATTCCGTATAAACTCTCTCATTCGGCTTCGTTGCCTGAATCTGATACCCGAGAGCTATTCGAAAAACTGTTGGTACAGCGAGAACTTTTTTTTTCCTAAGGGAACACACTGTTGAGGTCATCGGTTCCTCAACTAACACACTACATAAACCAACTTACACTAAGGACAACACACACAGCCATGTCCGAGTGAGGATTCCAACGTCCGGCGCGAGAATAATGATGACAATGGCGTTAACACGTTACTTCAAAGCGGAAAACAGAAATATTACAAAATCAGGTTACATCATTCTAGAAGTCTAAAACCAAAACTGCAGCCATATTAAACAAGGTTTTTCCCATGCCATCAATAACTGTAAACATTAGTTATCGGCAGTATTTCATGAAATACACACACATCTTCGTAACACTGCGAGATAAATACCATTTCTTAAAAACAATTTATGATTCGAAAGGCAACCTTTATGAAACCACTTGTGATTCACTTTCAATGTTATTGTAATGTTAGGGCAGTTTAAACACTTAAAATGAAAGTTTCTCATTATACCCACGTAGTTTATTGTTATTTTCATCTGGCCATCAAACATATATTCATCTCTATACTTTTGACAGAAAAGAATTTCTGACATCAGCTCCAGTCGGGCATCGAAATAAATTTAATGTCGGCAAGTGATAATTTGTGCCAAATCAGGACTCGAACCTAGATTTCCGGCTTATCGCGAGCGGTAACCTGAACCATTTCCACTATGCACTTCCGAAAGAACAGACGCCACATCTATAACCATATATGCGTGTTGACAGACTTTTGATACCTTCAGTACATATGCAGCATCTACATTTGACCTCTTGCGGGAATCAGAGAGGCTGCCAACAGTAAGACACGGCGGGGCACCATATCTGCAATGTGAGGTATACGGGTATCTGGGTTGGACGGGAAACATGCACGGTCGTACACAAACTCTCACTTCTCTCCATTGAATGTATTTCATTGCCCGACTGCACCTGATATCAGAAATGTTTGTAAATCTAAGGAATTTAATTGCTGCGGTTACCAGTCCCTAGACTTACAAACTACTTACACTAACTTAAACTAACCTAAGGACATATCTTCACCCATGCTCTAGGGAGGACACGAACCTCTGACGGCGAGCAACTGCGCGCTCCTCAGTAAGGCGCCTTGGAGCGCTCGGCCACTCCACTGCGGCTTAGATCAGAAGTTCACTTTCGTTATATATATCCACTGCTGGTCATAAATGGAATGGTGTCTGTTCTTTCGGACATGCATTTCTGAAAGCACAGATACCACACGTTACCGCACGTATAATTATTTATATTTTTTTTTTCATAACCCATACAGTATTCTCGCAGAATCCTAAGGCTCCACAGTACATGAAGAAGGTTAGAACTTGCCGCGCGGAAGTAGCCGAGTGGTCTGGAGCGTCACGTTACGGATCGCACGGCCTCCAGCGTCGAAGGTTCGAATTCTCCCCCGGCCATGTATGTGTGTGTTGTCCTTAGATTAGTTTAAGTAGTTTGCAAGACTAGGGACTGGTGAACAACGTAGTTTGATCCCATACAATTAAAAACATTTGAACATTTAGAACTTAACTTCTCATCGACAAATAGGTTGTTAGATGCGTAGCTCTGTTGGATAGGGTTGAATTAAAAATATTCTTACTGTAGGAACCATTGTGACATTATCTTACGTGATATATGCGAAAAATAGTAATCTAATGTAGGGGATCCAGTTGAGATCTGATCCCAAGGTTCGAGAAGAAAAATTAACCGATTTCCTCGCAGCACCAGATTGTCCGATACCGCTGTCTCTTATGTCTTGTGCAGCATTGTTTTTAACATTGCGCCTTCACTCTGGGAGAGAGGAATTCGAAACTATTTCAGAACACGATGTTTTGGATTTTAGCTGGTTTCTGTCAACAATCTTCAGCGAGTACTGGGGTGACTCTTTGGATAACACCACGGCCGTCAAGTTCGGTGGTTAATATTTCAGATACTACAGAAATTTTTTATCCTGAACAGCGTCTGTTCGCGTTAGAGCGTGAAGGAAATGTACGGTTTTTTTAAATCTCGGATAAATTTATTACAAAGTTGACAAATTGGCCTCTCTTGTGGCTTTCTCAGCCGATCCGCTGACACAATCTCGTGCTTGTTCTCTTCCGTGGACTGTTCCGTTCGTCGGAGTCCATCCCCTGCCACATTTTTATTTACCTTCCTTTCTTTTAGAAGTTTTCAGATTCGTATACTATTAATCAGACAACCGTCCACAGTCAAGGCAAGACCCCAATACTGAGTTACCGCTTGCCGATCCCTTCGGATAGGAACAGCTATGTTTGTTTCAAGTGAAGACATCAGCCTACGCTAATACACGTCTCAGGTGTAATTATGCCACACGCTTCAGTTCTTTATATCTACATCATTCATCTGCGATTCGTTCTTAAGTCTTCTCGTACGATCTCTGATTTCTCGTATCAGATGGTGATTTCTCTCTATCTATGCGGGTGTGAACCAAATATTTTGGCAGTGTCACGAGCCACAATGCCTACGGGTCTATTAAAAAAAAAATCGGGACATTCGTAATTTTTTGTAGTGAAATTTCGTTGGCACTCCTAAAGACGCCTGTGTTGAATGTGTAACTGTCGGAAATTTCATTATTGTAAGTCTATTCGTTATAGTTCGGTGCTGAGAAAAACGTTGTGTCGCGCAGTTTGCTAATTTCGAGTTGTCAGAGTTAGAGAAGCATCACGTTTGCATTAAATTTTGCATGAAACTCAAGAAAAAAGCTTCACAGTTATACACCAAACGATGCAGAAAGCCTATGCTGATGATTTCTTAATCCGTTCTTGGTATTACGAACGGTTCATGCTCTTTAAAAATGGCCAGATTGAAGTTAAATATGGCCGTCATTCAGAACACCTTTCGACGTCTACCAACGGCATTCTTATCAGGAACGTCAAGAAAACAGTGCACGCCAGTCGAATATTGACTGTTCAAGAGATTGCAGAAGAATGTAACATTTCACTTAGATCGTGTAATGAAACCCTAACACAGCATCTTGGAATCCATATACATAAATACTCTGCAACTCACACTGAAGTGCTTGGTAGAGGGTTCATCGAACCGCTTCTCTACGTTCCATTCTCTAATAGCGCGCGAGAAAAAGAAACAGATAAATCTTTCCGTTTTCGATCTGATTTCTATTTTATTGACATGATCATGTCTCCCTATGAAGGTGGATGCTAACAAAATATATTCGCATTCGGAAGAGAAAGTTGGTGAAAGAAATTACGCAAATAAATCTCGCCGCAACGAATAACGCCATTTCTTTAATGATTTCCCCCCAACTCGTGCATCATTTCGGTGACACTCTTTCCCCTACATCGCGGTAATACAAAACTAGCTGCCCCTCTTTTATCTCGTCTGTCGCTACAAACCTTCGTCCTTTAAACGAGGTTTTCAACTTTGGAAATAAGACGTTCCTGATGGTCCAGGTCTAGACAGTACGGAGGATGAGGCAGCACAGTGGGCTCTTCACAGACTGTCAGGTGATGTCTTTCTGGTCTTGACTCCAGAACCGTGGGATGACCTCGTCGGCAGCTCCCACAGGGTTTGAATATAATTCAAAACTTCGAATTTACCGGCGATTCTTAAATTGCTTATGGGAGAGGCTGACGGCCAATTGCCTCACAAGTTGTTGAAGAAATTACTCTTGCCATGGCTGTGAATGCTGGACGCTGTGTGCCATCTCCACAAACAACGTACGAGCTGTGTCAGAGTAGCTGTACTTTCCGTGGTCCACCATTTGAAAAGTGTTGCGAACAATCCCCGTGGACATTGGTGTGTGTGTGTTGTCCTTAGTAACGTTAGTTTCAGTAGTTTGTAAGACTAGGGACCGATGGCCATTTTCTTGCGAACAGTTGTCAAATGATATCTGTACAAACTGTCGTAAGGCAGAAAGTCTTCACACAGAGCAACAGTTGTAAATTACAACTAAAACATAATAGGCAATTAATTTCGTAGAGGCCGGTTTTGTAATACTGATGTACACTTCGGCATGCTCTAAGTTTATCTTCTCCACATTAACTGCAAGAGTAATCACATCTTTCTGTCGTAGTTCCGCTTTTGTATGAGTTCTGATGATCACTTACTTCAGGCGAGGCGAACCATCTGATACATTCGGTATATTTTAGGAATCAGGTATATATAAATGAATGTCTCTATGTTCTATATGTGTTCATAAACCATTCATTCGATTGCAATGAAACTTTGGTGAACTGTTCAGCGTACACCCACGAAGTTTTCTGACCAAAAACAAAAGAGCACGACACATAGCTCAGGAGATATGACGTCATAAATAATGAGAGGCCACCGCGTGAGAATACCCAGATTTATGCGTCAATTATTGGAAAATAAGAACAGTTCGAGACATGTAACAAATTTGTATGTAATTTCGGACGTTCATGAAGCGTTTTGTAACTGACCCCTTCCCCCTCCCCCCACTCCACAAAATGATGAAATGAAAAAAAGTCTACAGCCCACAAGAGTTTCGCTGCACATGCCGTAAAACTGTCGCATCAGGCATGACCATGTTTCAAATAAAGTTAGCATTACAGATTTGCTTGTTACTATTTATTTTTGTCTGCAAGTCTCCCGTAATTCTCTTGCATCTAAAATTAACCAATCTCTTTTATTGATCTCTATCTATATAAAAGCGAAAGGACACTCACTGACTAAACACGAAATCTCGAAAACTAATTCATCTATGAAGCTGAAGTTTGCCAGGAATGTAGTTTAAAGGTATAACACGTCAGCTAAGAATATATTTTGTGATAGGTGCATGGCGGAGCATACTTCTCCTACAGACTAAAAAAAACTACAGTTTCATTCCGATTTTCACGAAATATCGCACGCTTGACCTTCAAAACAAGAAGGAGGTCACCGTCTACCTTAAGTTTCATACGGTGCATGGGGGAGGGTACTAACATAAAAATGGATCCCTAAATACCTTGGTCGCGCCATAGCTTGGCTCGACCGATTTCAAAGACCCCCCCCCCCACACTTCTTTTTTTTTTTTTTTTTTTTCGTTATTCTCAGAACAAGGGTTGTATGAAATGAAACTGTAATGTTTGAGAACAAAAAAGTGAGTTTTACAATGAGACTTCCGAAATTGTTGAAATTTTGCAAACTACCTTAAAAACAAGAGGAATGTCACTGTCTGTATAAAATTTAGTTCGTACTTAACTTACGGAATTTTACAAAATGCATAGTTTTGATCAAATCTTTATGAATTTTTGCACACATGACCTTTAAACAACGTGGAAGATCACTGGGTACATAAATGTTTGTACGTTACATGACAGAGGGTACCTTGCAGAAAACTTTGCCGAGAGAGGTAAAGTTGGAAACGAATAGAGAGATGGGCGAGAAAGAGGTCGATGCAGAGAGGGGGGGGGGGGGGGAGTGGATGCGGACTACGATAGTGTAGGATAAATAAACACCCGGGCAACGCTGGGTTTAGAGCTAGTTAGTAATAATTGCTTGCTTGTATTACTTTAAAATAACTTGCGTTTTAAGTTTGCGTTTGTTCTCATTATTTTACTTACATTCTCCTCCGTAGCTGAGTGGCTGTCTGTATGTGAGGAGCCCGCATTCCAATACCAGCTCTATCGGAAATTTTATCTGATCGGGAACCAGCGTCAACTAAAAGGAGTTGCTCTAGACGTCCTTACAACCACAGACGGGTCTCTAAAAATTGCCAGACGATCATTTCATTTTACTTACAGATCTGACCTTATCCAAAGGCGGCCGAAACTGATCACAGCAATAAAATAAGTGGTACAGACACTGTTTGGCTGTATGCTTAAGATACCTACTTAGCTCGGAGAATCCGCCTATAGTTTTAACAATCAAACGTCTGACTCAGTACGCTACTGACCAACAACTAATTTTTCTCTCGGCTACAGAAACATCTGAGATTCTGCTTGACCTACCTCCACTTTCAGTGAAGTAACCGTGAAATTATAGTTATTCTCCGCAAGCCATTCTCGACGCATGAGGGAGGTTACAACGTACCAATCATTTCGGTCTTCTTTCCCGTACGACATGCGTAAAGAGCGAAAGAAACCTATCTATACGTTTCTGGACGTGGCCTAATCTTTCTTAAATTACTCTTACCATCATTCCGCGAGATGTGCCATGATAGCAGCATAATAGTTTGGGCAGTCGCTTTTCCTTCGTGGATCCGTAGTTAAATCCCCCAATTATTTCTCCTACATTATCGTGAAGGCTTTCTTAGGAGGTGGTCTTTGAATTCAACCGATGTCTGTTTTCATTCCTGCCTGATAATATCAAACATAGGAACAACGTTCTATAACTCGCCGCACTATCATCTCCATTGTGACTTGCCTTACTGACAGACTGCAGTTTCGAAGAATCCTTCCAAGAAATCTTAATTTTCCATTCGCCGCAACAGTGCACCGTATTAATATATTACAAAAAGCCGCGGAATTGCTACTGTTCAAAGGTCCATCTCGGGTTCTATTGCTCAGATGATAAGGGGTAGAGTGTTTTGGATGGTCCTTTGCCTAATGATCTCATGTGTACATATCAGCAGAACTGGCATACTGTAGTTATCACACAGTGCAGAGTATAAATTTGAACATTACACACTTCCTACAGGCTAGACATACTGAGCAAATCGGTTGATTTTTTTAAACATTTCACTTGGTCTAGGGTGGTCTTTATTCAGTTTATAAAAGTATCATTTGATCATGGTCGGCTACTGAGAAAACCACGAAAAAACCATAATATTTGTGTGAGAAAACTACAAACAGTGGCAATGGGCGATGTATATCGTTGAAATTTGTATCATATTTTCTAAGATGATATTCTCACATTAATTTTTAAATTTTTTCGATATCTTCATCCGTTACCGAGATCCAGAGGTGTAAAGTTACACACACAATCGCAAAAACCGGTTTTAGCCATCTTAGCACTGTAAACCGTAAATAGGTAAATAGAATCTGTAGTCATTTATCTAAAAACACAATTATCCAATTATCGCGTTTTTTTTTAAATCTTCTTTTACATCCGAATGACCATGATATTGGGTGGTAGCAAAAGAGCAAGTTATGCTAAAAGACGGAATTCTTCCCATTAGATTTTTAAGAAATCTACTCGACGAAAGATTTTAATCCCTCCACATCTGATATTTTGATATTTTTTCTCGATCAACTCTCGTTTTTCATATGTCCAAATGTTTGTAAATCTATGGGATTTAATTACTGAGGTTATCGGTCCCTAGACTTACAATCTACTTAACCTAACCAAAGGACAACACAAACAACAAAGCCCGAGGGAGGAAGCGAACTTACGACAGGGAGCAACCGCGCGCCCCGCAGAAAGGCGCCATTACCCCGCGACTCACTTGTTTTTATTTTCGATATTAGTATCAGTTACTATGCAGCATCAAATTAAGTAACCTAATGAAACATTTTAAGGAGTTTCCAGAGTTATGAACATATTGCTTAGACTTTGCATATGGTTTACTTCAACCCACGAAATTCAGAAAAGACGTAGAAATTTAGTTTGAAATTGAGAGCGCAACAATATCTCATTGCGTTCTCGAACTATGTATTTCATATCCGGTGAACGAACCCGCGCCGAGTTCCCACTTCTGTCCACAGAACTTGGCGATCATTATGAAATACTCATCATTACATTATTTATTTATTTTCAATCCTGGAAGAAATTTTAATTTTGACGTTGCACGGTGTGATATATTATCTCGATACCGAGCTGAATTTTGTTTTGTTATTCGTCATACTCGGCGTATAAATGTATCAGAGCATTAAAGAAACTGTCAAATCTCTACTGATCTACAGAATTTCTCTAAGCAGTACAGCCTCCTACAACGAGGTGAAGAAGAGAACCAGCTGAAGAATGCTCCTGTCTGAGCATTCAATTCAAGGCAAATATGTTCCTGTTTAAAAAGTCTCTGACAGTAAAGTGGGGAACCATAGTCCTCATTCCATCTCCATCACCAAACATTTTGGTATACAAACATCTTCACGCTCTTTTGTGGGGAAAGAGAATAGCAGAGAGAGGCGTTGGAAGAGGGAAGAGACAGGACCCGCTGGGTGAGAAAGAGACATTAGGCAGTCAAGGTAATAGAGAGAGAAGCCAGTAAATGAAGGGAAATGTGTGGGGGCAAACGAGAGACTCAGAAATGAAAAAGCGATATATGTAGAGACCCTACATAAACTTTGAAGAGTCTATTTCCCCCCCTCCCCCCCCCCCGACCGGTTAATTTCAATTTAAAAATTTTTGTTCACGTCTCCTACCCCTCTACAGACATAAACAATGGGAAAGATACAAAGTGTCAAAGAATTAGGCAGTGATAAGAACGATAAGAGATGAAGACGATGGGAGAGGCGGACAGGAGAAAGCGCCAGTAGGAGAAAATGGTAACAATGGAAGACAGACATATTTGAACAGTGGCAGCGAGAAGCGGAGACCCTTTGTAAGAAAATTTCATTACGATGAGAGGCTCGATAAAAGGTTTTCGCTTGTTCTATTTTAAAAAATATTTGAAATTCCCCCCTCTATCCGGAAATCGAAGAAAATAACATCGAGGACCACATTTCGGATATGTGAAAGTAATATAAAATCTGTACTTCTATATGGATGTGAAACATTTAGAATGACAAAGCATCAAATCCATAAGCTGCAGACATTCGACAACAAATATCTAAGGAACATACTGGGGATCGGTGGCCAAATGTCATCTCTAACGAAGCACTCTGGGACAGAAGCAGCCAGAAGCCAGCTCAGCTGCAAGTAAGACGCAGGAAGTGGAGATGGTTAGGATATACACTTACAAGATCAAATGAACACATTGCGAAGGATCCCACAGGGTCGACGGAAAAACGAGGCAGGCCCGAAATGACGTGGGGACGATCAGTTGAAGCAGAAGGTCAACAGCTGGGAGAAGTGAAAATACTAGCAGTAGGCAGAACAAGATGGCGATCCCTTGTTGCAGCCCTATGCTCCACATAAAGAGTTTAAGGAATAAATGAAGTATGAAAAAATTTCGCATGCAAAATTTTTGAGTCAGCTGGGTGCCCATTTTCTATCAGTGTGTTTTCAATTAGAAATATACCTGCCTCCGCACCGATAGGTACATTTCTCAGTTGGTACGGTTGTTACTTGATAGTCTCTTTTTAACATTACGGAAAAACATACACTGCGATGTCCTCAAGGTGTTCGATCACCAACTTTCTGCCCCAAAAGTGATATGTTGCTGATCCCCACCTACGTAGTGAGAAATGATATCGTCGTAGGAAATTAACAAAAATCAGAACTCGAACGTAGAGATATTGGTGTCCTTTCTTCCCGTGTGCTATTCGAGAATGAAATGGTAGATAAATAGTCTGAAAGTTATTCGATAAATCCTCTACCAGGCACTTAAGTTCATTTGAAGAGTACCCATTATAGATGCAGATGTTGATATTTCGCGACTTCTTGTCGGATTTCATCAGGCCCTTTCTCTTTGATATAGGCATAAACTCACATTTATCCATACTCATCATGAAGAAAGGAGACGTACAGTCCATCTATTACATTACGGCAGATATATGACAAGAGATCTCGCTGGACGTAAGTTTTCACGAAAGCACAGACTTCATCGCTTCTCATACTGTTACAAAGGTGAAATGTGCTCGATTTTGAAACTCTGTCTGTTACTCAACCGTACAGAATTAAATTCGCTTTTATTTCAAGTAAATAAGTTCTGTAAAAGTACTGTACCTTCAGAATACATTTTTTCTATTTTCACCCGTAACGAATCATTAAATTTTCAACATCAGCCGTGGATGCCCTTTTTTCCTTAATATGCCACACTGTCATTTATGAATGTGATTGTCGTCTATTGATATTTTTGTGTTTGACCCAACAATTGTTGCCGAAGAACTGTAGCAAAACATCAGATTGACAGGCGACTGTTTGAAGAACGGTAGGAGGTATAAGTCAGACAGGCTTACAGCGCACAGCATCCCGTTTGTGGATATATTACTTCTAATAGCCTGATGCCATGATGACCTACTTCTGACGTTAGAATTTTGTTAGCAATGCTCTGCCATACTTTATACCATTCTCTGGTGGGATATTTTTTCACTGTTCTACTCCCGGTCTTGCTCTTTCGCAGTCTAATGATAGCTGATATCTACAGCTTGTATTGTTATGTGTTTCACACGTATGTCATACCCAGTCAAAGTCACAGGCGACTGGGAAAAAGCCTAAGTGACTCCTGTACATAGGAAGGGTAAAAGGACGCATCCGCAAAATTAACGTCGGTTTGTTGCAGAATTAATGTCCCTCGGGTAATTTCTTCCACAAATGAGCACGCTTTTAGAAACCATCGCTCAAGCGAGATTCTGCTTGCCCTTTTCTCGCATGATATACTTCGAACTGAGAATGGACGACAGGCATTTCTGAAACGAGTTTGACACTGCAGGCTGTTCACGAAGATACGAGCACACGGAATTACGTTCCCAGATATGTGACTAGAAGACTTCTTGAGTAACAATACCCAGTACGTTCTACTCGACAACGAGTGTTCATTCAAGACAAGGCTAGCGTCAAGAGTAGTCCAAAAATGTGATAGGACCGCTGGTAGCTGCTGATGCCGGGAGAGTAGAAAAGGTATCGTCATAGAGTAACTGCAGAAGAATACAAGAATAAAATTCTAGTTGGTAGTGAATCGAAACTAGCTCTAAATGTAACGAAATATTAGTTGTATAAAACACACTTACTTCAACCAAGTTACTTGTGGCAAGAACACACACAATTTATAAATGTGCAATGCAGATGACGATCGACTATGGTGATGCAAATTACTTTGGTGATGCAAATTTTAATCGTTTGAAAATGTTATTTTCCTTATATTACATTTTCACAAGTAAATCTTTATTTTATTGAAAATAAGAGAACATTGTAAAAAAATTCTGAAGGAAAAAAAAAAGGAAATAAACTAGCGATGTTGATTGAAGTAAGTGTGTTTTATATAAATTTTCGTACGCTCTCCAAAGGCGTAGTATGCTACTTAACTATAAAATATTAGTTAATTCAGATAAGGAGGAAAACCAATCCCGAGATGTTCAAACACAGTATTAATGGTAAGATGCTTAACACAATCACGTCGATAAATATCTCGGCGTAACATTGCAATATGATACGGAATGTCCCGATCATGAACGGTGGCAGGAAAGGCAAATCAAAATGTTTAAATGTTTGTATGGGACCAAACTACGTTGGTCATCAGTCCCTAGTCTTACAAACTACTTAAACTAAGTTAAACTAACCGAAGGACAACACACACATCCATGCCCGAGGGAGGATTCGAACCTCCGACGCAGGAGGCCGCGCGATCCGTAACGTGGCGCTCCAGAACGCTCGGCTACTCCCGCGTGGCAAAGGCAGATCGTTTGGTTCGATTTATTTGGAGAATTTTAAGAAAGGGTATCACAGGAAACAGTGTATGTCCAGTATGGTTACGACCCATTCTTGAACAGTGCCCGTGTGGCTGGAATCACTATCAGGTTGAATTAAAGAAAGACGCGGAAGGAATTCAGGTGCTCTCTGTGAGATTCCTTACCGGTAGGTTCATGCAGCACTCAAGTATACGGAGATTCGTCGTGAAATCTAAAGTAAATCCCTGCGAGATTACGACGTTCTTCCCGCAAAAAACAATTGAGAAAATTTAGACTGCGGTTATTTACAGAGCGATTCCAGTGTCACCGACGTACATTTACCGTGGAGAACGAAGATGAGAGTAGTTTTGGTTCGTAGAGAAGCAAATTTACTCTGCAAATCACATTTAAATGCTTACATGAAATCTAATCGCTTACATGAAATGTCTCTATTGTTTCATTCTCTAATAGCGCGTGAGAAAAAATAATACCTAAATCTTTCCTTTTCGATCTGATTTCTCTCATTTTATTTATTATTTATTTATTGTACATTTTTATGACTTGCTGCCTAAAATTTAAAAGCAGGTCGTACATTTCACAGTATACAATAGACGTAGATTGTTTCACATTACGATTAAGATATTGTATCGAGCAATAATATGAAACAGAAAAATAACAAAGAAAAGAAAATAATTGGAAATTCTTATGCCTCCCTATGTGAATGGGTGCTAATATTTTCACATTCGGAGAAGAAAGTTGGTGAAGAAAATTTCGCAAATAGATCTCGCCGCAACGAATAGCGCCTTTCTTTTAATGATTTCAACCCGAAGTCGTGCATCATTTCCGTGTCACTCTCTCCCCTGCATGTCAATAATACAAAACGAGCTGCCCTTTTCTGAACTTTTTATATGTCCTGTGTCAGTCCAACACTGCGAAACAATACTCCAAAATAGGAGGAACAAGAGCAGTGCATGAAATTTCTGTAGCAGAACTGTTGCATATTCTATGTGCTCTGTCAAAGAAACGTAACCTTTGGTTCGCCTTCCCCAAGATATTTTCTGTGTGTTCTTTCCGATTAAAGTTTTTCGTAATTGTAATTCCTGGGTATTTCGTTGAATTTACTTGCTTTTAAATATTAGGCAGCAAGTCATAAAAATGTACAATAAATAAATAAAATGATCACGATAATAAAATGAGAGAAATCAGATCGAAAACGGAAAGATTTAGGTGTTATTTTTTCCCAAGCGCTATTAGAGAATGAAACTATACAGATTTAGCGTGTAAATGAAGTTTAACAAAGTTTTTTAGTGCTCATAAGGATGACTTCACACTTTTGATTAATTAGGGACAATTGACAATTTTCTCAACATGCTGATAACTTAACTATACCGTATTGCAGTTGTTTTCGATCATTTTATGACTTTATTAGACGATAAATGACAGCATCATGCGGGAACAGTCAAAGAGAGCTCCACAGATTGCCTCTAAATGGTTGATAAAGACAGAACAGATATCGTTTCTGTTTTACTGGATGACTTTCCGTCAATTACTACAAAGTGACAGTCACGCAACTGAGACGAAATTCCATTAAGCATCCAATTTGACTACAAGCCGCATGTGAGGAATAGTTTCGAAAGCCTTCCGGAAATCTATAAACGATTTGAGATACCTTGTCGATAGCACTTGGGAGTCGAACAGAGCCGGCCGCGGTGGCCGAGGGGACTGATGCGCTCCAGTCACGGTCTGCACGGCCACTACGGTCGGGGGTTCGAATCCCCCCTCGGGCATGGATATTTGTGCCGTCCTTAGTATTAGCTAGTTTGTGCGTTTAGGGACTGATGACCCCGTAGTTAAGTCCCATAAGCTATACAAACATATGAACATTTTTTAGTTGAATAGAAAAGGAAGTTATTGATATATTGTCGGTTCTTTCGGACATGTTACAAAAATCAGAAACCATATCAATAATTGTATACACCCCCAACAGGCAATGATAATTAATGTGGAACTGCACAGACACGCTCGATCATTTGCGGGAATACGGCCAGGCTGCGAGCGAGAAAAAGTATTGGGCAGGGGCACTACCATTGTAGTGTGCGATATGTTGAGAATTCGGGCAGGGCGGGAAGCGTGTCTGGATAGCCTAAATAGCTAAGGCGACCGCCGGCCCGAAGTGGCAAACACAGGTTCCAATTCTACGTCTATATCCACATCGATACTCTGCAAATCATATTTAAGTGTCTGGCAGAGGGTTCATTAACCACTTTCATAACCTTTCTCTACCGTTCCATTCTCTAATAGCGCGCGGGAAGAAAGAACACCTAAATCGTTCCGTTTTCGATCTGCTTTCTCTTATTTTGTTGGGATGGTCATGTCTCCCTATGTACGTGGTTGCTAGCAAAATATTTTCACATTCAGAAGTAAAAGTAGGTGGTTGAAATTTCGCAAAGATTACTCGCTACAACGAATAACGTCGTTCTTTTAATGATTTCTACGTCAAATAGTGGAACATTTCCGTGACGTTTCCCCCCTATAACATGATAAAACGAGCTGCCCTTCTCTGAACCTTCTCAATGTCTTCCGTCAGTCCCACCTGGTGAGGATCCCACACTGGGCAGCAGTACTCCAGGAGAGGACGCACAAGTGTGATGTAGGCAGTCTCTTTGGTGGAGCTGTTGCGTTTTCGAAACTTTCTGCCAATGAAACGTAACCTTTGTTTCGCCTTCCCCACAATATTTTCTATGTGTTCTCTCCAGTCTAAGTTTTTCGTAATTATAACTCCTAGGTTTTTGGTAGAATTTACGACCTTAAGGTTTGACCGATTTATCGTTTAATTGAAGTGGTCATGTGTATTACTTCACACTTTTCATTATTTAATGATAACTGTCAATTTTCACACAATGTAGAAATTTTGGTCTTCTGTTGACTTCACTAGCCGATAAACGACAGCATTATCCGCGAACAGTATAAGGGAGCTATTCAGATTGTCTCCTAAATCGTTTATAAACACAAGGAAGAGTAGGGGTCCTATAACGATTCTCTGGGGAACGCCAGATATCACTTCTGTTTTACTCGATGACTACCGTCAGTTACTAGGAACTGTGACCTTCCTGATAGGAAATCGTGAATCCAAACGCACAATTGGGGCGATATTCCATAAACAAGCAATTTCATTAGAAGCCGCTTGTGAGGTACAGTGTCAAAAGCCTTCCAGAAATCCAGAAATATGGAAGCGATTTGAGATCCCTTGTCGACGACACTTATCACTTCATGTGAATAAAGGGCAAGCTGTGTTTTGCAAGAGCGATACTTTCTGAATCCGTGTTGACTATTAAGGTTCAGCTCAAATATTGAACTTAGCTATTGAATTTATTTCGCTGCACCGTAACGGTCGAGAAGTTTGAATACCGGTATTTCAAATAGGAAAGGAATTGGTTAGTTGTGGTACGAGGTATCCTACACCACCTACCATACGGTCCCTTTCAGAGTATGCATGAAGGTATATAGATAGTTAAGACATGAAAATGATTTCAGGCGTGCTCCAGGGAAGTTTTAGATGCTTTTCACTATATACTGAGTATAAATGACGTCGTAGATAACATATGAAGTTCGATGAGGCTTTTTGCGGATATGCTGTAGTTTCTAGAGAAATCGTAACACTGGAAAGGGGTAGGAAATGCAGGATTATCTGCAGCGTATCGACGCATGGTGCAGGGAATGACAATTGAGCCTCAACACAGACAAGAGTAGAGTTCCGCTTTTAAATATATAGGAAGGTCATTTGTTATATTACTGTGCAATAGCAGAACAAACAATGGAAGCAGTTACTTCCATAAAATATCTGGGAGTAGACATGCGGAGCGATCTGAAATGGAACGACCATATAAAATTAATCGTGGGTAAGGCAGAAGCCGAACGAAGATTTATTGGAAGACTCGTCAGGAAATTCAGTCCGTCAACAAAGGAAGTAGGTTGCACAACGCTTGTCCGACCAACGCTTCAGTATGGCTCATCAGTGTGAGATCCGTATCAGGTAGCGTTGACAGATGACGTACAGAAGATCCTACGGCCAGCAGCACGCTTCGTTACTGGCTCATTTCGTAAAAGCGAAAGCGTCACAGAGATGATACGGAATCTCAAGTGGCAGACTCTTTAGGCGAGACGTTCTGTATCGCGGCACGGGCTTCTGCCATCAGAAAGAAAGCATACGTTTGTCTAGGAGTCAACCAATATATTGCTTCATCCTACGTATATCTCGCCAAATGACCACAAAGATAAAATTAGAGGGATTAGTCTGCACACGGAGGCTTACCGGCAATCGTTTTTCCCTTGAACTATACGCGACTGCAATAGGAAAAGGAAGTGACAACGGTACTCAGATTACCCGCGGCAGTCTAACACATACAGTGGCGACACTCCCGCTGATTTATGTCGTACGCCACGATATCAGCGCTCCAAGCGGCTGGCCAGCTACATTTTTTAATACGATATCGGATGAGGTTGAATACTCTCGTGTAAATTGATTTTAACATACTTTTTACAACAGGAAAAGAACGTAGTGCCATAAAAATCTGTAATAAGTCCTAAATTTGTCGTTATTAGGTTTTCTAAAATCCATTGAAAGGTGTGAAACGGTACATTGCCGGACAGATTATTTAAGATTGCCTTCAAATCTAGGACATTTTACGAAGAAATTCATTTTCTATTAAGAACAAAAAATGGGTACTAAACAACAAAAGACCCGATCTTTTGTAGAAAGACGTTGGTTTTGTACTCAGAAACGTAAAGGTTTCTTCACTACAATTCCAGTCAAATCAGTAAGTGTTGAACGTAAGAAGGTATATATAATGCAATACCTACATTATTTAAAATGTCAAATCAGCTACCAGATAGCAGCTGAACGAAAAACCTCACGTGAAATAAAACGTTTCCTAACAAAATAGAAACCAGTTATACAAATTCTGCTACATCTGAACGATAAACGGCAAGAATCTCCGAGACATTCGATTTATAAACAAAAGTACTTACACTCGATAGTATATCCTTTTATAAGAAAGATGAGTGGAGTGCACCATGATTGAATTATTAGAGTCAACGTACCGAATTGTTACACGTCAAAGAATTTGTCTCTCATGTAAGAACATACTGTAACAGGAGTTTGTATTTCTCGTCTGTTTTTATTCTATTACTTTCACACCCCAGGGGCTCAAGGTTCTTTCGTGAGAACTTGCGTGTCGAGCACGGAGCTCCGAACTAAAGCAGTCTTCCTTCCTTCTTTACTTCCTGGACTGCATTTCCTTTCCCCCTTCTCTCCTTTCGTATCCTCACTCCTTCCCGTCCCCACCGTGGGACTGATAAGCTTAGCAGTTTAGACCCCCTGTCCCAACCAAACCCCATTACTTTCAGCGAAATGAGCTGTAGATAGACACATATTCGTAAATATTGGCTCATGAATAACTTGTTGTTTACATCAATGAATCAATGAAATTCGACAGTTTATACATATATTTCACTATTATTTATGTCCTCGATATTCTTGTTGTTTACATCAATGAATCAATGAAATTCGACAGTTTATACATATATTTCACTATTATTTATGTCCTCGATATTCCACTAAAGCTTGGAACGCAAAAATTACTATATGCTTAATTACATTAAAATAATTTTAATTTGCTACCGAGGTCTGCTTGTTTATCCATTGACGTTGTAACGGCCGCTGACAATAGCCGCTATGTTTAAAATTTTACGTAAAAAAGTAATTCTAAGCGAACATCACTCTTACAACACCTTGCCCACCACTGGGAGCTCTAGTCTCGTTGCAACTGTCAGTTGGTAACACGTTTCACGGCAGTGAGTGCCACGACTGTGCAGATTAGACTGTGGTGCCCTCCGCCAAACACCTTGAGGTTTTCTTGGGGAGATTGGACGTAGATGTAAAAGTCCAGTGGAAAGTCTATTGGTGCAAAATGAAGAAAATTGAATTTTCTCAAGGGCGAATCGTTCTCCAGACGTATTCGAGCTCCACGGCTGCGTCGCGGAAGGGCGGTACTCACGATCCTGCGGGCTGCGGCGGCGGCGGCGGGCACCTGCTGGTCGTCTGCCGGGTCCATGGCGGCGGGGCTGGGCCACGCCCCCTGGCTCGCTGCGCCTACTGCGTCGCCGGCATGTCCCGCGGACAGACCGGCTGCTGCTTGCGGCAGTGGGTGCGACTTGCTGCTGAGCCGCGCGCGACCTCCCCCTGCCCTTAACGACCGCAAAATGTTGCCCCTGACGCGTCCGCGCCGCCACTGCGCCTCGCCGCGTGCGCCGGCGCCGCGGCGCCCTCCGTCCAATGCGGGCCGGAGCGGCACTCCCATTGGCCGGAGGCCGGGGCGACAGGAGCTGCCGGCCAATAGCGGCCGGGGGGCGTGGCGACGCCGCCACGTGCGCGAGCGCCGGCCGCGGCGCCCGCCACGCCCACCGCGAGCTCGCGCGCCGCACTCGTGTTGACATTACTGCCAGCTGTCTTTCAAACGTCGAGACAGCGCGACAGCCGGCAGATTTCTGTACGTGCAGCAGCTGCGGCACAAGTCGAAACCGGCAGTTTCAGTTACACAGATTTCGAATTACGAACAAAGGCCGTAATGAGTAACGTAGAAGTACATATCATCGGAGTAGTGCAGCAACTAAAATCACTTAACAAGAACAAGTCTTCAGGTCCGGATTGTATACCCATTAGATATCTATCTGATTATGCTGAGTTGATAGCTCAAATCAAATGTTCAAATGTTTGTTAAGCTTATGGGGTCATCAGTCCCTAAACTTACAAACTACTTATCAACTACCTTATACTAAGGACGTCACAAATATCCATGCCCGAGAGGGGATTCGAACCCCCGACCGTAGTGGCCGTGCAGACCGTGACTAAAGCGCCTCAGTCCCCTCGGCTACCGCGGCCGGCGAAGCCATCGACAAGGGAGCTCAAATCGATTCCATATCTCTGGATTTCCGGAAGGCTTTTGACACTGTACCCCACAAGCGGCTTCTAATGAAAATGCGTGCTTATGGAGTATCTCCCCAATTGTGCGATTGGATTCACGATTTCCTATCAGAAAAGACACATTTCGTAGTAATTGACATAAGTCGTCGAGTAAATCAGAAGTGATATCTGGCGTTCCCCAGGGAAGCGTTATAGGTCCCATACTCTTCCTTGTGTTTATAAACGATTTAGGAGACAATCTGAAAGCTCCCTTAGACTGTTCGCGGATGATGCTGTCGTTTATCGGTTAGTGAAGTCGACAGAGGATCAAAAGCAACTGCAAGGCGATTTAGACAAAATTTTTACATCGTGCGAAAATTGGCAATTGGCACTAAATAAAGAAAAGTGTGAAGTAATACACATGACCACTAAAAGAAATCCGCCGAACTTCAATTAAGCGATAAATCAGTTAAACCTCAAGGTCCTAAATTCTACCAGATACCTAGGAGCTACAATTACGAATAACTTAGACTGGAGAGAACTCATAGAAAATATTGTGGGAAAGGCGAACCAAAGATTACTTTTCATTGGCAGAACGCTTCGAAGATGTACCAGCTCCACCAAAGAGACTGCTTACAAAACACTTGTACGTCGTCTCTTGGAGTACTGTTGCCCCTTGTGGGACCCTCACCAGGTGGGACTGACGGAAGATATTGAGAAGGTTCAGTGAAGGGCAGCTCGTTTCGTTTTATCACGTTTCGGGGGGGGGGGGGGGAGAGCGTCACGGAAATGTTGCATGAATTAGGGTGGAAATCATTAAATGAAAGACGTTATTCATTGCGGCGTGATCTGTTTGCGAAGTTTGAATCACCTACTTTTACTTCTGAATGTGAAAATATTTTTCTAGTACCCACCTACTTAGGGAGACATGACCATCCCAATAAAATAAGAGAAAGCAGATCGGTAACTGAATGATTTATGTGTTCTTTCTTCCCGCGCGCTATTAGAGAATGGAACGGTAGAGAAAGGATATGAAAGTGGTTAATGAACCCTCTGCAAGGCACTTAAATGTGATTTGCAATCTATGTAGGTGTAGATGTAGTTGTATATTAGCGTCGTATGTAAAAAAAATTGCAAACACAGTATTTTACTTACTAATCTTGTTTAATAGACTCCATTATTAATATCTCTAGTAGAAAAAATACTTAATACACGATTATAGTTTCAAAAATGCATCATCATAAAACTTTTATCCATTGTGTTGGAACCTGCGACTGTTTCTTGAAATAGATTTCAGAAATTAGTGCAACAAGTCGCCTTTTGTTTCTTCTTAATGAAGATTTATTTAAACCATTACCGGTTTCAAGCTACCTAGCAGCTCATCATCAGATGGTATACATTTATTGCAAATTACATTTGTTTAGTTATGCGCTTCACATTTAATTTGTTCATATTTGGTCCGCTTTTGGATAGTATTTCACTATACTTCCTTTCCATCAACACACCACAGCAACTCCCACGACTTTCTAGTGGTAAAATTAACAAACACTTCACACACATTACGACTTTACAGCCATTACCACAATTTTCAGCTTGTAAACAAACCAAAGAGTGGCTGTAAACTCGTAATGTGTGTGAAGTGTTTGTTAATTTTACCACTAGAAAGTCGTGGGAGTTGCTGTGGTGTGTTGATGGAAAGGAAGTGTAGTGAAATCCTATCCTAAAGCGGACCAAATATGGACAAATTAAATGTGAAGCGCATAACTATACAAATGTAATTTGCAATAAATGTATACCATCTGATGATGAGCTGCTAGGCAGCTTGAAACCGGTAATGGTTTAAATAAATCTTCATTAAGAAGAAACAAAAGGCGACTGGTTGCAGTAATTTCTGAAACCTATGCATCATCATAGTTTCGGGTATCTCATACCCATCTCACAGCTGGTATATCAGTGTGTCACCTCATTCACGCCGGGTTAAAACCTGATGTTAGTTCCTCCACTGTTCGCTGCGTGTGCCGTTTTACCAGTCTGGACAAACTAAGACAAGAGGGGTTGCCGCCTAACCCCTTTGGACGTGGTTTCATCCTGGTTTCGCCAATGGAAGATCCTCGCCAAAGAACTCTTCGAGCATACGTCAAGTCGTGCAGTTTTCGAAATGCTCGTTGCAAGCTTCCGGACCATCACAATCTTCCCTCGGTCAAACATATACACTATGTAACTTCCTGGCAGATTAAAATTGTGTGCAGGAACCGGGACTCGAACCTGGGACCTTTGCCTTTCGCGGGCAAGCGCTCTACCGACGGAGCTATCGCGACACGACTCACGATGCCACCTCACAACTTTACTTCCGCCAGTACCTCGCCTCCTACTTTCCAAAGTAGCTCACGCCGCAGCGATAAGCGCCGTTGTTGTAATGATTCCCATCCCAGATTTTGTATAATTTCCGTAACGCTGTCTACCCTGTATGGCCACAATACGAAACGAGCTGCCCTTCTTTGGAATCTTTCGATGTCCTCCTTCAAACCCACCTGATAAGGATCCCACACTGGGCAGAGAGTCTCCAAAAATGGACGGACAAGCGTAGTGTATGCAGTTTCTTTTGTAGTTCTGGTGCATGTTTTAAGGGGTCTGCCATTAAAACGCAGGCTCTGGTTCGCCTTTCCCACGACATTATCTACGTGTTCTTTCCAATTTAAGTCTGAAGTAATAGTAATTCCTAGGCATTTTGTGAAGTTTACGGCCTTCACTTTTGATTGATTTATCTTGTAAACAAAGTTTAACGGATTTTTTTTTTTTCGTACTCATGCGGACGACTTCACACTCATTATTTACAGTCAATTGCCAATTTTTACACCATACTGATATCTTATTCAGATCGTTCTGCAGTTGCTTTTGATCTTCAGATGATTTTACTAGACGGTAAATGACGGCGTCATCTGCGAACAACCCAAGAGAGCTAGTTAGATTTTCTCCCAAATCGTTTATGTAAATAAGGAACAGCAGAGGACCAATAACACTACCTTATTGAACGCCCGATATCACCTCTGTTTTAGTCGATGTCTTACCAGCGATTACTATCAACTGCGTCCTCTCTGGCAGGAAATCCCCTATCCAATCGCATATTTGTGGCGACATACCATAACCACGCAATTTGATTAAAAGCCGTTTGTGAGGTACGGTGTCAAAAGCCTTCTGGAAATCAAGAAATACGGAATCGATTTGCGAATGCTTGTCGATACCACCCATCACTTCGTGTGAATAAAAAGCCAGTTGTGTTTCGCATGAACGATATTTTCTAAATCCATGTTGAGCTTGGGTCAATAGATCGTTCTGTTCGAGATAATTCATAATATTTGAATATAGGATGTGTTCCAATACACTGCTGCAAATTGACTTCAATGAAATAGGTCTGTAGTTTACTGGGTTAGTCCTACCGCCTTTCTTGAACATAGGTGTGACCTGTGCAACTTTCCAATCTTTTGGTACAGATCCTTCTGTGAGAGAGCGGTTGTATATGGCTGTTAATAGGTATTTCTCTTCGAGGTAGTTCATAATGTTCGAACAAAGTATATGTTCCAAAATCCTACTGCAAATCGACGTCAATGAGATTGGCCTGTAATTTTGGGACTCACTCCTATTGTCTTTCTTGAATATTGTAGTATCTTGGGCAACTTTCCAGTCTTTGGGTACGGATCTTTCGCTGAGTGGTCGGTTGTATATGATAGCTAAGTTCGGAGCTACTGCATCAGCATACTCTGAGAGGAATATAGTTGGTACACAATCTGGCCCGGAAGATTTGTTTTTGTTTACTGACTTAAGTTGTTTTACTACTCCAGGAACATCTACTTCTAAGTTTCACATGCTGGCAGCTGTTCTTGGATTGCATTCTGAAATGTTCATTTCGTCTTCTTTGGTGAACGAATTTCGGAAAGCTGTGTTTAGTAATTCTGCCTCAGCAGTACTGTCGTCGGTAGTATTACCATTGCTATCACGTAGTGAAGGTATTTTTTGTGTTTTGCCGCTAATGTACTTCGCATATGACCAGAATTTCTTTGGATTTTCTGCAAGATTACGAGACAGGATTTCGTTGTGGTAACTACGATATGCTTCTCGCATTGAAGTCCGCCCTAGGTTGCGAGTTTCAGTAAAAGATTGCTAGTCTTGTGGATTCTGTGTCTGTTTAAATTTTGGATGCGTTTTTCTTTGCTTCTGCAACAATGATCTGACCTGTTTTGAGTACCACGAGGGGTCAGTCCCCTCTTTTATTTTTTTATTTAGTATAAATCTCTCGATTGCTACTGGTATTATGTAACGTCATTCTGAAACCCAAATCGAGAACTATATACTTCTGTTACTCTTTTGAAAATCTCAGGTAGTGGTAAGACACTGGACTCGCATTCGGGAGGATGGTGGTTCAATTCCACCTCCGGCAATCCAGATTTAGGTTTCCGTGATTTCCCTAAATCACTTCAGGCAAACGCCGGGATGGTTCCTATCAAAGGGCACGGACGATTTCCTTCCACATCCTTCCCCAAAAATCCGAGCGTAAGCTCCGTTTCTAATGACCACACTGTCGTCGGGACGTTAAACCCCAAGTTTCCTTCCTTCCTCCTTTGAAAATCTCGGGTACAGTTGCTTTGTTTTTACGGACTGTGCGATCAGAAGTCAATGATGTTCTTTCAAGAGATGGATCATAAAGGGGTGACTGGTAAACCACTTATCGAACGTCGAATTCCTATTTGTTTTCGTTATTGGCTCCACTAAAACGATTTACACTATCATATGCTTCATTACTAAGCCGGTGAGTTCCTGGTGGTTGTTTTCCCGAGTACACTTCCGGTTTGAGGATATAGAATGTCGTCACATATACAAGAGCATATATTTTTATGCAGTATTTGGCTAGTTTGTTTGCCATTTATACACGGGAAGGGCATCTCCTCGGTAAGATGACAACATCTCATCTATAGTAAGGTTCTCAGATGGCATATAGTGTTTTTGAATATTTTGAACAAAATTATCAAAAATATCTCTTATAGCAGCCAGATTGTCAGTCGTTTTCCTTTCTTCCCGGGTGCTCTTATCATCGAAACTCAAACAATTTTGAAGAAAAAGATTGCAACTTCAGTACCATCTGTACGCCACAAATTGTTCAAGTTTATCTACTTGAGGAGTTTAGGCTCGCTATATATAATATAAAAGTCCTATAAATGCCTTCCAAAGTTGCATCTTACATGTGGTACTTCTCTTTATTTCCTTGATATTTCCCCCTGATACTCCTTATTTGGATGTAGTATTCAAAATACTGTTTGTTATAAAAAGACTCCATGATTCGGTCTCTGTTTTGGCATGTTTCGCAGCACCTTTTACGCCTGGAGAATTGGTAATAATATTCTCTGAACGAATACGAACACTTTGTCTAGGACAATCCTTCATCTATTTTGTACCATTTTTGGAAGTAAAAAAACCCCACGTACCACAGGTGACTGACTAAGAGCCGCTAATGCAGATTTTGGCTCTTCCAAATTATCCAAAATACACTCCTGTTCCGAATCACTTTCTTCACTTCTTTGACAAACGTTGTCAGTTTTTTCTTAACTCTCGGTGTCACTGGAACTACCATTTGAACAATTTTCTAAAACTACTTCTAACAGTTGTTGTAGCCGACATTCATGTTCTTCGTAAGACACCTTGAGAAACATGAAGTCTAAAAATAACTCAAAGAATACTATGAATAACTATATATCACGTAAAATTGCTGACAGCAAAAAAAATGTGTCACCGATTACGAGGTCGGTCATGACCTACCCTAGCCACATTTTCACACTTGTATCTCCCTTTGACACTGGCGCAACAATAAACACGGCATCTTGCCCCCCCCCTCCCCCCGTCTCCTTTACCTCCAGCTACTGTGACAACAAGCATTTAAAAACACCTCGGGTATGACATACCCAACCTCACACACGCCGTTAATGCTGGGCAGTGCACATGTGTGTGTGAACACGCAGTACACTAAACAATCTTAACGACGAGCCTCTGCAACCGACGAACCAGGCATATGTCAAAGTTTAACAGCGCGACAGCAGCAATCCTGATTCAAATGGGCAGGTGACATCCGTCACTGGACGTTGGCGCAGCGTTGCATTGTCTGATGGATAATCCCGATGTCT
This sequence comes from Locusta migratoria, assembly GCA_026315105.1. Classification (NCBI taxonomy): domain Eukaryota; kingdom Metazoa; phylum Arthropoda; class Insecta; order Orthoptera; family Acrididae; genus Locusta; species Locusta migratoria. Next base: position 500,058,698 of record CM048744.1, on the reverse strand, counting down.
TTTACATCGAGCCAATGGGAGGGTGCGAATCCGTCGTCTTCCAATGGAAACAGCTCCTTGGCAGCTGTACTGCGGAAAGGAGACAAGCTGACGGCCTCTAGTTATACTCTGCGTGACATTCACGCGGGCGTCCGTGGACCCAGTGCAGCTAGTGCAAAGCACCGTTGCGGCCAAGAAATGTTGCACAATGGTTGCAGACTATGTACACACCTTTCTCACAATCATATTTTCCATTGGCAGTGTCATTATTCATCAAGATAATGCGCCATGTCACAAGGCCAGGGGTGTGCTGGAGTGGTTCGATGAAGACAGTGGTGAGTGGAAATTGATCAAGGTGTGACGTTACCTCACATTTCGCACCTTTCATTTTATTACTTAGATTTATTTTCCAAATTTTATTCTTCCGTACGGCCAGCCGTGGAAGGCCATATCAGATACGGTGCACTTAGAGCGGGCCGGTCCGGGCTAGCAAGCGACAGATGGTCGCACCGTGGGATCGCTCAGCTTCCGGGTACGGCGTATAAATGGTAAATGTTTGTTAAGCTTAAGGGACTTAACTACGGGGTCATCAGTCCCTAAACTTACAAACCACTTACGAACTATCTACAACTAAGGACGGCACAAATATCCATACCCGAGGGGGGATTCGAACCCCCGACCGTAGTGGCCGTGCAGACCGTGACTGAAGGGCCTCAGTCCCCCCGGCCACCGCGGCTGGCTACGGCGTATAGCGAGTGGCTCTACCGTCACTGCGAATGGCGGGAATCGACTTCGTGAAATACATTTTATTAACTCTGTAGGATTCTTGTTTGAGCTCCAACATTTCTCAAGGATACAGCTATGGCTGATTAATATTTTGTTTATTTAATAGTGTCTCAAAGTTTGGTATTATTAAGAGTAAGTTGAATGTAGAACGGGTGATGTTATTGGACACAAAGCGTCAGCCAATGGCGTGATAGTATGATGGACTCTCGCGCCAAGACTTTGAGGTGGACGCTAGGGAGTCGGCGGGTGGTGTCCGGTGTGGAACAACGTATGTATTGTGTGTGCGCCGATAGTGCGCTCCGGTAGCCAAGTGTGTAGACAGTCGGTGGATATCAGAGTGTTTATCGTTGGTGTGTGACGTTCCTGTGTGGAGTCACTTATTGTTTCGATCGCGCTACGGGAGTGCAGATAGTAAAGTTTGGTGTGTGGTGTCCGGTATGGGACCAAGCATTTATTGAGTTGTTTGGCAGCATGTGTCAATGCGCACAGTAGTTGCATTTGGTTGCGTTAATTACTATAATTTTGAGATTGCTGAAGGTAAAAGTTAGTAGAGAGGTCTTTTTTTTATTTATTTATTTTTTTTTTTTTTAGGTGCTCAGTTCACAGAATTTCTTTGCCGCGATTTAAGAAATTTATTGTGCATCTTTCTTCGTACTTGACTGCAACACTGATGGAAATAAAAATCAGTACAGGAACATTTTTAACTTATTTCAAGTAGTTAGAGCAACTTCCTCTATGCTCATTATTCTTGAAGACGCACTGAAATTTGGGAAACGTTAGAATCTGCGGCCCGAAGAGAAGAACTTCAAATCAAATGTCTGTAAATATATCGGACGAAACTGCGTGGTCATCAGTCCGTAGCTTACAAACTACTTAAACCTAGGTAAACTAACCTACGGACAAACACACACACACCCATGCCCCAGGGAGGACTCGAACCTCCAGGGCGAGCAACCGCGCGCTCCGTAGCGAGGTGCTTTAGACCGCTCGGCTACTCCACCGCGGCGAGAAGAACTGCCAATGGGACATTACAGTTGTACTACAGGTAAGAAATCCTGGAAGGAAGGAAGCTTGGAGTTTAACGTCCCGTCGACAACGTGGTCATTAGAGACGATAAGAAATCCTGTTAGACTTTATTTTGGAAAGAGTGTGTGGGAGCGGGCACACGTCTGGTTGATCTGAACACTGATAGGAACATTGAATATTGTGAGGTGTGTGTCCGCGTGTAACGGAACGAGGCATTTACAGAGTTCTACGTCTCTTATTTCACGTAGATGACATCCCATAAACTGACATTATTTTGTACTTGTAGCAGCACGGAAAACAGCCGCGCCTCGTCAGGACCCGTTATAAAGGTCCTTAAAACAAATAAGGTTCAGCAGTAAGCATTAAGTGCTACTATTGCCTGAGGCTAAACTCATATGAGCTGAAGTGTCCGCCATTTTCCTCAAGCTGTTATCTGGCGGTTGATACAACTCCGCACACTCGCAAACTACTCACTGTATGAACGTGGAATTTTCATCAACATGTTCGTAAAGAATTACACTACACGTTCATTTTAGTTTTATTTGCGGCAATAATTTATTAAGAGGATATACTGACAGTTTACGAACATACACATTCTGTCGTCGTTACGGAATTTTCGACATGTGACAAGTTAGTTGGTCACATTAAGTCAATGACATGATCAAAATACATCAATTTTTCATCCAATCCAAACAAGAACTCTGGGAGAAATTTGTAACTTGAGCTAATGCCAGTTAAATATTACACACCTCGATCCGCTCGCCCGTCTAGTAGTAACTCGTCTAATAATTATTCACAGGTTGTTATTGCGTAACACCCATACTTAAGATACTGATACTGACTTCTAAACCCATTAAATTTAATAGTTTCAAACTACAGAAGTTCTGTGTTTACTTTTCTATGTAATATTCAATTTCAAGTTTTCAGTTATATGAAAAAGGGTGGTCCATTGATATCTCACGAAATAAGCATCAAACGAACAAATTACAAAGAACAAAACTAGTTTGAAGCGGGAAAACAGATGGCGCTATGGTTGGGCTGCCACAGGTCAAACGAATATCAACTGCATTTCTTTTTTAATAGGTGTCCCCATTTTTATTACATATTTGTCTTGTACTTAAATAAATATGAACGTTTTATGTTTTATTTGGAATACTTTTGTCGCTTTGTGATAGATGGCGCTGTAATAGTCACAAACGTATAAGTATTTTGCAGTGGCGGATACAGAATTTTTTTCTGGGTGGGGGGGGGGGGAGGGCACAAGCCTGGGGATGGTGAACATGTCCTTTAGTGCTTTGTGAGAGTAATTTTAAAACACACACACACACACACTCACATATATATATATATATATATATATATATATATATATATATATATATATATATATATGAAACAAACAAAATATGTTCTGCACACTGTGGCGTCATTTTCAAATGCCTATGATCACTAAAATACTACAGTGATTCAATCACATTAAACAGTGTAAATTTTCTAAATTTACCACAAAATTAAAAGAGAGAGAGAGAGAGAGAGAATTTAGAGCGTGAATGCCCTATGTTCAGCTGTGTGCACACTTGTTTCACCCTTCATCATCATTAAGGATGAAACACTAGCCAACAGTTGAACACTGGGCACTCAGGCTTTGAATTTAATTCAATATGTGACTGATTCTGAGCTTCGCTAGGTGGGTACATGCGAATACCTTTACAAAGAAAGCCATGCGGAATTGACATAGGTTTCTCTACATATTTACAACTTTGGAATAATTGGACTATGAAACTTAATAAGACTGACCACTTGAAAATTCAAACAATTGTGCAATATGATCGAAAAATGTTTTGTACATATTAAATGAGCCAAATGCTTAATGGTGACTGTACAAAAATGCAGGACATATTGTTTCAAAAAACATTCAAATGTTTGTAATCCGAAGGGACCAAACTGCTAAGGTCATCGGTCTCTAGTCTTACAATCTACTTTAACTTATTCTAAGGACAGCCGCGGTGGAGTAGCCGAGCGGTCTAAACGTCACGCTGCGGAGCGCGCGGTTGCTCGCCGTGGAGGCTCGAGTCCTCCCTGGGGCATGGGTGTGTGTGTTGTCCTTAGGTTAGTTTACCTAGGTTTAAGTAGTTTGTAAGCTACGGACTGATGACCACGCAGCCGGCCGCGGTGGCCGAGGGGACTGAGGCGGCCCAGTCACGGTCTGCACGGCCATTACGGTCAGGGGTTCGAATGCCCCTCGGGCATGGATATTTGTGCCGTCCTTAGTATAAGGTAGTTGATAAGTAGTTTGTAAGTTTAGGGACTGATGACCCCGTAGTTAAGTCCCCTAAGCTTAACAAACATTTGAACATTTTTTTGATGACCACGCAGTTTGGTCCGATAGATTTAGACATTTGATTTGATTTGCTCGCCGTGGAGGTTAGAGTCCTGCCTGGGGCATGGGTGTGTGTGTTGTCCTTAGGTTAGTTTACCTTATTTTAAGTAGTTTGTAAGCTACGGACTGATGACCACGCAGTTTGGTCCGATAGATTTACAAACATTTGAACATTTATTCTAAGGACAACACACCCATGCACGAGGGAGGACTAGGCCGCGTATTCCACGACGTTGCGTCCCAGATCACACGACCATTCCGCTGTGGCGCACATGGTTTGATAAATTAATAAAATGTTCACTGTTTAATGTGGTTGAATCATTTAACATATTTTTTAATCATAGGAAATTGAGAATGACGCCATAGTGCGTCGAAACTAGTAGTGCATAGCAATGGCGCACTAGGGGAGGGGAGCGGAGGGGGCGGACAGCCCCGGGCCTCCAATCTTGGGAGGCCTCCAAATACCTCGAAAGCAAGATTCTTTTTATTATTATTTTTTTTAATCCCACTTTGCATCTCGTTCTGCTGGGCCTCGAAATCTCGAAAGCTATTTTTTAGGCTGCCCCGTGCCTCTCGTCCTGTGGGGGCCTCCAAATCTCAAAAGGTACTTTTGTCCGCCACTGGTGCATTGGTAATTAGATGGAAGTATATTAATTTGACAGATGAAGACGATTTTACCTGGTGATACCAGCAGCACAAAATATCTGCACTACTTGAAGGACATCCATTTATTTTGGATTGCTGCCCCTAGAGGCGAAATATTACTGCACACATTGTTATGGGTAACGTCTCCAACACTGCGCCTCTGCCGTCTGCTCGCCGATGCTCGACCCCCCCCCCCCCCCCCCCCCCATCCGGCAGCCGTAGTACACTCCTCCTGTCGCTGCCAACAGCCAGCGCACGAATCGTCAACTTACCGTGGATGAACAGTACCAGTGGCGTAATATGGGGGAGGGGGGTGGGGGGTCGAGGGAATCAGGGGGATACAACCCACCCCAGAACCCGAAAAAAAGGAAAAAGGAAAAGAAAACAGAAATCGTGTAACAGCAATCTGGTAAAGGTAAAGATTGGAAAGTTGGGGTGGTTTACCATAAGCTTTCATTGGATGGGAGTGAATTAGTTTCTTCAATGGAAGGGGTAGATGGTAGTCTGTCTGGAAACTGACAAAAATTTTGCTCGTCAAGCAGATCTACCCCCCCCCCCCCCCCAGCTCCAAAGCCAAGTCCTAGTTACGCCACTGAACAGTACAGTAACCGGAGTTGCTGTGTCATTACCAAACAATGCAGAAATTGGAAAAACAGCGTATCCTAAAAGGTCGGCCAATTACGGGTCAGAAACAAACAGCCAGTAAATACGAGTATGTCGCGCTAAGTTTGATATTCCGTCAAAACCTAAGATAAGATTTCCTGCGTTTGCGTTGTACTGAATTAATTTCTTCTTCATTGTTTGTAAAGCTGCTATGCAAAACGAGATACGTTTTCAAGAAAGCTTTCGCGAACAACAAAATTACACTTGAAACTTCCTGGCAAATTAAAATTGTGGGGCAGAAACTGGATTCGAACCTGGGACCTTTGCCTTTCACTGGCAGGCGCTCTACCACCTGAGCTTGAAACATCTTTATATTGTGAAACATCATTATATATATTAAAAATTGTTAATGAAAATTAGCAAAGAAGAATTGTAGTCAATATTAATATACTTCAGAGAAACTTTAGAATAAACTCATGTAAAAAAAATACCGACAGTTTTCTGAATGTCTTCTTATTGTTGATTGCTTCATCACATCTCAGGGTCATTATGTGGTTCACTTTAAGGCCTAAGTAATAAACTAAGACGAAACTTTTCACTCTTGAGAAAGATTTGTATTTTTCTAAAAACATTTACATCACAACTGAAAGATTACAAAAAAAAAAAAAAAAAAAAAAAAAAAAAAAAAAAAAAAAAAAAAAGAAAGAAAAGAAACGAGGCAGTTCATCACTTCTAACTGCTCGAGAAAAAAAGACGAGACTGACTGCTAATTAACAAGCAAAGATACTGCTCTTCCACTTTTTTCTTTTAGTTCCACAGATGATTTTTTTCTTCACAACATTAATTAATAATGGTCTATTATTATTATTATTAATTTTTTTCTCTTTTTTTTTAATATTAGAAAATGAAATTAAATGAACTCAAAATAGAAATTTTCTTCTTACTGTTCTGATACCCCAACACTCCATTCCTGGTAACAGCACAAGCTACCCTGGCACAAAACTCCTGTCAATACCTCGCCTCCTACTTTCGAAACTTGACAGAAGTTCTCCTGTGAACCTTTTAGGACTAGCACTCCTCATTCTGGAAACATCCTTCAGGCTGTGGCTAAGCCATTTCTCCACCACATACTTCCTTCAAGGAGTGCTAGTCCTGCAAGGTTCGCAGGAGGACATCTCTGAAATATGAAAAGTAGGAGGTGACGAACAGACAAACTAAAGTTGTGGCGACGGGCAGTGAAGCGTGTCGGTGTAGTTCAGACGGTAGAGCGCTTGCACCCTAAAGTCAAAGGTCGCAGGTTCGAATCCCGGATACAGCTCACAATTTTAATCTGCAAGAAAGTTACATATCAGCGCACACTCCGCTGTAGAGTGAAAATTTGATTCTGAAAATGCACTTGACTATGTTTCAAGAAGAATATCTACTACCATGAAAATCGTTTGTATCTGATGTTTGGAAAAACGCCGTCGAAATTTCTAATTTGCTCCAATAACTGAAAAATCGAAAAGTGTAGCTTCAAATAAAACTGTTTATAATGGGTGGGAGTACTATTTCTTAGTGTCCAGGAAAAGAATCAGATAAACCGTTTACCGAAAACATCTGAATGCGCCAGCCCGAACGCAGACCTATAATATTCTTTTTTTACATAGATAAATCCTTTAAATTTTTTACGTACGAGTAAAACAAGCACAATAGCTCATTTGTCGCCAAAGCAAACTCGATACAATAAACAACTTTTATTTATTTTTATCGTAAATTATCGAAAAAAAGCAAGAAGCAATTAAATGGAAGCGTAACACAAAAGGTCAAATTACGTTACGTTAATTAAAGACATTTTGCATTTTTAAACTCACAATTACATGCTGCCCATAAGTAAAAGTTAATTATTCTTCCTCACCATCTCTCTCTGTCTCTCTCTCTCTCTCTCTCTCTCTCTCTCACACACACACCCCTCTTCTCTCTATCTGCCCTCCCTTCTATCTCTCTCTCTCTATCTCTCTCTCTCCCACCCCCTCTTCTCGCGCTCTCTCTCTCTCTCCTTTTTCGTCGGGCCGTCTGGGGGGGGGGGGGGGAAGAGCACGTGCCCCTGTGCCCCCCCCCCCCTGAATCTGACGTTGGTATTTTGTATCGCGTAACATTTCGCCAGTGCGGACGGCATTTGCTTCGTGATACATTGTCGTTGTTGTTGTGGTCTGCAGTCTACGGTTTGATGCAGCTCTCCACGCAACCCTGTTCTGTGCAAGTCTCTTCTTCTGAGAATACGTTCGGCAACTTACATCCTTTTGATTCTGCTTACTACATTCGTCCCTCGGCCTCCCTCTACGATTTTTACCAAAAAATTATGTTCAAATGTCTGTAACTCTATCGGACCAAACTGCGTGGTCATCAGTCCGTAGCTTACAAACTACTTAAACCTAGGTAAACTAACCTACGGACAAACACACACACCCATGCCCCAAGGAGGACTCGAACCTCCACGGCGAGCAACCGCTCGCTCCGTAGCGAGGTGCTTTAGACCGCTTTTTTTTTTTTTTTTTTTTTTTTTTTTTTTTTTTTTTTTTTTTTTTTCTTCTATGGGTAGTTCTCTTTGTTGCGGACGCTGGTCGTTTTTGTTGGTTCTTGTTCGATTCGTTGTTGGCTCAGCTTTTTTATTACAGAGAGCGTTGAGCCCTCTGACCGGGCGCGCTGAGCCACGGCGCCCGGCGCCGCTCGGCTACTCCACCGCGGCCGATTTTTACCCCACACGCTTCCTTCTAATGCTAAGTTGACAATTCCTTGATGTCTCAGAATGTGTCCAACCAATCTATCCCTTCTCTTAGTCAGGATATGCCAGAAACCCCTTTTCTCCCCGATTCGGTTAAGCACCTCCTCATTCGTTACGTGATTTACCCATCTAATTTTCATCATTCGTCTGTAGCACCACATTTCAAAAGCTTCTATCATCTTTCTATTTGAACTCCTTATCGTCCACGTTTCACTCCCATACAATGCTACACTCCAGACAAATGCTTTCAGAAAGAACTTTCTAACATTTAAATTAATATTGGATGTTAACAAGTTTCGCTTCTTTAGAAACACTTTCCTTCCCATAGCCATTCTGCATTTTATATCTTCTTTACTTCGGCCATCAGAATTAATCTTGCTACCGAAATAACTAAATTCATCTACTCCTTTTATTGTCTCGTTACCTAATCTAATTCCTTCAGCATCGCCTGATTTTCTGACATTGCATTCCATTACCTTTGTTTTACTCTTGTTAATGTTCATCTTATATCTTCCTTCCAAGACACTGTCCATTCCATTCAATTGCTCTTCCAGATCTTTTGCAGTCTATGTCATCGGCAAACCGCAATGTTTTTATTTCTTCTCCCTGCACTTTAGTGCCCTCTCCAAATTTCTCCTTCCATTCCTTCAATGCCTGTTCAATGAACAGATTGAACAACATCGGGGAAAGGCTACAACCCTATCTTACTCCCTACCCAACCTCTGCGTCCCTTTCTTGCCCTTCGACTCTAATAACCGCTGTCTGGTTTTTGTATAGGTTGAATATAACTATTCGCTCCCTATATTTTATCCCTTTTACCTTCAGAATTTGGAATAGTGTATTCCAGTCGACATTGTCAAAAGCTTTCTCCAAATCGACAAACGCTAAAAACGTAGGTTTCCCTTTCCTTAGCCTATCTTCTAAGATAAGTCGTAATGTACTGCCTCCCGCGTTCTGACATTTCTCCTAAATCCAAACTGATCTTCCCTGAGTTTGGATTCCACAAGTCCTTCCATTCGTCTGTAAATAAATCGTGTTAGTATTTTGCAACCATGAATTATTAAACTGATAGTTCTGTAATTTTCACATTTGTCTGCACCTGCTTTCTTCGAAATTGGAATTACGATATTCTTCTTGAAGTCGGAGAGTATTTCCCCTGTCTCGTACATTTTGCATACCAGGTGGTACAATTTTTTTCATAATTGGCTCTCCTAACGATATCAGCAGTTCAGACGGAATATCATCTACTCCAGGGGCCTTGTTTCGACTCAAGTCCTTCATTCTTCTCGCAGTATCAGATCTCATCTTCCCCCATTTCGTCTTCTATTTCTAGAATACTGCCTTCAAGTTTATTTCCTTTGTATGGGACCGCTATACATTCCTTCCACAGTGTAGCTTTCCCCTCTTTGCTTAGTACTGGTTTTCCATTTGAGTTCTTGATATTCATACAGCTGCTTTTCTTGTCTCCAAATATCTATTTTATTTTCCTGTAGGCAGTATCTATCTTTCCCCTAGTTATGCATTCTTCAACGGTTCTTCATCTATCCTCTAGCCATTCCTGCTTAGCCAGTCTGCACTTCCTGTCAATCTCATTTTTCAGACTTTTGTACTCCCTTTTACCTGTTTCACTTGCTGAATTTTCCCCTCTCATCAGTATATCGTGTGTTATCCAGGGATTTCTATTAGGCCTTGTCCTTCTGCCTATATGATCCTCTGCTGCCTTCACTGCCCTATCACTCAGAGCTACCCATTCTTCTTCTACTGTATTACTTCCCCAGCTTCAGCCAATCCTTGCTTAATGCTCCCTCTCAAACTCTCAACCACCTCTGATTTCTTCAATTTGTCCAGGTCTCATCTCCTAACCTTTCTACCTTTCTGCAGTCTCTTAAGTTTTAATCTGCGGTTCATAACCAATAAGTTATGGTCAGAGTTTATATCTGCCCCTGGATATGTCACACAGTTTAAAATCTGGTTTCTAAATCTATTCTTTACTATTATAAAGTCAATCTGATACCTTCCAGTGTCTCCTGGTCTCTTCCATGTATACAGCCTTCTTTCATGATGATTAAACCAACTGTTGGTGACCATTAAATTGTGCTCTGCGGAAAATTTTACCAAGCGATCTCCTCTTTCATTCCTTTTTCCCAGTCCATATTCACCTACTACATTTCCTTCTCTTCCCTTTCCTACTGCCGAGTTCCAGTCCCCCATCACAATCAAGTTTTCGTCTCCCTTAACTTTCTGAATGATTTCTTTTATCTCCTCATACATTTTTTCGATATCCTCATCATCGGCCGCGCTATTGGCTTTGTGTCTATCTTTACTACGATACTGTGTTGAGTATGCTGTTCATAGCATAGCGTTTACCACTTGCAGAAAAGGTCGATATGGTATTTATGTGTGGATATTGCTATCAAACTGCCCAACGGATCTGTGCTATGTATGTTGATCGTTAACCTGGAAGGAATCATCCAATGTCCGGTCCTTTCGTCGGATGGTTACGTTATTTAAAGAGATAGAAAGTGTTCAGCCACAAGTGAAACGTCAACCACGACCTGCAACAAATGATGATGCCCAAGTAAATGTTTTTAGCTGCTGTTGCGGCTAATCCGCACATCAGTAGCAGACAAACTGAGCGAGAATCGGGAATCTCAAAAACGTCGGTGTTGAGAATTCTACATCAACATAAATTTCACCCGCACCATAGTTCTATGCACCAGGATTTGCATGACGAAGACTTTCAATGTCGTGTACAGTTTTGTCACTGAGCACAAAATAAATTACGGGGCGATGGTTTTTTTCACGCGTTCTGTTTAGTGACGAAGCGTCATTCACAAACAGAGGTAACGTAAACCGGCATAATATGCACTATTGGAAAACGGAAAATCTACGATAGCTGTGACAAGTGGTACGTCAGCGATCTTGGCGGGTTAATGTATGGTGCACCATTATGAGAGCAAGGATAATTGGCCACTATTTTATCGATGGCAATCTAAATGGTGCCATGTATGCTGATTTCTAATGTAATGTTCTACCGATTTTACTTCAAGATGTTTCACTGCATGACAGAATGCCGATGTACTTTCAACTTTATGGATATCCGGCACATGGCTCGCGTGCAGTTGAAGCGGTCTTAAAATGGAATATTTAATGACAGGTGGATTGGTCGTGGAAGCACCCTACCATCGCGTGCACGTTCACCGGATCTTACAACCCCGGATTTCTTTCTGTGGGGAAAATTGAAGGATATTTGTTATCGTGATCCACCGACAACGCCTGAAAACATGCGTCAGCGCATTGTCAATACATGTAAGAGCAATACTGAAAGCGAATTACTCGCTGTTGAGAGGAATTTCGATACACGTATTGCCAAATGCATTGAAGTTGAAGGACATCGTTTTGAGTATTTATTGAATTCGTGAGGTAATTACGGGTAATTACGCAGTAACAGCATGCGTTCTCATAATGTATGATAATTTCTCAAAAGTACATGTATCACACTGGAACAACCTAAATAAAGTTCAAACGTACCTACGTTCTGTGTTTTAATTTAAAAAACCTACCTCTTACCTACTGTTCGCCTAAAATTGTGAGCAATATATTTGTGACTGTTACAGCGCCATCTATCACAAAGCGAAAAATGTGTTCCAAATAAAACATTCATATTTATTTACGTAGTAGACGAATATGTAATAAAAAATGGAGGTATCTATTATAAAAATGCAGTAGTTATCCGTTTGACCTAAGGCAGCGTCATCTAGCGGGCCAACCATAGCGCCATCTGTTTTCCTCCGTCAAGCTAGAAAAGTTTTGTTCTTTGTAGTTTTTTCGTTTGATGCTTATTTCGTGAGATATTTTGCCAGGTCCCTAACAATGGATCACCCCATATATGACATCAAATGCGAATGGGCAAAGCTGAAAATGTGTACCTAGCCGGGTTTGTAACCCAGGTTTCACACTTTGTTATCTTGGACGATTCCTATTACGAGTATGTAACAAAGGCTAGGAGGACAACGTAGGAATAACGATACAATTCCTCCAGCTGTAGATATTGCCGGGCTGATCTCGGTTACTTCAGTTGGCTACCTGCTCCCCGTTACCTCCTCCCGTTTCTCCCGTTACGTCGAAGTCCGCTGCTCGCTGTCGCCGCTGGCGCTGTCGACGTCGCCTGCCGCCCCTGCCTGCCCCCCTTGCGGTCGGCCGGCCGGACGCCGCCGCCGCCGTCGCAGTCGCTGTGCCCTGGTGGGCAGCTCCTCGCCATGTCCGTCACCTGCTGGTTGCCTGGTCGCTGCGCTCCAGGCCGACGCTTCAACCACTCGAGGGTCGGAGTCCTCCCCGTGCTTCTCGCCGCCGCCGCCGTCGCCGGAACAGCTTCCTCCTGGCCGTACTCGCCGTCCTCCCGCCGGCGAGGAACCGCCGCCGCCGAATCCTTCACCTCCGGCGCCTCGCCAAGACTAAGAAACTTTCCTTCATCATCCATCTTTCTCTTCCTCCACTATGGATCAACCCCCTGTCACCACCATTTCCATTCTCTACACCACCCCCTCCCTCGCCTCTACCACAATCACTTGGAGTGCCTCCTCTCTGCCCCAAGCCACCATCCCCCTCTCTGTCATCCTGTCCGCCATCGCCTCCACTGCTCCTTCCTCAGCTACCTCTTCCGAATCCTCTCCTGCACCGCCTCCGCTCCAACTATTTCCTGCCACCATTATCACCGCCCCTCACGAATATCCGCCCCTCACAGTCACCGCATCGCCTGCCAGAATCTCCGATCGTCGAGCCACAGTGGCAGAATCGCCTCTCGACCCCACCCCAAACATCAGCAGTCAGGTGCCGCCCTCCCCCGCCACATCCCGATTCAGCCCATCCCTCTTCCCATAACCACCTCCTCCAAGAAACTAGCAGCAAAACCCTCCAAACGCACTAGTGCAGAACCTTCTCCTGTCCTCCCCAAAAAGGCTCCCTGCATCACCACCTCTGCTCCTCCCCAACCCTCACTGTCCATGCACACCTCCCCAATCCTCGACTCCCGACCCACTGTCTCCGCTTCTCCTCAACTCTTTAGCTATGTACTCTCCTGTCCATATCCCCAATTTTTGGACAACGGCACCCTCTCAATTGAAATTCGCAAATACTTCCCCACCGCCCCTCCTTTCCAACTAATCCCCAGAAGGACTCTGTCCTCATCAAGTCCGCATCCCCCACCTTCCACTCCGACCTTCTCCTCCATCTCCTGAAGGTCCAGTTTGGGCCCCATGCCACCCTCACCCCTTACATCACCTCCACTGCCCATCCCAAACTCAAGCTCCCCACCAGACTCCCACCCTCACAGCCGTGATCACCAAGCTTAGCCCAGTGATCACGGAGGCCGAGGTTTTGGAGCAGCTCAACTCCATCCCCGATTTGGAAATCCGACCCGTCAAGTGCATCCACAATGCCACTGGCCCCACCTACCTGATAAGGGTGTTCTCTGAATCACCCTCCTCCATCGACCACCTCCTCACTGACAGTGCACTAATCTACAACTACCACAACAGGGTGGACCCCTCCCACTCACCACCTCAATCATATCGTTGTGCACAATGTCTCATGTACAACGATCACCTCACAGAGAAATGCCGCAACCCCCCCAACCTGTCCCCACTGTAAGTTCGAACATTTCCTCAAACACTGTCCCAACCTCGCCTCCCCAGCCCACCTGCAACACCTGTGGTGACCCCCACCCAACCTACTCCTACAAATGTCATTGTCGTCCTGCCCCCGCCATCCCTGAGCTGACTGTTCCCATCCATCCCATCAACCCCCCAATGCACCTCAACAACTCCTTCCTCTCCCCTCCTACAGTTGAGGACGTCATTCGTTTTGTCATGACTGTCATTCAGAACATCACCCCTTTCAGTGCCCTCATTCCCTTCAGCATATTATCCTAGCCACCAGCTCCATCTGGCAATTGGAGACAATTGCCACCCTATCCCGCAACAACTCCCACTTCACCTTCTCCCGCAAAGCTACCCTCATTTAAACTCACCCATACCCTCTTCCTGTCGCCCCCTTCTTCTCCCACCCCCACCCCCACCCCACAGTCCCACAATGGCCCACCCACCCTACAAAATCCTTTACCACTCACGACGCAGTTTTAGTCTCTCCCAACCTCCTGGGTTGCTGACATCCTTGACCTTACTGGCAGTGACCACGCCCCATACTCCTCACCATTGACCCCCGCGGACGGCCAGACCACGCCACACGTCACGAACCCCCTCCTAAAATGGTCCATGATTACTCCCGCACCAACTGGGATACCCACCGTCGTTCCATTGATACCTTGGTCGCCAGCCATCCTCTCCCCCTCCGCACTCCCGCCGACACAGACCATGTATCAGACTGTTGCTGATGCTGTCCACGCCCATATTCCTACCAAAGCCATCCATCCCCACCGCCCCACCCTCCCTCCATAGGTCGTTCTCCTACTCCGCAAATCCCGTCGTCTCTCCGCTCCTTCCTCACTCCTACGCCACCAACAACTCCAGCGATACATCAGAAACCTTTTGAACGCGAAGGAACGTCGGGATTGGCGTCAGACATGCTTCCCGTCAATTCCTCCAAATACTGGAAAGCCTTCCATCGTCTTACTGGGGTAGACGCCCCTCTCCCACATACCCTCTCCTCCACAACAACCTTCCATTCCCCAACAATGCGAGTAAGGCTCAGCATTTCGCTGACTACCTCTCCTAAGTTTTTGTCCTACCCGACAATCCTAGATTTGACTAGTTCTGCTTTCCCGACTTCCATGAGTGCACCGATACTTCCTCCCCTCCGCTCGCCCCAGGATTCCAGTATTTGGACCACATTCCCTCCTCAGAACTAAACACTCCCATCTCTGCCCTGGACATTGACTCTACACTTCGCACAAAACGCAACACTGCCCCCAGTCATGATCACCTCACATACAGGCACCACCGTGCCTCTCCGACATCCTTCATGCAGCCCTAGCCTCCTTATATAATGTTATCCTCATCACCGGCTTCTTCCCTGACCTGTGGAAGACATCCCGTATCCTGATGTTCCTTAAACCCGACAAACTACCCTCTGCTGCTTCTTCTTATGGTCTATCAGCCTCACCTCAGTGTTCAGCAGAGTCCTGGAAACTATCCTTTCTCGCCTTATTCACCAACATCTCCGTCAACACCAACTCCTCTCCCTATCCCAATGTGGCTTCCGACCCTCCTTCTCGATGACCAACTCCTTTGCCTCGCCCACTTTCTATCCGTCCATTTTAATTCCCGTCGCGCCGCTATCTTCGTTTCCCTCGACATCGAGAAGGCCTACAATCCTATGTGGCATTCCGGTCTCCTATTCAAACTCCAGACCTACGCCCTATCTATTAATTATGTCCGCCTCATTGCTTCCTTTCTCTCCAACCGCCCATCCTATGTCACTGTCAACAACTCCCATTTGTTCTACCCCTCCGCTGGGGTGCCCCAAGGGTCCATTCCCTTCCCCCTCCTCTATCTGCTATATACCGCAGATATGCCCCAACCCCAGCCCCCCGTCCATCTCCTCCAGTACGCTGACGACACCACTTTCCTAGCTCTCGCCCCCTCCCTCGCTCGCTCCCAACACCTCCTCCAGACTCACCTATCCGAATTTTGCTCCTGGTGTAACCAGTGGCTCCTAACTGTCAACCCTACCAAATCCCAGGCAATCATCATAGGTCGTACCGCCTGCTCCTTCCGCCACCACTTTCCATGACCGCCCCATCCTGCAAATCACCACCCTTAGATACCTAGGCCTCACCTTAAAACTGTCCGACAAAAGGCCCTCTCCCGCCTTAACCTTCCTGAGCTCCTTTCCAGCCGGACATGGGGATTGAACCCCTCCACCATCCTCTACACCTACCATTCCCTAATGTGTCCCTCTTGTGTAGCTTTCATCCTGCCTGGATATCCTTCCCGCCCTCTTACTATAAATCCCTCCAGATCCTAGAACGCCACCACCTCCGCCTCGTTTATTGTATCCGCCTCCCTTCCCCCACACGGATCCTACATGATCCATTGGAATGATCGAGCATGCTAAGTATAGCTTCAGTTTTTCGAATTTTCTAATACAGTGTGGGATGAAACCTAGCCGCCAGTCTTTTGTTCCATGGGCTGTTCCTTCTCGCGTGACCATACACTCGCACCACTTCGCCAGACAAGTACTTGTCTACTCACCTGAAAATGGCCAGATGTCTCTGAGTCGAAATATCGTGGCAGAATGTCGACAGGATCCAGTTGAACACCCAAAGTTACTGGAAGAAGATAACTTCAAAAGTGACATTGAATGTTCGTATGTTTGTTCGTGTTTTATTTGCTGCCGTAGCGTTCAGCCTGTTGTGATGATACCTTGCACACTAGATATTGAATACAAGATAAAAGTCGCGGTTTACATAACATTTTGCATGGTGCGTGGCAGACGGTACCTACGAACTTTGACAAAATCTACGGTTTTATTCTGATCATGATGAAATTTTTCACACATAACCTTCAAAGCAAGAGGAACATCACCGTCTACTTAAGATTTCATACGGTGTGTGGCGAAGGGTACCTTGGAAATTACTTACAAGGAGAGCACGCCTACTCGTCTCGTCAAATTCATTAAAATTTATGGTACATGTGGGGCGTGGTGAGACATGAAAGTGCCCCAAGTGGGATATCCAGATTGCGAAGGGCTTAGGGAATAAAAGGAAGTTTGATACGGATCTCTCACCATAAGCATCTCATCAACTGTCCCTGTGATGGCGCGTTTAGGAAACAGTGTTTGGCTCAGTGGTAAAAGATTGTATTGTATTGAGAAGGTCACAGGTTCTACTCCACACAGCGGCGAATTTTTTTTCTGTTCCTTGGCAATGCGTACATGTACATATTGTTCCTGTAGGGATCGTAAGGACAAGATTAGGATTAATTACAGGGCGCACCAAAGTCAAATTAAACTCACTATTATTCGTGTTTGCATCTTATGGATCGTTCACAACCCCAAGTTTGGAAGATAGTATGCTTGTTTTAAGTAATGACGTCCCATGCTGATGTTGTACACATATAAATACAAGATAACATATATGAGGGTTCGGTTAATTGTGAAGTCAGTACTGTACGCATTGCCAAAGAACAAAAAATATTTGCTGCCGGGTGCAATCGAACCCGCGAACCTTTCAAATAAAAAATCCGATCTCTTACCGCTGAGGCGAACACCGCTTTCTAAACAGACTCTATTAGAAGCAGTTGATAAGGTGCATATGGTGATAGATCCAGATAAAAATTCATTTTATTTCCTAAACGCTTAGCCATCTGGAGTTCCCACTTGGTGCACTTTCATACCTCACCATGCCCTATATGTACCATACATTTTGACGAATTCGGAGATGAAGAGTAGGCGTCCTCTCCTTGCTAGACAGCACTTCACTGATCATCAGGTAAGTCAACAGAGTACTATATAACTTTTTGTAGATGGAGGAGGAAATGAACTGGGGTGGTGGAGGAGCAGTTCGACAGCAAGACGAGGAGGTGGTCGGCAGAGAAAGGGGAGGGTGGAGTTGGGCAGCGACAGGGGTCGAAGGAGATGAGTGAGATGGGATATGAGGAGATGTGCAGAGAGACAGGGGGAAAGGAGGAAATGGACAGAGAGAGAAGGAAAGAGAAGGTGGACAGAGAGAGAAAAGGGAACACATGAACTAACTGAAGACTGTAATGAATAAGTAACCCGGCGACGGCGCCTTTTGAGCTTGTGTCTTATGAAATCAGTGATAGTGTGGAAGTTGCGTAGAGGGACTTACGACGTTTTCAAAACTTAGAACGTCATCGGTGCCGTTCCATTAAAACAGTTGATATACAGTTTGTTTAGTAACTTTGAAGAGACTGGATCTGCCTTAAAAAAGAAACCAACAAGACAATCAAGAAGTGATCCTACACCACAGAACATTGCTGTTTTACGCAAGTCTGTTATACAGAGGTCAACGGCGTTCAGTTCTTAAGCAGGCTGCTGTGATTGAAATGTCCCAGATAGAGTTTGCATAATAATACTTCATTTAGATTTGAAATTTCATCCATACAATCTGCAGATGTAGCAACAACTGAAAGAAAACGATTGCAATTTGCTACAAAATTCATAGAAATTATTGCACAATTAAAGTTGTGATTGGTAAAAATATGAAACAAGCGAATATCTTTGCGAATTCAAACACAAATCTTTCACTTATATCGAAAAATGTTGACTCTTAGCATTCACCCCCCTGTGGCTCTTAAGAAAATGGGCAGACAACACCTCTGTACATCTTCACATTTTGAAAGTGCAGTGATTGATTCATAAGGTTTCAGGCTTCCAGCCACATAGATTTTGCGTCTTCTAGTATTACGTCTGAGAACTGCCAAGCCATCAATGTAGTGAGTCCATCGACTGACACTCTAGCACCCTCTTCGTCCTTTTAAACATGACTGCGCCATTGCTCAAGCGGCTACAGATACATAGAACCAAGAGATGTTTATAGGGGGAAAAGTACAACACATGTAGGAATTATGGCTGGTGCTGTGCGGCCGATCCTCGCAGAGATATCGATGTATTACTATGAATTAAAATCCAATCAGATTTTGAAGTTCCTTGTAACTGGCACAAAAGATGTTCAATATGGTGGCAAGGGTTTTCTGCAACTACTTGAAATTTAGAAGCATCATGTTCCACAACTGATTGAAGTGTTTCTGGGATCACGTTCAGAATGTGTTGCACAATGTGTGCCTTTACTGCAGCTAAGTTCACAACCGGAATATTGAACACAACATCTTTCAGATAACCCCACAGTCAGGAGTCGCAAAGATTAAGATCAAGTGATTGCGACGGACAAGCTGTAGGGAAATGGCGGCCGATAATACTAGCATTTCCGAAATGGCTCTTCAACAGAAGCTTAACTGGATTTGGAATGTGCGGAGGTGCGCCACCTTACATAAAAGTGATCCCATCCATGTTGTTGGAGAGCTGAAATGATGTAGTTTCCCAAAAGACACTCATAGCGTTTTCAAGTGACATTACAGGTAGGTGATTTTTCATGCTATTAATTGCATAAGGAAGTAATATAGGGAATCCATTTAAAGAGCATAAGTTTGTGTTGAAAAAATACCTATTTATTTATACTTTTTGAACCCAGTCATATATTCAAGACCATGAAAATCGTTTTCGTATATTTCTGTAATTCCAGGCATAGTTTATAGTTTCGGTGAAAAAGTATATATATATATATATATATATATATATATATATATATATATATATATATATATATAAGTCGTGTTAGTTACACTACTTATAACGAAAGAACGTCTGAACCGATTTGCCTGAAAATTGGTGGGGAGATAGCTTAGAAGGAGGAGACGGACTAGGAAGGTTTTTAGATACCTATTTATTTAATATTTTATGTATGACACATAAACCATTAAGAGTACGGACATTAAAGCTCCAACCTCACAGATAGAGCAGCTCAAAAGTTCTCTCTAATAACCCGTTTCCAATTGTTTTACCCATCCTTTTTCAATTGTTGTCCCAATTCGAGTCCCAATTGCAATAATAATAAATAAGATCAGAGAGAGGGAGAGGAGGAGATAGAGAATGGGGGAATGAAATGGATTTAAAAAGGGGGATGATAGGAGGTGGGAGGAGATGCATATGGTGTGGGGTAAGTGGGAGTGGTGTGAAGATACGGGCAGGAGGAGATGGACAAAGAAAGGTGGGAGAATTAGAGTAGGGAGGAAGGGATAGAAATTAGGAGAAGAAGAGAAGAGATTAAGGTATATATCCCATACACATTAGTGACTGCAAAACATTGCTGTGTTTGCTAGTATACATATAAAATGATAAACTTCACACCCCAAATATCTCTAGAACAACAGTAGACGTTGAAAAGCTGATTTCACAGGCATGAATGTATGGCAGGGACTTGTGAAAGTAAGTACTATGATACAGTCTAAAGCGTTTTAATTAAGGGGACGATGGCCAGTGATCACTCCAACTCTCGTGCGAATCAACGAAGTGCCATGAGTAACAGGAAAAAAGGACAAGGGACATTACATCAGTAGCATTTGGCAGGAGGAATGGTAGGATAATCACTGTAGTTGTGTTGATCACTGGGTCTCCAAAAAGCGTTGAACAACAAATAAGAAAGTAAATATTTGTGACAGATGATGGAATATCGATATCACAATAATCCTCTATCTTTACATTTTTCACTAAAAATCTATACTTCTTTGAATAATGTGAAAGAAAATGAAATTTTGCGTATTATACATAAGGCATAATACTCTCTTCCTTACTTGTTACCATTTGCTAAAATATCGTTTTAATATTTCTAACTGCTTAGGAGAATTTAATTCTACCTTTAACTCTGGTGCACACAGTCGGAAATGAGTTCCCTACATAAAATAAATTTTATTGATATCGGTAATGGTAGATATCTCCTACCAATTCTAAAATAAAATTCAATATGTTAGGAAAATTTCATCTGCTGCAACATATGGCATAATCTGCACCAAACGCAATATCACAGAAAATCCTGTTTTACATTGGAAACTTTTCCAATTTACTTCAATGCAAATGCAAACTGTCACTGTTAATGAAAAGATGGGCACTTCACCATAAAGCAAAGCCATAGGTAACGTAAAAGTCAAATTTTCCTGCCGAATAATTTATGTGAAATTGTCTGTGAAAAGTTACAGGGCATACTCCCTGATATTGTTGGCGCAGCATGATGCCAATAGGAGTTGGGGAAAACATGACAGATGATTCAGCCTGGACATTTAGCAGCTCTAACATTTCCAAAGACTTAGACTACAAAAGAGATATAACTGCATAACACCTGACTTATGAACGCAATTACTTGCAACACTAAACGATATGTTTGATTCCATTTTTCTGAATGTAAGTACTTTAGATACAAATGTTAGTACTTTATCTGCAGAACAGGAAAGTACATCTGCAAGGTGGAAACGTTTTTCTACAAATGTAATTACTTCAGACACTGAACAGGCACCACAAAGTGGGTTTAGTATTTTAGACACAAAACAAGATTTAGAGAGTCTGGAAAAGAAAGTAAATATTCTACTTCCTAGAGAGGAAAGTATTGTTACAAAACAGAAGGATAATTCCCAACAAACTGTTACTCAGGTCACTGAGCATGTTGCAGTTCAATCTGCACAATCAAAAACCGAAGTTACATAAAAATCAGAGCAGATTCCTAGGTGTTTTGAAAATATTACTAATGAAATTACCAACTGAAAGTCCATGAGAATAGGTATTCCCGAGTTAAGCCCAATTCACACTGTCCATCACGTCACGTCACGTCACCGTCCGTCAGAACATTCCGCAGTGTATTTCTAATGGTGGCATTCACACTGTCCGTCACCGGACCGTCACGTCACGTCAACGTCCATCAAGCTTTCTCGAGAAGAATGTTTTGACGGAACGGCCGTCTGCTAACATCGGAAGTTAACCTATTTTCGTCACGCGAATTACATGTTGCAGTCGACAATTGCACTGTTTATATGCAAATGTGTCTTATTCATCTTTGTGCTGTTGTTGTACCTCGTTTTAGGGGGAAATCTCTAATGTTTCATGATGACTTAAATATTTTTGTCAATTGAGTGTCCCCCTAAAATCGAGGTCGGATATCTGAAACTAAAAAATGGTTTATGTTACGTAACATTATAACAGAAATGACTGAAGCAAACTGTTTATTTGAATAAGATTGTAATTTGATAACGCATTTTTCATTAAATAACACTTTAAATGAAAATGTCAGTTCCAATGAAAGACAAAAATTCAGTTGTTTACGACGGTATTAACAATGTCAGCGAGCAAATCGTAATGGTTTAAGTATACAGACGCTATTTATGCTCTTACAAGTATGGTTTGATGCCTTCATATGTTTATTTTTTCGCTTGAAAATAGATGTCGTTGTTTTGAAATGTTGTTTCAGTTCCCAGTAAGTTGGCTAAAAACATACACTGTAAAGTTTTCTTTGGCCGTTAATAACATTTAGCGTTGTTGTTCCCCCTTTCTAGTATTAAACTATGACTTTCTACATAACAGATCGCCACTTATAACCTCACTTTCAACATCGCGTATTGAGATGGACGAATTGACGTGACGGACACGAATGGACAGTGTGAATACAACTTGACGTGACGGTTCCATGACGTGACATTGACGTAACGGACAGTGTGAATTGGCCTTTAGTGACGAAGTTAAATGATGACTTAAAGGAAAGTGTACTGGCAGTAGATATTCAAGTAGATAGCCGTTTGAAAGTTGTCTGTCATCAAATACAGGACTAATAATAATAAACCTGAAGCGGTACTGTAAGTACACTTCATGCATGTCAGCCAACTCTTATGTACTAAAACAGCAGACCAAGGCGCTGCAAAGCTACTTTTTACTTTAAATTACCATTCATTAATTCTGCAAGCATGTCTTGTGTAGTTACTAAGGTTACTAACTAGTGGACATGGAAAGTGGCAGCTGCGTTTCATTTCTTTATCTCTTGATTATATTTTTATCATCTGTGTCAAACTTCCTTTTTCCTCATACCCTTTTCTTTCATTGTGAGAGTGGGTGCATGTAGTGTGGCTGTGCTGTGGTTAATTAAGGTATTGGTAAGGTAGAAAGAGATGCTTGGGTAGCAGTAGATGAGGAATCGACTTTCTAACACAGAGTTCAAAATGAGTTATTTAAATCGTATTTTATACCTATTTTTATGTCATTTAACATCAAAACCCGGTTTTATTAATATTTTTACCATGATACAACCACAAAAATTAGGAAATGCATAAATGAGACACTTTGATGAATAATATATACATATCCAACTAGTACTGATTAAATAATTATCTACAATTTACAAATGTTCAAATGTTTGTTAAGCTTATGGGACTTAACTACTGGGTCATCAGTCCCTAAACTTACAAACTACTTATGAACTACTTACGAACTAGGACGGCACAAATATTCATGCCCGAGGGGGGATTCGAACCCCCGACCGCAGTGGCCGTGCTGACCGTGACTGGAGCGCCTCAGTCACCTCGGCCACTGCGGCCGGCTACAATTTACAAATGTAACATTTATAATAATTTATAATGTCCATGTGGAAGTGTATTTATTCCATCATTCATAATGTGTCTTTTATCATCATTTGCGCTTAATGCTATTTTCTTTAATTTCGCTGTATATATTTAACATTTATAAATTCTAATTAAATTCATTGATCTATATAATTCACTATTCTTTAATAACCATTCCTTATAATCATCAATTAATATTTTATTCTTTATTACCGATTTTTTTACACTCTTAACCATTTTATTTATTTCATCAGCAACTTTATAAGAATACATTTAGCTCTCACTCCTACAAATTCAGTCACTATTTTACCATTACATTCCTCTTTCATTTTTCCCAATTACTTATTATTTGTGCTATAGTATAAACATGTCATTTGAAGAATCACTTGTTTCAAAGTACTAAATCATACGTTTCATATCTTTATAAAAGTTATCTGTTTTTATATTGTATATGTAACTATCAGTATCTTGATAACACTACTATTTGTATCTTACTTAGGTTTCATTACATTATAAAGGAATTTATACATTAATTCTGCCAGCCGCAGTGGCTGCGGGGACTGAGGCACAACAGTCACGGTCTGCACGGCCACTATGGTTGGGGGTTCGAATCCACCCTCGGGCATGGATATTTGTGACATCTTTAGTATAAGGTAGTTCGTAAGTAGTTTGTAAGTTTAGGGACTGATGACCCCGTAGTTAAATCTCATAAGCTTAACAAACATTTGAACATTTTGAACATTAATTCTTTTGATAGATCTAATATACTCATAATCATATAAATTGGCTTATTACATTGAATTTTAGTTTTATTTGTATGAATTGCAACCAGATTTTCATTAAATAATCGCTCGATGTTTTAAATTAAGTTTAGCTATTAATTTATCTCATTTTTTACAGTCTGATGCAAATTTTACATTATCTCTATTACGTATAGTTTCCATTGTCTTACCAAACACAGAATTATTCATCAGATTAAAGAAATCCTTTTCAAAATCATTTGTTGCCTTCATTCTCATTTGGATAGTCAGATCTATATATTTCATTAACCAATCAGATTGTTTAAATTTTAAACATCTATGCATTTTTGTTATTTTCATTTCTCAAGATAAATACTGTTTAAGGTTTCTGTAGTGAACTACATAATTACACTTTTCATTTAGAATAGTCAACAACTTAATTTCTTTAGTGCCTGGTACAATTTTATTTACTAGTACTAATAGTATATCTTTATGTTTTGTCATGTAACCCAATTGGATACTCTAAATCAACTTCAAATATATATCCATATTCAGAATTATCTGATATTTTCATCACATAAATATCTAAATTATTTTCCTATTAAAATCCGCCGTATGGTAAATATTGTGACATTGCATATCCATATAAATTATTTCCATCTAAATACATTAAATAATTTTATTCTTTACTTGAATCATAATGTTTCATGTATTTATTATTTCTTTAAAATATATTTTACAACATTGTGCTATACCACATCTTATTCCACTTTCTATCATTAATATCATATTCTGTTTGAAACTGTGACAGCGGTTCCTTTTATAGCCATGTTGCGACTCGTAATAAATTAATTTCACAGCAACGTTTCTTGAGTAACATAAACGTATATTTCCATCACAGAATACAGAAAAAAACTAAACAAAAACAGAATAGGAAGTAAGGAATCTGAGGGTTTAATGTCCCATAGAAAACAGAATAAACACATATAGAAAAATGAATGAGCTATAGAAGTGATATTACGTGAATGTATTCTCTGTTCGACTAGCGCATGATATCTCGATGTATACCACTGCACAAACTCAACGCCACCACTGCGACGAGTCGCTTGTTCTCTTGCTGTAACATACCGAAATTGTCGTATCTGTGAACGTAGTTTGCTGACAAAGTCTGACACATCAACAATAGTGTCTGGCATGTTACAGAAGAACTCGGAGGTAGTCAAAAAGGTTGCCCATAGACCAGGTCAGCTGCGGTTGTTTTCAGTTCGTCTTTGATGGCTGTGTGTACGCCCAGTACTATAATCGGTAGTGTCTCAGTCCATTGATGTGACTCGTGACACCGAAGACATGTTTTGAGTTATGGTGGAAGCATTCCACTAGACCATTCGTTCCCGGATGATATGCAGTTGTCTGAATGAGCCTCATGCCTAACAGGACAGCAAGTGCTTGGAACAGGGAGGATTCAAACTGCCTGCCCTGGTCGGTGGTAATGCGCAGTGGTAAGCCGAAATGGGCAATCCATCCCTGGAAGAAAGTAGTTGCAATGGTCTCGGCGGTGATGTCAGATATGGGGAATACCTCTGGCCAGCGAGTGAATCTGTCTGTGGCAGTGAGGCAGTAAGTGTACCCGTTCGTTGGTGGCAACGGTCCTATGATGTCAATATGGACATGTCCGAAACGTTGGTTAGGTGGAACAAACGTGCTGAGCGGTGCATTAACAATGCTAGTGATTTTGTTACTTTGAAAAACCTTGCATTGGTGGACAAAGGCCTTGCAGTCTTTGTCAATGTTAGGCCACACAAAAATCCTTTTCACCAGTTGTGTTGTAGCATGGACACCAGGATGTGATAGGTTGTGTGGCAATGTGATTGCTTGATATCGAAAGCTGCTAGACACAAAGTGTTGTGGCTTTGATGTAGAGACGTCACAGTATAGTAACACATTTGTTGATGGCACTTGAATGCGATGTAGTTGAAGACTAGATGGCTGTGACAACAGTTCTTCCAGGGACACCAGGATGTGACAGGTTGTGTAGCAATGCGATTGCTTGCGGTCGAAAGCTGCTAGTCACAAAGGATCGTGGCTTTGATGCAGAGGCGTCACAGTATAGTAGCACATTTGTTGATGGCACTTGAATGCAATGTAGCTGAAGACTAGATGGCAGTGACAACTGTTCTTGCAGTTCGTTGTCAGACTGTTGTGCAGAGGCCAGTGCCTCATAATCGATTGAACTAGAAATCACCCAGTGCGAGAGAGAGCATCTGTTGGCCCATTAAGTTCTCCCTCAACATGGACAATGTTGGTAGTAAATTGACCTATAAAGTTCAACTGACGGTAGTCTTTCTCCATTGTTGTTCAATTTGTACATTGAGCAAGCTATAAAGGAAAGCAAGGAGAAATATGGCGAAGGAATTAAAGTTCAGGAGGAAGAATTAAAAACATTGCGTTTTGCCGACGACATAGTAATTCTGTCAGATACAGCAAAGGACCTGGAAGAGCAATTGAACGGAATGGACAGTGTGCTGAAAGGCGCATATAAGATGAACATTAACAAGAGCAAAACTAGGGTAATGGAGTGCAGTGTAAGAAAATCAGGTGATGCTGAAGGAATTAGATTGGGAAACGAAGCAATAAAGGAGGTAGATGAGTTTTGTTACTTGGGCAGTAAAATAACAAATGATGGTCGCAGTACAGAGGATATAAAATGCAGAATGGCAATGGGTAGAAAAGCGTAAAGGGAGTAAGACAGGGTTGTAGTCTTTCTCCATTGTTATTCAATTTGTACATTGAGCAAGCTATAAAGGAAATCAAGGAGAAATTTGGAGAAGGAATTAAAGTTCAGGGTGAAGAATTAAAAACATTGCGTTTTGCCGACGACATAGTAATTCTGTCAGATACAGCAAAGGACCTGGAAGAGCAATTGAACGGAATGGACAGTGTGCTGAAAGGTGCATATAAGATGAACATTAACAAGAGCAAAACTAGGGTAATGGAGTGCAGTGTAAGAAAATCAGGTGATGCTGAAGGAGTTAGATTGGGAAACGAAGCAATAAAGGAGGTAGATGAGTTTTGTTACTTGGGCAGTAAAATAACAAATGATGGTCGCAGTACGGAGGATATAAAATGCAGAATGGCAATGGGTAGGAAAGCGTTCTTGAAAAAGAGAAATTTGTTAACACTGAATATTGATTTAAGCCTAAGGAAGTCCTTTCTGAAGGCATTTGTATGGAGTGTTGCCTTGTATGGGAGTGAGACATGGACGATAAACAGTGCGGACAGGAAGAGGATTGAGGCTTTTGAAATATGGTGCTACAGAAGAATGCTGAAGATTAGGTGGGTGGATCGCGTAACTAATGAGGAGGTACTGAACAGAATAGGGGAGAAAAGGAATTTCTGGCATACCTTGACTAAAAGAAGGGATAGATTGGTAGGACACATTCTTAGACATCAAGGAATTGTGAATTTAGCGTTGGAGGGAAGTGTATGGGGAAAAATCGCAGGGGAAGACCAAGAGATGGATACAGTAAGCAGATTCAGACAGATGTAGGTTGTCGCTCTTATGTGGAGATGAAGAGGCTTGCTGAGGATAGGGTATTGTGGAGAGCTGCATCAAACCAGTCTACGGACTGAAGACCACAACACACACAAATACACAGATTTATGTTCATTCAAATATTTATACTTTTATTTCACATTAGAAAACATCGCTCTTTCTTAACAAGAAAACACTATCTGACGAGCCAAAAACGCTTCAAAAACGGTTGTGTTTACGTGGGCATGAAAATCGATTGTGGAACTGGAAAACCGCTTAGCGGATTTCCAGAATCGATTTTGGAGTGTTTGCATTACCAACCAAAAGCGAAACTGAGAAATCGGCTTACGAAATCCGCTTTTGGAAGGCCATTTAAACGGGGTGATTAGAGTGAGCATGAATATGTGTACTTAAGTAAAGAAAAATAGTGATTGTTCTGACTAAATCAGAGAACTGAATCAGCTGTTTTCGAGCCGCCATTTTAAGTTTGCGAGGAAATCCGATTTAGGGTATGTAAACGTTGACAGCGAAAAACGGTTTAACCCTTTCACTCCGGCGCCTGATTGTTGCGCCGTGCGCCGTGGACGAGCGCCTGTCGCGCCCAGCCGTGCCCGCTGTACGGCGCATTTTCCGCACTCCCCACGGCGCTACTCTGTCCTGCTTTCACACTCTCAGTGTTATCGCAATTATTGGACTTCATACTATATATTTATTAGGGAAAATTCATTTAGAATGGAAACAGTTTTCTTCCTTCTTTCACATAATTCGCGTAATTTTTTCGTAAATTCTAAAAGATCCAAGTTTTGGATTCAACTCTTGTGGGATGTGGGCGTTATTATTATAAACGCATATTTCGCTTGTTTAATAATATTTATTTACAATTGCTTTACGTTACATTTCAGTACCATTACATTACGATGTATGACGCGAGCCGGAACTGCTACAGCAGTCCACTGGCTGGGCGGCACAGGTAGCACTCGACTGCTGCAGCAGTCCACCGGCTGTGGAGCACATTCGCTCCCGACTTCTGCTGAAGTTCACCGTAGCGGAAGGGTTAAGAAAATCGGTTTTCGTCTTCCGGAAGATGTGTTGCATGTAGTTGTATTGTTAAGCGGGGTTTACACAAGCAATGATATACGGCGTCATAACTACAGCGCCGTAGGATTGGCGTTTGTAAATACCCAAAACCGTACAGCGCCGTAGATCTTAGCACAAGGAAAAGTAGGATGCCGGCGTCAGACGACACCCTTGGTTCTCGAAGGTGTCGCGCCAGAATTTACCCCCATCACATTTCCACAAGCTTCACCATGCGGCCGCTAGATGACTCTACCGTCTGAATGTGCCTCGTGTATAGCATCAAGTACTTCACAAAGAAACTTCGAAATCGTTGTTTTAGGAATGCGGTACGTAAATTGCAATGATGAAAACGAGTCTCCTGTAGCAAGGTATCGTAGCTCACCTGCAATTTAATACGTGCAGAAACTAGGGTTGCCAAATCTCCGGGCGCCACCGGAGTGCCCGGGTTTGGAATGAATTCTCCGGATCTACGGGCCAATGACTCTCATCTCCGGGCTTGATTGTAACCTTCATCTTCACTTGTTGTTTTTTTTCTTTTTTTTTACGACGCTTTTTAAGTACTATGCTTATGTAGCGACGATCTACATCGAACTTAACGTAACTTAAACTAAGGACGAACACAACATCCATGCCCTAGGGGGGGATCCGAAACTCTGGCGGGAGCAGCCTCGCGCACCGTGGCAAGACGCCTCAGTGCGCTCGGCCATTCCCGGCCAGCTCCTCTCTAGTGATTTTGAATAACTTTATATAAATGTCAATTTCTTATTGCAACAAAACGCTACTTTTCTATTCTTCCTGTGAAAACTTTTCGCTGTTGCGTCGGTAGTAATCGACTAGCGCGTTGTTAAGCAAACACTGTTGAGGCAACGAGTCAACTGGCGACGTCTATTATTTGTGTTCGTTCGTTCATTGTTTGTTATCAGTTTACCGGCAATTTTTGGAATACTCGGATCGTGCGTGAACAGACAAGCTTACATTAACTCAGATTAGTGAGTAATAACAGTGAAATGAAGAGACGATATCTAAGTTCGTTCCATGAAGAATGGTCGCAGGAAGAAAATTATAAAGAGTGGCTACAAAAGTTTATTAGGTATTTGGCGCTCTTCTTGGCGACCAGTTTGCGGAGCCGCAAGCGGCAACTCTTGGAGGTGTGCGGACACTTGCCATGCCGGACATTTGCCACACTTTTACCTGCTCGAAGGGTCGGATGCCCTTGCCTCCTCCTCCTCCCCCCTCTCCCCCACCTCTTACCACCCAGCCCGAGAACTCTGTGGACGGTGTCCCGACATATGCACAGTGGTCGCTTCCGCATTTCGTAGTACGACCGTCAGTATGGAAGTTATTACAACGGCCAAGGGCAGGCCTTTTGCCCACTACAATGGTTACGCGATAATAAGGTGTGGATGTGCTTACACCGAAAAGCAGGATCATTGCAAGGGAAGAACGGAGACGTCTTGATTGTAGAGAACACCTGTGAGGACCATCTGACGATGCAACCTTTATTAATTGTAAAAATAAAAAAGAGTGTATCAGACCTCAGAATCCTTAAATAACTTAATGATGAAGCTAGCGGGACACAGTTCGCTTCACTAGCGTTTAATCAATACCGTACGCTGTGAAATTTGACTCAACGAAGCAAATACATTAAACATCACTCAAATGATCCTCCTGCAACCAGAACTTATAGTTAAATCTACCGCTTCTCAATTTGCAGTTTCCTATTTGGATAAACGCTCCTACCATTGACACGTTAAGATAACTTTTTTCTACCTTCAAATATTATGGCCATATCGTCAAAGATTGTGAGTTCTAAAATTATTCCTTAACTTCAGAGCCGCAATTAGCTCCTAAAAATATTTTTGTTAAACTAATAAGGTACACTTTAGGTTTTAAAAAGAACCTGAACTTTAGAATTGCACCTAAAATACACACCATGAAACAGATCTGCTCTTAAGATTGATAAGTTCGGCAGCTATAGTGTTGAAATAATTCCCATATCTCCAAAATTAGACAAGGATAGAAATAATTTTACACATAGATCTCATGGAGTACACTTAGCTGTAGTCCTTAAAAATTAAAGTTTCTCACCATGTTGTAGATTATCTTTAATCGAGCCAGTAAAAGCTATGGAAACGAGGCAATTCAAAAATAATTGTTACAAAAGAATATCAAACAAATGTATTAGATGTATTTTTCTTATGCATTAGAAACTTTTGAAAACACAGTTTATCATTTCGTCTGAAACATCACTTATTTGATAGGGTGATCTGCTTTGAATCACCAAGGGTATTTACTTTTATGTTATGTTTGCAGCAGTTCTCATTTCGAATTGTGGACTATTTACTTCGTCTTATTTGATGGAAGAATTTCTGAAAACTGCATTTAATAAATCCGCTTTAGTGGCACTGACATCAGTAACATTACCGTCGCTATCGCGCAATAAAGGCATTCACTTAGTCTTTCCGATGGTATAGATAACATAGGACCAGAATCTCTTTGGATTTCCGCCACATTTCTACAAAGAGTTTCGTTGTCAAAAATATTAAACGGATGTCACATTGAAGGCGGCGCTAAATTTCGAGCTTCAGTAAAACATCGGCAGTCTTGGCGATTTTGAATTCGTCTAAATTTTCTGCAAAAGCTTTTCGTTCTGCTTTATGTACCATGTGGGACCAGTTCAGTCTCTTATTAATTTATTTGGCTGGAATCCCTCAAATGCTGTTGATACTATTTCTTTGAATATAAGCCACATATGGTCTTCACTTACATGGTTAATTTAGAAAAAATGGGAGACTGTCTCCTAGGAAGATGTCATCCGAATTTTTATCTTTTTTTTTTCATTTTTTTAATATACGTATTTAGCGTTTAGTTTTGGTGAATATCTTTGTTACAGATTTGAGCTCGCTACAACTTTGTGTTCACTTGTCCCTGTATCCGTCGTGATGCTCAGGAATATTTGTGACTAAGAGCTCAAGTGTGTTTCCGAAACCATTTACAATTTTAATGGGCTCGTGAACTAATTGTTCAAAATAATTTTAAAAAAAGCATTTAGAACAATTTCGGATGATGTTTCCGCCCTGTCTGAAGGTGTATTTTTGTCAACATACAGATAGTAGATTTAAGTCACCGCCAACTATAATTGTATGAGTAGTGTACCTATTTGTGTTGAGACTCAAGTTTTCTATGAACTGTTCAGCGGCTGCATCATGAGAGTGCCGGGGTCGGTAAATTAAAATGTTCAAATGTTTGTTAAGCTTAAGGGACTTAACTGCAGGGTCATCAGTCCCTTACAAACTACTTATGAGCTACCTTATACTAAAGACGACACAAACATCCATGCCCGATGGGGGATTCGAAGCCCCGACGGAGAACGGCCTCGCGCATCGCAGCATAGCGCCTCAATGCGCTTGGCCGCTCTGCCGCGGCAGTTATTAATTTATTCCAGTAGTCGAGTATAACATCTGCTCACACTAACTGACAGGAACTATCGAATTCAGTTTCGCTTGTGAGCTAGTACACATATTACATTGTGCTTTTTGTTTCTTTTGTAGTGCAGATCATAGGAATTATGGCATTTCCATTAAAAAACTAGGCTGTCTCCTCTGGGACTCATCTAAACAATGTAGAACAATAGTGTACTTTACAAGCATAGCATTCTTTATTCCTTCATTTCTTTATTTCAAATTTGTATGTCGACTTAGGTGATCTGTCAAACATAGACGCTCTTATCTAAATTATGTAAACGTATTTTCTGTCATTGATTTTAACATTGTCCCAATTCACTTTATTAACTAATATTTTGCCGCAAAAGAGTAAATTTATGAAGTGTATCGTTCTTCTTTCCTCCTTTTTTCTGACAGTTGTAGCAATTACTATATGTACAAATGCAGTGATCAAACTTGAATGATAAAGCGAACATTCGAATTATCTTTATATCGTTCCTTTCATGTCCCTTCCATGGCGATGGACTGTTTCTATCGCAATCAGTAAGTGCGGAAGAAAGCTACCGTACAAACGGAGGGAGAATGGATCCATATTTGTGGTTGGAAGAACTAATTACACAGTGACATAGCCGATGGTATTGCTTTCGTTTCCCAAAAGTTATAAATATTTCGATTTCGGGATATTGAGAAGAAGTTGTACATTTCGGCGAGATGTCGAACAGAAGTATCTCTTTCGTATTGGCTGTATCGAGTAAGATAGGAGACGGAGGTTTGGAAGCAAACAGCAGCAGTACGGGGAAGGGCGTCCCTTGCCTGAGGGTCCGCTAATCCGACTAACTGGCGAAGGGTCAGGCGTGGCAAAAGTCCGGCGTGGCAAGTGTCCGGCATCCCTCTTGGAAGGCGCAGCTGTTGATGTGTGCAGCTTTGATGGTGCCGCCACTTCTGCTGCCACGCCGACTGTTGATCCACAGCAACTGGTGGCCTGGCCAGTCAGCTGCGGTATGTGAAGGCCACCCCTAGCAATGATTAGGCGCTTTAAAAAAAAAAAAAAAAAAAAAAAAAAAAAAAGAATGTACGTGTTATCGTGGTTGGGGGGAGTTGGCCGCAGTTGGGGAGTGAGGGGGTTGAGGGTGAGTCATTGGACAAGGGAGAGGGGGGGGCACGTCTGGTCTCCGGGCCTGCCTCGAGTTGAATCTGGCAACCCTAGCAGGAACAGCATCTCTCATGTGCGTGTCAGCCCTTTGAAAGGAGTTGTCTATCGGATTCAATAGGTGTCTGAAATTATTATCGGCCATTTATAAGTGTTCTTGAATGGCACTTGGTCTCTCAATGCCAATTCTCTTATTAGCGTCTTAGAAGCTCCCAGGCTACTTCGGCATAAAATCCACTTCCGCATCCAACAGCTGCACTTTTTTTCTACCTTTTGGTCGGTTCAGATATAGCAATTTGTGCCACAAGTCGTATATCTGCACCAAGGAGGTTAAAGTTCGTGGAATTACACGCACAATATCTCTTGACGCCATTTTTAAAACTTTTCATGGCAGATTCCGGTCATTGCTTGTGTAAGTGGTTACTGGCGTTGGAGCTTACGGCGCCAGTCGTACGGCGTCGTAAACTCAATGTTTGTGTGAACTCCGCTCGATGAACGAACTTGCAATAGATTGATAACAAGTTAATGGCGACCGTCTGTGGTTTGAACGGGTGCACTAGTATGATCGCGCTAGTATCGAAGCGCGATAGTCATAGCGATAAAGAAATAGAACCAGTTCTAAATTTGGGGCAACGAGCTCAAATTTCAACTCGATTCGGAGTGACCAGTGATATCAAAGACATTAAGATGACGACCCGCTGTTAGGAATATCTTCGCATTTCCTACAACTGAACTGTCATTTGTGTTTGTTTTGAAGGGATGAGTTTGATATAAGTCACACTGTCGAGCCGCAAAAGTTTTCACGGAACTTGTCCGAATGACACAGCGAATAGGCGACTGAATAAGTTAAATAATGTTTGGGGTTTATGGAATTTGCTATAATTCGTAACAGATTTTTCAAACTCACCATTTGTAGTGTAGATATGGAAAGGTACGAAGAGCCGTTTATACCCACTGTTTACGAAAGTTGGGAGCAACAAGCGGTGAAGAATGATAACGGACTTCTTTCCCCAAATAGCTCAGTGCCACAAAAGTTGCTGGGCATACACCAGGAATTAGCTTATAGGTTATCAGAATTACCTTTCTCACCACCAGTAGAATACATATACAATCCTTTAGACTACGCTTTTGATGTCCATTCTCAGTTTGTAAATAAATACTGTCTTTCAGAAAAGAAAATTTTATTTCTTGGTATGAATCCGGGACCGTGGGGTATGTCACAAACTGGGGTGAGTCATAATTGACCCACCCCTCCATCTTCCTTTTAATAAAAGAGAATATATTACAATTTGAAGACATGCTGTTTACAGTGTGTTGATTTGAACATCGAGTAGTTCCGTTATTCTAACTTTTCAGGTGCCGTTTGGTGAAGTGACAATAGTGAGAGACTGGTTAGCTATAAGTGGAGAAGTTGGACGGCCACTTAAAGAATGCCATAATAGACCAGTGCTGGGTTTTAACTGTAAGCGAAGAGAAATTAGTGGTTGGAAGTTTTGGAACTTTTTCAAAGGCCTATGTTTAGATCCTTTCAGGTTCTTCAGAGATGCCTTTGTTTATAATTACTGCCCACTGGCATTTATGACAGCCACTGGCAAAAATGTGACACCAGCAGAGATGAAGGTGTGTTCTACCATATTGAACTCCCAAGAAACATGAAAAATATTATCGTCCCATTTGTGTGTGTAACAAATATATTATTTAAGAATTGATTTAAACTCACAGTTCTTACATTCCTTGCAGAATGAAACACAATGAGTTGATAGAGCTTTTGGGAAAATGAGTGTCTTCAAGTAAAAGCACATACACGACCAATCTGCAGAGCTGTAGACAGATTAATCTAAAGTACATTTAAGGTGCAGCCTGTTTTGTTTACATAAAGCTATCTTTAACCTAAGTATTGGTTGGAATACAATTGTGCTTTACTTGGCATAGTCCTGTTGAAAATATGTAACCAAAGCTAACTTTCAATTTCTTGTGACTTGTTCAGCCCCATGTCATGGTTTTGGAATGTTCTCTCTCTCTCTCTCTCTCTCTCTCTCTCTCTCTCTCTCTCTCTCTCTCTCTCTCTGCAGTTCAGATTGTAGGAGAAAATATTTGGGAATATTGTTTTGAGAATGGTTTGTAAAATTTGGTTGTTGAATTGCCTGAAAGATAGAACCCTCTTTGTGACAGAAACTTGCGTTATATAGTGATTACTAAAGTCACAGTGTTCCTCTCGTACTCAGAAATGCTCTCTGTAATTTAGTTGAATCACAATCATTTCTGTAAGTGCACAAGAACTCTTTGATATATGAACTGTCACTTTTTAAGATATTGAGGAAGGAGGTTGTATTGCAGATCACTATACTTACAGTAGGTAATCAGAATCATCAAAGATATTGATCAGCTTACAGTGCTATTCCTACTGTAATGAAACCATATTAGCATACTATCCACTATTACTGGATGTTAATCTTCAAATTTCCTTACTTTATTTACATTGATTGTTTTATATATTATATTCTAACACAGATATGTACATTTCTAAAGTGGGTTCTTAAGTAAAAAAGTTTTCAGAAACATTTAAAAGGTGTGCTAGTAAGTTGCAATTCAGCTTAGAAATTAAAATATTGAAAATTCAATCAATTACACCAAGTAAGTTAGTTAACATCATTTTCTTGCCCAAAAGGAGCTACACCCTTAATTCACCAAACACATCATAAAATATAGTAAAATTAGATAGTAATAGACCTACCTTATGGAAAGGTGTAGGTCGAATTGATGTTTGGGGTTTTTATTAATCAGACCATCCCTGTGAACCACAAACATTGTCAAGGTGGGGTTGCTTGCGGGCCCCAATGATACAGATAGCCCTATGACAGGTGCAACCACAGCAGAGGGGTATCTGTAGAGATTGAAAACCAGTTCTGAGTAAAGACGGGAAAGCTGAAAAGTGGAAAGAGTATATATAGCGGGGCTCTGCAAAGGAAATTAACTCCGAGACTATATTGTAGTAAGGGAAGAGGTTGTAGATGAATATGAAATAGGAGGTAGTATACTGAGAGATGAATTTGATGGAGCACTGAAAGACCTAATTCGAAACAAGGCACCTGGAGTAGATGACATTCCCTCAGAGCTACTGAAGTCTCTGGGAGAACCGGCTATGACAAAATTATTTCACTTGGTGATTAAGATGTATGAGACAGCCGAAATACCATAGATTTAGAGAAAGTTTTTAACAATGTTGATTGGAATACACTCTCTCAAGTTCTGAAGTCAGCAGGGGTAAAATATAGGCAGCAGAAGGTTATGTACAACTTCAATTTATAATTGAACAACTGTGAAAGAAAGCAAAGAGAAATTTGAGAATGAATTAGAGTTCAGGGGGAAGATATAAAAACTTTGTGTTTTGATGATGACATTGTAATTCTGTTAGAGATAGCAAAGGACCTGAAAAAACAGTTGATCAGAATGGACAGTGTGTTGAAAGGAACATTATCAAGGGTATGGAAAGCAGTCTTAGAAAATCAGGTAATGCTGATTAGGTAACAAAACAATAAATGTGGTAAAAGAGTTTTGTTACTTAGGTAGTAAAATAACACATGGCAGTCACAGTACAGAGGATATAAAATGCAGACTGGCAATGGGAAGAAAAGCATTTTTGAAAAAAATAAATTTGGTAACATCAAATAGTAATTTAAGTGTAAGAAAGTCTTTTCTGAAGGCATTTGTGTGTAATGTTGCCGTATACGGGAGTGAAACTTGACGATAGATAGTTTAGACAGTAAGAGGATAGAGGCTTTTGAAATGTGGTGCTACAGAAGAATGCTGAAGATTAGGTGGTAGATCACATAACTAATGAAGAGGTAATGAACATAATTGGGGAGAAAATGAATTTTTGTCATAACTTGACTGAAGGAAGGGATCAATTGGTAGGATACATTATTAGACATGAAGGAATCGTAAGTTTAGCATTGGAGGGAAGTGTGTGGGGGAAAAATTGTGGAGGGAGGCCAAGAAACAAATACAGTAATCAGATTCAGTTGGATGTGGGTTGCCATTCTTATGAGGCTTGCTCAGAGTGGGGCAAGTTGAAGAGTTGCATCAAACCAGTCTCCAGACTGAAGACCACAAGAATTCCCACTGGATCTCTGTGGCCATCATCCATCAGAAAGGTCGCCATATCTATACCTTACAGATGGGTGAATGAGAGGTTCTATGACATCGCAACCAACTCCATGCCCAGATAAGCACCCAGCCTCTGGGACTACACGGTTCATGACATCCACAGTGGCCGTTGTGGTGGGACTCCACTGCTCTGCCAGGCCTCCAACCCTCTCTATTGTCAGTGTCTACACCTCTGCTGGGAGTGTGACCGTCTTCTCAGCTGGTGCTCTTAGTGTTCAGACATACAATTGCACAGTCACAACTCGCTAAAACACAACTGTCATCTCTGGATACTGCATTCCATCCCGCCATGAGGCATCCCCACTCTCACACTGCATCCTTTCCTTTCCTCCACCCATTGCTGGATGGACTGTAGCAGTTACACACACACACACACACACACACACACACACACACACACACACACACACACACACACACACACACACACACAGAGAGAGTGAGAGAGTGTGTGTGTGTGTGTGTGTGTGTGTGTGTGTGTGTGTGTTGTGAGTGAAATCATATTGCAGAACCTGTCATGTTTTCTAAGTGCACTTATTTTTGTAGTCAGGGAACAGATCATGATGTAAGTAGAGATGCAGCCTATATTTTCTTTCTTTTTGTCTATTTTACAACTGTTTTTGTGCACTTGCTATTTTTACACATTGTTGTTTTACTATTAATGCCATTCACTGTGAGCATATATTGGTTTATCTTTATGTCTATTTTCTATGAATGTAAATAATAATATTATAGAGGAAAAATTCCTGGCAGGAAAAATATATATAAAAAGTAGATGAAGTTTACTTAACAGGCGAAGGAGCACAGGTAGTGATAGTAACATAAATAAAACACACACACTAACACAAGCTTTCGCAACCCAGGTGCTTTTTCAGGCAGAAGGGAAGGAGAGGAAAAAGGAAATGATGAGGGTTTTAAGGAAGTGGATAAGGAGCCATTCCAATCTCGGGAGAGGAAAGACTTACATTAGGGGAAAAAAAGGGAGGTAAACAAATACACACACACCCACACATATACACAAATGCAAACACAACTAGGCAGACATACTGTAGAAAGCAAAGAAGTTGGACAGAGATACCACTTGAGGCAGAGGCTCTGTCCAGAGAACCGAGCCAAGGTGGTATCTCTATCCAACTTCTTTGCTTTCTACAGTATGTCTGCCTAGTTGTGTTTGCATTTGTGTATATGTGTGGGTGTGTGTGTATTTGTTTACCTCTCTTTTTCTCCCCAAGGTAAGTAAATAATAATGTATATTAATGAAATCTTCTCGGGTTACAAGCCCTGTCAAGTGATTTACTGCCCACACGCTTTCGACAGAGAACTCCTCTGCCATTGTCAATTGGATGACTGTCGTTTCGCGGCTGCTGCTATGCTTATATAGCCACACCGACAACAGTGACGTCACTGGTGCCCAGTTCCTTGACAATATAAGGCAATGTTTTGGTCGTGTGTACGCCGCGCCCGCTTCAACTTCCCAATTATGGAATCCCAAGCCGTACTGAGCTGCAAACTGCCGTCTTTATTGAGTGTGTTTTCAGAAATTTTTATTTCTACTGTCTCATTTATTATGTTGTCCCAGAAGCTTTCAGTCCTTTTAATAATAAATGTCTCATCGAAAGTAATTCGGTGTCCGTTTTCTAAAGCATGTTCCACCGCAGCTGATTTTTCGGGATAGCGTAATCGAAAACTCTGCTCGTGTTCTATGCGCCGCTGTTCAATAGTGCAAACAGTCTTGCCGACATAAAACTGCCCACACTCACACGGAATTTTATAAATGTCTGGTGTTCTGAGACCCACATCATCTTTCACAGGCTTCATTAGTTGTCGGATCTTTGCTGGAGGCCTGAAGATTGTGTCCATTTTATGTCTCTTCAAGAGCCGGCTAATTTTCCCTGTTGTGGAGCCACAAAATGGCAAAAATGTGGTCTTCTTGACTTCTTCTTTAGATGTCTTCTGATATCATGCCTTAAGTGAAACTGCTTGAGATATTTGTCTCTTGCTGTAACCGTTGTCCTTGAAAACTTTGCGTAACTGGCTAAGCTCGTTTGACAGGTTATCAGCATCTGATACAGTTACAGCTCTATGTACTAAGGTCTTCAGAACAGTTTGTTTCTGTGCTGGGTGATGCTAGCTGGTGGCGTGTAAATGTATATGTCCGAAGAACTGTGCGGGATGCTGTCATGTTATGAATTCTGACTGCTTCAGAATTATCCAATCATTATTGTCACTCTGCAGCATTAATGAATCTGTTGTGATTTATTTTCAGAGTAGTGACCGTAAGATGATAGATTCCCTCTGTGAGAGAGCATTTTGCAAAATTCTGGAACTGCTACACGTGGAAATAGTAATTGCAGTTGGGAAGTATGCTGAGAAGTGTGCTGCTTCTGTGACAAAAGCAAATGGATTGAATCACATAAAGGTACATCATTAGTTAACTAGGGTACAGATAAATTAGAAAACTAAGTCAATTTAAGAACTTGTTCAATCTGCAAAATACTCTGCAAAATTAGTCAGATCTGTGAGAAAATACTACCTTCAGTCTGCTGACCACATCAGTCATAAACTTAAAACAGAATATGAATTTTGCATATCCACCACTTCACCTGGAAATAAATGTTTGAAGTATACCAGCAGTCTCTGAATAGTCTGGTAACACATCTTAGAAAAGGAGATTCAAGACTGTTTCTGTTCAATTGTAAATTCACCTCCCATTAATAATTTTGTGTGGTTCAGTGACCAGGTGGAAGTCTTTCAAATGGACACCACTTTGGTGACTTGGGTGTCCCTAAACTACCCCAGTTATCCAGCTGGGGAAAGGGGACATACAGTTTAATTTGGAATCTGAACCACATGTTACTTCTGGTGCTCCTTAAATTGTTGAGAGAAGAAGGCTGGGTTAAAATGTAGACTGAAAAATTCCATGATCTGACAAGGTTTTCAAATGTGACAATTTCCCACTGATCTTTCTATGGTGATGTGTTAAAATCTTGACTTCTTCATGTAGCAAATTTTATCTTCTTGGTACTTTTCTTTCTAAGTGCAAGCATTGAAACAGGCACTGCTAAAAGTCTACAGATAGCCTTGTAAGCCAAAAACTGGGTAATGATTTAAAATAAACTTGTGGAATGTACACACAATTGTGATTTTTAATTCAGAAAACTGTATTTTAATGAAAGTAACACTTATTTTTGTTTATTCATGTGGCATCTGTTCCGAAAGAACAGACATCACTTCTGATCCTGCTGTTGTTATTCTTTCATATTCACAGAATATATGACATCAACTGAGAATGGGCAAAGCTGAAAATGTGTACTCAGCCGGGATTCGAACATGGATCTTCCGCTGCCTAGACAGTGGGAGACCTGGGTTCACATTTTCAGCTTTGCCCATTCACAGTTGATGTCATATATTCTGTGAATATGAAAGTAACTTATAATGTGTGTCTGAAGGAGTGGGACTTTACACGATATTAATTACCAGTTTGGGGCCTGCGCGATCTTCATTGTAGAAATGTGTGCTATTGCCTTTTAACTGAAGTAGATAATAACAAATATTTGGCATTGTAAACTTTTCATCATTCAAATATTTTTCTAGTACATACATAAAAATGTTATTTTTTATATACAAATTTAAATGAAGTAAGTGGATTTTGCTGAAAACTAAATTTCTCCTTACTAATACATGACATCTTTTAATTGGATTCCCTGCCCCCTTCCCGAACGGAGTACTCTTCACAACTACAGCTTAAATTCACCATATATACCTCTTGATATTTTTCTCTTTAAAATGAGTATTTCAAAACATGA
This sequence comes from Locusta migratoria, assembly GCA_026315105.1. Classification (NCBI taxonomy): domain Eukaryota; kingdom Metazoa; phylum Arthropoda; class Insecta; order Orthoptera; family Acrididae; genus Locusta; species Locusta migratoria. The sequence goes on along the minus strand of CM048744.1, from coordinate 500,017,469 downwards.
TTGCATAATTTCAGGAATGGATTCCTCATATAATATGACGACATGGACCCGAAAATGCTTAGTTATCAAGTTATTCAAGAAACTTTACTGCTGTGCACTGCATGCTGAAAACTGCTGTTTGCTGGATTAAAACACATTGGTTATGAGTGTTACACGATGAAACGCTGTAATGAATATACATGAACCATTGACCTAAAATTTGTACCAATGCCGGGATTCGAGCCAGGGTCTTACTATAGTTGTAAGCAGAAATGATGGCAATCGTCACACATTCTCTGACACCCAATGAGCATTCATTATTATTCTGAATGCTCCGCTGCGACTGTTGTAGTCATTGCCAAAATTATACTTGATTGTAGTGAGTTATTCAGTGGATTTTATTCTATTTGTTGCGAGTTGTCATTGCTTATGGTGCTGGCATGAAACAAATGCTACCTAAGGCAGGTATTATACTATCAAGTTTATTGAACAAAGAAATTGGATGAAATGTTGGTCCTATATCTTTGACAAATATCACTGACCTGACTTTGAAAGGGTTTATTACACTGTCATCCGCTATTTGATTGAAGTTTTTTCAGAATAGGAGACTATATTTGTTGGTTGTTTTAAGGGGACTAAACAGCTAGGTTATCAGTCCCAGCAGACTATAACTCACTATTATGTTTGGTAGATGTGTGTGCACCAATTGCATTGTGTTTATAAGAAAATACAGAATGAAATAAAAATAATAAATGTATTTGAAGCCGTGGGAATCTCCGTGAGATAATAAAATATACAACAAAATTAGTAACAGGAACTGTGAGTTAAGAGCATAAAGTCACATAGTCATATTAAAATTATATGCAATGTAGTACATTTAAATATGTGTTCATGAAAGTGGTTCTTTGGTTCCTTGAATCACAAAGCAGAATATTCCCCTCCGATTGCTGACTTCCACGCAGGGAGCCCATGGTCGATTTCTGGGAGAGACTGGCTGTTGTGTGTCGTTCTCATAATTTTCATCATCGACACACAAGTCGCCACAGTGGCATCAATTACAAAGACTTGTGCAAAGCATCCGAACAATACCACACGCGATCTCCTGACCAAAAATGCCTCATGTCATATATTATGATGGCATTATCTCAGATAAAAATTTCAGATCTCCGGGTGGGGACTATGCAGCAGGATGTTGTTATCAGGAAAGATAACACTGGCATTCTATGCATTGGAGCATGCAGTGTTAAGAGTCCTTCATCGAGTAGGAAGAATAGCATATTTAAAAAGAGAAATGGATAGGTTGACGTTAGATATAGTAGGCTTAGTGAATTTTGGTGAAAAGAGGAACAGGATTTCTGGTCAGGCGAGTACAGGATTATAAATACAAAATCAATTGGGGGTATTATGTCTAATAATGAAAGATAAAATAGGAATGGGGGTAAACTACCACAACCAGCACAGTGATTGTAGTCAAGATAGTTATGAAGTCAACACCAAGCACAGTAGTACAATTTTATATGCCCACTATCTCTGCCAATGATGAGGAGATTGAAGAAATGTACGAGGAGGTAAAGGAAATTATTCAGACAGTTAAGGGAGAGGAAAACTTAATTGTGATGGGGGACTGGAATTCGGTAGTAGGAAATGGAAGGAAAGGAAAAATAGCAGGTGAATATGGACTGGGGAAAACAAATGAAAGAGGAAGCACCTGGTATAATTTTGTACAGAACATAATTTAATTATAACAAACACTTGGTTTAAGAATCATGAAAGAGGCTGGAAGGTTCCAGATAGTTTTTATAATGGTAAGGCACAGATTTCAGTACCAGGTTATAAACTGTAATAAATATTCTGGGACAGATACAGATTCTGACCATATCTTATTGGTCCCAAAGTGTAGACTGCAACTGAAAAAACTGCGGAAAGGTATGGAAATAAGGAGATGGAACATGGAGAAATTGAAGGAAGCTGAAGTTCTTAAAAATTTTTGAGGTAACTTTATGCAACAATTGACAAAAAAGGGGGGGATAAAACAGTAGAAGAGAAATGGGTAGCTTTGAGAGATGAAATAGTGAAGGCAGCAGAGAACCAAATAAGTAGAAAGGAAACACGTAAAGAAAATCCTTGGGTATCACAGGACATACTAAATTTAATTGATAAAAGGACAAAATATAAAAATGCAGTAAATGAAACTGGTAAAATGGAATACAGATGACTAAGAAATGAGATTCATAGGAAGTGCAGAATGGCTAAACAAGAGTGGCTGGAAGCCAAATGCAAGTCTGTAGAAGAGTGCATAACTAGGGAAAAAATATATACCGCCTACAGGAAAATAAAAGAGATATTTGGAGCCAAGAAAACAGCTCTATAAATATCGAGAACTCAAATGCAAAATCAGTTCTCAGCAAAGAATGGGAAGCTAAAGGGGGAAAGAGTATATAGAGGGGATGTACAAAGGAAATGAACTCAGAGACAATATTGTAAGAAGGGAAGAATTAGGAGATGAAGATGAAATAGGAAATACTATACTGATGTAACGTACCTGCTACTAAATGATAACTTTCATAAGCTGAAGATAAATAAATGTCACTTTCACATAGCAAGGTTACAATTACAAAATTATTAAGTTCAGCAAGTTACCAGAGTGTCATAGGTTGGATGTATCTTATAGAATCTGCTTCCCTTGTGAAGTTCTTCAAATGCCTGAAATTTTGGTTAAAGGTTACATGCTGGTTGATATCTTACATCACTTGATGTGAACTCAAAACACAAGTTGCACTTTTCATAAAACTGTATTCAAAAAAACATTACATTGTTGTAATTAAACCACATACAGACATAGTGACTGCCCAAAGTCAGCCTTAATAATGATGCCTCGAGTCTCTCTGCTCAGGTCTTTATATATACAAACTATTGTTAGAAACAGGAAGTTGTACATTTATCACGAACAATGAATTTCTTACAAGATGTATTTCATATTGGTAAGTAGAGCACAAAATTTTTATTCTTTTACATACGATCACTTTGAGAATAATTGATACAATTAAGCAAAATATGTAATTATATTTATATGAACAATGGAATTTATAAAGAAGTTAATTACGTGAGAATTATGTTATGAATAAAATTCCTAACATGTTCAGAGCTATGTTTTAGCAAGCTTTACTTTTGAGAGTCTTTCTGGTTCTTTAGATATTATAGTTTTCAAGGAATGCTTAAATGCTGACCATGTGATCATGTCAGTTTCAGATTAAGTCTTCTGAATTCATGTAATAAATTATTGCTAGTATTACATTAATTCATCAGATGGCACTTCAGTTCCATATACTGGGTTTGATGTAAATCTAATATCATTTAATATGATTTGTATTACAACCTATTATTGCTTCATGTGCTCACTTTATATTCCAGAATACAGCTTTAATATGCAATACCTCTCAGGGGCTCAGCATTAATTTGCTGGGTACGGGCTTGGTGAACCCGGGGTCCTGAGCCGTGGGCTGTGTCGCGCCAACAGTCCGCTACGCCGTAAGCTCTGTGCGTGCCTCAACGACCATCGTTCGGCGCGATGGTGGAATGTTGTACGTTTCAGAGCCCGGGGATCTTGGCTTAATCGCCCGGGTCGCGAGGACGGTACAAACCTCTATAAAAAAAACCTCAATCTCAAGGTGTGCTATGTGCCGAGGAGATGCATGGCTGTTGAAGTTGAACAGCCGCTAGTGAGCAACCTCTGAGGAACCTGCCGCACCTCAGTTGTATAAGGCTTACCCAGGCAAGCGGGGCTCGGTCTGGGTGGACGCTTATTTCCCTAGCTGCTCGTGGGAACACCAGGAAATGAACACGAAATGTTGGCGGACGTACAACCGCCGTCTCTAAGCGTGGTCGAGGCGATTACAACGCTGCAAGCTATGATCCCCAAACATTTCCTTCCTTGTCCACACCATGGGAGGAACGTCGGGCGAAAATTCAGGGTGAGGCTTATGCCCCGAAATATCTGGTCTGCACTCGAAATGATGGGGAATCTTTTATGACGACAAAGCCGATGTTCTTCGTTGAACATTTAGAGGATAAATATGGAGAGGTGGAGGGTCTGTCAAAGATGAGATCTGAGTCGGTTCTGATAACGACGTCGTCCCCAGCGCAGTCACGGGCTTTGCTAGCCTGCGACAAGCTGGGTGATGTTTCCGTTTCTATTACGCCACATAAGACCTTAAACATGGTCCAGGGTATCATTTTCCACAGGGATCTGCTGCTGCAATCAGATGACGAATTGAGAGCTAACTTGGAGCGGCGTTGTGTGCATTTCATCCACCGTATCTATAGGGGTCTGAAGGACAAGAGGGTTGCCACCGGTGCCTTCATCTTGGCTTTCGAGGGCGATTCATTGCCTGAGAAGGTCAAGGTGATGGTCTACCGGATCGACGTAAAGCCCTATGTTCCTCCCCCTATGCGCTGCTTCAAGTGCTGGAGATTTGGGCACATGTCCTCCCGATGTGATGCCAACTCAACATGTCGGGAGTGCGGGCGTGCATCCCACCCGGACGCTCCTTGTACCCCGCCTCCAGTTTGCGTCAATTGTAATCAGCAGCATCATCCTTGTTCTCCCAACTGCTCTGTACTACACAAGGAGCGTAAGATCATGGAGTACAAGACCCTGGACTGGCTGACATATGCAGAGGCCAGGCGCAAGTATGCAAAACTCCACCCAGTGACCATGACGACCCCATACTCAACAGTAGCTTCATCGTCGATCCCCACAGTTGCTAAACCACAGAGTGTACCATCAATGCCAGCGGGTCCCCAGGCCCGATCCATTCCACCTACCCCCTTGACAGTTGGGGGCCCAACCCCTTCGGTTGCTCCCACACTATTCACATTGGGAGCAACAGATAAACCATCACAGGGGACGTTGGTCCCCACCCCACAGCCGGAGAAACAACAGCCCTCTCCAGCTCCTCTCACCCGGAAGGGGTCTCACGGGACTCTCCCTTCCGAGGCTTCTCCTCGTGGGAAAGTGGATCCCAGCAAATGGCTGAAGGATCCACCGGCTGCTGATCGAAGGGCCTCCTGCTCTTCGTCAGCTCCTGCCACCCCGCCTGAGAAGCCCCTACGGCCCTCAATACCGAAGGGCCAGCGAGAGGGCAAGCCACCCACACCCGCATCCTCTGCCTCAAAGGATGAGGTCGAGATCCTCGCTTCTGCTGAGGATCTCGCACTTCTTGATTCACCCGACCATAGGAGATCTGCACAACCAGAATCACCTGATTCTATGGTCATAGATTCTGTTGAGCCTGACCATCAGGCAGCTGACGCTCCTATGGAATGATCTTCTTCTTTTCTTTCCTTTTATGGCCTTAGTGCGTGGAGAATGAATTATTCTCCAGTGGAACTGCAGCGACTTCTTTAACCACCTGGCTGAGTTGCGACAATTACTGTACCGCTCCCCTGCACTTTGTATCGCCCTACAGGAAACATGGTTTCCAGCACAGCGGACCCCTGCCCTTCGTGGGTATCGGGGCTATTACCGTAACAGGCCCATATACGATAGGGTGTCTGGTGGCGTCTGTCTGTACGTCCTGGACACTGTACCCAGTGCCCCGGTGCCGCTCAACACCACTCTTGAGGCAGTGGCTGTTAGACTCCGGGCAACGCAGGAATTCACTGTCTGCAGCTTGTACCTTCCTCCGGATAAGGCCGTATCTCTCAACAACCTTACTGCTCTGGTCTCCCAACATCCCCCACCATTCCTCCTATTGGGGGACTTCAATGCCCACAACCCTCTGTGGGGTGGACTCCAGACCACAGGCCGCGGTAGGGATGTTGAGACTTTATCGGCACACCAAGACCTTTGCCTCCTGAATACAGGTGCCCCCACGCATTTTAGCGTGGCACAGGGCACGTATTCAGCAATCAACCTCCCCGTCTGGAGCCCCAGCCTTCGACCACACCTCGGTTGACGTGTGCATGAGGACCTGTGTGGCAACGATCACTTTCCAATCTTTGTGTCGCTCCTGCAGTACCAAGCTGCAGACAGCTTACCCCGCTGGTGTCTCCGTAGGGCTGATTGGACTGTGTATGCTTCAACCGCTGTCATCGCTGCACCACTGCCAGATGACATTGACAATGCAGTCCAGCAGGTGACTGATAGTATTGTCATGGCCGCTGAGGTGGCAGTTCCACAAACCACCGGTTCCACTAGGCATAGGTCTGTGCCATGGTGGACACCAGAGATTGCAGAGGCCATCCGGAAACGTTGCCAAGCGCTTCAGCGCAATCGACGCCACCCTTCCGTGGAGAATTTGGTGGGCCTTTAAACGGCTCCGTGCGCGTGCTCGACGACTCATACAGCAGAGCAAGCAGGATTCCTGGGAGCGGTATGTAGCCAGTATTGGCTCCCGCACCTCCCTGACTCAGGTATGGATGCAATTCCGACGCGTCTTTGGATACCGCCCACCGACAGGAATCCCATCCCTCTCCATCCAGGGTGTGCTCTGCATGCTCCCGACAGCTATCGCCGAGCACATGGCAGAGTACTACGCACGATGCTCTGCAACTGCCACATACAGTGCCAACTTCCGCTCCCTCAAAGAGCGGACCGAGCGGAAACAGTTATCCTTCCGCACTCGTCGTCAGGAAGTATACAATGACCCGTTTAGCGAGTGGGAGTTCCGAACTGCCCCTGCTGCGTGTCCTGATACAACTCCAGGACCAGATAGGATTCACGGCCAATTCCTCCGACACCTTTTACCAGAGTTTCAACGCCGCATTCTCGCCCTGTTTAACTATCTATGGGCAGAGGGCACTTTCCCGTCGCAGTGGCAGGAAAGCACTATCATACCGGTGCTAAAACCTGGTGCAGATCCCCTGGTGGCTGACAACTACCGTCCGATCAGCCTCACCAACGTTCTCTGCAAGCTCTTTGAACGTATGGTGAGTCGGCGGCTTATGTGGATCCTTGAAGAGCGTGGACTCCTTGCTCCACAACAGGGGGGCTTTCGCCAGGGCCGTTCTACCATTGACAACCTCGTGTCACTGGAGTCGGCCAGTCGCATGGCGTTTTCTAGGTGTGAGCATTTGGTAGCTGTATTTTTCGACCTACGAAATGCGTATGACACCACCTGGCGACACCATATTTTGACGACTCTACATGACTGGGGCTTACGTGGAGCCCTTCCTATTTTTATTCACAATTTCCTCTCCCACCGCTCGTTTCAGGTGAGGGTTGGGACATCTTTTAGCTCCCCCCGTATTCAATAGAACGGTGTCCCACAGGGCTCCGTCCTCAGTGTCCCGTTGTTTTTAGTGGCAATTAACGGTCTTGCTGCGGCTGTGGGGTCATCGGTCAGTTGCTCCCTGCTTGGCGATGACTTCTGCTTGTATTTCAGCTCCGTTAGCATCGGCGTAGCTGAACGGCGGCTGCAGGGTGCCATCCGAAAGGTCCAATCATGGGCCTCTACTCACGGCTTTCAGTTCTCCGCCCGAAAAACCCGCGTGATGCACTTCTGTCGCCGTTGGGTAGTTCACCCTGGCCCAGAGCTCTACTTGGGTGGTGAACTACTTCAGGTCGAGGAAACACATCGCTTCCTGGGCATGGTCTTGGCTGACTTGGGTGCCACACCTACGTCAGCTGCGACAGAAGTGTTGGCGGCATTTAAATGTTCTTCAATGCCTCAGCCATACTAGTTGGGGAGCAGCACGTTCAACCCTTCTTAAGCTCTACAAGTCTCTTATTCTGTCGCGGCTTGATTACGGGAGCTTGGTGTACGACTCAGCAGCCCCTTCTGCCTTGCGGGTCCTAGACCCCGTTCACCACACAGGTGTGCGTCTCGCAACAGGGGCTTTTCGCACCAGTCCCGTAACGAGTCTTTTAGCTGAAGCTGGTGTTCCCCCTCTGCGGTATTGCCGGCAACGGTTGATGGTGAGTTACGTTGCCCGGGTTCATGCTTCACACCGCCATCTGAACCACAGGCTTCTCTTCCCACTTTCTGCACTCCCTTCCCCACGACGTCGGCCCAGGTCGGGTCTCTCAATTGCGGTCCGTGTCCGTTCCCTTCTCTCCTCACTTGATTCCTTACCCCTTCCTCCACCGCAGAACTGGTCGGTATTTTGAGAGCTCTTGAACACCTCAGAGCTCGACCCAGGGGGTCGTTTGTCATCTGCAGCGACTCCCTGAGTGGCTTACAGGCCCTCGGCCAGTTTCTACCGAAACACACAGTGGTGCGAGCCATTCAAGATGCTGTCTACGCCCTTGGCGAGTCAGGCCGTTCTGTCGTTTTTGTTTGGATGCCAGGCACATAGGTATACCGGGCAATGAACGTGTTGATCGGCTGGCCAAGCAGGCCACCATTACGCGGTCCCTGGATATTGGCCTCCCAGTTTCCGACCTCCAAACCCAGTTGACCCACAAGGTCTTAGGGGTTTGGAATTCTGAATGGGCAGATTCCACTGAACCAAATAAGCTCCGTGCTGTCAAGCTGCCTACCGCTGCATGGAAGACTTCCCTGAGGGCTTCTCGCAGGGAGTCGGTTGTCCTTTGCCGACTCCGTATAGGCCATACTTGGCTTACGCATGGTCACCTCCTGCGTCGCGAGGACCTTCCTCAGTGTCGATGTGGTGCGCCTTTGACGGTCGCCCACATCTTAATTGAATGCTACAATTTAGCCGCAGCACGACGATATTTTAATCTTCCTGACACTTTGCAGCTAGTATTAGCTGACAATACCTCCACGGTGGACTCTTTAAATTTTTTGCGTGAGTGTGGACTTCACAAGTTTATGTTTGTCATTGCTCTGTCCTCCACCTGCTTAAGTCTGTTAGGTAGGTGGTTTTAATGTGTCCCAGAGTGGCTGGATGTGTTGCTTATATCCCTGTGACCACCCAGCAAACCCACTCTTGTACTGTTTCAGCTGTTTTAACCCTTCTTCGTTTTTAATTGTATCCTTTCTTTATATTAGTCTGTAAGTTTTAAACTTTGACTTGTTAAAGCATTTACTTTGGATCGCTTAAAAAAAGGTTTTACCTCTTTGACTGGAACAATGGACTGATAACTGTCGCTGTTTAGTCCCTTCCAAAACCCAACAACAACAACAATTTCCCATGCATTCAGGGACCAATGACCCTTGATGTTATGGTCCCTTGTTTACCAAACAAACCAACCAACCAACCATGCAGTTATCCAATTCTCTTACCAACAAAGGTTTTCCATTACCACCTGGATAGCCATTGTTCATGATTGCTATGTTTGATCCACCTGCCCAGAGGCACTGGGATGCACATTGTCCTTGGCATCTGTGGGTACATATAAAATCTCTCATGTATTCAAATATTGTTGTGAATTAACCTACTCTTCATGTATGCATTGTGGCAGAAAAACAAACTACACCAGGTATTTTTTATCTCAGGCAAAATTGATTGAAGCAACGTACAGAGATCAATATTAAGTCAGAAGGTCAATTTTGTATGTTTTCTCTTACATGTCATCAGTCTACCAACTGGCGTACTAGTGCACAGTGTATTTTGTAGGAACTGAAATTTTGTAATAATGCTATTTTTGATCCATGTTGAAGCAGCTTATTTTTTCTTGTTATATGAGAAACCTGTCCCTGAAGTTTTGACATTGTGTTTTGAAACAGGTAGAAAAATTCATTTACTTGTACCAGTATTTTGTTATAGGCTACTACTTTAATTTTTGGCTCTGTTTATATTCAGGATCTGCTAAGATTATTGCTTGATCAGTAATTTTAATATATTACTTTGTTTTTCATTAACTTTGATCAATTTTATGGCATTTGTTGTTGTTGTTATGCTTTTTATAAATAAATTCATTGTGTATGTAAAGAGAGAAATGTCTTGTGAGAAACCTCTTCTTGTTGTCAAGTTTTATTTGATGCTTCATCCATAGTTCTAGACTGATTGATCCAATAATACATCAAGCATACATATTTTGCCATTGAGTAGAATAAGGCTTATACTGACATATTTTCTGTCTGTGACTGCAGTTCTTCTGTTTTTCCCAAATCTTTTGTACTTCCTTCTCCCAGCACCCACTTTTTGTTTAGTGTTGGCAGAATTTTTTTTAATGACAATTATTTCTGAAGTATTTTTAAGTTGTATAATCTGCAACCTTCTTGTTGCCAATTTTTTTAATGGAATACACATTTGTGTGTATTTGAATGGTTTTTGTTTCAACTGGTTTGTCTTGTGGTAAGCAGATCGTTCTAACCCTTTCCACACCTTCCATACATTGCTTTCAAAATTGCTTCACTGATCTGCAATAGAACAATCATCTGCATACACTGTCCATCCAAAAAGCTCTGAGATTAATTTTGTTCCTGGTACACATTAGATGTCACCACAGTAATTACTAATACAACAGATGTGCATTTCTCCAGTCAATTCTGAACGGGCGATGTTAATAGTGGCTGTGTAGTCAAACTGTTAATGCTGTTAAGTTACGAACTGTAGTTGAATAACAATTCTAAATCATCTTTACAAGATATTTTCAGAATGTTTTGAAGAAGACAAAAGTTTTTCTCACAGATCTTGATTTACAAACAAAAACTATAACTGTGTAGGCTTTTCCTGCGTAACATCATATGATATTCTTCTCAGATTGTCTGTCAAATCAGGACATCATCTGGACACAATATTTCGGCGTACTGCATGCACGCAAGTATTGACAGTATGGCATTCTGTCTTGCAGCTCCTCAGTGATGGAAGCCAGCATAAATGATAAATTGCTATTGAGTACTGTTTAATTGCTGGTCAAGCGACTGTTGCTTTTTCATGTGTAATAGCACCGGGTTCCCTGTGTACTTTAAAATTTTCCCAGCGAATTTCTTGATTAAAATAATGTCAGGGGTACAGCCGGATGTCATTGCTTACTCTGCATGATATTTCAGCCAATAACCCTTTGGCCATCTTCAGGTGCTGCATACCGAAGACTAGCGATAGCCACGTCTGAATGTCACTTATATACCATGGAGTTGGGCGGTAGCATATGTGCGTAAAGAGTACACGCCTCTTGCAGTGGCACTGCAGCCAGCAACGCCCTCGATAGTGAGACCACAACTTTAATCTGCTTTTTCGTCTATATTATATTGTATACAATGTGATCTTTGCAATCTTAAAACAGAAATTACTGGTTCCCAAGCTTTATTCAGCTGAAAGCCACTGTCTATATTAATAAGTCCTTCTGCCAGTTTAATTTCGACTGATTCAAGTATTACAGATTGTCAAAAAGTTGAAGTCTGAGCTAAAATCTTAGTACTTGTGTAATCTATCTTATGTCCGGTTGACAAACAATGCTCAGCAATGGCAGACTTATCCTGCTGCAGAAGGCGTGTGTCTCATGTTCAGAACAACGATCTGCCACTGTTTGTGTAGTTTGTCCTGTGTATGCCAGGCCGCATTCACTGCCTTACGCAGTCCAAGATTATTTTTGACTGAACCAATCAATGCTGCTGTTTTGGCTGGCGGATGGAAAATCACCTCAATCTGATGTTTCTTTAAAATTCTGGCAATTTTAGATGTTACATTACCTACATATGGCAAGAAGGCGAATGATTTTGTAGAGTCAGAAGTATCAACACTCTGCTTTGGTTGTTTCCATTGTTCCTTGCTCATTGCTTTCCAAATCTGATGTACAGAATAACAATTTTCTTTGAATACAAGTTGTAGATGTGCCAATTCTGATGGTAGGTTCTCTGCATCAGAAATCATATGTGCTCTATGTATTACTGTTCTCAGTACATGATTTGTTTGAGCAGGGTGATGACAACTGTCTTCTTGAAGATACAGGTCTGTATGCGTATCTTTCCTATAGACTGAATGACCAAGAGAACCATCCTCCCTTCGTCAAACCAGCACATCTAGGAAGGGCAAACAACCATCTTTCTCAGTTTCCATAGTAAACTGAATGCTACTGTTGACAGAATTTAAATGTTGAAGAAATTCTTGGAGTTTATCAATCCCAGGTGGCCACACTCAAAGGTGTTGTCAACGTACCTCCAGTACACCAAAGGCTTGAGGGTGGCAGAAGCAAGAGCCTTGTCTTCAAAGGCTTCCATGAACATGTTCACTACTAAAGGTGAAAGTGGGCTGCCCATGGCAACACCGTCTGTTTGTTCGTAATAGTCGCCATTGAATAAAAAGAATGTAGAGCACAAGGCATGTTTGAAAAGTGCTGAAACATCAGGATCAAATCTTTCCAAAATTAATTCCAAAGAATCTGATAATGGTACCCTCGTGAACAGAGACATAATGTCAAAACTGACAAGTAAATCTGCATCTGTAAGACGTAAGGCAGTGCTCGGCCACCACAGATTTATCTGGTTGAAACAACTAACTGTGTGTGTCAATAGTGCTCAGTACATCTATCTTGTATGGTTCTAATTGACTGATGTAAACTTTCCAACAATTACAATGGATTTTATACACACAGGCCTACTCAGTCTTAAAAACATCATTCTCTGAGCCAAGAAGTACTCTAACCTTGGCTTTCAGACAAAAATACATTTAATATATTTTTTTTCCTCCTGTATATTTTTGAAGATATTCTTCCAGTAAAAGGTACTAAAGCCAACTATTTACAGGTGTCTTTTAAGGGTTTCCGCAAAGGTCCAAACTGGAAGAAACGACAGATCTGTTTGTATATCCACTCTGCTTAAACACACCTCTAGGATGGTCCAGCTCTTTTGTCAACCTTTTTGCGTCTGAAAAGGCAAAAGCTCTCTTTGCCAATTTTCACAGGACACCAGTACTTTGGTACAGAGTATGACAGCTTGTTGCAACAAGTAGTGGTCTGTTTAATTTGTTCATTTGGGCCATTCTGTAAACTTCAGTAGGCTGAGTCTTCTAGTACAAGATCCATTTTTTGCAGGTAATCATCCCATGAAAGGAGAACTGTGACATTATCCTTGGCTGGTGGTAAAATAACTATGATATGGGGCAATGGGACACACTATTTACAGGAACTGTGACATTATCCTTGTCTGATGATAAAATAACTATGATATGGGGCAGTGGGACACACTATTTACAGGAAGTATCATGATTCCACCTTTGTAACCACTCAGCAAAATGCACCCCATATACATTGTTGCCCCCTTTGTAACCAATCAGCGAAATGCACCCCATATACATTGTTGCCCCACTTGATCCACACACCATCACTGAAGATATAGCTTAAAAGTTGCGTCCTTAGATAGTACCATAAAATTAACAATAACCTTTAGCTAGCAATATATAATAACCTAGTTGTGCATGATCACCGACAGCACTGCTAAAAAGCTTATCGACTCACACTTTGGCATTTACAATGCCTGAAGCAACAGCGGCTTGAGCACTGAACACAATAATATTAAAGTTTCACGGAGCATCCTCCTGGTTTCATCCATACACACAAAGAGTGGATTATATTAAATAAAATTAGTTCTGGTCATAACAGAAGTGCCAACACACTGCACAAATGGGTAAAGACACAATATCCAAAATGCTACTGTAGAGCCAACAACCCAACACATAGCTGAAGAATGTCCAAATCAGTTCTACAAGTTATCTTTTACCAGAATAATATTAGCAATATAAAATACTTTTTAGTGGAAATTATTGTAATTAACGTTCTCTCATTGACAGAAACTAGGATAGGCCCTAATGTTACAATGTCATTGATACAAATTAAATCCCAACCTATCATTTGTGAAGCCAACAAGGAAAGAAAGTTTTCTTCACTCATCTGAGGGGGAGGGGGTCAACAAATAATAATTGATAAATAAATTTAAAAAATTGTTACTTACTAGTTAATTAATATCCATTGATGAAATGCATCGTAAGGCCATACATGAAACTAAGTAGTTAGCATGTATTTATACGTATTTGTTAGGCATTTTATTAGCTGTATGCACTGCATTTTATCCTCATTACAGTCTTCTGTCAGTATTTCTCCTATTTCTAGTGATTGGCTCACATAAAATTAGAATGACAGTTCGCTTTGTAGGGTGAATCTGCTACTAGCTAAATTATTATCAACTGATTTTTTGTTAATGTAGTATTGTATGTATCATAAATGATGAACAGGATTGTTTAATTATTTGCAAAAACTGAATGATGTGTCATACAATGTAAGCTTTCACGGCCGGCGTCAACTTCATTTAAAACTTCCGGGCTCATAAGCCGTGGTCGATTTATAAAACTTTCCCCTAACGTTTCATCTTCGGCTGCGGAAGACATCCTCAGAGGTAGAATGGCGAACTGCGATGAGAACTTGAGGGAGCGCCGTATATAGGCAATGTGCATAAAGAACAGATTCCGCTAAGGCCAATTGTGAGTGCCATTGGGTCACCCACTCACGAGTTAGCCAGACATCTAGCCTCGTTGTTGCAACCCTATGTTGGAAAAACTGACAGCCATATAAGAAATTCGGCTCATTTCATCGAAAAACTAAAAGAGATGAATGTTGCCCATAGTGATATTCTCGTTAGCTTTGACGTAGTGTCTCTGTTCACGATGATCCCAGTAAACGAAGCTATCTCTTGCTTAGCGGATATTTTTCCACCTGACATACTATCATTGTTTAGACACTGCCTCTCCACTACTTATTTTCAGTACAATAACGAGTTCTATGAACAGATTGACGGAGTGGCTATGGGCAGTCCACTGAGTCCAGCGGTGGCCAATCTATTTATGGAGTCGTTCGAACAACAGGCGTTGCAGACTGCTAATAAAAAGCCAGATAGGTGGTTTCGATATGTCGATGACACTTTTGTGCTATGGAAACACGGTGCAGAGGAATTAGATGCCTTCTTAACACATCTGAATGGTATCAACCCCAGAATACAATTTACGATGGAAACAGAGAGCAACGGGCAGCTTAATTTTCTCGATGTTTCGGTAATCAAGCACGTGGACGGGACGTTGGGCCACAAGGTCTACAGGAAGGCTACTCACACTGACCGTTACCTGCATAAAGACTCTAACCACCATCCCAGACAAAAAAGAGGTGTGGTTAAAACATTGGTTGACAGGGCGCATAAAATTTGCGAACCTACTTATTTAAAAGATGAGTTGGAGCATTTACGATCCACCTTCCAGAAGAACGGTTATTCTACCAAAGAAATAGACAGAGCCCTTCGTCCCAGGGAGAAAGTTAATGTTAACAAGGAACAACAACCGCCTAAGGGGAAAGTTTTTCTTCCGTTCATAAATAAGGTTACAGACCGTATTGGAAAAGTGCTGGACAAATATGGGGTAGAAACCATTTTCAGACCTACAAGGAAGATAAAAGAGTATTTAAGATCTGCAAAAGATGTACGACATCCGTTGAATACACCAGGTGTATATAAAATTCCCTGCAGCTGTGGTTCAGTCTACATTGGAACTACAAAAAGGAGCGTCAATACTCGTCTGGTCGAACATAAAAGGAATTGCCGCCTGGGGCACACGGAGAAATCGGCCGTAGCAGAACATGTATACCAAGATGGCAATCATGAAATTAAATTTAATGAGACTAGTGTCATCTCAAAAACTTCGCACTATCATGCGCGCACATATAGAGAAGCAATCGAGATCTATAAACATCGTAATAACTTTAACAGGAAAGAGGAAGCTGTTAAATTAGACAGAATTTGGACTTCTGCTTTACACCAGCGATATGACAATCGATTCTTCTCTGCCAAGAATGTTGGCAATACCAGAGATAGTGTCGTAGCAGACGTCACGTGATGTCTTGTGGTGCCCTCTACATTGCCTATATATACGGCGCTCCCTCAAGTTCTCATCGCAGTTCGCCATTCTACCTCTGAGGATGTCTTCCGCAGCCGAAGATGAAACGTTAGGGGAAAGTTTTATAAATCGACCACGGCTTATGAGCCCGGAAGTTTTAAATGAAGTGAATGATGTGTCCTTCCTAATCACCAATTTGTGTTCCAGATTGTTACTCTTCTGCATCCGAGCCCAAGGAACTTCAGTTCAAAAAACTGGGAAGAAGAAACAAAAGTTCTATTACAGAAAAATGATTTATTGAAATTCTTTTGTGATACTTGAAGTACAGTGTACAAAAGAAAATTATTAATGGCATTCTAATTGGGAAAAAAGCTTTACAGTGCAAACACCACATCATTGTTCAGTTGATACATTCTGTGACATGAGATTGAACATCTTATGTCAACAAGAATGTTTTGCAAGTGTAGCTGACAACAATGATTTGTTGTTCAGAAGTATGTGACCTGCAAACCTTATTCACGAATATGGATCTCAGTGTGGTACAGCTGTAAATTTCTTAGACTGAGATAACTGCACTTTGACAGGAAGATTATAGTAGTTTATATTTCATATTTGTAAAACATAACCTTGTACAGTTGCAACACATAAGAATATCAATGAAACATACAGTGCTTTCAGCAAATAGTAGGACTTAACATTTCACACAGTTAGCAGTAGAGGACTCAAAATGCTACAACTGAAAGCCCTGATAATCTGTTATCAATGGAGTTGTTGTTTTGTCATTAGAGGGAGTCCAGGCATCATTTAAAAGTCTTTATTTTCTCTTCATATACATGTCAGGAATGGCCAGCAGTAACTTGGAGCTTCTGTTTTCATCTGGTACCAGCACGTGGCATGTTGGCGTGATGCAATGTGACCTGTGTGTACCCATCAACCTCTCGGCAGTGGCGTAGCTACTACACCAAGGGCCCCGGGGCAAAAATGACGTTGGGGCCCTCTCTAAACTAAAACTATACCACAGGCGCCGACTTTTGAAAATCTTGGGGTATGCTCAGTGGCATTGCAAATAGGGGGGAGGTGGTTGCAGGCCGGAACCCCCCCCCCACCCCCCGGACACGTATTAAAAAAAAAAAAAAAAAAAAAAAATTTTATTATATTTTTCTAATTCCAGGTACAAAGGTAAAGTAATAATTTTGTTTTATTTTAGTAGTATTTCTTCTTTTTGCTTCATCTGGTGTTAATGTAACACAATTTTAATCTCTGAAAGGAGAAAAGTAATTTTATAATACACAGTAAAGAAATTAACAGCCATTAATTTCAATTTCACGTTTCAGAACTACTGGGCGGCCTTTGCAACCATTTGAACCTGTTTTCCCATTGTAACTACTGAAGTCATTTTCAGAGTTTTCGTGTTCTGAAACATGCATATCAGATAATGATGTTCCTGTATTGTGAATACTGTGTTCATTATCGCAAAAACTAACATTGAATGGTCTTCCTGCCTTCTTTCTTCTGCAGATTAATTTTCTATACGGTATTACAAAAATAGTCCCTAACCACTTCTGCTCTCATACCATGTCTGTCTATACCAAAAGATTCACAACCCATTGTTACATCACACACCAATTCAGTAAACAGGATAAAAAATGTGACGACTTAACACTATCATGATTCCTTGAAGACAATTTATTTCTAAGAGGATACATAAACGTTAAATTAGTAGTATACATATTTTCATCGTATCATACCAAACCCACTTCATTTCTAGTTAATTAACACACTTAATGGTTACCGCCTTCAGTTTACGATATTGAACTTACAAGCAGCATTCCATTAAAATTCGGCCTATTTAGAAAATGGTCACTTCACTCACATGTCAACTTGAATTTTAATGCCTACGAATTCAATTACCTGTTTGTTTTAGATAATATTTTTACAGCGGTGTATTACAAAAGCCAGCCACCCATCAATGGAATGAAAGAGTCGAATTTAATTACAATCAAGAAATATAATGTAAAGGAAAAAATAATACCAAAATTCTCAGTGGTGTATGCCGAGCATACCCACTCAAATTTTGGGGTACGCTCGCGACCGAGCATACTCGTAATCGGCACCTATGAACTATATAGATGCAATACTACTTCATCAGGTCCTTAACAAGGCTAACCTGCTCTTAAGTAAATTACTGTGTGTCACACAGCAGATAATATTTAATCTTACTCTCTAATATAATTATAACTGTGAAAGTGAATTATGCTTTCAAGCAGAAACTACTGGGTGGATTTGGATGAAATTTTGGAGAGGGATAGAATTGGACCTGGGTAGGATATACAGATAAAACTACTATGGAATAATTTTCGAAGTTGCTCCATACTAGGTTCGAATGTTTGTATAGCTTATGGAACTTAACTACGGGGTCATCAGTCCCTAAAGTTACAAACAACTTATGAACTAACTACTACTAAGGACATCACAAATATCCATGCATGAGGGGGATTCGAACCCCTGACTGTAGTGGCCGTGCAGACCGTGACTGGAGCGCCTCAGTCCCCTCGGCCACCGCGGCCGGCCCATACTAGGTGAATGAAGTCGCAGGCAGAAGCTAGTAAAAATGAGTGATGAAGTTTAACTCAACCAGGAAAATATGGCCCCCTGCCGCGAATCAAACTATGAACAGTATTGTCACAGACTGCTAACAATTCAGCATGTGGCAGGGTGCATGTCTTTGTGGAACAAGCAATACCTTTTTATGTTTATATTCTGAGATGGGAATAATTTTTGGATTTCACTTCGTGCGTTTGAAGTTTGTTGGCAGTGATCAAAAAGTTAAAAGTCTAAAATCCTTCATTCAGCTAAAATATTATATACAGTAGAATGTCGATTATCCAAAGTGTAATTGGGGGGCATGGATGTTCGGAAAACGATTATTCGTAAAATTGAACTGTACACTTCTACTTGCCAATAAGAAGTACTGTACAGTAAATGTATTTATACAGTATTTGGAGTCACGCGATCCTTCATATTGTGCCAAGCGGCACACCGCAACACTTGGAAGGCGCAGCTGTTGCTGTGAACAGCTTTGATGCTGCAGCTACTTCTGCCGACTGGCGTGTGCCCATTGTGGTACTCAGCGACTGTCGGCTTGGCCTTTCAGCAGGCCCCACTAGAAGCAATGTTCCATCACCCTCTGGCCCAGTGCGGCTACTGTGAGCAGCTTAGTTTGACGGGAGGGGGAACTGATGGGCGGTAGGGTGAGAAGGTAAAAATAAAAAAACGACGTTCTACTGTAACTTTTTCCGAACTTTGCTCACGTGGGCTGAGGGGCCCCTTGATCTCGTGGGCCCCAGGGCACTGCCCTGTCTAGCCCTATGATAGCTATGCCACTGCCTCGCGGTATTCCATATGCTTCCAATGTGGCTCCCGCTGACTCGGCTCTGGTGCGGCAGTGCTCTGAAGACTGGTATCATAGTTTGGTTCTCCAGCTCTTCCTCACAGAGTCTGTATGGGTGTGAATCTGTGGGCCCTCACAGCTGCAGTATGCTAAATGATTACACTTTCACCAATAGTTATTTGTTTGCAGGACAGTTTACTAACTGATGGAGGGAAAATTTATGAGAAGTACTTGAATTTGTATTGTACAGTAAGTGGCAATGTATGAGGGCCATTCAGTAATTAAAGAGACAAATTGATCTGGGGGGAAAAACAGTTGATAGGGCAAGTTAGGTACTTTTATAGCTTTAAGGTAGTATCGCTAGCTTGAGCCCTGATCAGATGATGTATCAACATTTTTTTGTAACCTCAAAACTACATTACAAGATGGTGTAGTCATCTTGAAAATTCCACATTAATTAACATCCTGTTGTTCATTTTTTGCTTGCTGAAGGTGAAAACCAGTGAATATATACTGTAGAATGACATAAGTGAAGGTTGTATGAATCTTGCAAATTTTTTACAGGTGACAGAGCAGTTTAAAAATGGTCACAACTCAGTGACTGACTAGTTGCAGTTTCAACTCCCTTACTTGAAAGTCAAATTGATGGCATTATTCAAGCAGACCACCTCCTGACTGTGGAAATGATAAGATTCAAGTTAGTACTGGTACTATTCATAACATTATATGTAACAAGCTGAAATACTGCAAAACATGTGCATGATGGGTCCCAAAGGAGTTGATGCTGCTACACAAGGAATCAAAGCTGAGTGTGTGTGCACAGAGCTAAAGGAATGTTATGAAGGAGAAGTTGAGCACTTTCTCAATAAAATTTTATCTAGTAATAAAACATGGGTTCACTATTATGAGCCACAATCAAAAAGGCAAAGCGTGGAGTGGAAGCACACAAACTCACCTGTCAAGAAAAAATTCAAAACACAAGCATCAGGAGGAAAAGTCATATTGAGAGCGTTTCAACATGGTGAAGGTCCAATTTTTTGTGATTATCTTGAAGAGCAGCATACAATGAACAGCCAGTACTACTCGGATTTGCTTTTAAACAAGGTGAAGCCAGCCATGAGACAGAAACATTGTGGATCCCAGAGAAGAGGTGTGATTCTCCAGCAAGACAATGCATGTCTTCATATTGCTCAATTAACCCATGAAACCATCAACAAAATGGTCTGGGAAGTACTGTAACATCCCCCTTACATCCTGATTTAGCACCTAGTGATTTTCATTGGTTTGGTCCACTGAAGGAGCCATAACGTGGGAAAAAGTTCCAGAACAATGAGGGCATGTGAAAGTTTGTGGGGAACTGGTTCAGACATCAAGATATAGCGTTCTTTGCAGATGGAATAAAAAAGCTTGTAGTCCATTGGAATACGTGCATAAATATTCTAGGGAATTGTTTTGTAAAAATAAACAGTTTTTTTCTCCAGACCAATTTTTCTCTTTTAATTACACAGGCCAATGACGAAAAAACTTTTTTGCTGAAAATACCTTATTTGTATGTTTTTTTAGGGTGGGAAATCTAAATACGGTACTTAAGAAAACTGTATCACCCACAATTTTTCACATTGTACAGTTAAATTTATTAAATTAAGCATTTCTTTTTTTAAAGAATTTAACAACATTTATATAGTTAAAATAATTTATAAAGGAGGTGTAGTGAATGTAAATGTCTTTGATAACACTGCTGAACAACATTTGCTGGCAAAAAAAGGTCAATTCTATTTTTATGTTAACAAGCGGTGTTTTGTTTACTGTCAACCTAACCTCACTTTCCCGTTTCTTGTATGTGTGTTCAGTACAATATCTAATTGCAGTTGTAAAAACTTTCCTTGCAGTTATTGTTATATTTGTGGTGTATTTGTGATTAAAGAACACAAAAGAAACATTACAGACTTTCTTTTGATCTAACCTTGGTGATCAAGATAAATCTTGGGCACCACATAAGGTACATTATGTGTATGTTGAAGATCTGAGAAATGGTCCAATAAGAAGAAGAAAGCCTTCAGATTTTCTGTTCCTATGATATGGAGGGAGCCAAGAAATCATTCCAATGAATGCTACTTTTGCAGTATTGATATTACTGGTCATAATTCAAAAAATAAGAAAGTAATAAGCTACCCTAACCTTCCTTACACTTACCCTTCAAACCCACCTGCACCTGACAGGATGTAGCATTGAGGGATACTCGCCACCTCATTGGCTGTAATTTTGCACTATCGTTCCGTATTCTTCAGAGGTTGAGTGAAGGGGGTAGAGTTTCACCTCCTAATATGGCCACACACAGTGTTCTATGCCCTCCATTGGCTTTTCATGAGATAGTGTTGTCCCTGTCAGAAGCTATATCTCTTTGTCCCTCTTTCTCTCTAACCAGAAATGCTGTGTCCCATTATTTTTAATTGTGTTTTCAATGGTCTTGTCTTTCGAATATGCAGGATCCCGTTTTGCATGTTTGTCTTTTATAGCACCTTGCTTATTATCCCATACACAGCTGCCCATCAGCCTGGCATGTAGCAGACCAACTGCATTTTATTAATTAAACTCTGTTCAGTGTGCAAATTTTATTCTTTTAGCTCTTTACTGTCAGACTTGGTTTGTCTTATGGATGTAATACCTCCCCTACCAGGTAAATTGGCATTACTCTTCTGAGTAGCATCTATTCAGGTTGTTTTTATTACACAGGATCCAATTACATTACACATCTGTTTCAACTGCTTAATTTAGTTCAGTACAGTGACATTATTACACATTTACATTATCTTGATATTAATACATATTTGTTTCATAATTACATTTTTTTTCTTTTACCATTACATTTATTTCATTTTCTTTTATTTCTTAGACAATTAAACTTTGTTAAAATACTTTTACACAACTACATTTTATCAAACTATTTTTACTCTTAATCAATTAAATTTTATTAAATTGCTTTTACAATTTCTTTTTCTTATTACTGTCTGTTTCTAAATGATACAGAATCATCTTGGTCCTTTGCACATCTTTCATAGATAATTATATCTTCAGTCTCTCTATTGTGAGGCCTCTGATCCAAACTTGTCTCAGGGACACTGATTCACAATAGTAGTTCTCACACCTATTTAACTGCAACAATTATCATAATCAAAATGTTTCCATATACTCTTAAAACATTTTTTCAGCATTTCCACAAGTTAGTGTAACTAGCGCAATTAAGGCTACACTTAGGTAGTAGTTAGATAGCAACTCAGTAACATGGGAGGTATTTGAATTGTTTCAACACTTACTATAGAAACCAAAGAAGTTTCTATAGTATGTCTGTCTAGGTGTGTTTGCATCTGTGTAAATGTATGGGTGTGTGTGTGTATTTGTTTACCTTCCTTTTCTTCCCCCAAGGTAAGTCTTTCCTCTCCCGGGATTGGAATGGCTCCTTACCCACATATGTACACAAATGCAAACACACCTAGGCAGACATACTGTAGAAAGCAAAGAAGTTGGACAGAGATACCACTTGAGGCAGAGGCTCTGTCCAGAGAACTGAGGCATAGATATTAGAGATAGTGGGTGGGAATTTGATTTTAGCAGAGGTTGAGACCTGGTGGGCAACGGGAAGAGAGAATATGCTGAAGGGCAAGTTCCCATCTCCGGAGTTCTGAAAGATTGGTGTTGTTAGGAAGTATCCAGATAACCTGGACGGTGCAACACTGTGCCAAGATGTGCTGGCCATAGACCAACACATGTTTAGCTGCACGGTGATCCTCATTACCAACAAACACTGTCTACCAGTGACCGTTCACGTGAGTGGACAGTTTGTTGCTGGTCATTCCCACATAGAACGCTTCACAGTGCAGGCATGTCAGCTGGTAAATCGCATGGGTGCTATCGCAAGTGGCTCTGCCCTTGATCGTGTACACCTTCCTGGTTACGGGACTGGAGTAAGTGGTGGTCGAATGGTGCATAGGACAGATTTTGCAACAGGGGTGGTTACATATGTAGGAGCCAGAGGGTAGGGAAGGTGGTTTGGGGATTTCATAGGGATGGACTAAGAGGTTACGAGGGTTAGGTTGGTGGCAGAAAGACACTCTCAGTGGAGTAGAAGGATGTCATGAAGGATGGATCTCATTTCGGGGCAGGATTTAAGGAAATTGTATCCTTGCTGGAGAGCTACATCCAGAGTCCGCTCCAGTCCCAGAAAGTATCTGGTGACAAGAGGGGCACTTCTGAGGTTCTTCTGTGGAAGGTTCTGAATTTGGGGAGATGGGGAAGAGGCACTGGCAATTTGCATTTGTACCAGATCAGAAGGATAGCTGCAGGATGTGAAACCTGTTATTAGGTTATTGGTGTACTGGTTCAGAGATTCGCGACTGGAGCAAGACTCGTTTGCCAAGAAGACCTAAGCTGATGTGGAATGGATGGTAGCTGTCATAATGGAGATACTGTTGTTTATTGGTTGATTTGATGTGGACGGATGTGTGAAGTTGGACAGATGGAGGTCGACATTGAGGAAAGTGACATGGGATTTGGAATAGGACCAGGTGAATTTGTTGGGACCAAAGGAGTTGAGGTTGGAGAGGAAATTCTGGAGTTCTTCTTCACTGTGAGTCCAGATCATGAACATGTCATCAATGAATCTGTACCAAACTTTGTGTTGACAGGCTGGGGTATCCAGGAAGGCTTCCTCTAAGCGTCCCATAAATAAGTTTGTGTACGAGGGGGCCATCCTAGTTCCCATGGCTGTTCCCTTTAGTTGTTAGTATGTCTGGCCCTAAAAGGTGAAGAAGTTGTGGGTTAGAATGAAGCTGGCTAGGGTAATAAGGAAAGAGGTTTTAGGTAGGGTTGCAGGTGGTCGGCATGAAAGGAAGTACTCCATTGCAGCAAGGCCCTGGGCGTGCGGGATGTTTGTGTATAATTATACACAAAAGGTATCGGATGAATGAATAAACATGTGGTATTGGGTTATAGAATAGAGGATGGAAGTGGATACTAATTACCTGCTCTAACAGGCTACACCTTTCATTACTAAATCTTTAGGTACTTCCTTCACACACAACCATCAAATGTTCCTCCTTTGGAGCTATTACAACTATTTAATTATTATCTAGATGTGACCAAATGCTTTGGCTTTTAGTGCAACTATTTTTTGCACACTATCTTCTGCATTTTCTCATACTGGCTGCAATAGTTTGGTTACACACTCATCATGATCAAAAGTAAATAACCATGCAAATGACTGTGTACACATTTGCTTGGTTTTATTTACTTCTTTATATTTTAATTGTTTCATAGAAAGTTTCTTTTATTGCCTTTTGGACTCATCTATCAGCAAGAATTCCTTTTAAGGTTGAATGTACGCATATTTTACCTGCATGTGAGGGATCTCTCTGCGTAATGGCAGTAGACCTACTCTATACAGGTCAAAATACTGTTTTTTGTCATTGTAATGTTTATTACTTACATTAAGATGCTACCAGAAATGAAAGCATTCAACTTAGTTATCCTCAATAGTAAATAGCCTGAAGATTGAGCAAGAGGAGCAGTAAACTTAATATTTTAAGCTTATTATTCCATATCAGACTTAAATTTCAACAGGGTTTATGATGTGAGGCTGTAGTATGCTTCGTTGTGCATTTACAGTGGCATTTATTATCTTCTCATATTCTCTTATCTGACCAAATACTGCTGACAGTTGTAATACTTGTTCCATTATAGTTACAAATGAAGGAACCCATTTAAAACTCCATCTCAGTTTCATTCAAATAAGCTTTCATGAACCTCTCTATGCCGCACTTGACTTTAAAAAAAGTTCATTTTATTTTAGTGTAAGCACAGCCCTATTCACTCCTACTACTGTGGCACTCACCATTACTACTTGTTCTTTTGTCAGCCTCTGTAAACCTTCTGAGTTTTTCTCCCTGGTGTCTATCCATTCTTTATAGTATGCTGTGTGCCTCATCTAATGTGCCAAACAGCACCTTACGTAGCTGTACCACAAAGTTGAAGACTCCTCTTTTTTCTTCTTGTCCTGTACTTTGTCAGTTGTTGAATTAGTTGCTACAGACCTGTGGGCTTTTCTATGAGATGTGTTACCTGATGATCTAGTAAGCCACACTGTATTGAACCTATATTCAATGGTAGTGGTTCTCAGCTGCTTTTCCATACCTTTCTGTTACACAATCTAAGTTTACACATGTTACAATTCTCCATATTGTGCTGTATATTTCTACTTGGCCTAAAGAGACTGGAAACTGTGTTAGTTGAATATCATTTGATGAATATGCTGCTGATATACATTGTATGTATATTGTTATCACCATGAGAAGTTTGACTGTTCTCCATCTGAATGCCATTTCTGAAATAATAATTAAAAAAAAAACACTGTTTCAAACTATTGGCATGTACCTTATTTCTTTTAATTCTTATTATTACATTTGGGTTTTCTTCTTTTACTAATTCAAATGGACCTCACCATTGTGAATCTAACTTTCTAGACCTGACTTATCTCACCAATTCATCATACAGCAATACCTACATTGAATTCTTTTACTTTTTTCCCTCTCGTAGTGTTCTTTACTGGTTGTCTTACATTTCACTATGAACTTGTGCTGTTCTGTATGTTTCTTTCATTCTCATTTTCAACCTATTGACATATGATTTGTAATCATATCTTAACTGTGTGGCTTCCTTTTGCAGGACACCTGATATATTTACTTTTGTCTGTACAATAATTTAAACAGTGGGCATCCAGTGCTGCTGTGTGATGTACTATTAAATTCAAAGATTGCATATAGTACTCATTTGTCCCAAGGACTTTGATCGCAAGTTACAAAAAGTCTTAAATATTCTATAAATGGTGAATGGCTTCTTTCCAAAGCACCATTAGATTTTGGATGATAAGGTGTGGTCTGTATGTGCTTAGTCCTTAACTAGGTAACTGTTTTAAACACATCACTTATGATATTTAACTCTTCGTCCATTATGAGAACTGAGCGAGTCTATAGCATAAAATTACATGTTCCATGAATGCTTCTGCAACAGTTTTTGCATCTTACCTTTTGATTGGAATCACTAAAGTAAATTTACTTAAGTCATCTTGGAATGTAAGCACATATTTCTTACCTGTGCCTGAGCCATCTAGAGGATGTACAATATCCATTACACACAGGGTTCATACACTTAGGCCTCTATGAAATGTCTTTATAAACTACTATGCCAAACAAATTTATTGATATAAAAGGAACTATTGTAGTGGTAGGATACAATTTTTTTCTTTTATAAGCCTAAGTTTAGGCCTTCAATGTGGATGATTACACAGGTTTACAGCTACTTTACTTCACCCAACTTGATGTCCAGTTCCTTATCAATTTTTTCTAATTCAGACTGATTTTGTTTAACACTTCTTCACATGTTGTTTGATTTGAAAATGAGTTTGAAGTTTTTTTTAACCTGGGCCTTTTCAGCATATTTATCAGCTGAACACATCAAGGCAATATTATGTATATTTGTTATTTTCTTAATAGTGCAAATCTCATCCATAATAAGTTGTCTTTTACTTAAATCTGCTGTCACTTCTGCCAATGAATTGCTCATCCAGGTATTAATAATACTTCTGCCTAGCAACTTCTGCAGCAAGTAGTAGTTTGGTGTCAATCTGAACAGTCAACACATCTCCAACACTATGAACATGGTCACACACATGGCACAATGTGTACTGCATCATCGCATGGGATCACTGGACATTCAAGAAACTTGTTTTTAGCAGGATGGAGAAACATCACACACTGCATGGCAATCAGTGAAAGCTGTGTAACAATTGTTTCGTACAGTGCAATCTAAAGAATCAGTAACATTCACTGCCCCCCATATTTGTCCGTCTGTGATTTTTTTCCTTATGGGGATATCTCAAAAAGTGTTACCTGACCAACAACTCAGGATGAGTTAAAACAGAGAATTCAGGGTAAATTACACAGTATCCCATCTGAGATGTTGCAGGGTCAATGTTGAATCTCAACGTAGAGTTATCAATTACATTCAGACAGAAGGCCGCCATCTACAATACATAATTTTTAAAAAGTGATAAAGTCAGGTTCTTAAATGGCAACTTGTGAGGTTTCAATTATTATACTATGAATAATTTTTTTTGGACATCACTTTACTGGATTGTTAAAAAGTTCCTTTTTGTGCCAGGTTGCATAATTGAATATGTAATAAAAATAAAGAGATTGAAGGAGGCCACATGTTGCTATGAAACTGTTATGATAATGCTGTTTTGTAAATTTTCTCCATGTATTGCTGAAGGTGCTAGGCATTCCACTTCAACCCTCAAGAATTTTATGTCCATAAAAAGTATGCATCTTAGTACATCAGTAGTTTTCGGCAAGTAAGTCTTTTTGGGGGAGGGACATTGTACTTTACAGAAAACATGCATTTGTTTAAAGTCTGTAACAGTGTACTTGAGCTGTGTGTGAGTGATTGTATACGTATCTTTTTCTGATAAAAGCTATGGCCGAAAATTTAAAGTTGTGTGAATGTGATTGTCTATTCTACGTGCCTCTCTGCATCTCAGCCATTATCTTTATTAGCATTCCAACCTTGATTTTCCAATGTTATGAACCATGCCTTAATTTAATTTCATCTGAAAGATGACTGTTAAACAAATCTTCACACTAATTAAAAAGAATGCGTGAATAAATTAATTTATTTATGAGTACAGCATTTGGTAATAAATATAACTTTACAAAACAGAGGGACCTAACCCATCAGAAATTTTGTGAAATAATTTTACTGTGTGTAATTTTCATTATTATATCTAATGGTGTTTGGTATGATTTTTGTGTATTCTGAGTGACTAGAGGACCCAGTTTCCACTGCTTCGCTGCAGACTCGTGCAGTATTACTACGAGCTGCCAATATCCCAGTCAGATGTTGCTATTCCTGTCTTTACTTCACCTCACTGCAACCTTCCACAGTAATGAAATTGTTTTCCTTTCTCCACCCTGTCAGATGGCCATTATTCCCTCCACACCCCTGGCTTCAAAAATTGCAGTTGTAGTGATGTGATCAAATAGTTTCCTAATCTTCATTCCAGCCACCATCAGAGAATGAGAATAGTAGGGCCAATGGATGAACCAGTTCATGCTTATTCTTGTTCCATGTACACCAGCAAAGCTTGCTGTCTCTGTCAAGTTACTACTCTCCTCCCTTTCACTTCTCTGCATGTCCACTCAGTGTTTGGGGCTAGCCAGTTGGGGCCCAGAGCTCAATTTTTTAACTCACGCTCTTTAACACACCGAAATTGTCACCACTGATGTACCATACTGACACTTTCCTTTCCTCACCTGCGGCCATTTGTCAATGGAAAATTTGCAGGCTGATAGAGCTACCTCTCTGTGGTATTCCATATTCTTGATCTGTGTCATGGGAACTCTTTTTTTAATATTGGCTTTAAAAATATCTGAATTAAACATATTTAAACATCTCACCTGTTGCACAGCATTGAATTAAATGATGACATTGAATATTTTGCCAGACCAGAACTTGAACCCGGATTTTCTGCTTTGGGCCAGTTGTCACCTTTAGGCTTCCAGGAAACAATTCTCAACCTACACAAAATCTCATTTTATTGGATACTACACACATCAAAACAAATGCAGTTCCATGATTCTAGGGGTTTACAACCCTTTATTTAAAAATGGAAATGGGATATATAAAAACATTATTTCAGTTCTTTCTATTGTTCATGAATACAGACATTGACAAGATGTACAATAATAACCTAGACATTCTGAATTTGTGTTCCAGACTGCAGCGTAGACCAGTACCCCTAAAAAACATCCTCTTGCACTAATTAATGCCTGTATACATCATGAACTACTGTCCATTTACTTATTTATTTACTTCTTACTCTGTTGATCCACTGTAACTCTGGATCTGGAATATCCCCCCTCCAAGATTCAAAGAAATAAAAAATCACATGAAAGAACTAAAGAATGGCAAAAGTGCTGGAGAAGATGGTAGCGCTGCAGAAATGCTAAAAGCTGGAGGTGACTCTTGTATACAGAATATCCACAAGTTAGTCAGAAAGATATGGCAAGAACAAGTTATAACCTCCCTACCTGTTTCCAGAATAGTTTAAGTTGATCCAACGAATTTCTCCTAAACTACGGAGAATTAATTCACATGTCAGCTATTTAAAAAAGCTATTCTACTGTAGGTAGGGAAATGAAACTTATATTGTTAGCTGGCTGAAGTCCATTGCATTGTTGACGATGTCTTCTACATTCACTAAAATGGTATAATATGTTTCAGGGCCATAATTAAATAAATCATATTCTTGATGATAGTTCCATTGTGACAGAAACAAATTTATTTCGTCTTACAGTTGTGCAATATTATCATGTTCAAAACATCCAGCAGTAGATTACAGAGCTGCTACAGTCCCTCATCCAGATACAGTGTGCCGAAACATGGCTTCTCTACAACAGTACTGCCTAATAAGATTATTGACAATGTTTTGCAGTTCTCAAATAAACAACACAGTTAATACATTTAGTTCATCAAAATGTTTAAATTAAAATATTACACATAGGTTTTAATTCTTTGGTTTAATGTGTGTACGTATTTTATGAAATTTGTATTTAATGTATATGCAAGCTAAAAGTCGTGTTTTGACTCGTGTTAAATTTACTCAATTTATTTACTGTATTTCTGATTTCAAAGTGCACACATATATGTTTTGACAATATTGTGTAGGTGTATTATTATTGAGACTTGTAATTTTTGTGCTTTAATTTTTTATAAATATGCATTTATATAAAGTCATTGTAATTTTGTTAATTTCAGTGATAGTTTCTTAGTACCAAATGCATTAATACATCAAGTGTTGGAATAATAACAAGTATTTGATTTAGGATCCAGTTATATATAAAACATGGTTTGCCCTAATCTATTTAAACAAAAGGTACATATATAATAAGCTGCCACAAGAAATAAAGAATCTTAGCACTAACCCACACGCTTTTAAATCTAAATTGAAGAGTTACCTCATGGCTCACTCCTTTTATTCTGTCGAGGAACTCATAGAAAAGTTAAACAATTAAGCTAATTCATTTTTTTTTCTTTATTGATTCTTTTCACTTTGTCTAAAGATTGTCATGTGCAAATGACTACTAAATCATTTTCTACTACCATTCTCGTGAAAAAAATTCAGTTATTGACTTGTTCCATGACCATGGAGTCTCACTCCTAAATTGGGTCCTATGGAACAGAAAACCATAATAAATAAATAATGTTGTGCAATAGTTTTGACATGTAGTGTTATTGTTTTTATATCAGTATGCATTTTCCATAACTATGTGTACTGCATTTTTAATGTTTGTAGTTATTATTCACAAAAGTTGAAGTTAGGTATAAAGACAACCAAAGTTAAGTTTAAATTAACATACTATTTCTTAATAGTATTAATAGTCTTAATAGTATTTAAAACTGAATGCAAAAATGTGATATTTTACATGTCTGGTGGTGAATTTTTATGTAGGGTTTCTCATGTTTCGTGTTTGTGATGTTGGCAATGCCAAACAACTCGTGATATAGGGGATGTGCAACATATCAGAAACGTTACAAAGTGATACCTGAAGATTGGAAAGTGGCTCTTATTTGCCCAATCCATGACAAAATGCTATGTGACAATTATAGGGGGATAGAATTACTAAATATTTCTTACAAAGTGTATTCAAAATGCATGCTCTCACGAATTAAACCACTGGCAGAAGAGCTAATTGGCGAATACCAAGCTTGGTTTCAACCAGGGAGGTCAACAACTGGCCATATATTTTTTATTGAGCAAGTCTGTGAAAAAATGTATGGATATGATAAAGAAATAGACCTTCTGTTTGTTGACTTCCTAAAGGCACATGACAGTATCCACAGGACACATTTGCTTAAGGTCTTGATCGAATTTGGTGTGTCCCAGAAGCTGGTAAGACATGTACCACAATGTCTGGATGACACAAGAGCAAAGATTAAACTGGGGAATAGAACTACAGGTAGTTTTCAGGAAACCACAGGACTAAGGCAAGGGGATAGTCTCTCCCCAATGTTATTCAACCTAGTGTTTGAGACGATCATTGGAGACATGGATAGTTTCTACCATCAGGGTATCCAGGTAGCAAATAGGAACATCACCCATCTAGCATATGCAGATGATACAGTCTTAATGACACACAAATTGTCTGAGCTGAAATCAGTAAGCAGCAGTCATCAGCTGCTCTGAAAGCCATTGGCAGCCAGAGCAAGGCAAGTCATTGACAATTTCTGTATCACTGTAACTCCTCCGTGTCTAAACAACATACCTTTGGTTCGCTCTGAGACATCTGTAAACTTTCCTTAATGATAGTCCTCATAACACAAAGTAACAATGCGATCAAAGTTTGGAACTCACCTAGGCATGGCAGAACTAGTCAGCACAAGCAGTGTACTTCCTTCATGGTGTTATGACTGGAACTGATTGGCCAACTTAACCACTCTGTCGCAATGGCACTGTTCATGCTTGTTTGTTTACATCTTTGTGCAGGCTGAATGACATCTGTGGTCAATCTAAGGAACTGTGTTCTTGATGAAACATACACATTCAACACGAGTGTTCATGTGACTTTGAAAGACAGGTGATGCAACAATTTTTTGGTATGTGTACTATAGTGCAGGGTGGTCAGCTATCTCTTACATAATCTACAAAAGCCTGGAAATGCAAATGACAGGCTATGTGTTTCCTGGCACAACCAGGAAAAACCTGGAATTTTTTCAGCCGGGAATTTTTTGGAATTCTAGGAATCTTTCATTGTTTTAGTCATTTAATTTTTTTGTCACAGAAAAAAATTGTGAATAGTGGTTTGGGAAGCATTCGTTTAGAATGAAATGCCCTTTTACACTAGATGAATTACATTAAAAGTGAGAATATGCAATGATTTTTTTATAGCACGGACCTTTCAAAAATTTAACACTTTGGGGACCAGCAACTTATATACGTTTTGCGCTCAGAAGACCAGCCATTTATGTCATTGTCAAAAATTTAATTGCACATTTATGTTTGATATATCTTAAAGGTTGACACATGCTAAGAAACACCAAGCTTCAAGTTCAATACTCTCCATATTATATGTATAGGGTCAACAGCTGTATATGGTATTAGGTTGGAAAAAAATTCCAGCAGCTGAGTTTCTATTAGTTATTTATTTTTTAATTAATAAATCAACCAGTTTCAGCACCTCACTGGCACCATCCTTAGTCTCACATTATGTAACTGTTGCGAGTTATAGTACATTCAAAAGGGGTGGCCTTTATTTCCGGTATCTGTAAATTTCTTGTGTCTGTGCATTACAAGTATCAGTCATTTGATACTTGTAATGGACACAAGAAATTTATGAATACAAGAAATAATGGCCACCCCTTTTGAATGTACTATTAACTTGCAACAGCTACATAATGGGGCCCTGAGGATGGTGCCATTGAGGTGCCGAACACCCTTGCATTATTAATTAAAAAAATAAAATCACTGCTACTGGATTTTTTTTTCCAAATCTAAAACCAAGCTTCAAGGTTAGTTTATCATATTTATTTTAGTTCTTCCATAAATAGATAACAAATTATGCAATAACAAGGCAAAAAATATTTCAGCCTAAAAAACTAATAATAATGGGAATAATGACAGTCAATTATGGAGTTAGTAAACAATCTGTGTTATTAGATTTATGCTTAAGAATATATTCGGAAATTGTACGCATTCTGAAAAAAAAAAAAAAATAATAAAATAAAATAAAATAATCTTTTTAAGCAATTACAGCAGTTCTATTAGGATTCAACTTAACAACATACTCAAATATTGGACATATTCATACAAAAAACAGTAGTATTTTATCAAATGAAATAAATGCTAAAAGCTTTTCTCAAAAATCAAAACATCTGTGTCATCAGAAAAAATCTGAAATATATGTGAGCCGTGAAACAGATGGATGTCCAGCAATTCACAAAAAATTATTCCCCCTGAGTTTTCCAGGCCATTTTTTTGTATTTTTCTGTGATTGTGTTGCACTCAGTTCCTAACCAATTTTGATTCATTTTAAGTTAGAATCTACAATTTTTTTCAATATGTGGGATTAAAAAAAGAAGCTCCAACTCAATTAAGGGGGTGTAGAGGGTGCCTTAAAGTATCTATGTGAAACAACATGTTTTACTGGACATTACCATATTTACTCGGCTATAGTATCTGCTTTTTTCCAATTTTTTTTTTTTTTTTTTTTTTTTACGTCTGAAATTGTGGAGAGTAATATAAGCAAAAACTTCATAAATTCGATAGTGCATTCGGTTGGTTCAGTATGGGTGACATTTGTCAATCATTTTATCAGAAAGTCCAGGTTGGTCGGGCCATCTGGATCCACCCGCCCACCAACCGCTTTTCTGAACTGCACAGTTGGAAGTTATCCATACAGTACATTCTCTGATCCCAAAATTATCCAGGCCTCAACCTACAATAACCTCCCTTTTTTTTCACACCCAACAGTTCTACCTCTCTTAAAGCTCTGTATAAGGAAAATATGCCCATCCTTTTCTGTGTCGCTTGCTGCTGTCTGCAGATAGTGATTGGCTGAAATAGACTCACATGGTTCTTTCCGCCATCTTGGTCCTATATGTTACCTGGCAGCCATGAGAAGTCTTGTGAATATTCTTATTTTTGTGTTTGAATAATGCCACAGTGTTGTACTTTTAGGTGTTCTTAAGGAGTGAAGAAGGGAGGTAAACATTATAGTACTTCCATTAGATATAAGAAATGCAGGAAGATATACAGTCTGACTGATGAAAGTTGTCAGAGAAAACTAGGAGTTCAGAAGTGACCTTCAGTTCTTGTGCTGTGATGATTTTAATTCATATTAAAATTAAAAGATTAAAGATTGACTGAGGAATGGATCACGCAGCAGATACCTATATATTTTTAATATGATTAAATTTGTGAGGAAAATTCCTGCATAATGACATGAGGTTAAATTATTCATGTGTAATTGTTTTTTTCTGCAGGTAGTTGCCAAAAACACACAAATTTTACACATATTAGTGAGTGAACTAGATTCTCATTTTGATATGAAATTAACATACAGTTCCTGATACAAGCTTTACTGATTCATTTTCATGTGTTAAGTGTATCATTACAGGAAACAAAGAACTGAAACAAGACAAATAATAGACATTCAAATGTAATTGGCTTTGTAAAGGCACCTTTAATTTATGTTTTTGGTAAAAGTCATGTATTGGGTATCCCCTTGCATTTTTCATAGTTCTTGTAAGATAAAAGTACACAATAAGCAAGAAAATGCTCATCAAAGACTTATCCATAATCTCAGTTGTTTTCTTAATTTACACTATGCTCTGATGACGACTGTTTGCAGTCTATTCAAATATTTGGCTACGGTACAGGTCAAGCTGCGTTTATAGGTAATTTCTTTAATCCTGGAGCCACAAAACAAACAGTTTTCTTATAATTGGACGATAAATATTTCGTAGAGCAGCCAGGTCTGCAGGGACAGGACTACGTGAAGTTTCCGCATCTGTCTGTCGGATATAACTAGAATAAAAAGAGTGATTATTCTGCTCTCAACCTTATGTAAAATTTTGATATCTTATCTGCATTTCGTCTGCAGCATTGCATGAGCTAAAACCAACCATATGCAATGGGATTTTTACTCTGCAAACTCTTCAAAATTCTGCGCAGTAGTTTACTTAATTTGATGTAGCACGGAAACTATAAGTAATAATGAATGGAAAATCAGATCATTATCGAGCAAATATATCACACTATAATTTAATTTTTTCATTGAATAGTTTTCTCAAAACCGGTGGATAAGTATCGTTAAGCGCTGGTAACATTGTAGCAGTCGGTGCGTAAGCAGCAGCAGCAGAATAGGCCTAGCATAGCTGCCGCTGGTAGGCTGGCCATACTTTCCCTACACAGAGCATTAACCTCTCTACCCTAAACCTCTACTAATTTGAGTGTGTGTGTGTGTACGCATGCGCATTTGCGTGTGCCACGTGTGTTTGTTTTGTTTTATATTATTTTGTTTTGTTATATTTTATTTTTCTCCCCTCACCTGCCTTCCCACTCCATTCCTAAGCTGCATTTCGTTCCTCCCATTTAATGGGTATATGCTCTGGAATGTCACACTGTATATATCCTCACCACCATGACGTAACTTTCCTATTTCCTCTCCCCACCCATATTTACACACCGCAGAGTGTGATTCAGAATAAGGCAGCTGGAGATGATGGTTGTGTGACTGTGTTGTATGCCTGTATGATTGCGTGAATGCTCTATTTTTGGAAGAAGGCCATGTCCAATAAATGAAGTGTTGTATGTGTGTGTCTTTTTTATGTGCCTGGCACTGCTCGTCATCATGCCTGTGCAGTGAATTGTAAACTGTCCTCATTATATGTATATTTTACAGACAACGGATATATTCATTGTATCTCAATTTCCACTGCAGAAGTCAGAGCTGCCATACGGAGATGATTATTTGTTGCTAGCTTGGCAGCTCTTAATTTAAACAATGCTGTAAAGCTAATTCTCCAATCGCCGGTACTCATTTTGGTATGATGTTCATAGTATGAATTTGGCGGGCAAATTAGAGCCTTAGCGATACTGAATGTAGAGTGGGGAGTAGTTAGATATTGTTGCTGTTAAGTCATAAAAATACCATTGTTGCAACAGCCAGTGACAGGCAATGTTGCCAAATTTCATGTAAATTAGTGCTGTCAAATTTCATGTAACTAACAAAGTCATATATTTCCGATAATTTTTAAATTTAATTTTAAAGAGGGGGCTCTACTATAGGCGATGGGGTACTATAGTCGATTAAATACAGTATTTTCTTGTTTCAGTCCACACTACCACCTCTCAAATTATGGGAAGCAAAGAGCTCACAGTAAAGTAACTTGTTTCACAATACTGAAGATAGATAGCTTTCGATTTTCCTCGGGTCCCATTACTCATGTGCTTTTAATTACATTTTCTCATGTGATTTCTGTATGGGTGCTGATAACCTCGATGTTGAGCACCCTTCAAAGCCACAAACAGCAACACTATTGAAGATAAACTGCTCATTGCTCTTAACACTTTTTGAACTAAGGATTTTTTTAAAAAAAGTTATTTCTTTCCCAATGTTTTTTTCTTATTTGTGTAGCCTTAAATGTTACTAGAAAAATAAGATAAAAATTCTGAAGATAAAAAATTTTGGGGGAGGGGGAGAAAGGAGCAGCACTATCATGATAGTAAGGGTCAGGTAAATACTAAAATAAAATATTTTAGAGAATGCAACATTTATTGTGCTTGTAAAACCTTACAAAACTCTTGCTGTAGCTAGCATATTTTAAATGGAACTTTTTCTTCTTTGTTTCTATTTGAAAGGAACATGAAAGTCCTTAAACATGACTTGTCCTTGAACACGTACAGGTATACATTACACTTTTCGCACAATATTTTGCTGCGACTTTTGCACGGCTGATATCTGGAAGTGCAAGGTGCTGGAATGTCATCAACAGTGGGAAAATGTTTGTATCCATCATAGCATTTGTCATTGCAGGTGGATTAAAGAATTTAGACCTTTTGGCAACAACCTCCTCCTCGTTCAGTGTCATTGCCACTTAAAACTCTTCTATCCATATGTGGAAATGCAAGCATTCCTTTTCCTTCCTAGAACCATATAATATCAAATAACAAAATATCAATTATTTGTTTCAAATACCACAATATCAAGTAACAGTTGCGTAAAACCAAAATAATGTGGTTGCAAATTACCCCTTAACTCTAACTTGAAGTGTAGCAAATCCTTCTGTTGTTTTCTTGGAATATTATTCCCTTTGATGCTTCTCATGTATTGGTTCCATAAATTTACCACAGCAAGTTCCACAAAGTGCAAAATTTCTTTCCATGTCCATTTACTAGTTCTCAACCAGGCTCTGTAGCATTCCACCTGCTGGTCACAAACATCAACTCCACCCAGGCTTAGATGTATCTGCATTCCACAGTAGGACAATCGACTTCAATATTTTTGGTTTCAGTTTTTGATGAATGTTGCACAGGCTTAGTTGGTGTGGAGCCACAGCATTTTGATGCCTTGGTGCTGTCTTTCCACTCTACAACATCTAAATCATGGTTTTCAGCAATGTGTTCTATGATCTGCCCATGAAGCATCTTGTTTGCTTCAGAGAGAGGCAAGCCCTTTACTCTGTTGGCCATAATTGTGCCACTGCCATCTCAGTCAATTTCTGCAGTAATGGCAATGATGTGAAATATCTATCAAAGTAGATAAAGCTTTTGTGGGGTAAGGTTTGTGCCAACCTTAATATCACTTAAGGGCCTAATCAAAACTCCTTAATTTGTACAGGAGTTGGATCACCTTGATATATCTCAAAGTCTAATGTGAGACCAGATGATATAGTAAGCACAAAATTCTTTAATTCAATGGTCAACGTTTGATTTTATAAACTGCCTCAGTGGACAGCAACCTGTAAATGGCCTCATTTGTTCGCCAACTGAATAAGTAACATGATCCCATGGATGACTCAGGCACAAATTTGTTACTGCATCGAGAACTGGCTGTACTTTTCACAATTTATAATTATTATTTGTGTGAGAGGAAGCATCAACCACATGAAAAGCATTTCTGAGTGCCAGAAACCTGTCTATTGACATGACTGTTGAAACTGGAATATAGCCATACTCAATGCTCCAGTATAATCTCTGTCACGGAAATTTGATGCAACTGATAATAAGACTGGCAGCTATAAATTTCCTAAGTTCATTTGCATCTGTTCTAATGCATTTTCAATACTTCCACACAGTGTACTGATTAGTATGTTCTCCAGCAATCTCAAAGACTTCATCTGTAAAATATGTGGTAAAATACTGCAGAGGCATGCACAGTGGATATGGAAACTGAAAATAAAATTGATTTGATGATGATGATGATGATGATGATGATGATGATGATGATTAGTGTTTTAGGGCGCTCAACAGCTAGGTCATCAGCACCCATGCTCAAACATAAACAGATGGAAGCATAATGATGCATGTCATATGGTCTTAGGAAATTTAAAAGTACAACCCAAATTGTAGAGAAGTTTTAAAACAATTTTTCAAATGAACTACAGCTACGGATAAGGTACCAACAGATTTTTGTGGCCCAGAGACTACTTAAAAATAAAGGGTGACCAAGCAACTCTGCCACACATTAAAAACTCACACCCTATATTTTGGGGAGAAGTCCAGATGCATACAAAATCTTAAAACCTGATCCACAAATGCCTCATCGTGACCTAAAATAGATTTCAGGTCCTGTGAGAGACCAAAATTTGTCCTCAGACCATCATATAAAACGCATTCCATTAAAATATGTTGTATTGACAGTTGTGTACTACATCTGTCACACACTGGCGGTTCCTCACGGTGTAAAAGAAAATCATGTGTCAGTGGGCAATGTCCAACTCTAAGATGAGTTGAGGGCAGAAGGAAGTACGCCATGAATGCACTTTAGATTTTAGTACATGTAATTTATTATCCGCCACATCCAGCCACTAATCCTCTCACAAAACCACTGTTTTCTGTGTCAAAATGAGGTAACAGCCTTCAGTGGGACAGAACAGCGTACAGCAGGGGGAAGGGAGCAAGCCTCTTTAGCTGCCACATCAGCCAATTCATTTCCATGGATCCCTATGTGCCCAGGAACCCGATGGAAAATTATCTCCTCGTGGTGGTGTTGCGGTGAAAGGAGAGCGTACTGTATGTCCTGCGTCATCCGATCTGCTGGATAGCTCGACAGCGAGAAGGGCGCTGTGGGAGTCTGAACAGATCAGGAACTTCACACCTTAATGCCTTTTGATCTGTTCTAGTGCCCTCAGGATAGCAAACACTTCCGCATAAAAAATGGAAAACTGTTCTGGAGTCCCTACCCAAAGGACAATATCAGGGAACACAACAGAGCAGCCTATATGATTGCCTTGCTTGGATCCATTTGTATAAACGGTGATAAAATCGGTGGTTTAAAATCTCAACAAATTTAATTTTATAAAAATTGTCGGTGGTACAAGGCTGGTCAGATCTGACAGCAATCTTAGGCCTATGAAAGAGCCAGGGAGATCCCGTTCTCCACCCCTGGCATTGAACCTTAATGCCCTGCACTTTAACAACTCAAGGCTTTCCTGTGCTCGAACCCCAAACAGTCTTGTTGCCTGTGGATGGTTATGGAACAAACATTCTAATTGCTGCTGTGCAACAATGAAAGAGAGTAATGTGTGAGGAACTGACAGAGCCCTATACACCAGGCATGGCATGAGCAGAAGTCAGCGAATAAAAAGAGGGGGCACACAAGCCTCTGCACACAGGCTAAGCACTGGACTCGTGCAATACGCACCAGTTGCCAGCATGATACCTTCGTGTACTGCATCCAGTATTTTCAGGTAAGAAGGCCTGGCCAATCCATAGACCCAGCAGTCATATTCAAGTCTGGGTCGCACAAAAGCATTATAAAACTGGAGCAGACATGCCCTGTCGGCATCCCAAGACCTATGACTAAGACATTTGAAGATATTTAGAGCCTGAGGCATAGCAGTTTGACTTCTTTAAGGTGTGACAACCACATTAGCCTTACACTGAAAGTGAGTCCAAGATATTTCACCTTGTTCTGAAAGATGAGAACAGTGTCACATAGTTTTAAAACAGGTAAATTAAAAAGAGAACAGGAGTGATTAAAATCAACACACACAGATTTTTTTCCAAAGAGAACATAAAACCTGTACTGTTACATCATCCCTACAACCACCTGATCATCAGGTGCAATTGATGAGCAGTCCTTGTACTGGAGGAGGATGCACAGAAGATAGAAACATTGTCCACAAACAAAGAACACTGTACAGGTTGTCTTATGGTGGATGTAATGCTGTTAACTGCAATGTCAAACACTGTCACGCTTAGAACACTCCCTTGAGAGATACTGTTCTCTTGTTCAAAATGATCAGACAAGGCACACTTGACCTTGTAGAGGAGTACCTTTTCAAAAGGAAAGACCCGATAAAAGTGGGCAGATGCCCATGAAAACCCCACTCATAGAGCTGCCGCAAAACATTATGCCTCTATGTAGTATAGTAACCATTTTTTAGATGGAAAAATACACCAATGAGATATTGCTTATGTAACAAAGCTTGCTGAACCTCTGCTTCAAGGAAGTAGAGGTTATCAAGAGAGGAGTGATACCTCCTGAAACCGCACTGGAAGTGGCTCAGTAAGTACCTGCTCTTGAGGACCTGTTGACTATAAGTTTCAAAGTCTTCCCTACACAACTTGTTAGACTAATACTACAATAACTACTACAGTCAGTAGGGTCTTTCCCTGGTTTTAAGAGCGGAATTAAAATACATTATTTCCATGATCTGGGAAATATTCCTGTCATCCAAATTTCATTATACAGTTGGAGGAGGACATCCTTGTAGAGTGAGTTTAAATGTCGTAGCATGCTGTATGTAATCTCGTCATGACCAGGTGCAGTCATGAGTGATGGACAGTGCAGACTCCAGCTCCCACAGCAGAGATGCCAAATTTTGAAAAAGCCAATT
This sequence comes from Locusta migratoria, assembly GCA_026315105.1. Classification (NCBI taxonomy): domain Eukaryota; kingdom Metazoa; phylum Arthropoda; class Insecta; order Orthoptera; family Acrididae; genus Locusta; species Locusta migratoria. The sequence continues at coordinate 499,976,707 of CM048744.1, read as the reverse complement.
AGTAATGGACGAGTCCGGTCAGCCACTGCTATCAGCAGGGGCGGGAGGGGGATTTTATGCATAGTCATTGCAATAAGCTACACAACTAGTGGATACAGCTTTCTGTCAATCATTACTGTCATCTGTTGTCAAGCAAAGGGCTGTGTCTTCATTAAATTAATTACCTTTTCCTCAAATGTGGAAGTCAAACTTAACACCAGCACTCTTGTTTCCATTCTCTCACAACATTACTTGGAGGCTATCATTGGATCAGGAAACTTTTTTATTTTTATTTATTTATTTATTTATTTTTTTAATAAACGTCCTGCATGGTCACTGCACGCTAAAGGCAAGTTGTGTTCAAACAGAAATGTTGTAAATAACAGCTCTTCAATTGTTACTGAACTTTCGTCCTCCGAGGATTTTGGTATAAGCTGTCAAATTCTTGTTCGTGTCCTTCAGCTTCACTATATCTATATGAATTTTCCTAGCCATGTGTTTGTGGTAATCGTCACTTCTGCAATGCACAACACAAAAGTTCTGACTACACACAGTACAAAATATGTGTGAATCAGATTTCAAAAAGTGCAATAAACAACACCATTCCTTCGAGTATTCCTTCCTAAATTTGTGAGTAACTTGACTCTTGACAGAGTTACTTGACCCGATGCCATCACCACACACATTTTGCTGCACCAGAAATCGCTTCATTACTTAAAATTCTTGAATTTTCTCGATACACGTTGGTTATCATAGATGTAATAAGTTTTTAACAAACTCACACACATCCACGTTATTCGCTAAAAAGAGCTTCATTACTATTCGTCTTTCACAGCAAAACAAAGACCACAGATACTGAACTCCAATACAAAAAGACACAGATGTCCGTGCCGCAGTGCGAGAAATCGCCAGGAAAAGTCGTCACGTGACAAGCAAAGAGAAAAACTGCACAAGATACACCACTTCATACTGATGAGTGAAGTCATTTAGCACACAATTATGATATTTAGCGTAATGAAAATTCTAGGAAGGTCAGAAAAATACAGGTACACAAACTATTTATGGAAAACGTGAAAGAAATAATGTTGAGAATTAAAATTGTAAAGAATGATTTTCGCTTGTGCATCCTTTTGATAAATTTGTATAAATCAACAAAAAAATATGAAAAAAATCATAATTTTAGCGATGACATTCATAATGTCGTAATTATTGGAGGAAATTTGGAAATATTACGATTGATTCGTATTGGCTTGTCTGCCACAGTGAGATAGGCTGGTTGTAATTTTCCAAGTTGGAAGAATGGAAGTCAAAACCAACCCTCCCCTGCATCGCTTGATACTGACGAAAGACTGGATCCTAGCTGGAATCAAATGTAAAGTTCTTCTAAGATTCAGCCATTACTTGGGCAATGTCTCTTTGACTATGTTAGGAGATGTCCCTGCTCTTGTACAGCTGCTATTGGCAGTTGGGGATTCCACCTTGAGACCCTCATAATGGCTTCCCATACTCTACTTGCTGACATGGACCTGTTGATGGAATTCAGGAATTCCAGCCAAGATCTCTGCTTACTTCCTCTAATAACCCATCTCGCCCATGCCCTTGCCACCCTTGCCTGGTTCTGGTGACGAGGCATCTAGCTTCATAATGATGTCCTCGTTATCAGTTAAGGCCACCATAACGACATGCATTGGGGCCTGTGGGAGTGACTCGACTGAACATTGCGAATCTTAATTGGATCACTTCTTTGAAAATGTTGAAGGAAGGGGGGTGTGGGGGCACCCTGCTTTTGGGGTGCCTTCTCAACTATTCCTGTTGGCATCACTTCGTGTTGTACTGTGGGATCTGCTTGAATCGCTGTATCTTTGCTGATCTGACTCTGGCAGGTACAGGTGCAGGTACACTTGCTTGTCGTGGATAGAGGAAAAAAAGGTGGGGTCTGCGTGGAAGCACCAACTTTCGATATGGGCTTCTGGATCAACGACGCATAGAAAATGGGAAATACAGGTGGTTTGATCACCTTGTATTCTTTATTAGCGCCTTCATACAGGATCTGCTTCGTCACCTTTATTCCTTGCATTTTGCATTCCTCCACAAAAACAGGGCAATCTTGGCTTCAGACGGGATGTCACCAGAGCATTTGATGCAGAATGCTGGAGATGGACAGTCAGCCCCAGACTCATGGGCCGCCTAAGCACACTTCCCACAGGTTGGTCAACCACCACAATTCTGAGTTGTGTAACCGAAAAGCTGGCACTTATAACACTTCACAGGGTTCAGAATGTATGGCCTAACCTTAAGATGGAGAAACCCAGCCATAACCTGTTCTAGCAGTGTCGTAGGATTAAATGTCACAATGAAGGTGGCAGTTTTCTCGATCAATCCAATGATCCTTCAGATTCTTTGCTCCACGTCTATTATGCCCTGTGATGCCCATTCTGCTTTAAGCAGACCACACCTTTGCTTCAGTTAAGTGAGTTATGTAACTCAACCACTATTTCAAAACTCCCATTTTCGTGGACTTTATGAGAATATCCACCTGTGTTGCCCTGTTGGTCTCAATGAGGAGAGAACCTTTGCACAGCCTCTTAACATGTTGGCTTCCACGAAGACCTCAGAATTGTGCAAAGCCACCTGCTGTGGCCGCCGGCAGCCAACGTGTTAATTGATTCTAAGGTACCCGCAAGACCCTCTAATTCTTTATGACTGAAAAAGGGATATATCTTTTCCTCTTCACCACTAAAAATACATTATGATTTACAACACCTTGAGCACTGTTACTTTTAACTAGCTGTTTCTCAGGACGACTCGTCTCCCTCATATGCTTAGGTGGGTGGGTGTGAGTACTTCCGTATGGTACACCCATCCCGCCTGGGTTTAAATTAGTCAAAAGGTCTATCTCAGACCCACGTGCAGCTAGAGAAGAGATGGTTCACCAAGGCAGAGCCCCACTTGCCTAATACATCTGAGGTGCGGCATTATCCCCAGAGGTCGCCCACTAACAACTGTTCAACCTCAACAGCCATGCATACCATCACACATAGCACACCTTGGGAATGAGGGTTTATATAGAGGTTTTTTCCATCCTCAAGATACGGGCAATGAAGCCAAGGTTCCTGCTCGCTGCAACACACACTATTCCACTGCTGCGCCACATGGTGGTTGCTGAAGCATGCCAAGGGCTTACGGGCTAGAGGACTAACAGCGGTTACCAGTCCCCAGCTCAGGACTCCGGGTTTGCCAAGCCTGTACTCAGCAAATTAATGCTGAGTCCCTGAGAGGAAATTGATTTGAAAACAAAACAAACAGCCTACCGTGCACTAAGTTTTAATTTATAGAGCAAAATATATAGTAACCCAGAGACAAGGGGTATATTTTACCTGTATTCTAGAAAAATCCAGCATGCTTAGATTTAAATAATTTCTTTTTGCACACACATTTCTTGCCTGATAGGTTTTTCTTTTTATTACTTGTGGATAACTTAGAGTTTGTGCTTTCAGTTGATTATTATTCTTTAACAATTCTGCTGCAGTTTGAACTGCTATTTCATCTGTATCAGAACTCGATGCATCAATATTTTCTGCACAAACACATCTTCAGAATCCTCTTTATCACTTGCTTCTAAATACAACACATCAAGCAACTTCAAGATATCTTCCTCAGTAAGTCCCTTCATTATATAAAAATGTTACAATACATTACACCATATACCTTACATTAATCAGCATGCAAGAATTCAAAGAGGGGGGGAAAATAATGTTGAGCAATACATACCTCACAAATGTGATGCTAGAGACACTTTCAAGCACCACAGCGACAATAATCACACAACATGGATATTTCAGTAATATAAAAATGCTTAGAGATGTCTAGAAACAAGATGAAGCCACTACATATCACACAATGACAATGGGAGAGAAACAAGCCTGCCAAAACTGCAGCGTGGACAACACTGTGATATAGTGGCATTCTGCAGTACTACATGAACTGAAATGACTCTCACAATTGTTCATTTCTGGCTGGAACTACATTCAAGCTCCAGGAAACAAAAAGTATAAAGTTGTACCTGGCCCTTGTGATTGTGGGGGTAGATGTGCTAAGGTATGCATTTCCAAACATGGGTAAAAACACCAGGATCTGACATAAGAATTCACTAAACTAAGATGAACAGAATGTCCCAGCAAACTACACAGAATGAGACTAGGTTGCAAACAAAGTAAAACATTTGTTAATAAAATAACTTATTAGGAATGGATATTTGTTGAGAGTACAGACACATACAAAAATTATATTTTTCTGTTAGTATAGCTTACTGCTTGGTATTACAGTGGCAGAATCAAATACAAAGGTTGTGGGTACGATCCCTGCATTGTCCTAGGATTTTTATCTGTCACTTTTCACTTCTTTCACCTCTAGCAATGTTGCTGATATGAAAAATGTTGAGTAGCTCTATGACTTGGAATCCATGTTAAACTGTAGGTTCCCTATAACTGGCTGAGTATGTCAGTTTGAAGGTTGAAGGAAGGCAACAGCATACCATCTCCAAACACAGCTGTGCCTAGTAAAGCAGTGTGGTATTCAAACCAATCTTTGGATTGTTGACTGCTTTATCTTTTACACCATGCTTCAAATAAACTTATCGTAAGTAAAGACAATGCAGTGATTACGTATTGGCAACTTAGCTATGCTCTGAATGTAAATGTTACCGCATTTACATCTTTAATGGCATTTAAATTATGCAGTTGAACACAAACTGTTGGGTATTATTGGGGATGGAACACCCATCACAGAAGAAGCATTTGGGTCCCCTTTGTAAGAAAGTCAGTAGACTAACATGTCTCAACCTCCCTGGACAATGACACCTAAAGGCAAATATATTATGAATTGACAAATGTGCATCTTCATCATCGTATTGAGATCAGGGGCAGGGGCAGGTCACCAGCAGTCTAGCTGAATAGCTATTTACACAATAAAAAAGGCAATTATGCTTCAAATAATCAAAAATATGAGAGACATGCCAGAAAACTATTGATCAATATCAGTTGTTCATACAGTGTCTTAATAATCACAGGGAGCTACACAGATAATTCAGACCAGGTAAGGAAATGCTCCTGACAAGCACAAAAGGCAAATATGTTCATGATTAAAAGACACTGGGGAACCAGCTGCCTCAGATATCATTTTGCCTTCCTTATTAAGAATTTGGCACTCAAACATATCCATGCTCTTTTAACAAATAAGATGCTAAATGCTTTTAACCAGACTCTTACCATAATGAAGTTTCCATACATGGCATCTCCCTTTCATTGGCAATATCTACATATATCTACATGTGGTCTTGAGGTAAAGCACTCGACTTTAAAGGGTCTCAGGTTCAAAACCAAGTTGAATCTCTGAATTTTTCAGTCTGCATTTTAACACAGCCTTTACCTTTCAACTATGTGAGAAGTTGCCAGAAATGACACGTGGTTCGGATTACACGTTAAACTGTAGGTCCCCTTTCCCTGGTTGGATAACTCGAATAGGTTAGGTACATGCACTTACCTGAAATCGCATCCAATCAAAAGGCTTGCACAAGGTCACTGAGCCACATATTAGTATTATTTATGTTCCCAATGTCTTCCTTTTTCCCATTGGTACCTTCTTCCATCTGTTTCTCCCACTGTCACTGTTTTCATCCACTTAACAATTCTCTCTACACTGTCTTTGTCCCATTCTTTTTCTCACATAGCCACTCTCTCTCTCTCTCTCTCTTTCTTGCAGTCTGCTATCTGTCTCTTCAGTCACATGTCCTTGTGGGTGGTTTGGTGGGGCTCATAAAGCCTAGTTCGAGGAACTGTAACACGTGGTTGTGTATAGGGTAAAGTGGACAAATTTTTTCTTGTTAGGTGGTCTGGAAATCCAAACCACTAAAGCTTATGTACAGTCTCCTCACATCTCTATTTTGCTCCCACTGCTATTATCTCCATCCATTTATTTTTTGTCTCTCTCTCTCATGTGATGACTGTCTGCTCTTTGTTTCCCCTAGTCTCTCCTCTATTTTCCACTACCATTGTCTCTCTGCACTTATTTTTCAGCAAAAATAAGAAAAAAGACAAAACAGGACTATGTTCGCATGCCAAAATTCGTGGTGAGGAAGGTGAAATAAAGATGAGGCAGCTGATTCCCCACTTTTACGTCAGAGTCTTTTAAGCATGAAGATATTCAACATAATACGTAATGCAATCTGACACGTCATTTTATGTATTTTAACAGTAAAAAATTTCAAGTGGGGTGCTTCAGTCCCCTGGACTTGAAACTGCACTGAGGATGTTCATTCAATGAACAAAATTGATATTCAATTTTTTAAACAAAATTTTAATATCATAACTACAAGCTGAAATTTCTAATATTATCATTAATATTATGGTTGTTTGGGCACACAACTCAATGGAGTCTTCATAGACTAATATATGTAGTTGACACAGTTTCATTGCCCATTAGTATTTACACGACAATGCACAGTAAAAATAATAAAACAAAATTAATGGCAATCTAGTAGCACACCAAACAGAATTGCAAGGATCAGAATTTACACGATGATGCACAGTAAAAATAATAAAACAAAATTAATGGCAATCTAGTAGCACACCAAATAGAATTGCAAGGGTCAGAGCTACTATGGCAGAGATGTATCACTCGACAGTCACCACATATGTGTAATTCTATTGATTTTGAAGTTGACAACAATTTGCAGTATCAGAGTGATGCAAAGATAAAATTTAAATATTGCGACAAAAGGAGAAATTGAGAGAATTTTCCTGTTTTTGCTCTTTCAGTCAACAGCTGTTGATCGTTAATCTGGTTTGTCTTACCAACAGGTTTGAGGCACTTTCTAAGGCAGACAGTGTTCCTGAGCTGGATGGTGTGGCTTGTCTAGCGGTTACAGCTCAGCCTCCAACATCTGAGCTATCACAGAGGGTGAGATTGCTTGTAGTTGGGAGCTCCAACGTTAGGTGGATAGTGGAGGCTCTTACGGATATAGCTGCTAGGGAGGAGAAGAAAGCCAGAGTGCACTGTGTGCATGCCAGGTGAGATCATTCCAGATGTGGAATGGGTCCTTCCGAATGGCATTAAGGGTACAGGGTGCAACAAACTGCAATTGGTGGCTCAAGTCAGTACAAAAGAGATGAGTCACTTTGGATTGGAAGAGTTTCTTTCTGGTTTTGAGCGGCTATCTGAAGTGGTAAAGACTGCCAGTCTTGCTTGCAGGACTGAGTGAGGTGGCGCAGCGGTAAGACACTGAACTCGCATTCGGCAGGATGGTAGTTCAATTCCACCTCCAGCCAGTCTGATTTAGGTTTTCTGTGATTTACCTAAATCACTCCAGGCAAATGCCAAGATGGTTCCTTTCAAAGGGCACAGCCAATTTCCTCCCACATCCTTCCCCGAAAATCCAAGTATAAGCTCTGTCTCTAATGACCATGCTGTCAATGGGATGGTAAACTCTAAGCCTCCTTCCTTCCTTGCTTGCTTGCAAGATGATGGCAGAGCTCATCATTTGTAGCATAGTTGACAGGACCAACTGCAGACCTCCAGTACAGAGCCGAGTGGAGGGTCTGATTCAGATGCTCAGACTGTGCTACAACCGTGTAATATCACCAAGGTGTGCAACTGGATTCGTGATTTCCTATCAGGATATCATATGTTGTAATTGATGGCAAGTCATTAAGTAAAACAGAAGTTTGCCCTAATGTTCCTTGCCTTTATAAATGATTTAGGGAACAATCTGAGCACTCCCTCAGAATGTTTGCAGATGATGCTGTCATTTATTGGTTAGTAAAGTCACCTGAAGATCAAAAGCAGCTGCAGAATGATTTAGATAAGATATCTGCATGGTGCAATTAAATACCTAGGAATTATAGTTCCAAACAACTTTAATTGGAGACATCACACAAAAAATATTGTAGGGAAGGCAAATCAAAGATTACGTTTCATTAGCAGTGACCTATTTTGAAGTTTTTCTGTGTATTATGGGATCCCCACCAGGTGAGACTGATAGATGATATAGAGAAAGTTCAGAGAAGCGCAGTTCATTTCTATTACTGCAATATAGGAGAGAGTGTCACAAAAATGATGAAGGAGTTGGTTGGAAATCATAAAAAGAAAGGCATTATTCATTGTGGCGAGATCTATTTACTAAATTCCTTTCACCAACTTTCTCCTCCGAATGCAAACATTTTTTGTTAGTGGCCACCTACAAAGGAAGGTATGAACATCAAAATAAAAAAAGGGGGGAAATAAGATTGAAAATGGTAAGTTTCAGGTATTCTTTTTTCCTGCACGCTATTAGGGAATGGAACAGTAGAGAAATATAAAAGAGGTTTCATGAACCCTCTGCCATGCACTTAAATGTGGTTTGCAGAGCAATTATGTAGATTTATATTAATATTTTAGTAATTGCAAAATTTCTGACCATGAAAGTTTACATTTTACAAGACTCGTTTTAGTCGCCATTTATGACGGGCAATGAAAAAAACTAAGGTGCATACTAGACCCGAACCTACAGGAAAGAAACTTAATTGGCTTATAGCCACATGGAAGAACATGACTGGTATAAAACAGTTACAAGTCAGTGTGCACACTGATGAACTGAAAGGTAGTATGTATACAGTGTGTAGATTTTCATTTTAATCCCATCTGAAACATGAATATGCTTTAAACTGCTAATATGACAATATAGCTGCCTCGCAGTATCTCTTACTACAAAGTTGCCAGAATAGCTTTTAGTGCCTGTTTTCACTGTGCCTAAAGTTTCATGGTCTCTTTAAAACTATGACTAGATGGACATGATATTATTTCAAATTCGCACTTCTCCAGAGTCTGATATTTAAAGGAACAACAAAAGATCCAGTATGGTGGAACAACAAATTAACCAAAAATAGTTTCCTTTATTTATGTTTCAGGAGGTGTAAGTAGCTGATGTGGAAGGCACATAAAAATTCACTGAATACTTGGAAAAATTCATATTTATTATCATACAAACAATATCACAGAGATGTGATGTAAGTGCATGTACCAGATGCGGCTACATATGATGATATATTTACAACATGGACGGGGAAATAATATCCAGCCATTATTAATATTATAAACAGTAAAAAAAATAACACCATCTTAAAGTGCTAAATGTCCGCTTTTTAATTTAGTTCAATCACATATCAATTGTTTCTTGTCCGTTTTGCCCTGGAAGTGAGAATCCTGTCCATTTCTTCTTCCTCACCAACATACTGAACACATTCAGATGCATGTTCCTGCAAAAAACAACAACAGTATTACCCCTCATTTACACTTTTCAGGGAATTGGAGAATTGGTGGTGTAAATCACTTTCAAAGAAAGAAATGCTCCAGAAAAGCCAGGCAAAGGTTTCACAATGCTTACTGATACATAACTGTGTAGATAACTCTTATTTCTAGTACTTACTTGAAGTATCCAGTGAAAAGGAACTACTGTCTTCTAATTCTGCTTATCTGCTGGCAAGCAGAACATTGATAGTTTGAAATATTGTGAGATAGCCTTCCTGTAACCTTGTACCTGTGTTTTGCTTATATATAATGTGGAAATGGAGCTATCCATAATTAAATGTTGTGACTTGTTAAGTATCACTCAGATTTTAATAACACATCAATATTTTAAAAAAATTGTAATCACAATTGTAACAACAATGTTATTGCTGCTTAGAAAAGAAGTCTGTAATTGATTTCTGCTAGGCTCTTTTGTTTGATATGACATCTACCTGCTTCTTCAATTCATATATGGTCTCAAGTGTCTTTTCACTTCCTTCGACAGAGGAAAAAGTACCTTTGTAGTAGGTCCACTGCTGCAGTTGCCTCATCACTGGTGGGAATGGTACACTCTCCTCTTCTTCTTCATCTTCCTCTTCTCCATCACTGACGGGGGAATTAGCACACAACTTTTCTGCAGCAAGTTCATCCACGGTTGTTTCCTCTGCAGTTATGATATTGGCATCTACTTACAGGTGCAGTTTGGTTGCAGTGTTTACCATGCAGCAGGAAGCAATCCTCCTCCTCCTCCTCCTCCTCCTCCTTCTTCTTCTTCTTCTTCTGGTATCTGACACTGTGTATCCTTTAAGAATCCAGCTTTTTTTGAAACAGTTCTTTATGGTGTCCTCCTTCACTGCCTTCCTTGACTTGGCAATAAAATGCAGTGCTTTCAGCACTGAAATCCTCATAGATGTGACATCCAACCCAGAATCTGCCATGGACAAAAGTCTTTGGACAAGGTTCTTTCTATAAAATGACTAAGGAATGTATAACTCCCAAATCCATGGGCTGTAGTTTGCTTGTGCTGTTAGCAGAAAAAAATTCTAGCTGCATATTTCTGAATTTCATGTCAACAGGATGTGCAGGACAGCGGTCAACAAAAAGAAGTATTTTTCTGTCCTGAGCTCCCATTTTTGCATTGAGGGCAACCAACTGTTTCCTAAAAAGATGCAACGTCATCCAAGCTTTTTGATTGGCATCATATGGAGTAGGAAGAGAACAAACATTGGCAAAACAATGTGGCTTCTTTGAGTTGCCCATTAGAAAGGGCTGAAGCTTCTCAGACCCATCAGCATTAGCTCCCAACATCACAGTCAACCTTAGTTTACTGTGTTTGCCACCATGGCATTTATCGCCTTTAAATGCCAAAGTTTTGTTTGGCAACACATTAAAAAACAGTCCACTATCATCAATATTAAAAATGTTTCTGGGTTCATAACTCGCAATTAAACTCTGTAATTTTTCAATTACTCACTGTTCCACTGTATCACTGTCAACATCTTTTGATTCTCCACAGACAGTTCTATAGTTATATTGTATCTTTCCCCGAACCTGTCAATCCATCCATTGGAGGTGCTGAAATTCTCAATGCCAAGAATGTTGGCCTCTTGAAGGGTCTTCTCCTGTAAAAGTACGCTTCCTACTGGGATACCTGCTGCCCTTGACGTCTCCAATCATTGTTTAAGTCTTTCTTCAAGATCGTCATATTTTGAGTAGGTTACATACTTGCAATTTTTTTTTATTTTTTTTTTATTTTTTTTTTTTTTTTTGGGGGGAGGGGGGGGTATGCGTCCCACTGTCTGAAGCACAAGATGTGATACTGTCTAGGTTTTTCACTATTGTATTTAGCATTGAAACCAAAATGTTCAATTCACGTGCAAGTGTTACACATGTTCCATGGAAGGAATACACTTTTTCTAAAATTCGAACAGTAACAACAACAATAACAAAAAGCAAAACAAAGACGTAACAAATAAACTAAAAAATCACAAACAACAACTTTAACACATCAACAGAACAATAATCACGAAATGTAAACGTCACTGATAGAAACGCTATAGATTTGTTCGACTATAAGCTCGCTCAATGATATCACGTAACAGCAGCGTGTGACTCGCGAGAAATATCTCACTGATCCTGAGAACAGTACGCAGTTTGCGGCATATTTATGATATGCCCGGAAATTACCAAGAAACCTTACACTCAAAGTTGTTCACTCACATTAATTTGAACTGTACTCCTAGGTTCCTAACCACATCCTTTAAAATTGTGCAGCTAATATATGGTATTATCTACACAATTTTAAAGGATGGAGTTAGGCAGCAACCTAAGAGTACAGCTTATATTGTTTCGAGCGTAGAAGCAACGATATATATATATCATTGCTTCTACGCATATATATATATATATATATATATATATATATATATATATATATATATATATATATATATAATAGAAGGAAACTTTCCTGGTGGGATAAATTTATATAAAAAATAGAAAACGAATGACTTACCCAAAGGACAGGCTCGTCGACAGACAAATAAAATCACACACAAACACACATACAAGCTTTCGCAACCGTTGGTCGCTTCTTCAGGAAAAGAGGAAGGAAGGAGAGGAGAAAGGGAAGGATGCGGGTTTTAAGGAAGTGGAAAAGGAGTAAGTCCTTCCACTCCTCGGACTGGAATGACTCCTTTTCCACTTTCTTAAAACCCATATCCGAGTAAGTCCTTCCACTCCTTAAAACCCATATCCTTCCTTTCTCCTCTCCTTCCTTCCTCTTTTCCTGAAGAAGCGACCAACGGTTGCAAAAGCTTGTGTGTGATTTTATTTGTGTCTGTCGACGAACCTGTCCTTCGGGTAAGCCATCCGAGCCCGGCCTTGCCCGGGTATTTATTTATTTCTTATTTCTTCCTGCCATTTTTCATATACATCTTCATTTGTATAAGTGCTGTATGTCTCTAAAATCTCTTGGGAATGCAATCAGTAGTAAAGAAATAATAGATTTAAACTTGGTGGGTGATGGGGCGGTTTTCCATGGATGTTATTGATTATGCGCTCATATCTCATGAACTGTGTGTCGTACTGTCATACAATTTAGGAGATACAATTAACTATACACGTGTATACTGTCTGTAAAATATTGTGCGGCTACAATTTGTAATGTATAAATTATAAATTGAAACGTCATACCAAATGCCGTTGTTTTACACCATAAAGAGTGGAAAAGGAGTAAGCGAGAAACTTTTTTCTTTTCAATATTTTGCTATGGTTGTCAATGAGAAGAAGTTTAAGAAAGCTTTGAAATTACATTTAAAGTTTGTTCCAAGTAGCTAAGTTCGTTCAGTCTCATACAGCGTATTTATAAAGATGCCACATTATGTGGTAGTTTTTTGCAATGCCAATTGTTTACGACATCATATCTTGTGTCGTACGCCATTCTTAACCCTGCTGCAACTGTTACCTCATGATAAGGAATGTGTGTACTAAATTTGGTTGAAATCGATCTAGTGGTTTAGTAAAAAATGAGCAGCATTGTCGCAAAATACATCAGTTTTTTGCACGACTCATTGTTTATGACGTCATGTCTCGTGAACTGTGTGTCGTATGTGATTCTTACATTTACGGCGACCGTCCTCATGGATTGAAGCATATGTGTACAAAATTTCATAAAGGTTGGAACAAAACTGTAGATTTGTATGCAACACGTACAAACATATGAACACTCTGCTCTATATATTAGACTAGCTGAAAGCCCGGCTTTGCCCGAGTATTTATTTCTTTCTTCCTGCCATTTTTTGGGTATATATTCATTTGTATAATGGATGTATGTCTAAAATCTCTTGGGAATACAGTTAGTACTAAAGAAGTAATAGATTAAAACTTTGTGTGTGATGTGGCGGTTTTCCATGAACGTTACTTTTATGTGCTCATATCTCAATAACTACAGGTCGTACTGTGATACAATTTAGAAAGTACACTCATGTGTATACTGTCTGTAAAATTTCCTGTTGCTACAATTTGTTGTGTTCAAATTATAAATTGTAACGTCATACCGAGAGCTGTAGTTTTACTCCATAAACAGCGGAAAAGTAGTAAGCGAGAAACTTTTTTCCTTTCATTATTTTACAATGGTGCCAGCGAAAAAAAGTTTAATAAAGATTTGAAATTATGTTTCAATTTTGTTGCAAGTTGCTAAGTACGGTCATTCTCATACAGTGTATTTCGAAAGTCACGCCGCATTATAAGGCATTTTTTGCAATTTTTATTGATTATGGTGTAATATCTTTTGAATCATGTGCAGTATGTGATTCATAACCATGCAGCAATTGTTACCTCATGGTAAGGAACGTGTGTACCAAATTTGGTTGAAATCGGTCCAATGGTTTAGGATAAAATGAACAGCATTGTCGCAAAATGCAGCAGTTTTTCGCACATCTCATTGTGTATGACGTCATATTTCATGAACTATATATCGTATCCTCGTGGATTGAAGCTTACGTGTACAAAATTTCATAAAGATTGGAACAAAACTGTAGATTTGTATGCAACATGTACAAACATACGGACACTCTGCTTATATCGATTGCAGCCATATAACTTCGAGTGTAAGCTTTCTTGGAAATTACTAGACCTGGGTTTGAACATGAATCCAACTGTTCGAACAATTTATGTCACAGTTTGGGAAATCTCGGAATATGTTCGAACATTCGATCACGACGCTATCTAGCAATGTCAGGAGGTATTATCTCTGCGATATACAGCAATGTTATTCATAAATCTTTTCGGCGCTGTGCAGTAAATTATTTATATCCAAGATAGTGTCATTAATGTACTATGGGGATTAGTAAGTGTGAAATGCAAACTGAAGTAGCTTCTAGGGTGCAGATCATAAGTAAAAACAGTAATGAATATGGGCTATACGTAAATGATACGAATTGTTATTTAAAATTCTAGTGCTGCGATATAGCGATGCCTGTTGGTACTATGTACTCAGCAGTTTGTGCACTGTTTATTCCGTTGTCGCAATTACAGTTTATTTTTTATGTAATCTAACCTAATCAAAAGATTCCTTTTAATCGATATTTTCAAGTTGATTTTCCAGGTGTGGTGTAAACGGCAGGAAATACAAAATTTCAGACATCAGACATGTAAAAGCGGGGTTTTCAATACATTGTGAACATATGAAATATGACGGGATCGAAAAAAGTGTAAATGGTGAAAAAATTTAAAATGCGGGCACGTAAAAGCGAGGTAATACTGAATATATTATGGTTATGCATGCTGAACTCTTGGTGACAGACATTTTATTGTTCTGTCAACTGTTATAATACTGTGCACAGACTTTGCATTGAATTTTTGAGCATTTCTGTGTACCAAATCACACAAGCTACAGCCAAGTTGTACAATTCATTGAGCTAAGGCACTGCATTGTGGTATTGTTACACAACAAATCAGAAGTTAGGCACAAGAATTGAGTCGAGCCAACGTGTCGCTCACAGGGGGGCACACTGGAGTCACTGCTGTAGCAGCTTCTCTGCTGAGAAACACACTGGTCAGGCAGTTTGGTTGCCCTTACTGATACCTCAAGAGATGACCTTGTAAACTAACTAGTAAATGCTTGAGTAATGAATATTACGCAAAGGACAACCTTCAATACAACAATTCTGTTATCCTGAAGTGGGTCAACAAATGATTTCATTTGATTTTCATATAATATATCACTGACAAAATCATGACCTTAACGAAAGTCGGCAAACAAAATCTGAATAAAGTAAAGCAAAAGCAAATTATTTGAATCTTTGCAAAGTAATTAATAATTAATAACATATGATACATTATAAAATAACAGTAATGACATCTTATTAATGTCATATATTCAGTTATTAGAAAAAATAAAAGATGACACTTGTTCCATCCTGTAGAATACTGTAGTCGGGGGGCCCGACAGGGATGGCAACACTATCTATTAATCACACATATTCTATTTCAAATATTCTGCAATTTTTTCTTATCATATTAGAAATATTTACAGAGATTTTTTTAAATCCTTAAACTATCATTCAAAGAAATTAAAAAATGTTACATTCATTAACCCATCTATAACTAGTAAGTGCACAAGGAAAATACCTGTATGACATCACTAGTGAATAGCTGGTTGCATATTGGACACAGTATTTTTGGAGTTTCATTATCTTTCTCATTCCTATTTGCTTGAAGAGATGGCACTGAACTTTGAGAAGCATTGGAAAGCTGGAAAACACAATGTAAATGATAATATGTTACCGTAAAGACAAACATTGAGCCGCCGACAGAAACAAATAAGAGACACATAAACACACAAACGATTCTAAATTTTCAGCCACAGCCTTCCTCACAGGAAACAAGAAAGAAATGTAATAGGTATAGAATGATAATAGTACAGTAACAAAGGAGAGGAACAGATGTTGGGACAGAAGAAAAGCTGTTTGGCAAAATAACAACAATGGAAGGTCCAGTAAGGAATGTTAATAATAATATGTATAATGAATGTTAATAATAATATGTATAATGTATTATAATACATATAATATATTATTATTAACATTCCTTACTGGACCTTCCACTGTTGTTAAAACACAATGTAATTAATTCGTTACAATAGGAAATAAATCATCCACTTTCATTCTACACTAAAGAGCCAAAGAAACTTGTATAGGCATGCATCTGCAAACACAGAGACATGTAAACACTTAGAGGACGGCACCTATAAAAGACAACAGGTGTCTGGCTCAGCATTAGATTTGTTACTGCTGCTACAATGGCAGGTTATCATGATTTAAGTGAGTCTGAATGTGGTTACAGTCAGACACGAGTGAGCAGACAGCAACTCTGAGGTAGCAATGAGGAGGTAATTTTCCTGTACGAGCACCGTGAATATCAGAAATCCAGTAAAATGCCAAATCTCCTACATTGCTGCAGTTGGAAAAATATCAAGGGCAGGATCAAGGATTACTAAACAGAATCTATCAACATGACAGAAGTGTAACCTTTCGGCAAATAGCTATGAATTTCAATACTGAACCATCAAAAATTTTCATTGTGCAAACCATTCAACGAAACATCATTGATATGGGTTTTTGGAGATGAATTTCCATTCGTGTGACTTTGCTGGCTGCATGACACAAAGCTGTACACCTCACCTGGGTCCATCAACACCGGCATTGGACTGTTAATGACTGGAAACATGTTGGCTACTCTGACGAGTCTCATTTCCAATAGTATCAAGCTGATAGACATGTACAGGTACAGAGGCAACCTCATGAATCCACGGACCCTGCACGTCGGCAGCTGTTCAAGGAGGTGGAGGCTCTAATGTGCGAGGCGTATGCAGTTGAAGTGATATGGGACCCTGATGCACCTACATACAACTCTGAAAGATGACATGTACATACACATCCTGGCTGATCACCTGCATCCATTTGTGTACATTATGCATTCTGACAGACTTGGACAATTCCAGTAGGACAATATGACACCCTACACATCCAGAAGTGCTACCGAGTGTTTCCAGGAACCACTTCTGAGTTTAAACACTCCTGATGGCCACGAAACTCTTGAGACATGAACATTATTGAGAATGTCTGGGACACCTTATAATGTGCTGTTCAGAAGAGACTTTCACCCCCTCATATTCTAATGGATTTATGAATATCTGGGCAAGATGCATGGTGTCAATTCCCTCCAGCACTACTTCAGAGATTAGTTGAGTCCATGCCACACCACACTGTGGCATTTCTGCATGCTTGTGGGGGCCCTACAATATACTAGGCAGGCGTACAAATTTCTTTGGCTCTCAAGTGTACATCAATCATAGATTTAGATTTGATAAATAATGGTCCTACAATTGCTGCTGCTGCTGCTGCTGTTGCTGTTGCTTCTGCTGCTTCTGCTACTGCTGCTACTACTACTACTACCACCACCATCTTTAAAATGGTAAAATAGTTTAGTCTTGGTCAACACATCTGTGTCATGCATTTTTCCATAGCCAATGAGTGTGCAGTGTTCTTTCCAATGCTCTGCTGCGACTATCATACACATTGCCAAAATTGACCTTAATTGTAGCATGTTATAAAGTGGATTTTATGCTAATTGCTGCAAATTGTCATAGCTGATGCAACAAATTCTACCTAAGCAAAGGAGAGCCATTATTTGCATGGTATGAGGTTTCTTAAAGTGCAAAGCATGTATATACTCATACTTCAACTGTTGCTTGAAACCAGCAAACGTGCTTATCCCATCTTTGTCTATACATGTGCCACTCACCATTATTTGTGGGTCTAATTATACAAGGGGAAAAGTTATTTCACAACCTCTGTGTAGAATGGATTTGGTATCGCATCAGGTCTAGTGACCTTTTTCCTCTCTTGAATAATTTCATTTAGTTTTCTATCCCTCTGTCAATTATTTTGATACTTCCTATTTTGTCATTTGTGTAACGATTTAAAGGAGGAAATACAGTGCGATCTTCCATGAAGAAACACTTCTCAAAAAGCAACTAATTTAAAAGATGTTTTGTATTTTGGGCTTTTGTAATGTCTCAGAATGTCTGGACGTATAGATTCGATCAATTTACCAATTCACCTTTAAGACCAAAATTTTTTTCTGATTTTCCACCACATTGAACAAAGACTGTGGCTTTCAAAGTTGTTGGACATATCAAACATAGCCCTCCTTCAACTAACTGCAGCTTCATTTAATTTTTGCTTCTCTTTGAGGTGTTGCTACAAAAATTACTTTAAAAAAGTGTTTGGCTGCAGAAACTATAAAGATCCAGATGGTTGTGAAATCTTTATTCTTCTTATGCATTTCGGGTGTTGCCTATCATCAGAGTACCTAGATAAAACACAAAATTAAAGAAATTCCAGGAGTTTAACATAGTTTTCTTTAAAAATGTAACTGTGTAACAGGAACAACCAAGCTTTTAACACACATCCGGACGTAAATAAAATTTTAAAACAGGATGTTACAGCTCATGTGTAACAGTTTACAAGTCAGTGTACAGTATAGAGTAGACCAGGTGTCTCCAACTTATGAGGCCACGAGGGCCACATTTCAAGTTCCAAATCACAGTGCGGCCCGGATACCATATTTTCAATGAGTATGTCATGATTTTGCTATGGTATTTTTTTACGAGTATATCCATCCACAACCCCAAATTGTTTTCATAGCGTAAGGACATTCTTAACAGACTGAACACCACTCCTCATTAGCTGCCTTCACTTCCCGTCACTCATCAGGCCTCTACTAACATTACATCAACTAGAATCGGCTGTCACCAAACCTACAAAATTATTAACTGCAAGTTAAGTAACTCAATACACTAGCAACAAACACGACCTACAGAATAACTTTTTGCTGATCCCACATTTCTCAAAAGAAGAAAATAATGAAATTTTTTGGCTTTACAAAAACACAAGGCTACAATTTTACCTCCGACAGCAGTGGCGTAGTGTGCTGATGTTGGCAACGACAATTGAATGTTCATTGAAAACTCAGTCACACAGAATGAGGAGAATAATATTTGTGTTGACAGATTCCTTTATGTGCCCTGTTCCGGTCAGTAAATTAGTTATCATTGCAAATCAAACATTTTGTTGCCAACATTAACATTCGCAGCAACTGCTTCCGCAAGGAAAATTACACCAATGCAGAATTCAGTGACTACATCAGCTACACTTTGTTACTTTATGTACACTTAGTGTGAAATGAATTTTTTGAATACAAAACCTTTTCAAACTGTGGCTCCAACTTTGATGTGTCAACAAAATGTTTCTTAAATCACTGAGGTTACTTCTGTATTTAGATCTGACAAATTTGCGCAAAGAAAATGTTTGTCCATATCTGTGTGTAGTGCAAAATGCAGATAACCATGAAAAGTCTTTGATGATGGGGTAGTTTTCTTTGGGAAGAAATTTATAACACAACACTGTACTATACTGCCTTCCTTAAATTTGTCCTTCACTGACTCGTCTGCTAGTAAATCAATGATTTCCATTTGCAGCACTGCAGGAACATGTTCCTCTTTACAAGGAAATTCGTATTTCCTTCGAATGTGCATCTACATCAGAAAACCCGCAAGACATCCCCATGAAAAAGAGCACGGAAAGCTTGAACCACATTCAGTGATTGGCAATTGTCGAAATGCAAAACAACTTTCTGTTTGATTTTACTTTTAAAAGGAATTAGCTTCTGTGGGAAAACTTTAATGTGCATGTAAAGATCACAAATAATACTACCCTCCCCTCAAAACTTTTTCTTCAACTTGTTTAAATGGAGAGAAGGTCATCCAAGAAAGCTAATTTCTATAGTTACTCTTGGTCCGATAGAAATTCTAGAGGGTTATTTTTTTAATTTAGAAATTTATCTCTCTCTATTCTCAGGCAAAAAGTTGACAGAACTCTACCACACGTTAATCACCTTAGTGCCGTGTGATATGGAATATCACTGGACAAAGATTCAACCTTTTCTAGGAAACATTTGAATTGAAGATGTTTGATTTCATAAAGTTCACAACAGAAATTCCAGGACTCATTATACAAGACAATCCACGGATTTTGCACAAAGTTCTCCTTGAGGAAGAACTCATTGCCTGTCAACGGTTTGGGAGTTCCTTTGGCTTCATAGTCTGCATTTATTCTGCTAACAAATCCTGCAAATTTGCCACACTTATTTCTCCCTTTACGGGCTGAGATACATTTCAGGCGAGAAAGATGGCGGTTGCACTTTGTGGCTGAAGTTAACTGTACCTCTTTGAATATGTCATCACCCGTTGTTGTGCCATTAAGGAAATCAGTTATGCTAGTTCTTTGGTAACTTCAGAGTTGGAGCTAACACTTCTAAAGGACAACAGAACTTGGGCATTATTACTGATGTGAGTAGATTTGTCCAGGGCTATACAGTCAAAGTTTCTTGCAACTGACTTGCTAAATCGGAAGCAATGTCTTTAACTCAACGTGCCACAGTATTTGCTGATAGAGAAACAACTTCACATTGTTCCATTTTGCCACAGAACAATTCTTCAGCTGTAATCAGCATGCTGTTCTTTATGTAAACACAATTCGTGAATAGCTTTCCTCGTTTGGCGATTTTGTAGGGATTTCTTAAGCTTACTTTCATAGTGGCTTCAATTTCATGAACACATTTCCTAAAAATGTATTGTTCCAAACACAGTCTACATTTTAACATTTTGAATTTGTCTTTTAATGTATCAAACTGTGCACCATGCTTTGTTTCATAATGATGGTGGATTTGAAAGTCCTTGAGCACTGCTATAAGTTCATTGCAGATTATACAAATGGCTTTGTTATTTTTCTCCATGACAAAGTATTTCACACTCCATATTTTACTGAATAATCAACACTAGTCATCGACTTCCTTCTTTTTCATTTCAACTGATACTGCACAAAAATCGTATACATTTTACAAACAAAGTAAGCCTATGTAACAAGGGACATGCTACAACCAAAGAATGAAACAAACAAGACGAAATTAGAAAAGGGAAACACAGCCAGGAAGCTACTTGAAACTTGCATGCGGGCCGGATGAAAGCCCTCCACGAGCCAATCCGGCCCGCAGGTCGCATTTTGGAGACCCCTGGTGTAGACCATGGAATGTGACAAGTGCGTCAAAGGTAAACAGGAAGGGAAAAAACTGCACCAGATGGCAGAACCATACGTTCTGGTCATCATTAGTCCAAGAAATATTATCATGGTCGGGGAGTAACATGTTACTTGTAACACCGTTACTAGTAACAGTTACTTTTGAAAGGTAAAGGACGGTAACAGCATTATTATTTGCTTTAACTGTAACTAAGTTACTTTTATCAGTTGGGATAACTATTTAATGGAAGCATCGTTACTTTTTTGCCGCAAGTAAAGTAAAATATTGTTTTGTATGAATCTCAAAACTACATAATACCTTGCTTTGATTTTAGTGAAGAGAAAGAAGAAACAATATTTGTTTCTAAATTAAATCTTTTCAACTAATTACATTGGAAATGTATAAAATATATATTTTAGCACCATCATAACATTTAATAGTGTTAATTCATTCATAATATTTTTATTTTATAATTATGTATTCAACAATAAGTATATAACAATCACCTAACGTGTCACACATAAACGGCATACAGTGTCTGATTATTTTCCACACTTGAAGCAAACTCACACATGCTTTGACCCACTTATGCTGAAGAGTTCGAATTTTTGACATTGGATGGAAATAATTATTCCTTTTGCTGCAAATTGTGTTGTGTGGGTAAACGGTGGAAACTCCAAAGCAAACTTAAGAATTCACGTACAGGTTAGTTTAGTGCTCTCTCTTTAGTGTTAAGGTGCATTTACAATAAGTTTGAAACATGTTTTGCAACATTGTTCGCTTGTAAGTTCTGGACTAAGGTACCAATTTTCACAACATGCTGACAACCCAAAAGTTCTGATCCATGGCAGAGTCAGTAAGAAACAATGTTCGTAGCTTGCTAGAACTAAATGCCACTTTGCAGCAGTAGTGTTTTTCTCTGTGTATCTATTGAGTTAAATGTCGTTTTCCGTGTGTTCTTTAATGCTATGAAGTAGACAAGAAGCAACATTAACCAATTCATCACCTAATAAGAGGCAGAGGAGTGCCTGTAGAATGTTCGATGTCGTAAAATTAATTAGAAAGAAGCATGATCCCCTACATAAAATTGCTACATTGTTGGGCACCAGCCATATGTGAAGTAGATAAAACAAATAAGTGTCTCATTTCTCAACACTGCAGCAATAACAACAGGATTCGTTATCTTGTAGTACAGTTGTGTTACTTGCCGGCCTGTTGTTTTTACAGCACTTTTTATGAAGCAGAAATGAATGTATGTAGGAGGCAGCAGTGTGTACTAAACCTGGACGTGAAAAGAGGATTGTCAGCAGCAGATTTCTTGTAACATTCATTTGAGGCTAAAGAAGTTTCCTTTACTGAAAATGACAATTTGGAATAATGTGAAAACATAAAAACATATGTGATCAATTAAATATATGTTTCAGTGCTATTAATACAACTGAACTATGTTTACATGAGCCTTCATCCAAAACTTCACAAACTAAGTGGACAGTAATGATATTGTTGGCTTTGAAATGTGGATTAAACATGCCAGGATTTCATATGCACTTCCTGTTGCCGAGAAACAAAGATTAGCCTAACAGCAAGTTTTATCTTTGAATGAGTTGTTTTTCTCAACTTTATGCCTTTCTTTGAAACAACTGATCCTTTAATATCCATTAAATTTCAAAATCCAATAGCAATAGCGAAATTACGAAACTCAGCTCGCACAGCCTGTCATTCAAATTTTGTAACCCTATTTTAACGAACTACTATGGTCATCAGTCCTTAGACTTAGAAACTAATTACACTAACTTACACTAAGGACAACCGAGACACCCATGCCCGAGGGAGGATTTTAACTTCCGGCTGGAGCGACCACCCAGTCTGTAACATGATGCCTTAGACCACTCTGCCACTCCTGCGTATCAGCGTGTCATTTCCATCATATCTTCTATAGTATGCCTTTTGTCCTCATCCAACAACCAAGTCTTCTTCATCTGCTTATTTCGTCGAGCATCGTACTATTAATGCAGTGCCTCATGTCATTAATTCTTCCTCTTCACCTGTCATAGCTTAGCTCTTGATGTGAATACACGGTTTGAAATGTTTGCTCATCGCTGCCATTTCAGCAAATATATAGCAGACAACAAAGTCTGCCGTTTTCACGGGGACGTGAATAACAAACAACATGAAACAGAACTTTCATGAGATGGAACATTTGAAAAACATTTTTTGTTGAAAATCAACAAGCATTGAAACTGATTTATTTAATAATCTAATAATTATGTATTATTCTTAATTACGTATGTATTAATGTATTTAATTATTGATTGACATTAAAGCTTGTTTTCTTTCCACATGTATAAGGTTCATTACAGATTTGCAGATGAGGTACAATTACAATGATTAAAAGTAACTTTAAAAATAACTGTAAATATACTTGTAACTGATACAGTTACTTTTAATGTATAGTAACTATAACAGTAACTAAGTTACCTTTTAGGTAAGTAATTTAAATGTAACTAGATTACTTTAAAAAAGTAACTTTCCCAGCCCTGAATATTATTATAAATGAAAACTATACAAAAGATGATACAATATATTTAAAAGGATATAGGTTTGAAAGAGTACAAAATCTGTGTGTTACACAAAATATAAAAGGACCCAATTGACTGAGCTGGTCTTGTAACATCAGCAAATGTGGCTCTGCTACACAGTTACTGTGAATGGCTGAAAGCAAGGGGGAAACTAATACTGTTACTTTTGCCAGGGACATGCAGCTCTACTGTATGAATGTATAATGATGGCAGCTTCTCAGGTAAAATATTCCAGAGGTAAAATAGTCCCGCATTCAGATCTCCGGGCAGGGACTACTCAGTAAGATGTGGTCATCAGGAAAGACAACACTGCCATTCCTCGGATCGAAGTGCGGAACGTTAAATCCCTTAATCAAGTAGGGGGGTTAGAAAATTTAAAAAGAGAAATGGATAGGTTGAAGTTAGATATAATTGGGATTAGTGAAGTTTAATGGAAAGATGAACAGAATTTCTGATCAGGTGTGTATAGGGTTATAAATACAAAATCAGTTGGGGATATCACATGAGTAGGTCTGATGATGAATATAATCATAGGAATGTGGGTGAACTACTATGAACAGCACAGTGATCACATTATCATAGTCAAAGCCAACACCAATCACAACAGTATAAGTTTATATGCCAACTAGCTCTGATGATGATGAAGAAAAATAAGGATGAAACGATAAAAAGTCATTCAGGCAGTTAAGGGAGACGAAAACTAAATTATTGTGGGGGACTGGAACTCGGTAGTATGAAAAGGAAGGGTAGTAAAAATAGTGGGTGAATGACAACTGGGGAAAAGGAATGAGAGAGGAAGCTGCCAGGGAGAATTCTGCATGGAACATAATTTAATAACAAACACTTGGTTTAAGAATCACAAAAGATGGTTGTATAAGTGCAAGACCCCAGAAACACTTGCATGTGCTTGAAGACAGTCCATGTAGCCACATTATCTGTAATACTGTGTTAGCTGAGCGGTTTAAAACATCTGCAGGAGGTCCTGGGTTCGAATCCCGGCCATAGCACAAATTTTAATTCAATACCTCTCGTTATATTCAATACCTTCATTGTTGATATTAATTGAAATGCTAGGAAGTCTTTCCTGAATGCATTTGTCTGGAGGGTTACTTTGTATGATTGTGAATCATGCTCAGTCAGGAAAAGACTAGAGGCTTTTGAAATATGGTGCTACAGAAGAATACTAAAGATTAGATGGGTAGGTGATGTAACTGAGGAGCTACTGAACAAAATTGGGAAGAAGAGAAATTTCTGGCATACCTTGACTAAGAGAAGGGATTGATTTATAGGACACATTCTTAGACTCAAGGAATTGTAACTTTAGCATTGGAGGGAAGTGTATGGGGGTAAAAATCACAGAGGGAGACCAAGAAACAAATATAGTAAGCAGATTGAATGAGGGTTTCCATTCTTATGAGGAGTTGAAGAGACTTGCTCATGATAGAGTAGGGTTGAGGGCTGCATTAAACCAGTCTCCGGACTGGTGACCACAACAACAAACAACAAGTATGTATGATTATGCAAGATACTTTACTCCGATCATATGTAGTTGTGGAAGTCACGATAATTAATGGTTTCATACGTTTTACGCCATGATGCAGTTTGTGTAGTGTTTGCTTATGGAACAGTACAGTTTGAATTAAATTCTTGCATTTTGTTGTGTTTGTGTTGGGACTATTTATGGGGTCATAACTTCAATCCAAGGCATATCAGTGCTTTTATGTCTTCATTAGTTTTCTGCCAGATGAAAAAATGATATAGGTTACCTAATTGATGAGTTGACCAACTACATTATGTTAGTCCAACTTTTAACTTAGTCTTGTACTATCATACTTGGGTTTTCAGCTCAGAGATCTCTGCACTAGTATGACATCCACTTATTACTGATCCATAACAACGTATGGGTCCTTTCCCTAGAGTGGGTATTTATCTCACTGATGACACGTGTTCTGTAAGGACATACTTGCATTCCAATGATTATGGCAATAATTTTTTGTGTGTTAGGACACCATGATTATGTTAGTCTTGTTTTATGGCTTGCGATGCGTTTAGTTAATGAATATCAATACTGGCATTAGTCAAGTATTATACACCCACAAAACCCTACTATGGTTGGTACTCCACATTCCAAAGGCCATTATGTTGGGAGGGGTATTCAACTGAGATATGCCTTGGACACTGTTATAGTATGTAAGATGTTGTTATCTGGTCCTTTACTGATCTCATGATAATTTTTACGTCACATACTATGGAGAGAGTATCTCTCTTTAGTTGCGTTTTGAGTTTGCATATACTTTTTCTTTTTATTTTAAATATTTAAACAGTATTATCAATATTTTTGAGAAGGATAGGATGCTACTAACCACAGAGACATCTGATGAGCTGCAGAAAGGCACATATGGCCCTCGTCAGTAACACACACACACACACACACACACACACACACACACACACACACACACACATTGTAGTGTAACAGCTGTACACTATGGGATTGTCCCGCCATGTAATGTGGAATTCACCATATATACCAGGTGATCAAAAAGTCAGTATAAATTTGAAAACTTAATAAATCACGGAATAATAATAAAATAAAAAATTAAAATTTTAAAAAAAAGTTCAAAAATGTCCGACAGATGGAACTGCAGCAAAAAAATCAGTCAATACGCATGACAATTGAGTATAAAAAGAGCTGCCCTGAAAAGGCGCTTTTAGTGAAGCTGTATTATCAGAATGGGCAACATGCTAGGTCAGCGTTACGATCCTATCGCCATAGGAAGGGGATTCAAACGAGTAAAGGTCAGTTGACAAATATAGCTGTGGCGAGAATGATTTCGAAGTTTGAAGCCACGGGTTGTTTAGACGTTAGACCCCGTAGTGGCCGACTGAGCACAAGAAATAATGCTGCTGAGGCATTTCAGGAAGAAATGGAGAATATAGAGAGTTCTTCCATGCATGGGGAAGTCAGCGCTCATGTAGACGCATGTTGCACCGGCATTCCATACACTTAGGCGTAACCTCCGATGCTATCCTTACAAAATCCATCGGCATCATGAAATGTTTGTGCGCCTCGGTTGCACAGTTGTAGAGTGCCAGACTACAATTCCAAAGGTTGCGGGTTCGATCCCCGCCAGGTCCTAGGAGTTTTATCTGTCACATTCCACTTCTTTCACCTCTGACAGTATTGCTCTAGTGAAAAATACTGAGTAGCACCATGGTTCGGAACCCACAATAAACTGTAGGTCCCCCTATTAGTGGCTGGGTAAGTCAGTTCGAAGGCAACGACATACCACCTCCAAATAGAACCATGCCTAGTAAAGCACTGTGGTGTTCAAACCAATCTTCGGATTGTTGACTGCTTTACCTTACCATGAAATGTTATCTGGCGATTTAGTGAAGCAGAGGGCATCTGCGGTGTGGGCATTTCAAAAGCTGGCGGAAGATGACGATTGGTTGAGTAACATGTTGTGGACCGACGAAGCTCATTTCACACTCCGAGGGTCAAAAATATCGTTAAATCCTTCCCATAATTTCCATTGTTTGATTTTGCTTAACAGTATTTATGACATCTGTGTGAACAAGATCACCAATAAGACTGCCTTGTAGGTGAACATCTTAACTCTAATCTTACATAACACAAATAGGTCCAATTTGTTCTTTTATATCTCCCTGGAGTGACTGTATAAGAGCTGTTCAACAAAGGTGTTTTTTTTTCCCTCAACACACCTTTACTCATCCAGATAATTGTGATAGTCTTTCTCAAAACAGTCTTCCATGAATGCAATGCGCTTTTCCCATTGTTTTTGCCAGTCTTCAAATACACACTGGAAACCATTTTTTGGGAGTCTATCAAAATCGCCTCCACAGCCTTCACCACTGCTTCTGATGATGGATAATACCTCCCATAGAGGAATAGAAACAATGTCACATAGGGCTAAATTCGGACTATAGAGAGTGCACTTCATGTTGATTTTTGCAAGATATTCAGCAATGATATTGGCAATATGCAGCCGCGCATTACTGTGGTGCAGCAGCCAGTCTGCTTCACAGAAATGTGATCTTTTGTGCCTGATATGGACTTCCAATAGTTTCAGGACATTCCTGTAGTATTGTCCAGTTACTGGTGTGTGTGTGTGTGTGTGTGTGTGTGTGTGTGTGTGTGTGTGTACAACATGCTGATAAACCATTCCACAAATATCAAAGAATGAGATGACCATAACATTCCCAGCAGAATCAACCTCTTTTGCTTTTTTTTTGGGGTTGGGGAATGAATGAGATTTCCACATTGAGCTTCACTGTTTGTTCTTAGAATGATGCAACCAAGTTTTATCAGCAGTGATTACATCAACTGTAACTGCACAGAGATCTGCACGCAAATGTCCTTTTGTTTGGAAATCAATATTACTAGAACCAATTGTGCACATATATGTCTTGGGTAATGTTTCTGTCACCAACGTGTGGGTAGCATCCAATGAAATGTTCAGTATTTCAGAAAGTGATACTAGGCCAATTTGTCGATCCTCTTTCACAATGACAGCAACATGTTGATATTTTCTTTCGTAAGAGCAGTAACTGGATCACCTTACTTTGAAACTGATTGACTCCCCTCTTTAAACATTTTAAATCACCTTTGAGCTGTGCTGTAGGAAAGAACAGACTCCTCATATGCCTCCTTTAACCTCGTATAGGCCTCAGCTAAAGATTTCTTGCGACAAAAAGCAGAATTTCAAAGCCGCATATTGTTCCTCGTGTGTTACGTCCATTGCAGTGGTAGGTAATACTGAACATGTCTGAACTTGTCTGCCTCTCACAGGCAGGAAGCAAAAGTCCCAACAATGAAACTACTACAGTGTGATTGTTTCACATTAAGCTAACAGAATGTCATAAGATTAAATTTTAGTGCGGGAAATTATGAACATAAAAAAAATTATGATCATTTATTGAACAGCCTTTGTATGATAGTCTTCCTAATCTGGTTCTT
The DNA here is from genome assembly GCA_026315105.1 of Locusta migratoria. NCBI lineage: Eukaryota > Metazoa > Arthropoda > Insecta > Orthoptera > Acrididae > Locusta > Locusta migratoria. The sequence goes on along the minus strand of CM048744.1, from coordinate 499,948,204 downwards.
ATTTTCATGTTGGCCCTATCTTTTATCAGATAACTAAGGTCATATAATGATGAAAGAAAATGTGGCATAATATTTAGAATGATGACCTGATTTGCATCCCATATTGTCATATGTGTCATTTACCATAGCCTTCTTGAGGAATCGTACATGGTGCCATACCATGCTGAGATTATCTCAACCATATCTTACATGATCTTACTGTGTTAGGAGACAATATACTTTCAAATATGTTATGGCAGAAGCCAGAATTTAGTATGTTTTTGCCTCACACACTTTAAAGACAAGCTGACATGGTATAGGAAAGAGGTCATCAAATGTGGGCTTTGGTTGATGTTTAAATGCTTATTTGGACTTTGTCTTAAGACAGTTTCAATGTTTTATTCTTCATGGCATTTTGACGTATGGCATTTCAATGTTTTATTCCTAATGGCATAGATGGTTCACTTTGGTCAATGACCTCATAAAATCGATTATGATGTCATTACCCATTTTAGATAAAGTTCTGCATTTACAATGGAACTCCATTTTTATGTTTTCTGATTTTATGTTTTTCACGATTTTACGCCATAAATTTGTAGCTCCTATGAAAAACCTATAGATCAATGCTAAAATTTATCTGATATTATGTTTCTTTCTAGTAAGGTTTACCTCGATTTATTTCATCCTTTTTTTCCTAATGACATTTGATGTGACTGAACGAGTTATAAGTGACACAAGATTGACAGTTCACTCTGCCTTTGTGGTTGGATTTAAAGGGTACATGAAGATCCAAAGTGAATTATACTGGTAGGCTCAACAGTATTCGTCTAGTGCAACCGAAGACAGCTAGTGGGGAATTAGCAGATGCAGTTCCAAACTCTGGTGCACACTAGACAGGAATAACTCAATCATGTCCAAAAAGTGGTAGTGCAGTAAGCTTTCTACATCATGTTTGATTTGAATATTACTAAACAATGAATCTCAATTAATTCATTTTTTCTCAGTATATAAATTTCAAAAATGGCAAAGCTATAAAACAACTACTGACCCAAGCAATCCACAAATGTTTGTAAATCCAAGGGACTTAACTGTCACTCGGCCACTGAACTGGTGACAAACAATCCACAGATAGTGGAGAGCTGAACACAGATAATTGAAAGTTATTGTCGTCGATACAGTTGTTATATGTGTTTGTGAGATGCAATTAAAAACCTTGTTTCAAACATGAATAATAATTTCAACAAAAAACGCTGAGCGTTTTTGATGTCCCCTAATACAGCAACTCATGTACAGTAAGCTGCATCTCTTTGAATTCTTTAAATACTATTATGGAGAAATGTGAAGACAATGAGAAGAACTTCTCATTGAACATTTAATATCTTCTTCTTCTGCTTCTTCTTCTACAAACAGGAAATCAATGAATTCATCATCACACTTTTCTGTCTCCTGTTGACTCATTCCATGCATAGAACAGCTGACTCATGCTGCCTCATTCCCATCATTCCTCACTGTGAACACTGACAACATTCCTGCACTAGAGAGCCAATATATAGGTGCTCTATCCAACACCAAACACATTAACGTGCCACTAGTCATATTCTAGACTTAACTATTCTACATTCAATTGCCTCCACTTACACAGATTTTACACAGTGTAGGCCTACTGGAGAGGATTAAGATTTTTTAGCATATACAGAATCCCAATTATAATATTTTTGCTTGTATTTTCATCAATTTTGCATTTTTTTAAAGTATGGACTGTACATAAACATAAAATAGAGGTTTCACTGTATTTTCATTTTGTCATCTCACCCCTCTCCTCACATACACCTCTCATTAAATGAAAATACAGACTTAATATTTCTCTAAATATTCATTTGATTTATTGATTTTTTTTATCAAATCTGGAGGGACATGAGAAGCTCTGGTACTGTTGTTGCAGTATCCCCATGTTAAAAAATAATATGTGGACTATGTATTTTTGAAATGACGGAATATCTATGTACATTATATATTAGTTGTGTATTCCATGTAACTCTATCCATCCCATAGTTATTATTGTGATGTTTAATATTCATATGGCATCATAAAAATGTCATTCACAGTAGTATAAGTCACAACTACACAATTGTTCTTCATTTTATTAGTGGTGTCATAATAATCTTGTGTCGGTGTAAATCATTAAGGTTCAAATCTGTTGTTCAGCAGGTGCAACTCCAATGGGGCCATGTAATCCTTTGTTCCAATCTTTTGTTAATCCATCTCCACATCCCTGCTCTCTCTCTCTCTCTCTCTCTCTCTCTCTCTCTCTCTCTCTCCCCCTTTATCTTCTCCTTCCCCTCTCCCTTCCTTCTGATATAAACAATGGTACAAGGGGTGGACAAAATAATATTAACACTTAACATACACATACTGTTATCATAAGGAGTTGCCCAAATGGTGGCTTTGACAACAGTGGCAACTCTTCGAGGGAAGAATTTGTTACGTTGTCTTCAGAGTTAAAAACAGAATGACAACAATCCACCTATTACTTCATCCATGTTGAAACCGTAAATCTGGCATTTATTCTCTGCTCTTAACCTCCCCATAACATTGTGATTACATTGCAACATAATGATTTTGCTGTACAAAGTTGATGTTCGGTGATTTTTTTATGCTTTACAAAGCACACCTGAACTGTTTTGGCTGTGTATGTGTGTGTGCGCACACTATCATTTGGAATATATACTCATTCACAGTTATCTGACTAGTGAGACTAATGAGAGAAACAATTGAATACTGTGATATAAAAGGTAAAGCAGTCAACAATCCGAAGATTGGTTTGAACACCACAGTGCTTTACTAGGCATGGTCCTGTTTGGAGGTGGTATGCCATTGCCTTCCTCCGACCTTCGAACTGACTTACCCAACCAGTTATAGGGGGACCTACAGTTTAACGTGGGTTCTGAAGCACGGTGCTACTCGCTATTTTTCACTTGAGCAATACTGCCAGAGGTGAAAGAAGTGGAAAGTGACGGATAAAAATCCTAGGACTTGGCGAGGATCGAACCCGCGACCTTTGGATTTGTAGTCTGGCACGCTACCACTGTGCAATGTGTGTAAATTATCTTGGAACCTCCCCCATGCTTGACTTCAGCAATAAGGCTTGCCATATCATAAACTTCTTTGGGGGTTTTTTGATAAATAAACCTAGTTGTTTGTAGGAATCATGACACTAACGCATTGTACCATACACACACTTCCAGGCATCGAGGGTTCAAGCTTTATGATCATGACACCATTTCCTTTGCAGCTTTGCACTGGTTTCCATTATTAAGGGTTTAGAAACTGTAGCCCTTCACGAATGTTAAGCTCCAGCTGTACTGTTTTTATTGGAACAGCATTACTTGAGTGAGTGTTGAGTTTTGTAGTCACTTGCTGTGTAGTTCTATGCTGTCTGGCCACAATCATTCTTAAAGCTCATTGGTCATTATTAAATTTTTAACTTCACATTTCGCGAACTGTTCCCCTTCACCAATGATGTTTCATCTTTATTTTGTGTATGATGCCATTAACAAGGATACTGTCACTATAATCTGATTAACATTACTTGGTAGTTGACATTCATCACAAGTTGCTACAGTGCCATCACATAGGCAGCCAGCTATAAGTGACACACATACACGACAGGTCAGTTCACAAATGCTGTTAATATACTTAACACAGAGCAGATGACACCAAGAGTACTGGCAGTAATGCGAAAAGCTCTGTTGACAGCTAATTTTAAGTGTTCAGTGACTGAACTGTAGCAGAAGACACATTTTGTACTCTTGAATTTAATACCATGTCCTAACCTAACCACATTTGACACAGAGTTTATCCAATAAAATGGTGGTCAACAATCTCCAGCAAAACTACAATCATGATTGCTTCAGCCAAGGTGATTAAAGCTTACCTTTATAAGCAAATGGAAAAATTTCAAATAAAGAATTAAAACAAACTGTAACTTCTACCTATCATTGGTTACTTGAAAATATCCTCACTCTGGCTACTGGTTATATGAACTGCTGTCTTGCAAACTAATCAGCAGTCCTCCTTGGCTCTTGGTTACAGTTTATTAAAGACACAAGCAGATTTCAAGCAAAATAAAAGAATTATAGGATGAAAAATAAGAGCAAACAAAGAAGATGATACTTTTATGTGAAAGATGTAACGAGGTATTAAAACTAAAATGTCAAATAAACCAATTAATTTAATAAAATTAACAATCAAACTAATTTTGATTTAGACATTAAAATAATCAGATATGACACACGAACCCACAATCTTCCATATGGAGAGCTAGCACCTTACTTCTGTGCTACACAGCCACAGCCCAGAGGAATGGAAGAACATTGAATTGTAAACTTTGGATAATTATAAATTACAGGAGGCTAATCTAATGTAAGCTGATTTATGTGATATGATATTTGTATACGAGATGTTAAATTGTGGCTTCTACAAAAGGATCCAGTACTGTGTGGTTAGTGCTGTGTATCAGTATGTGTTTTGCTAGCACCGTTGTCCATGTATTGTTACTTGTATCAACACCATCTAGAGACAAGGCCTTACAATAAGCCGTGCCTACATCACACTTAGAGGCCGCGGGCGCCATCTCACTGGCAGGCCGCTGGGGCACACCCACTGCCGCGCAGCAGCCGGCCAGTCAGATGGCAGCTGCGGCCTCTAAGTGTGACATAGGCACGGCCTGTTGTAAGGCCTTGTCTCTAGGTGGTGTTGCTTGTATAGTTGTCACTAAGTGATAGAATGAGAAATAAAAATAGCAGACCTATGAATTGGGGACAAAACAAATCAAGACAGAGTCAGACAAGAAAATGGAAGAGATCTGACCAGTAGTAATGGCAGTTTGACAACAAGAAATGCCTCAGTTGTGACAAATGCTCTGATTGGAGGAAAGCGGCTCCAGTGCGTGAAATATCAACTACAAAGTACTTTTAATTGGACTATAGTGAAGCATGAAACAGTGCAACTGCTTTTCATCACAGATGTATTTCACTGATCATTTGTGTTAACTGTTACAGAACAAAACATATAATATACTGCAAGATAATGTACCATACTTTGTATATCAATAGTGCACTGTGGTTGTGTCTCAAAGTTAGCACATACACAGTGCTGCCAACCTACAACAAAAGCTTGTATAGCACATGGTGTTCATATTATTTTGTTCATTACCTGTATGTGTAATTAACAGCAAAAATATTACATTATGTATTCATTCCTATCTTCCATAAGTAATATAATACCGCGAAGACACTCACCAAGTAGCACACACGCACATAGAAACTTATACTCCAACATTCACACTGGCATGACTAAATCAGGATGTTGTGTGTGTGTGTGTGTGTGTGTGTGTGTGTGTGTGTGTGTGTGTTTTATGCCAGTGTACTCTTTTTCTAACAAAGGCTGTAGCCGAAAGGTAATTGTGAGAGTCCTTGTGATTCTCTTTCATATGTGCCCGTCTGCAGCTTGGCAATAGATTTTGTGATGAGTTGCAAACTATTCTCAATGTATTATTGACTCCCCAACCTGGAGTTTCTATTGTTACATATTTTATTAGTCTCTCTCTTCCTGCCTCCTCTCTGTGTTCACCCATTCCTGACACCCTCCCCCTCTTCCTGCCCATCTCCCCTAAATTCCCCTCTGTTCACCTCCTCCCCCATTTCTATATCAATATCCTCCTCTTCTTTCTGTCCTTACTGCTTCCTCTTCTCATGGTCCATCTACTCACTATGCCTCCTCTTCCTCCTTACTGTCTATAAAAAATTATATACATCTGCCCACTCCCGTGACGATTGAACAACTGTGTCGATGTCTAGTTGTTTTTCCGGAATACTGTTCCAGGGCCATAAAAAGGAAAACAAAACAAAAAATAATTAGGTATATCCATGGTTCAAATTTTAACTTATAGTCCTGAAGTCAAACAAAAATTGCAAAGAAAAGAGCATTATCAGTTTATCCCAAATTTTCTCTTTTTCCATGTAACTGTTCCCTTAAAATCTTAATTGGAATCAGACGAAAATTAAAAATTAGCCATACTGGTTCATATGTTCTCAAATGATGTGGTAAACCAACAAACATCATTTTATTTATAAAGACTGGGTTATTTCATATGAAATGACCCATAAAGGAAACTTTACCAGAAAAGCGGGACAAACCCAGGGCTGAACTTATCGATACTGACTACGAGCTGAAGACAAAATTTAAAGTAGGCATTACTGCTGTCAGTGGCAATTACAATAAAGCAGTGAAGCATGTTGTGCCAACAAAACAGAATGTGCTCTCCCACCCCTACCTCTCTCTTGCTTTCCTTTCGCCCAATAATACTATTATCAATGGAGCTACAACTGCACACAAGTGTTATGTGTCATAAAAGATGAAATGATACTCTGCAAAGCTAACATATGTATAATCACTACTAATCTATACTTCCAGAAGGAAAGTAGCCATTGACTTACCCTATCTTCCTCAACATCTACTACAGTGTTATCTGTCACCAGAAAATCAAGTCGGCGCCTTTTTGTTATATTCTGATCAGGAATAGGTGGACTCTCAGTTCTGTCCACAGACCGTATGTTTCTGTCAATGTCACACACTGATCCTCCAGATGAAGCTGTCCTCAATGGCAATCTCTTCAACGACACAACTGGTGAAGAAATAGGAGTATTTGGCAGACAGTGGTTTGCTTTGCTTGGAGTATTTGCTGGAGACTGGATAGTTCGATGAGTCCCTGGGCTCTTCGGATTTTCACACTGAATTAACTCCTTCTTATCTGTTTCCTCTACAATAACTACAGGTACGTTACCATCACTCGTATCACTTTTATCACTTGAATTCACACATGCATTTGTCCGTCGCAAAGAAAGTCGTTTTGTTGAAATGGCAGGTGAACTAACTTGTGAAGGGGAACTTACATTCACTTTTTTGGGAGTTTTATCTGAACTGTGAGTTATAGATTGGCTTAAGTTTTCTTGCAAATACAACTTTTTAGCACTATTGATCTCCTCCACAATAACTAACGGTGGGGAATCCCTGCATAATTTCTGGTCTTTCTTGGAACTCTCTTTTGTTTCATTATTTGGATAAATGTCAGTGGTTTGGGACATTTTAGAGATAATTTTATCTCCTGGAGAATTTTGCAAATCACTTGAATTTTCATCATCGAAGAATTCCAAATAAGCGCTGTCAGTTTTATTTTGCCTGCCTCTCAAATTGTATCTCTGATTAGCACGAGATTCTGTATTAGAGACTGAATCTTTGTTAGTTCTTGGTGGCAAAGTGAAAGTAGGGCCAACAATTGGCTTACCCCATTCTATACAATTCAGCCTTTTGTTTCTTGTCTTTTCAAGTTTCTTTGCATAACTGATGCTATACTTTCTGAACTCAGCTGCAAAGGTATCATAGTCTAGACCTTGAGCTAATAAATCAAAAGGAAATCTCAAATAGTCTTTCCCACGTTTCCTTTTAAAACTATCACGATATGATTCCTTGTCAATAAAAAATGGATTTATATTGCGTTTTTTGTCCCTGAGATGGTCATGTTTTAAGGAATTGGTAGAACTTTCTTTATTTTCTCGGGAATCCTGTGATTTTATATCTTCATCTGATATGTTTATTGTTCCTTCCACACTGTCACTGGGTACACTTTGGTCGGGCATGTCAATCATCTCTACACTGTCTGTGGAAGACAGACTCCCAGCTTTTGAAACAGGAAGACATTTGTCTTCTTCACTGTGTGAAGCAGAGTGTTCTGATTCATTTGCACTTTCTTCAGGCCCCTGGAAACAAAATAACAAAGTTAATTTAATTAAAAAGGATTGTAACAATTTTAGGCACAAATAACTGCCTAAAAACTATTTTTTGCTACAAAGAAATAGTGATTGGCTTTAAAAGATGAAATTTTACTTTTTCAGATCAAGTAAATTAGTAACTACTGTCTTTTGTACTGAATGTATTGTTACTGAAATATGCAAAATGTAAGACATTATTACTACACACACACACACACACACACACACACACACACACACACAATAAAATGGAAAAAATCCTGAATTTCTGCCAGAATTTCCGGTTAAAAATTCACTTTTCCCTAGATTAAAATAGTTTTTACCAGATAAAAACACATTTCTACCACATAAAAGACACTTTTTCTGTGCTAATGATAACACACTTTCTCTATGAACTAAAAAGTTATTGATCCTTTGAAAATTAAATGTTTTTTAAACCAGTGTAGATTTTTTCCAGGGTTAAAATGCACTTATGGTGTAGCCAATTTTTTATGTGTAGATGTTGCTATTAGAGCGTTAACTGATGGAAAGTAAGAATGGTTACTCATGACTCAGGTGTAGACAACCAATGAGAGTGGTTTTTCTTTTTTTTCTTTTTCTTTTCTTTTTTTGTGTTTTGCAAATGAAGTTCTGCATGACGACACATGTTATGACAATGTCATAATGGTTTGCAAAATCATTTGCTGTTTTAACAATGGAAAATCCGATAGGATAACAACTAACAGTAAGGAGGCTTGCTGAGCTGCTGACACACACAAAAACAGATAATCACATTCACACAAATTACATTTTAAATGTGAAGAGTTATATTAAACTTGTACAAAAAGCAGCCAGCTGTTATTAGAATCGAAGGGCATGAAAGGGACACAGAGGTTGGGAAGGGAGTAAGACAGGGTTGTAGCCTATCCCCAATCTTGTTCAATCTGTACATTGAGCAAGCTGTGAAGGAATGCAAGGAGAAATTTGGAGAGGAAATTGAAGTTCAGGGAGAAGAGAAAAAAACTCTGCGGTTTGCCAATGACATAGTAATTCTGTCAGAGATCGCAAAGGATCTGGAAGAGCAATTCAATGGAATGGGCAGTGTATTGAAAGGAGGGTATAAGATGAAAAACAACAAGAGTAAAACAAGGATAATGGAAGGTAGTGTCAGAAAGTAAGACTATGCTAAAGGAATTAGATTAGGTAATAAGACAATAAAAGTAATAAATGAGTTTTGTTATTTAGATAGAAAGATAACTTCTGATGGCCGAAGAAAAGAAGATATAAAATGCAGAATGGCTATGGGAAGAAAAGTGTTACTGAAGAAGTGATATTTGTTGACACAAGTTCTTTCTGAAAGCATTTGTCTTGAGTGTAGCAATGTATGGGAGTGAAACATGGACAATAAGGAATTCAGACAAAAAGATGATAGAAGCTTTTGAAATGTGGTGCTACAGACAAATGATGAAAATTAGACGTGTAGATCATGTAACTAATGAGGAGGTGCTTAAGTGAATTGGGGAGAAAAGGAGTTTCTGGCATATCCTGACTAAGAGAAGGGATCGATTGGTGGGACACATTCTGAGACATTAAGGAATCGTCAACTTAGCATTAGAGGGAAGTGTGGGGGGTAAAAATTGTAGAGGGAGACCGAGGGACAAATACAGTAAGCAGATTCAAAAGGATGTAGGTTGCCTAACTTATTCTCTGATGAAGAGACTTGCACAGAACAGGGTAGTATGGAGAGCTTCATCAAACCAGTCTGCAGACTGTAGACCACAACGACAGATAGGAAAAGTAATGAACAGGTCTTAAGAAAGTGAATGAGAACATAATGCTGCTAAATTATATAGGAAGAAGAAAATAAAAAATGATAGGGCACATAATGAGACACACCCAGTTCTTAAAGAATGTATTTGAAGCAAAAGTTTTAAGGAAAAAGCCAAGAAGCAGGCCAAGAGCAACGTAATTTTAGGTCATCAAAGAAGATACGGGGATAAAATCATATGAAGAATTGAAGAGGATGAGAATCAAGAGAGGGACATGGCTAAATCAACAATGCATAGCCTTTAGTTTATGATGAATCAAAATGTGACAAATGTGAAAATTACAGAACTATCCATTTAATAAGTCATTGTTGCAAAATACCAGGACCTAACCCAAATTATTTAGAGACGAATGTAAAAACTGGCAGAATCCGACCTAGTGGAAGATCAGTTGGATTTAGGAAAAATGTAGGAACATGGGAGGCAATACTCACATTACGACTTCGGTTAAGGATAGGCAAACCTACATTTATAGATCAGGATAAAGCTTTCGACTGGAATTCGCTCATTCAAATTCTAAAGGTAGGAGAGAGAAAATATAGAGAGCAAAGAGTTATATTCAACTTGTACAAAAACGAGACATATTATTAGAGTCAAAGGGCATGAATTGGATGCAGTGGTTGGAAGGGAGTAAGACAAGGTTGTTGCCTTTCCCCAATGTTGTTTAATCTGCACATTCAACAAGCTGTGAAGGAATGCAAGGGGAAATTTGGAGAGGTAATTAAAGTTCAGAGAGAAGAAATAAAAACTTTGCAGTTTGCTGATGACTAGTAATTTTTTTTTTTTTTTTTTTTTTTTTTTCCATGATGAATACATTTCCTATTGAAACAGACCTTAATAAAATCATGCACAGCTTTCCTTCTTGTTAAAAACCACAACTTAACATTGTCCACTGCCCGACAAGGTACAATGTTTATCACTTGCTTCATAAAACCTTCCATTTTTTGTAGACAAGTGACTATACGTTAGCATTCATAATCCCCCCCCCCCCCCAAATGTCTTGGTATTGGTGCGACCAAGGCATTTCAGGAATTGTCTGCAAAAAAAAAGGAAGGTTTTATGAACCAAGTGATAATCTAGTAATTCTGTCAGAGACAGCAAAGGACCTGAATTGAACAGAATGGACAGTTTCTTCAAAAGTTGTTAAGATGCACATTAACACTTGTAAAACAAGGGTAATTGAATGTAGTCTATGAAAATCATGACGTGTTGAAGAAATTACATTAGGTAATGAGACAATAAAAGCAGCACATGAGTTTTGTTATTTGGGTAATAAAATATCTTCTGATGGCCAAAGTAAAGAAGATATGTTTCTGAAGAACTGAAATTTTTTGACATCCAATATTAATTTTAATCTTAGGAAGTCTTTTCTGAAAGCATTTGTCTGGAATGTAGCACCATATGCGAGTGAAATTTGGATGTAAAGGCGTTCAAACAAAAATATGATAGAAGATTTGAAATGTTGTGCTACAGACGAATGATGAAGATTAGGTGGTAGATCACGTAACTAATGAGGAAGCGATCAACAGAATTGGGGAGAAAAGGTGTTTCTGGCATATCCTGACTAAGAGAAGGGATAGGTTGGTGGAACACATTCTGAGACATAAAGGAATCATTAACTTAGCATTAGATGGAGTAAGAATCATAGGTGGAGACCAAGGGACAAATACATTAAGCAGATTAAAAAGGATGTAGGTTGCAGTTCTTATTTTGAGACGAAGAGGCTTGCACAGGACAGAGTAGCATGGAGGGTTGCATCAAACCAGTCTGCAAACTGAAAACCATAACAACATATCAAGATGATTGTTTATCTCTGTTATGCTTTCTAGTATTACAATATGGTCAGTCATGAAGGAAGTATCTAGTCAGCAGCACTTAGTTCAATATATGAAGTCAGTGCATAATAGAAAATTTTCTTTTACTGATAATTCAAACATATGTACAGTATTGAATAATCACTTTAATAATCACAATAATAGCAGGTGAATTAAACAGAACATTAGCTCTACAGCTAACTGTATAACACTCTTAGAAAATAACATTCTGAAATTGTTACCTGAAATAGTCCTCCATGATACAGAAGAGTGAGAGATTGAGTCAGTAATTAAATCACTAAAAAATAAGGACTTACAGATATGTGAAGTATCTAGCAGAACTTGGGTATTGTTCCACCTCTGTTAGCTCAGTACTTAGCCATAGCTGTAACTTTTTTCTTTCAGAATTGTCAATTTCTTGAAAGACTGAGGTACTCATTAAGTAAATCACCTTATTAAAAAAAAAAAAAAGGGATAACGTTAACAGCTTTACATGTATTTATATGCCATCATTTTTTGAACATTACTGAAAGGGCTGTATATTTGACATTAACTGATCATTTCAGCCCCGTAATTTGTTGTCAAATGTGCATTTTGGTTTCAGAAGTGGTTTACAACCGAAAATCCTATATTCTCTTTTCTCTGTGCATCCTTGAGGTACTTGATGGATTAAATGGGAAAAAAAGAAAAAGAAAGAAAACACTAGGCATTTTCTTTGATTTATCATAAGTGTTTGATTATGTTGATCACTAAATATTGTTTAAAAGTTGGAACACTATGGAGTAATAGGAATAGCTCACAATTGGGTCACGTATTACTTTAATAACTGACTGCATAAGATAATTCTCTGCAGTGTTGAGAATAACTATGTAAACTATGTATGCGTGCACACTGAATCGCAGTTAAGTGGGGGCCTGTTCTGGGGCCATTGTTATCATTTATATGGCTTCTAATATAACAGGTAGTTCTAAGATATTTCTGTTTGCTGATTACACTAGCTTGGTAGTAAAGGATGTTGTTTGCAGTATTCACACAGTATCATCAAGCAATACAGTTAAGGAAATAAGTTTGTGGCTTGTAGAAAATAAGTAAAAAAAAAAAGGGTAAAGCAGTCAACAATGCGAAGATTGGTTTAAACACCACAGTGCTTTACTAGGCATGGTCCTGTTTGGAGGTGGTATGCCGTTGCCTTCCTCCGACCTGACTAACCCAGCAAGTTATAGGGGGACCTACAGTTTAACGTGGGTTCCGAACCATGGTGCTACTCGGTACTTTTCACATCAGCAACACTGCCAGAGGTGAAAGAAGTGGAAAGGGACAGATAAAAATCCTAGGACCTTGCGGGGATCGATCCAGGGACCTTCGGATTTGTAGTCTGCCACTGTACCACTGTGCTACGGAGCCGCATGTAGAAAATAAAGTGATGCAAAATTGTAATAAGTCTCAATTTCTACACTTTCTAACTCACAATTTAACAACAACTGGCATTTTGAGTACACATAATAAGTAAGACTGCTACACATGAGTACACATGATACTGCTACCTGGGAACATGTTACGGAACAAGTGACCCACATATAGTCATCGTATGTAATTGGTAAACAGTATAATAAACAATGTAAATAAGCACTCTACATGTATGACATGATCACTTTCACTTTTTCAACAATTTCAGTCTTTTACTGTTACTCACACACTTCATTTTCTCTGCACGTATTTTGGTACATTGCTTTTTTCACCATGTCATGTGGAAATCACAAATCGAGAAAGAGTACAAAATAGAAAAAAAATGTTCCGAAAACTGCTTAAAAATTGATTACATTTCTTGCCATATTGGAACACATAGCACCGAATTCAAATCTCGTAATCACGTGAAATGGCTGTTTACACGAAATTTGCCTATCTGCAATTTGCGTATGAAACTGATGCCCCTAACTATCCAGTCAAAAGGTTACCAGCGATTAAAAAACCACTGAAGTGATTTCACTTACGTGCACTAACAAAACATCACATTCAAAAACAGCACAACATTGAAACACTGCTTGTGTATTTGCATATATGAGGAAAGAGCAGAAACAATCATTATATAAGTCAAGCGCAACTCCTAATTTCTATGAATTTCGATATGTATTTATTTTGAACTGATAAATGAACACAGGACTTTTACCATTGGCGGAAAATCGAATCTTGGGTTTCACGACAAAAGCTAAAAATCGGGAGAAATAATGGCAAAATCAGGAGGCGGGAGAAAAAGCGAAAAATCAGGAGACTCCCGCCTAAATCGGGAAAGTTGGCAGGTATGTACTAGAGACATACCTCAGATAAAAGCACAGAGAAGTAGTTTTATGGGCAGATCCTGAGAATACCTTTACCCAAAGAGAGAGAAATGTAGAAGTATAGAGAAAAATGAACACACCACCTAAATTAATCAAGATAGTGAAATGCCAAAAGTTACAAATCTAGGGCATATCAAGTACAGTGCAAATAAATATGACTTGCTTAAGGTAAAACCAACAGCAAAATAGGTCGTGGAATAAGGTGACTTTCTTGGATTGAAAACCTTAAATGTTGCTTCAATGTGTCTTCAACATAACAATTCATTGGTGTTACAAAAAGAAAAGAATAGTCACCATGATCTCAACATCCTAACCAAATAGGCACCAAAAGAAGAAAGAAAAGTTTTATTCGGCTACTGTAGTATTAATGTGCTATAGCCCACTGAACTAAATTCTTTGTCTGGGCATTAGTTCAAAATCCGAAAAATTAAATGATAACTAAAACAATGAAAAAATCCGGAATTCTAAATGAAAACAATATATTATCATGGGTGTTTCTAGGTAGAAATTTACTTTTCCGAGTGATAATACACTTTTTCCCTGGTGAAATTACACGTTTTCCATTATAAGTGGCAATGTACTTTCTCCAGAGCAGAAAACTGAACAGTCCTTTAAAATTTATATTATACACCAGCACAGAACTTCCCGGGGGTTAAAAAGTACTTAGGGTATCGACGTTTCTTTTCATGTCGTAGATGTTGATTACAGCGCAACTCAGGGAAACCAGTGGTGGGTAGCTCTTAAATGAGTCGTTCACAATAAAAGCTTCACACTTAGTAAGTATGAACTAACAACTCAATTCCAGTAAACAGACTCTTCAAGTACTTCACAGTTCTCATGTGCCACACCAAACACACAAACTAAGGTGAAAGCGCGGTTGCTGAAGGGAACCACGATAAAGGCATTTGCCATTTACAACAACCATGCCTACCTCCAAGTAACACTGACCAAGTACCAATCACCGATTGCTATACTGTTCGAATATGTTATAATCTAGGTCAAAATGAGAGACGAATTTTCTTATATACGTTCACATACTGCCATTGAAAAGGAGAAAACCCTGCTGAAGAAAATGTGGTTGTTATCTTTCTGAGTAAATATAGTCGAAACATTAGGCAATAAAACGAAAATGTTCAAATATTATTTCCGTGGTTAATATTGTACTTTACAACTGTGCAATCACATCTTTCGGCATTTTGATATATTTCAAAATAGTACGCACCTCATGATTTTTTGAAACTGTAAAAATGTTGTGTTCGGTAAATATAATGATATATTTAACAACAAATTCAACCATATATTATGATAAAGTTACACCCCCAATACGCAGTAGTCAGATACAAGTTGAAAGTACTGTTATAAATGCTATATGCGTGCCATCTACCGTATGATGCTTATAGTAACAATGGAAATTGTGTTTCAACATTTTCATTATTTCCCCTAATCTCTCAATAATATGTGCTCAAAGAGATAAAAAAAAAGGGGTGGTTGTTGTTTTTTTTTTTTTTTTTTTTTTCGGGATGGTTTTCACCATTTCAACAGCCGTATGGATACCAGTGGCATCTCCTGACTAGGATCTTAAGGCGATGGAAAAGAAAAAAACACACTATTGTACTTCACACTTTAGCCCTATTTTTGTCAAAAACACACGAAATACATTTGTGAAGCTAAATAGCGTTAAGTGTTGGGAGACACTCTAGGTTCTTTGGCTTTAAGCACAAAACCTGTACCCGAGCTGTGACCCAGTGTAGGCCGAAAACTTTGGCATAACCTGGCCGCAGAAGACACGTTGCTGAAAACCCGCATTGCCCGGGTATAGTCTTGTAGTCTATCTTCCCTACTCTCCTCTCTCTCCATCTCTGTTCCTCTCCCATCTCTCAGTTCATCACCACCTTCCCCTCCACTCTCCCTTATCTAGGAAAACATATATGTCAACTTTCGTGATCAGTGGAATAGTGTCAAAGTTTTTTGCAAGGTACATTCTGCCATGCACCATACACAACTTTCAACAAAATCAGAACAAAACTATAAATCTGTACTCAATAGTGGCCTTTACACGGGTGTGCCTGCCCGACTGCACCTGCTGGCCAGCTGGTAGAACAGTAGCTCGTCACGTGGAGCAGTGGGTGGGAACCCCGCAGGCAGACACACACCGCTCACCGCGCAGGAGCGCTCCAACTGGCATTTCGGACGCGCCCGAAAGTTCTGCGCGGTGCGGAGTCAGGGCAGCATGTCGCAACTGAAGAGAAACCGTATCCATGTGATCGCTGCAGCTGGGAATTTTGTGGTTTCAGGGCGCTCAACTGCAGTGATCATTAGCGCCTGATTCTGACCCTAGACGGACTTTAAACAAGGTTAAAAAAGGTGCCAATAAGGGGAATTTCAAAATATCACTAAAACAAGGAATAAAAATATCATGAGAAGGAATTAAATGTCCTTGGACAAATTAGTCATATGTATAAAATGCAAAACTCTAGCAGCTGCCCGTGTGTCATCAGCTAAAACATCCTCCAAAGTGGACGGCAAATTTACTGCAACACAAACACGATTAAAATTGGGGCAGAACATTAAAACATGGCGCACCGTCATCGGTTGACCACAGGAACATACTGGTGGGGGATCACCTGTCAATAAATGTCAGTGGCTGAACCAGCAATGACCAATTCTCAGCCGGGGCAAGATTACCTCCTCCCGCCTGGAGCGGCGGGAGGAGGTCTTCCAAGCTGTCGGGATCGGTTTTATGGTCCTAAGCTAATTGTCCTGAAGCGAGAACCACAGCCTATACCATGATCCAACAATACACTTGCAAATAGCCGCTTGAATGTTGTTTGATGGGACACAAACGGCAGCTGTCCGAGGTAGGAAAGTGGCAGCCCTGGCCACAGCATCAGCAGCCTCGTTCCCCGGCACACCTACATGGCCAGGTACCCACAAGAAACTAATGCTAAAGTCATTGACAGCTACCAATTGAAGGGATTGTTGGAGTCTGAGTACAACAGGATGGACCGGATAGGGTCTCTAAGACTATGTATGGCACTGAGGGAATCTGAGCAGATGACGTAAGAAGAGTGGTGGTGGCGGCGAACATATTGGACTGCCTGATAGAGAGCAAAAAGCTCAGCTGTGAAATTTAAGCATTGGTCAATGAGCTTCTATTGAAAGCTGTCGAACCCAATGACAAAGGCGGATCCGACACCACCAGTGTTCTTAGAACCATCTGTATAGATGAAGATGTTATCATTAAGCTGAGAACGAAGTTCGATAAACCTTGGGCGATACTCCGAATCCGGGGTACTCTCCTTTGGGAGCGAGCTGAGTTCGAGGTGGACACAAACCTGTACCTGAAGCCATGATGGTTTTGGGCTCACATCCATTCAAAGGGTTTCAGTGAGGGTGAAATCGAGTTGCTGAAGGCGACAAAAACGAACTCCAGGAGGCAACAGTGAAGATGCAGACACCCCATACTGGGGATCAAGGGAGTCATTGAAAAATGATGGATAGGATGGGTTTTGGGCATTGACAGCAGCCGGCATGCATAACGACAGAGTAATATATCACACCGATAGTGCAATGGTAATTCGGCAGCTTCTGCAGAGAGGACTTCAATATGGCTGGTATAGACGGCTCCCATCGCTAGGCGTAACCCCCGATGGAGAATTGAGTCAAGACGGCGCAAGATGGATGGCCATGCAGATGTGTAAACAATGCTTCTGTAATCCAACTTTGATCGGACTATGGACCAATAAATGTGAAGAAGGATGGTTCTATCAGCTCCCCATAACGTACCACTAAGAACATGGAGGACATTAAGGAAACGTGTACAACGGCCAGCCAGAGAAGACAGGTGTGGATCCCAACAAAGTTTCCTATCCAACGTGAGTCCTAAGAATTTCGTTGTCTCCATGTATGGGAAAGAGATGGTGCCTAGAGATGGTGGAAGGAACTCATTTTATCGCCAGAAGTTGATGCACACTGTTTTCTCATTAGAGAAACGGAAGCCATTTGTGATGCTCCAAGAATAAAGACGGTCAAGACAACGCTGGAGACAGCATTCCAATAGACACGTTCTTTGACCGCTGCAGTAAATTGTGAAATCGTCCACAAAGAGGGAACCAGAAACGTTGGGTGGGAGGCAGTCCATAATTGGGTTAATTGCTATGGCAAAGAGTACTACACTCAAAACGGAGCCCTGTGGCACTCCATTCTCCTGGCAAAAAGGGTCTGACAAAACAGAGCCCACTCGTACCTGAAAATGTCAGTCGATTAAAAATGCACAGATAAAAAGGGGGAGATGGTCGCAAAAGCCCCAGATATGCATGGTGTGGAGAATTCCCACCCTCCAACAGGTGTCATAGGCCTTCTCCAAATCAAAGAACACAGCCACCGTCTGATGCTTTTTGCAAAAAGTTATTCATAACGAAGGTCGACAAGGTGACGAGGTGGGCAATTGCAGAGCGATGCCGACAAAAACCACATTGGACAATGGTAAGGAGGCGTCGGAATTCAAGGAGCCAAACCAAACAAGCGTTACCTATGCGTTCCATCACCTTACAGACACAGCTGGTAAGAGAAATGGGGTGATAACTGGAAGGAAGATGTTTGTCCTTCCCTGGATACGTCAACGGGATCAACAAGGACTGCGTTCGATACTGTTAGGCCTGAAATTGGGGAGTGGACCTTAGTGCGAGCTAACCGGCACAGGCTACCCCAAACAAGTGAGGAGGGAGTGAATTTGTTAAAAGAACTAGTGAAGGCAGTCCAACAGGCTTTTTTGCTTTCTTTTATAACACGACACCATTTCACCCGTAGTCATTTGTAATGGATGCAATTCTCCATAGTTGTGTGGCGTTGAAAGGCACGTAGAGCATGTCGCCGCAGTCCACCAGGGGACTCTGACGCGGCATGGAGAAGAGGAAGTACGAGGTATGGAATGTTTGGCAGGCGTGAGAATAACCTCTGTGAGGTACTGGACCTGACTGTCGCAGTTGGGGAAATGCTGATCATGGAAACCGCCATGTGGATTACACAAGGAAAATGGTCGCTCGAGTACGTATAAGAAAGGGCGTACCACTCGAACCAATGTGCTATCTGAGGAGTGCATATCACGAGGTCCAAGTGGGTGTGTGTGGTGTCAGAAAGGAATGTTGGTGATGGTGTTGTTTTTAAAGGGGACTAAACGCCTGGTTTATCAGTCCCCTGTTCCCAGCAAAGAGATCACATAATGTGATTTGCAGATGAAGACGAAACATTCCACAGCCAGTACAAAAGAATTATAGTAAGGTGGTGTGTGTTTAAAATGACATAATAAAAGGAGAAGGGAAACCACAATGTAGTGGACCAAACAGTCAACTGTGCTAAAGAACCACAGCAGAAGAGAATGGCTGGCTGGCCACTAGGATAGTAGTTGATGAGCCAGACATCCTGTACACACTAAAGCTGCCAATTGGTTGGTTGGTTGGATGTTTAAGGAGGACAAAACTACAATGGTCATCAGTCCCCCATTCCATCACAAAGCGTCAAAAGAATACTGTGGACATGAAAGAAATGGGCCCAGAGTTAAGGTGTAAAGTGGGAGGGGATTCCCACAGAGTCCATAAAACATCAGCAAAAACGACAAGGAACAAAACGAAAAGACACGATCACACAAAGACAGCTTACAACGAGGAAGCCGATGGCTGTCGTTGGCCGAGCATAAAAATAAAATAGGAAAAGTCAACCACTCAGCAGCACAAGGAAATCTATAGTTAGAGAGAATGATAAAAAAAAAAAAAAACTGCTTGAATAAAACGTAAAACGGATTCTGCCATTGTAGCATCGTCACCTAAAACCTCCGATAAAACATCAGGGAGGTTAAAATTTTGCTGCAAGGCAGCTAAAACTGGGCAGTCCAATAATATGTGGACTATTGTCAGACGGGAGCCACACCGACATTGGGGCATGTCATCACGACAAAGGAGATGTCCATGGGTAAGCCACATATGCCCAATGCGGAGGCAACACAAAACTACTGAGTCTCGGTGAGAGCCACACATGGAGAAGTGCCATGCGGCTGTAGTCTCCTTCACAACTCTGAGCTTGTTGGGCATGCTCAGGCTACACCACACAGAGTCCCAAAGTCGAAGTACCCGGTGGCACAACAAGGAACGGAGATTATGAGCCAGGAGGATGACCTCTAAGATAGAGGCATTAATAGCCTGTTTAGCAAGCCCATCGGCACATTCGTTGCCTGGGATGCCAACGTGACCCGGAGACCAACGAAACACCACTCATCTACCAGACCAACAAAGGTATAAAACAGTCTCTTGGATGGCCATCACCAATGGTGAACATGGGTAGCACTGGTCCAGAGCCCGTACGCTGCTCAGGGAGTCACTACAAAGAAGGAAGGACTCACCTGAGCAGGAACGCATATGTTCGAGAGCACGGAGAATGGCCACCAGTTCTGCAGTATAAACAGTGCAGCCATCTGGCAGAGACTGCTGCTCAACGTGGTCGCCATGGACGTAGGCAAAGCCAACGCGGCCAGTTACCAACGAGCCATCCGTATAAACTACGTCATAGCTGGGGTGCTCAGAATTGACAGCAAAAAACTGGCAATGGAGAGCCTCAGGGGGAACCGAGTCCTTGCGCCCGTGGGGCAAGTCTAAACGAAGACACAGCTGTGGCAGGCACCATGGAAGTGTGCGTGAACGGGCCCGAAATGGAGGTGGAAGAGGATAGGAGTCAAGCTCCCACAGGAGGGACTGCACGCCGACGGCTATTATGTGTCCTGACCTGGGTCGCTGCTGTTGGTGACAGACAGCCACAGTGGAAAAAAGAAGGCAGTAGTTTGGCTGTCCTGGCGAGCTATACACTCTGGCTGCATATACTGCCAACAGTTGTTGGCAGCGCACCCATAAAGGGGGGACCCCAGCCTCAGCAAGGAAACTGGTCACAGGGCTGGTACGGAAGGCTCCGTCGCAATGCGAACCCCACAGTGGTGGATAGGGTCCAACAAGCACAACGCTGATGGCAACGCAGAGCCATAAACAAGGCACCCAAAGTCTAACCGGGATTGGACCAAGGCTGTATAGAACTGCAGCAGGGTGGAGCGGTCAGCCCCCCCATGCGGCATGACCCAGACATCGAAGGGCATTGATATGATGCCCAAACTCCTGTTTCAAAAAAGGAATATGACAGAGCTAAGTCAGTCGGGCATTAAAGATCAATCCTAAGAACCGGTGAGTATCTACAACAGGAAGTAGTTGGCCGTCAAGATATAGTTCAGGGTGGGGGCGGGCTGTCCGACATCGGCAGAAGTGCATCACACGTGTTTTGCCGGCGGAAAACTGGAAGCCATGATGTAGGGCCCACATGTGAGCCTAGCGGATGGCCGCCTGGAGCCGGTGTTCAGCAGCACTTGTTGTGGTGGAGCAGAAAGATATGCAAAAATCATTGACGTACAGGGAGGGAGACACCGATGACCCCACAGCTGCAGCCAAGCCATTAATGGCCACCAAAAACAGCAAGACACTCAGCACAGACCCCTGTGCGACCCCATTTTATTGGAAGTGGGATGAACTATGGGCAACACCGACTCAGAACCGAAACAGGCGGAGTCTGAGTAAATTTTGAATGAAAATGGGGAGTGACCCCCGAAGACCCCACTCATGCAGCGTAGCGAAGATGTGATGCCGCCATGTGGTAGTGTAGGCCTTCTGAAGGACAAAGAAATCCGCAATGAGGTGCTGATGACGGGAAAAAGCTGTTCAAACCGTAGACTCTAAGCACACCAGATTATCTGTTGTAGAACGACCCTGACGAAATCCACCCTGTGACGGCACCAGAAGACCCCGTGACTCGAGCACCCAATTCAAGCGACGTGCGACCATACGTTCGAGCAACTTGCACAGAACGTTGGTCAGGCAGATGGGGCGATAACTGTCAACATCCAGTGGGTCTCTGTTAGGCTTCAGCACCAGTATGACAACGGCTTCCCGCCACTGGGACAGAAACTCGCCACCACCCCAAATGCGATTGAAGATGGCAAGTACATGACGCTGAGAATCCCGCGAGAGATGTTTCAGCATCTGCGCATGAACATGGTTGGGACCAGGAGTCATATCAGGGCAATTGGCCAAGGCACTAAGCAGCTCACTTTCGGTGAATGAGGAGTTATAGGATTCCTGACGGTGCATCACAAAGGACACGCACCATCGCTCTAAACGCTCCATATGGGAGCGAAATATTGCACTGTAGTTAGCAGATACAGAGCACCGAGTGAAGTGAGCAGCAACGTGTTCAGTGATCACACTCGGGTCTGTACACACAGCCCCATGGATAGATAGACCAGGGACGTCAAAAGGAGTCTGGTGGCCATAGAGGCGCCTGATCTTAGTCCACACCTGAGATGGGGAGACATGAGAACCTAAGGTAGAGACATCTCTCTCCCAACATTCTTCTTTATCCCTTCTGATAAGTTGCCGAGCCTTGGCATGACGTTGCTTGAAAGCAATGAGGTTAGCCACTGATGGGTGCCGATTATGACGCGGAAGAGCCCGCCTACGTTTCCTGTTTGCGTCGGCGATTTCCGGCGACCACCAGGGCACAGTCCTCTGCCGGGACGAACCCGAAGAAGAGGGGATTGCAGACTGAGCTGCAGAGACCATGACGTCTGTGAAATTGTCGACCACCACATCAATATTAGTTTCTGGCAAAGATCTAACAGTGGCAGCAGTCTGAAACGCGTCCCAGTCAGCTTTATTAAGAGCACACCGGGTCAAACCGTTAGTGCAATGACACTGGGGCAGTGACAGAAAAATCGGAAAGTGGTTACTGCCACACAAGTCGTCATGCACTATCCAGTGAAGAGACGGTACAAGGCCAGGGCTGCAAATAGATAGATTGATGGCGGAGTAGGTGCCGTGTGCCACACTGAAATGTGTGGGAGCACCTGTATTTAAAATACAAAGGTCGAGCTGGGAGACAAGATTTTCAACCTCCATACCTCGGCCAGTAGTCGCATTTCCACCAAACAAAAGGTTATGGGCGTTGAAATCACCCATGATGAGGGAAGGTGGGGGTGGGGGGGGGGTCGAGTAATCAGTGCAGCTAACACATGGCGGGGTACATCACCATCAGGTGGAAGATAGATACTGCAGACGGTTATAGCTAGTGGTGTCCTGATCTGAACAGCCACGGCCTCCAAAGGTGTTCGAAGAGGCACAGGTGCACTGTAGGCAGAATTGATGACATGGAGATGCCACCAGATGCTCTGTCATAAGCAAGACGATTTTTATAAATCTCACGATAGCCATGAAGGGCTGGGGTTCGCATTGCCGGAAACCAGGTTTCCTGGAGGGCAACGCATAGTACATGGGAAGAGCTTAAAAATTATTTTCACTCTGCCAGGTAGGAAAAATAACCGCCGCAATTCCATTGGAGGAAAGTGCTCCTATGGACTGGGGAGGCAAGAAAGTGATTAAGAGATGCAATGCTCCTCAGTGTCACTTTCCACCACCCACTGAGGGTCTGTGGTGTCCATGTCCATTGTGTCCAGGTTGTCTGTAAGAGCAAGGTCCTCTTTAGACGCAAAGATTTCGACCTCATTGTCGGAGTCAGAACTGGTAGCGGACGGCATCGGGGAAGCCACCTTTGCCGCCAGCTCTTTCTCCTGCAGTACATCCTTTTTTCTCGCCTGCTCCCACTTGGGTTTGGGCTTTGGCGCCCGAGTGGGCTTCCCAGAAGAAGCATCGGATGTCGACGCAGATGGGGAGGCCTGGCTACCAGCGGGTGCATGGGCCTTTAGCCACTAGCTGACATCTGGCTGCATCGAAACTGGAGTCGTGGAAAGGGTCACCTCAAGAGACCCTTTCCGTGCGAGAGTAGGTCGACTGACATCCAGGGTGTCAGGGACAGTGGGAACAGCAGGAGGTGGTGGAAGGGGCTCATCAGGCCCTTTCCCTGAAGGAAGAGCCGGAGACTGAGGACATTGCTCTGACCACAACTTATTGGTTACAAACTGCAGATTAAAAATTAAGAGACTTCAGAAAGGTAGAAAAGTTAGGACATGGAACCTGGACAAATTGAAGGAACCAGAGGTGGTTGAGAGTTTCAGAGGGAGCATTAGACAAGGATTGGCTGAAACGGGGGAAAGTAATACAGTGGAAGAAGAATGGGTAGCTCTGAGAGATAGGGTAGTGAAAGCAGCAGAGGATCATATAGGCAGAAGCACAAGGCCTAATAGAAATCCCTAGATAACACTGGATATACTTAATCGATGAGAGGAGAAAATATAAAAAATCAGCAAGTGAAACAGGAAAAAGGGAGAACAAATGTCTGAAAAACAAGATTGACAGGAAGTGCAGACTGGCTAAGCAGCAGTGGATAGAGCACAAATGCAGAACCATAGAAGAATCCATAACTAGGGGAAACATAGCTACCGCCTACAAGAAAATAAAAAGATATATTTGGATATAAGAAAAGCAACTGTATGAATGTCAAGAACTCAGACGGAAAACCAGTACTAAGCAAAGAGGGGAAAGCTGAAATTTGGAAGGAATATATAGAGGGCCTATACAAAGGAAATAAACTTGAAGGCAGTATTCTAGAAATGGAAGACGAAGTGGAGGAAGATGAGATAGGAGTTATGATACTGCGAGAAGAATTTGACAGAGCGCTGAAGGACTTGAGTCAAAACAAGGCCCCTGGAGTAGATGACATTTTGTATGAACTGCTGATATCATTAGGAGAGCCAGTTGTGAAAAAATTGTATCACCTGGTATGCAAGATGTATGAGACAGGGGAAGTACCCTCCGACTTCAAGAAGAATATCGTAATTCCAATTCCAAAGAAAGCGAGTGCAGACAAGTGTGAAAATTATAGAATTATCAGTTTAGTAAGTCATGGTTGCAAAATACTAACACAAATTATTTACAGGCAATTAGAGAAAATTGTGGAATTCGACCTTGGGGAAGATCAGTTTGGATTTAGGAGAAATGTCGGAACACGGGAGGCAATACTCACATTACGACTTTAGGCTAAGGAAAGGCAAACCTTCATTTTTAGCATTTGTACATTTGAAGAAAGCTTTTGACAGTGTCGACTGAAATACACTCTTCCAAATTCTGAAGGTAGCAGGGGTAAAATATAGGGAGTGAAGAGTTATATTCAACCTATACAAAAACCAGACAGCGGTTATTATAGTCGAAGGGCAAGAAAGGGACGCAGAGGTTGGGAAGGGACCAAGACAGGGTTGTAGCCTTTCCCCAATGTTGTTCAATCTCTTCATTGAACAGGCAGTGAAGAAATGGAAGGAGAAATTTGGAGAGGGCACTAAAGTGCAAAAAGATCTGGAAGAGCAATTTAATGGATTGAATAGTGTCTTGAAAGGAAGATATAAGATGAACATTAACAAGAGTAAAAGGAAGGTAATGGTATGCAATGTCAGAAAATCAAGCGATGCTGATGGAATTAGATTAGGTAATGAGACAATAAAAGTAGTAGATGAATTTTGTTATTTGGGTAGCAAGATAACTTCTGATGGCCGAAGAAAAGAAGATATAAAATGCAGAATGGCTATGGGAAGAAAAGTGTTTCTGAAGAAGTGAAACTTGTTAACATCCAATATTAATTTAAATGTTAGGAAGTCCTTTCTGAAAGATTATGTCTGGAGTGTAGCATTGTATGGCAGTGAAAAGTGGACGATAAGGAGTTCAGAAAAAGATTATAGAAGCTTTCAAAATGTGGTGCTACAGATGAATGATGAAAATTAGATGGGTAGATCACATAACTAATGAGGAGCAGCTCACCCGAGTAGGGAAGTAAAGGAGTTTCTGGCATATCCTGACTAAGATAAGGGATAGACTGGTGGGACGCATTCTGAGACATCAAGGAATTGTCAACTTAGCATTAGAAAGAAGCGTATGGGGTAAAAATCAGAGGGAGACCGAGGGATGAAGACAGTACCCATATTCAAAAGGATGTATGTTGCCGAACGTATTCTCAGATGAAGAGACTAGTATGGGCAGGGTAGCACGGAAAGCTGCATCAAACCAGTTTGCTGACCGATGACCACAATAACAACACAGGCCCAATCATATTGGACTTTTCTTGTTTTTATAATTATTACTTAGTGTTACATATTACTTATACAGTGGATTGTAAATCACATACAATTTTAATTATATTTTCCACCTCTAATTGCAACAACAATGAACCTGGAAAAAATTGGCTAATTTCACTTGGTATCTCTAACAAGTATATGCACTGTCCTTCATAAAAAAGACACTGTACACAAAAATATGAGTCACAATTATTACATTTCCATGCAGTTTGTTTGCATTTTTGACAGTTTGCTCTCATCATAGCATACCGTACACCTACGTCTGGCTGCTTCTGTGTTTACAAGAGCACAATCTGCAGGCAATTTGGTAGCTTCGCATCTTCTGTATGGAGTAGTCTCAAACTCACTTCCTCTTTGAATTCTGTGATGGAGATCTTCTCGCCGATGTTTCGGTAAATCACATGAGCATTTACCAATGGTGACCCTGTCAACAATTCAATTACAAGCTTCCTGTACCATTTTACACCCTGCCTTAGACAATGTGAGTATGACTCCGTTTGGTCAGAAAGATCTATAAATGACTGACTGGCTGTAGTCTATTATCATAGCTGGTTTTTTCTTTGTGTCCCTCTTGGTTTGAACTTAAGATTCTTCCTCTCCATGAACAGTACTCAGAATCAACACACCCCTCTTATCTTTCCATTTCAGTACTACTACACATGTGTTACTTTCTTTTGCTTTGTGTTCCCCCTTTGCTTGCTATGCTCACCAGGTCCCAATCTTTTTCTCAACAGATTTGGCTAAAGCTTACCCACAACTTACACTGGATGAAGACTCTAAACACTGTTGGTTGTGAATAATCCTTTTGGTCTTTACCAGTACCAATAACTGCCATTTGGTGAGTGGCCTGGCTATTTTTAACGCTTTTGGGAGAAAGTTTTACATTTGGATGACATTATGGTCACAGGGTCTTCCGCCATTGACCATTTATGGAACTTGCATGCCCTTTTCTCCACTCTCCAGGCAGCGGGTCTTCGGTGTAATTTGGTCAAATCATGTTTCATTTAACTGTCTATTCCATTTGGATTTGAGATCACTTCTGATTGGGTATGCCCCTTCAGGACTGTGTGGCTGCCATTGTTTCCCTACCTCGGCTCATGTTGGTTAATGAGTAGCAAGTTTTCTTTGGTGAAGTCACATATTAACACAGATTTCTGCCCAGGGCTCCTATGGTCATGTACCCGCTTTACCTCCTTTTGCATAAAGATGTGCCTTTTGTCTGGCACTATGCTTAACTGCTCTTAACACCCCACAGTGTATGCATCAAAAACTTTGACGTCTACACAACAACGTTATTCACAAATAGAGAGAAAGGCATTGACCATTATTTATGCCTTGAAAAAGTCTGATGTGTACCTGTATGGTGTGCAGTTTCATCTTATTATGCATAATAAACCTTTAGTGTCACTTTTCCACCCTACTACCCTACTGCATTCTTGGTGGACAGGGCAGCTCATCGGCTATTTTTTTTCCCTCGGTACAATTATAAGATTCATTTCCACACTAAGGCCCAGCACACTAACACCTATGCTTTGTTATGTCTCACTGTCGGACCTGATCCTGCCTTTGTCCTAGAGGAACTCCTATATTTTTATCTAGATTCTGAAGCTCAGGCTACTGTAGATAGTGTGCCCCTTACTTCATTTCTGTTGTCAACCGCTGTTGCTTCCAACCCTGTGCTACGACAAGTTTGGAACTTTGTGAAGGACGGCCTGACATTTCTCCGCACTGGGTGTCCGACCCTCTTCGGAACTACTAATCTTTTTGGTAACACCTGTCTTAGTATGAGGTACTCTTTTTGTCCACAGAAGGCCAGTCACCGCATTTGGTTATTTCAGTGGCTTTTTGTGCTCAAGTGTTACAAATGCTGCATTACGGGTATCAGGGAGCATCCCGCACAAAATCTCTTGCTAATCGGCACTTGTTTTGGCCTGGCACTGATAGTGACATATTGTGTCTCGATACCGCCTGCTCTCATTGTGCTTCTCTTTCTCCCTGGCCTCAACCTCAACAGCCTTAGGAAAATATTCATGTTGATTATGTGGACCCGTTCATAAATTCTTTTATTGTGGATGCTTATTCCAACTTTTCCTATGTTTTCCAGTGCACTACTATGATGACGGCAGTGACTACCCACTCATTGTCTATGGTTAATGCTATTGAAGGACTGGCAATCATGTTTTCTGATAACGGCCCCTAGTTTACATCGATGGCGTTTCCAACTTTTGTGATCAGCTGGGGGGGTTCGCCTCACAATGGCTCCTCCCTTTCACCCCCATTCGAACTGAAAAGCTGAAATACTTGTGCGCACCTTCAAAGTTTAGATGCAGAAGTATGTGCTCCCCTCCTCTCTCGACGATGTGGTGCTGCACTTCCTGTCCTCCTACTGCTTCATGCCGGAAGGGGATCTCCTCCCCCCCCCCCTCCCGAACTGCTTCACGACCATCAACCCCAGGTGCTTTTGCAACTACTGTTGCCGCAACAGGCCCTTGGGCTGCCGCAGAACCGCTATCAGCCCAGCATCTGCCATCTAGGTGCGGGGGTTTGGGCGACGCCCCCACTGGGTGCAGGGCGGCGTCGTGACCTGCCTGGTCCACCTCCTACTGCCTTTGCTTAGTGTGCACTCCTGATGACATGGCGCACTGGCACTGGGATCAGCTGCACCCGCAGGCATCTGTGGGAGACTGGGTCGCAGTCTCCACCTTTGCCACCACTGCTGCTGGCCTTCGAGATTTCGACGCAGGCGCCACCCCTGGTGACTCCTGCTGTATCTGCCATCGCACCCTCATGAAGGCCTCTTGCTGTTCTTCTCAGCATACCTCTTGCTGTCTCCACTGCGATGGCATACACTGCACCTCCTGCTGAGGCAGGTGTCTCCGTCCCACTTGCCTTCATCTCCTGTCTGGGAGGCGACGCCAAAGTGCTGTTCCTTGCCTCATCACCCGAACAGGAAGATCTGCTGCCCTCCACTGTTCCAGTTGATCTTTGACTTCTCATCAGCCCCTCGGTCACCAATTTTCGCTGCACGCCTCGCATGAGGGGCAGGCTGCCCTCAGCACCCACACTCATAACACTACCACCTGTATGCTCCAGTGCCGGCCCGGAGTCTCCTGAACGAGCCACTACCCACAGAGGTTCCAACTTTTGAATGTGGCAAATATAGTACAACTTAACTTGTATGAGCGGATAAAGGAGAAAGGTAGGAAGGGGTCAGAGTTCTTGATCAAATTCATTCCGATTTTATTTGAGGATGCAGCTTTAACATTTTCCAAATGAAGTATTGTATTAACGTGTTTCTGGCAGCCATCAAGGCCGCCATGTTATACAAAAATATCTCTAGAACACACTACACAAAAATCATGACAGAGATTTTGCCGAAGCCATTCTAACAAGGATATGCTTCATTGTATTCCTTGTGATATTCTTGCTCGATACGAGTTTTCTTCGCGGTGATATATAACCATCACTTTCAAGGGGATTAGTTTTTTCTTGCAACAAAAATTTAATTTTTTTTAAAACAATAAAACAAGTTTATTTCTGATTTTCTCATAGAACTCTATTGTACAAATAAGAAATGTTCATCACACACTTCGGCACAGGACAAACCGAAATCACTGTATTAGCAGATACAATGCAATACAAACAAAACCAACACAACTTCAACTTCTGAACTCTGATTAATGAACTAGGATATATTATGAACGTCATTTATTATTGCCCAACACTTAAAGATTTTTCCTGTAGTGACATGCCACAGTTTCATTCGCTGCTGCTAGATTCCACAATGGCGCACCTTTTTGGCTCCATCCCTTATGGTGTATTACTTAGTTTTAGAGTCTGTAGATGTTACTGTCAATACTGGGGATTGAGCATGCTACAACATGTTGCGCATAACCAGTTTATTTTTGTCAATTACATCTCACAAATGATCTCGAAAGGAACCTAGTTTTTGCCAACGTAAAACAAATGACACTGATTTGTTATTTAAACCTGAAAATCGTAATTCTAACCACTACAATCATAAACACTTAATTCTAAACAGTATTCATAACAATTACGATTAAATCTTAATAGTTGGGGCCTCTGCACCCAGTTCTGCAACTCCCAAGGACATTGTTTGGATTTGTTCATCACCAACTGACATTTCTCCCTACGGAGGGAGGAGTCCTGTAAACTCTGTGGCATGTGCAAGGTTTAATAGTGCAGCCACAGTGTGCGAGTACAATCGGCCGCCAGACAGCAGCCTGGGCTGCAGCAGTGCCCACTCCACAGCAAGTAACTAGATAGCAGCCCTCACTCACAAAGTTACCTTCAGTGTCAAACTAGTGTTCTACCAACAACAATATTTGTAGTACTCACTTGTTACTCACTAAATCTTTAGTGTTACAAAAGGTTACATGTGTTCTGCTTTGCAATACCCACCCTTGCCCTGCAGCCATTTCTCTCCACTACACCCACTTACTGTTGAACCATTCGGGCCATGGCAGCTGGAGAAATGGTCAAGTACTACATGTTGTGCTTGAAGAATCTTGTGAATGTACGTGCAACCTCTTCTTCTGATAAAGGATATGGCTGGATATTAAGTTCTATGAGTGTGATAGTCTTTTCTACATTTGTCTCTGGCTCAGTAATTATCTTACTGCTAAAATTTTAGGTTAAATAAATTAACTAGAAGGAATAAAAGATAAGTTTACACAGTTAAACTGAATATAAATTATAGCTAACCTGTGGTTTCTTTCTCTTTGTACGGTTTTTCCTTTCTTCATCAGCTGTTGTTTGTGACATTCTGACTGCCGTTAAGAGTTGTCTTCTATATTCAACCGACATGCCATCTTCTAACATATTCAGAGCTGGAAAAAACAGAAAACTAATCAGTTACGTTCAACAGGCTCATTTTGTTTCACTGCAAAGCCCATAGACAGACAGCAGAAAGAAATAGATGATGTCCTCAAAGAAATCATTCCCCCTTTTGTCTTAGGTATTTATAGAAATAATGGAAAACCTAAATCTGGGTGGTCAGAAGGGAATTTGAACTTTCATCCTCCTCCTTAATGAGTCCAGTGAGCTAGATGCTGTACAAAAGATACATAACTTTTTGAGAATATTTTTAAGAAGGATAGGTTGAGACGTCCGATGAGCTGCAGAAAGGCAAAGTAATAGAATACAACATTAGAGCTTTTGGCTGTTAAGGCCTTCCTCAGGTAGAGAGACAGAAGCATACACAGACTCACACAGACATGATCGCCGTCTCCTGCAGCTGTGGCCAGCCAGGTAGCCACGTACTGCAAATGTCGCTTGAAACTGTCAAAGCTGCTGTTCTGTAGACATGCGTGAACTGCCATCATTCATGGATCCAACTATAATTACCAACAGTACCTGCACTTTGACAGCTGCCATCCATTCCACACCAAAAAGTCCCTCCCATACAGCCCTGCAAACCATGGAGGCAAATTTGCAGTGTTGAGAAGTCCCTCATCCAATATGACAAAGGCCTCACAAAGACCTTCATGGACAGACATTACCCTCCTTGCTTAGTCCTCCAAAAGATTTCCAGTACCACATCCTCACAAACCACCAATTCTCCTTCCAATTCCAATAACCAGTCACAAAAGTGTGTCCTTCTTGTCACCCAATACCACCCAGGACTGGAGAAATTAAACCATATCCTTCATCAGTGCTTTATCTGTCATCATGCCCGGAAATGAAAGAGTCACCCACCCAACCTCCACAACATCTTAGTCCATCTCTATACCACGCCCAATCCCAACCCCTTACCACAGGGATCATATCTCTATGGAAGAGCCTATTACAAAACCTGCCCAATCCACCCACCCAGAACTTCGTAGTCCAGTTCTGTCACAACCACATCAGAGGTTGGAGCACCTGTGAAAGCAGGCATCTGATTTACCAACTCTGCTGAAATCATTGCACAGTGTTTTATTTTGTTATGATGATAAACCAGCTGTCCATCAGGATGAGTGGCCACTTTCAAACTAAAAAAAAAGAAAAGAAAAGGCACTCTGTGGCACAGTAAACAACTGAACACAGCACTCTTGGATTCCATTATTCCGTATCCCACCACTTCATGTCTTCTTTGCAATACATAAGTGCAGAAAATTCATTGTAAATCACAGAGTGAAATTTCATGATGAAATAACGATCATTTACTTTATATCCTTGGCCTCAATGTCATTTTCCATATTCAGCAAGTTGCAACTTTGTCCCCAATACTTGGACCACATACGGAGGATTAATTCCCTTCATGATATCACTGCACTGTACACAATT
Source organism: Locusta migratoria (assembly GCA_026315105.1). Lineage (NCBI taxonomy): Eukaryota > Metazoa > Arthropoda > Insecta > Orthoptera > Acrididae > Locusta > Locusta migratoria. Next base: position 499,916,050 of record CM048744.1, on the reverse strand, counting down.
TACACAATAACTCACTTGTGAACACTCCAAAACACAAATACGTACTATAGCTACACCACTCACGCAACTGGAGCACTGGTTTGCGCAGCTACACTATCCCACCATCAAGTAGCACTAACAGACAAGTGTGGCGTTTTGCATGGAAATGATGCACACCACTGTTTTGTTTATGACTGCTTGTTATTCTAAGCATGCTTTCTTGTGGTGCCGAGTGATTGACATCAAAGGTGTCCATTGTAAGTTGTCAAAAAGACATTTAAACGTTTATTTCCTGAGTAAAATCAGCCAATGAAACAATGTAATCTATGCTGTTATTAAATGATTAGTATGTCACTAAAATGGAAATTGATGCAAAATTTTTTGAAATAACAGGAAGAATAATTGACAATTAAGCATAACATAACATAAATAAGGTGCAGGTTATCATTTATGTGTGCAGAATTACTAAAATGGAAATGGATACAATATATATTTTTTTAATATCAATTAAGAATAATTGAGAATTAAGCATAAAATAACAGAAATAAGGTGCAGGTTATCATTTATGTGTGCAGAATTACTAAAATGGAAATGGATACTATATATATATATATATATATATATATATATATATATATATATATATATATACTGGGTACTTGTGTCTGTGTAAATGTGTGGGTGTATGTGCATTTATTTACCTTCCATTTCTTCCCCCAAGGTAAGTCTTTCCTGTCCCGGGATTGGAATGGCTCCTTACCCCCTTCCTTAAAACCCTCATCATTTCCTTTTCCCTCTCCTTCCCTTCTGCCTGATGAAGCAGCTAGGCTGCGAAAGCTAGCATTTTTTTTTGTGTGTGTGTGTGTGTGTGTGTGTGTGTGTGTGTGTGTGTGTGTGTGTGTGTCTGTGTGTTTATTTGTTGCTATTACTGCCTGTGCCCTTTCGCCTGGTAAGTGTACTTCATCTATTTTTTACGTATATATATATATATTAAATCAATTAAGAATAATTGAGAATTAAGCATAAAATAACAGAAATAAGGTGCAGGTCACCATATGTGTATGCAGAATTACATATTTGCCTCACTGACATCAATACGAGAAGGGTTCAAATGAATGTTGTACAGCGGTGTGCTGTACATACTTGCTTCCTTAGCAGACTAGGCTTCAGTTTGTATTTCATGCTAGAGTCAATGTGTTGGATCTTATGTGAAGGTTTGTGTGTCTCGAGTTGGTATGTTTGTTAGCCCTTCACATTAAAATCGCTGGACAGGTTTGGTTGAAATCTGGGTTGAGGATAACTCATACCATGAATTAAAAAACAGACTATGTTTCAAAACCTACCACTCCATGCAAGATACAGGGTACCTTACAACAGACTTCAACACACTTTGACCAGTCACCATGAAAATTAGCACATATTTGCATGTTTCCATAGTGAAATTTTTTATACTTTGCAAGCAACCATACAATGCATGACAAAGAGTACTTTGCAATAAACTTTGACACTGTTAATCAGATCACTCCGAAAGTTGGCAGATACATGTAATTTTTTACAGATATTGGGAAGGAGGGGTCAGCGCAAGATAGGTATAGGTGATGGCTCGATAGAGGGGAATAAGATTACAAAGAGGGTAGAGGGTGAGACTGACAGAAATGGGAGAAAAGGAGGTGATAGACAGGTGAGAGAAGAATGTGAATAGAGAAAGGGGGAAGAGGAGAGAGAGAGAGAGAGAGAGAGAGAGAGAGAGAGAGAGAGAGGGACAAAAGTAGAAATACAATGATTAGGCAAGTGAAACAAGAGACTTACTGCAAATTTATGTGAATCCGAGCAGTTGCTCTCAGAAAAGATGGCAGAATAAGTTCATAGCAATATGTACTCTACTGCACAACTGAGATTTACACTCTTGATAGCTCTTTGGTCAGTCATAAGCTCCCCACCCATCAAAAAATAAATAAATAAATAAATAAAAAGGAAAATAAATGTGTATAACACACTAATAAACTGTCTGACATGAATAATTGATGTAAATCTGCATTGGCTCAACTGGAGATGTCTGGTAGGTGCTAGATTAAAAGCTAAGCATGATAGTGAATGACAGTCATGCTCCAATTCTAAAACATTATTGGGCCAACCTGACAATACTGGCAGGTGCAGTGACGTGTTAATAGATTTCACATCACAACAGTAGCAACAAATACATCCAGAGGTTGAAGAACTAATAAACAGCCAACTGCATACTCCTAACTACCACAAATTAACATGATAACTTGATATGAATCATTTGGCATAGTAGCATTGTGTTCAGAGCTTAAACTTGTGATGCGTGATGCTATGGGAAAAGGACAGACTACCCTGGTGCAATAAAAACACTTGGAAAATTTGGAAGATATATATGTAGGCTGTTTTGAAAAATGTGCTTATAAATACAGCAAACAAAAGTAGTTAAGACATTTGCATGTGTATTAACAAGGTGTATGTGTAATGTAACATCACCATCCATTGTCATACATTCAATGAAGGAGCTCAAAAACCTCAAAAAATTCTGGTCACAGGTACACCCTCTAAGATATTTCAAAGCATATGCTCAGTCACTCCTATACCAGTCCGATGAGGAAATAGGAGATAATGAAGGAAAAACCAATCTTAAATCACATATAAAATAAAATCTTTAATATAGGAAGGTTATACAGATTTTCTACTACCTGGCCGTAACAGAAACTTTCAAATGGATGATACAGATATTGACTTGTGGTGTTAAAATTAACTGAACCGGTCAATAAAAATCAAGACGCCAAGCCCTGGTAGAATTGGATTGGATTCCAGTTCAATTTTACAGGTATACTCTGTGGTGCTGTCCTCTTTCTTAGATACCGGTACCATATATCAGGAATCTCTCTTGCATAGCAAATTGTCTTGAGCAACAGTTTGAAGTAGAATTTGAACTACATATGAGAAAAATCAAAGAATCAATAGACAAGATTACACTAGCACTGCTCTGTGATGTTACCTACAGTTAAATAGATGTTGATCAAAAAATGCCAATACCAAAACTCCCTATCCTGTGTATGTGCCATCACAATAACTATTTTCACTCTTGTGGCACTAACCAATTGTGGCCAGTCAAACAACAACAACATCAGAAAAAACACAAATTTTTAGATTACCTGACAGAACTTTTAGTCACTTGCAATACACTCTTTTTCTTAATAGTAAATGTCTTTATGCTACTGAATGGAGAATTATATATGATGGTTAGAACTTAAATAGTGGCAACAGTGCTGTGGAAACACTATGCAATGAAATCTACAATTGTTGCTTAATTAGCACTCGTTGCTGACATGCCTACCTTACTTCGGAGCAAAATTGATTCTCCTGTCCCATGTTACTCGTGTGCACACAATTGAGGGAAACACAGTCAATTGTGAGAGAGAGAGGTCTAACATAATGGTGTCAGTATGTTTTCGAAACAGGAACAACGGAGATGGATCAAGATTGAATGTGCCAGAGATCGTACAGCATGACAGTGTCATCGAGGTCCTCAAGAGGCGTACGGGGAATTGGCATTACCTTACAGAACAGTGGCACATTGGGTAAAAGCCTTCAACAAAGGTTGGCAAACTGTAGCAGACATGCATTGGGCAGTACGCACTGTATTACTGTTCGTTTTTGGAGCATCACCTGCGATCAGGTTTGCGAAAGAAGCTGCAACACTTTCTGCGCAACCAACCCATCATTTTGCATGGCAATGCATGGGCGCATGCAGCGCAAGTGTGGCTGCTCTATTTGGTCAATGGGACTGGGAAGTACTGTACCATCCACCATACTCCCCGACTTAAGTCCTTCTGACTGATTTGATTCCGAACATGAATGAACCACTTCATGACATTCAATTCAGAACTGTTCCAGAGATTCAAACGGTAGTAGTCTGCTCCATTCACACCATCAACACAACAGGCTCTGCTAAAGATATACTAAATCTTCCACATCACTGGCAAAGGAGTTTGCACAATGCTGGTAACTACTTTGAAGGACAGTAACAGGTGCAAACATTTAACACTTTTGTATTGGTTATGAATAAATAGTTGTCACTAATTAAGTTCCAACCCTCATATGTTACTTGTTCTCTGCTAATTTCCCCTAATCCCCATGCCTCTGCATACTCTCGCTGCCCCTATCCACCACCTTCTCCTGATATAAATGATATTTGTAATTCATAGTAACATGGCTTGTAACACTCAGTCCTTCTCTGCCTAACCCATCTACGGAAAACTGCGTAATTATATCTTTCACATTGGTGATCATTCAAATGGCGTCAAGTCTACTTCAAGGTAACCATGTGTTGTGCAGTGAGTAATAATGGAAGCCTGTATGTTAAGTGTATGAACTACCTTCCCTTCAGAATCCATCCACATCCATCTAGTTGTTTCAGTGTGAAGCAGTAACACACATACAAACTTTCACATTTATTATCATACAGCACAAGATAGTGCAGTATTGATATATCCGAATTTTTTTTACATGTAGTCTTGGATGGTCTTTATACAGCTTATAAGAACATCATCTATTCATGGGCATTTCCTGAGAAAACAACGAAAAGCCTTTATTTTTGGATACAAGAACTACAAATAGTGAGGATGACCACATCTACACTTATTATTCTAATCTGCAGACTGCTGAAATTTCTTTTATAAGTTCTTAAGATCATATTCTCAAACTACTTTTTAATTATTTTGATATCTTTATTCATAACTGAAATCCAAAGAGTAAAAGTTACCATACTTACATGCAAAATAACAAAAATTGGTTTTAGTTATTTTAGCACTGCATAAAGAAATTATCTAAATAACTAATCCCAGTAAATGTCACAAATTAAAACAACGGAAAATCCTGACCAGAATGTCAATAACAGAGGATAGATAACAACTCACTGTAAAGACGATTGCAGAGCCGCTGACGGGCACGTAAAATAGGCTGTCACCTCCCACAACTTGAATTTTAAGCCATGGCCTTCATCAGAAGAAGATTATAACTACCGGTAGATATTCTGTAGACACAAAATCTATGAAAGACAACCTCCAGTTAAAAAAGTGTATGGATACCAAAAGTGTCCCCCCCCTTTTTGGGGGGGGAGGAGGGGTTTAGGGCGCACAACTGCTGAGGTCATTAGTGCCCGAATCAAAACTGGGATATACCCAAGGATAATAAGACTATATAAAAACATATAATAAAAAACAACAAAGAAAAGAGCTAAATGTCCTTTGACAAATTGGTCAAGTTGATAAAATCCAACACTCGAGCAACAGCCTACGCGTCATCAGCTAAAATTTCTTCCAGTGTGTCCGGCAGATGTAGTGCAAGCCGAACAGGGGTAAAATTGGAACACGACGCATACCTACTCTCACTTGGACCTCTCGATATGTATTGCTCAACTAGCGCGTTGGTTTGAGTGGTATGCTCTCTCTGATACGTACTCGAGCGACCATTTCCCCTGTATAATTCATCTCCATCATACCCTACCCCCGGGTTCCACTAGCTGGAACATCTCGAAAGCTGACTGGGGACTGTTCTCCTCCATGGCGGTTTCCCCACCTGTGACAGTCAGGTCGAGTAGCTCACAGAAGTCATTCTCAACACTGCCGAATATTTCATTCCACGTACTTCGTCTTCTCCATGTTGAGTCCCAGTCCCTGGTGGACTGCGGCATGTCGCGATGCTATTAGAGCCCGGAGACGTGCTCTACGCACCTTCCGCCACCACCCAACGTTGGCAAACTGTATCAATTACAAACGTCTATGAGCGCAATGCCGTCGAGTCGTCAAGGAAAGCAAATGGACCTGCTGGATTGCTTTTACTAGTTCATTTAACAGACTTACTCCTTCTTATGTTGTTTGGGGGGGGGGGGGCTGCAATGGTTATCTGGCAGTAAGGCCACTCCCCAATTCCTGGCTTGACCGTCACAAATGAAGCCTTCGTGGACCCAGTCGATATATCCAATGCTTTGGGTCAATCTTTTGCAGAGTTCTCGAGCTCCCCACATTATCACCCCGCCTTTCTCCCTCGAAAACAGACAGAAGAGGCACAGCCACCTTCCTTCCAATCTCTCAACCGGGAAAGTTACAATGCCACCTTCACCATGCAGGAGCTTGAAGGTGCTCTCTCCGTGTCCCGATCTTCTGCTCCAGGGCCTGATGCAATTCATATACAGATGCTGAAGAACCTTTCTCTTGCGAGTAAATGTTTTCTCTTCTGCACTTATAATCACATATGGATTGAAGGTCAGGTCCCCACACGCTGGTGTGAAGCAATTGTTGTTCCCATACCAAAGCCATGGAAGGACAAACATCTTCCTTTGAGTTATTGCCCCATTTCTCTCACCAGCTGCGTATGCAAGGTGATGGAATACATGATTAATGCTCAGCTGATTTGGCTACTCGAATCTCGCCGTCTCCTTATCAACATCTAATGCGGATTTTGTAGGCATTGCTCTGCTATCGACCACCTCATTACCTTGTCGACCTATATTATGGATAACTTTTTGCGTAAGCGCCAGACGGTGGCTGTGTTTTTTGATTTGGAGAAGGCTTATGACAACTGTTGGAGGGCGGGTATTCCCCGCACGCTCCATACATGGGGCTTTCGCGGCGCCTTCCCATTTTTATTCAAGCATTTTTACTAGATCGAAGGTTCTAGGTATGAGTGGGCTCTGTTTTGTCAGACACCTTTCGCCGGGAGAATGGGGTGCCACAAGGATCGGTGTTGACCGTGGCACTTTTCGCCATAGCAATCAACCCAATTATGGATTATCTTCCGGCCAACGTCTCTGGTTCCCTTTTTGTGGACGACTTTGCAATTTACTGCAGTGCCCAGAGAATGTCTCTCCTGGAACGCTGTCTTCAGCGTTGTCTCGGCCGTCTTTACTCTTGGAGTGGCACCAATGGCTACTGGTTCTCCAGTGAGAAAACAGTCTGTATAAAATTCTGGAGATACAAAGAGTTCCTTCCACCGTTCTCTCCATCTTAGCCCCATTACTCTGCCTTTCTCAGAGACGACGAAATGTTTAGAGCTAATATTGGACAGGAAACTGTGCTGGTCCCAGCATGTGTCCTATCTGGCTGGCCGGTGTATTCATTCCCTTAAAGTCCTCCGTGTTCTCAGCAGCATGTCATGGGGAGTGGATCAAACTGTCCTACTTCACCTCTACCAGTCCACTGTCCGCTCAAAATTGGATTACGGAAGCTTCGTTTAGTCTTCCGTACAGCTGCCTAAACTCGATTCACCATCGGGGGTTACGCCTGGCAATAGGAGCTTTTTACACAAGCCCTGTTGACAGCCTATATGCCAAAGCTGCCGAATTACCTTTACGCTATAGATGCGACATATTACTGTGTCGGTACGCATGCCATTTGCTTTCGATGTCCCACCATCCTTCCTATCCATCGTTCTTTAACGACTCCCTTGATAGCCAATACGGGCTGTCTGTGATTGCCCTGCTCACTCCTGGAGTCTGTTTTTGTCACTTGCTTCGGCAGCTCGATTTTACTCTCTATTCCACATTTCAAATAGGTGAGAACCAAGTGCCACCTTGGCTTCAGGCTCAAGTTCGCGTTCACCTCGAACTCACCTCACTCCCAAAGGAGAGTACTTTGAATGCTTTATACTGCTTGCAGTTTCTTGAACTTCGTGCATGGCTCGATAATTCCGTTTTCATATATACGGATGGCTCAAACACCAACGAAGGTGTCGGATGCGCGTTTGTCGTCGGGGATGACTGTTTTCAGTACAGGCTTAATGCCCACTGCTCGAATTTCACAGCTGAGCTTTTTGCCTCTATCAGGCTGTACTATTTATCCACCAACACCATTCTCCCTTCTATGTCATCTACTCTGACTCCCTCAGTGCCATCCAGGGTCTGAGCGACCCCTTTTCGGCCCATCCTGTTGTGCACTGAATCAACCGCTCCCTTCAGTTATTAGCTTCTGACGGCCCTCGCGTTCACCTCCAGTGGGTACCTGGCCACGCAGACGTGCCTGGTAAAGAGGCTGTTGATGCTGCTGCCAAGGTTGTAACTCTCTTGCGTTGGACGTACTGTGTCCCATCGCATCATATTCAAGGGGCTCTTTCGTGGCACCTTATATCATCGTGGCATAATGTGTGGTCTTCACTTGAAAATAATAAGCTTCAGACCATTAAAACACCCCCGGTGGCTTGGATGACCTCATCACGCCGCTCGCGACGAGAAGAGATCATCTTGGCCCGGTTGTGGATCGGACATTGCTGGTTCAGCCACCGTCACTTGCTCACTGGTGACCCCGCACCATTGTGTTCCTGTGGCCACCCGCTGTCAGTGCGCCCGGCGAGACAGAGGACGACCGGGTGGTGCCACTGCTAGATGGCGTGACAGTTGAGTCGCGCCATGGTGGGGAAGGAGAGGAACACTCTTTTTCTGTGTGCCTTCTTAGAGGAATGACAATGCAATGTGTGTGCAGACGTAGGTTGTGCTGGCTCAGATCTTAAGAAATCTTCACGGACAGGCTCTTTCTTGGAAGTCCGGGCATCAATTTAGACACCCATGATTTGGGAGGAGCTGCTGATGACTGGGTTTCTCGGTGAGAGAAAGTGAGTGGAGAGGTTGATCGGGCAATCTTTGGGCTGGCCGATCTAACAACCGTGTCGCTAAAAGCAAGATGAGGCAAGGACAGCACTGTATTTACCCGCTGGGAGCTCAGCGGGCTTTCGACCGGCTAGTATCTTCTGTGCAGCAGAGGTCAAAACTTTTTCGCGTACTCTGATTTCTTGGATTACCCGCCTGTAAACAGGGCAGTCTCTGGATGAAGCAGCATGGTCACCCATGCAGTTGGTGCAGCGAGGGGATGGAGGCAGACAGTCCCCCTCATGAGCGTCCCTGTCGCAGGTGACGCATTTGGCTGCATGAGGGCAAGACTCACGGGTATGGTTATACCTGTGGCACTGGTAACAACGTGTGGGATTCGGAATACAGGGACGAACTGGTATGATTTTGTAGCCTGCTTTGATTTTGGAAGGGAGATCCACCTTGTCAAATGTCAAAAATACGGTTTGGTTTGGTGTCAAACCCGTATCAGCCCTTTTCATAACCCTATGGACAGCTATGACGCTCTGGTCAGTAAGTAGTCCTTTATTTCTTTGTCCGATAACCCATCGAGGGATCGAGAGTAGACCACCCCACATGACGAGTTAAGGGTACAGTGGGCTTCAACTTTTACCGGGAAGCAGCCTGGGGAAGCAGAAAGGCTACTTTGGCTTGGGGCCCCGAGCGCACCACACATGTACCCACAAAAGAGCTGTGGGCCCCCTGGGGGGACCAAAAGTGCCAACTGCGCTGAGACTGCATTCAGGCCACTATAGAACTTCCCATCAGATTTAAATAAATCTACTTGGGAAAAAATTATTTGTGTATTTTACAGTTTGATAACATGTTGATTTTGTTATTCGTTACAGTTATCACTTAGCACCAAATATTGTAATGTGTTGTTCTTGTGGTCTTTAATCTGGAGACTGTTTTGATGCAGCTCTGAGTAAGTCTATTCATCTCTTCGTAAGAACAGCAACCGACATCCATTTGAATCTGCTTACTGTATTAATCTCTTGGTCTCCCTGTGCGATTTTTACAGCACACACTTCCTTCCAGTGCTAAATTCACAATTCCTTTAAGAATGTGTCCCTTCTTTTAGTCAAGGTATGCCAGAAATTCCTTTTCTCCCCAATTCTGTTCAGTACCTCCTCGTTAGTTACACAATCTATAATCTCCAGCAAGCTTGTGTAACACCACATTCAAAAGCTTCTATCCTCTTCCTGTCTGAACTATTTATCATCCATATTTCACTTCCATACCAGGGAACACTCCACACAAATGCCTTCAGAAAAGACTTCCTTACACTTACATTAATATTCAATGTTAGCAAATTTCTCTTTTTCAAAAACACTTTTCTTCCCATCGCTATTCTGCATTTTATATCCTCTGTACTGCGACCAGCATATGTTATTTTACTACACAAGTAACAAATCTCATGTAGAATCTTTATTGTTTTGTTACCTAATTAATCCCTCCAGCATTATCTGATTTTATTAGACTGCATGGGGAATGAAAGATACTATGCGCCGTGTACTTTCCGACAGGAAATCACAAACCCAATCGCACAACTGTGACAATATTCCATAAGCATGCTATTTAATTAGAAGTTGCTTGTGAGGTACAGTGTCAAAAGACTTTCAGAAATCTAAAAATAAGGTATCAATTTGATATCTCTTGTCAATGGCACTCATCACTTAATGTGAGTAAAGAGCTAGATGTATTTCACAAGACAATCACTTTCTGAATTCATGTTGAACATAGGTCAATAGGTAGTTCATAATCTAGGAAAAAAGTGTATGTGCCAAAATCCTCCTGAAAACCAACATTAATGATACAGGCCTGTAATTTTATGGATCACTCATATTATCTTCATTGAACATTGAAGTTTCTGTGCAACTTTCCAGTCTGAGTACAGAGCTGATACTGAGCAAGCAACTGAGCAGAAGCTCTGTCTCTGCAGATGGCACCCCCAAACCCCCCCTCCCCCTTTGGCTGAGAAAGTTAACTCTTAAGGATCTACCACACTCCTCGAACATTAAAGAACTGAAACGTTTCATGGACACAATCAACTATTATTGATTTCACTTGCCAGATGCTGCTGAAATTCAGGCTACAATCACAAACATGCTAGCAGATAAACACACCTCTGGCACTCACTCCATGCTCTGGACCCCTGAAATGACCAACGCGTTCACAGCACTTAAAGAACCTGTTGACTCGTGTTGTCACTATTGCTCACCCCTGTCCTGATGCGGACACCTTAATCACAACAGGTGTCTGTGACACCTCTATCGGCGTGGTTCACAGCCAGTCCCTCACTGGTAACATTTCACCTCTGCAATTCTACTCTAAGAAACTGAACAATGTGCAGCTAAATATTTGCGCTTCGATCATGAGCTTTTAGTCATTAATGAAGTGATCAAACACTTTTGTTCTGACATTGAGGGTCATCCCTTCTACATCTTTACGGATCACAAACCTTTCACTCCGATCATACAGAACCCCTCCGGCCAACCCACTTCCTTGCCTCTTTCACTACCTGGACTCCATCCTTCCAGTTCACAACCAAATTCAGGTACATCAAGGGTGCCAGCAATGTTGTTGCCGACTTCCTTTCATGGGTTGTTGCCTTGTCCTCACTGATTGACCTTTATAACATTGCTTCCTTACAAGTAGCTTCCTCTCTCAACCACAGTCTCATTCCCATGTGTTGTCGGTGAAATTTGGTGCAATGATTCAACAGGCAAATTGTGCCCACTAATTCCTCATCGGCTTCAATGTGAAATCTTTCAAAAACTCCATGACATGGCACATCCTGGTATCCATGTCTCCACCAGACCAGTGACTGAACCTTTCATCTGCCGGTACATGAAGTGCACCTGTCAAGCATGGGCACACTCCTGCCTACCCTGTCAACGCAACAAAATCATAACACACCTTCCTCCTTTGGGTCCCTTTCCTATTTGCGCAGGCAGATTTCAACATGTTCACATTGTCTTAGTTGGGACTCTTCCTCCTGCTGAAAGGTTCCGGTACATTCTTTCTGCAATCCAGCACACCACTTGCTGGGTGGAGGCCACTACCCTCATTAATATCACAGCCGAAACCGTAGCTAGGGCTTTTCTTCAATTGTGGATTGCTTGCTTCAGCTGTCCCTTGGTCCTAACTACCAACCAAGGCCGACAGTTTGAATTGGCTCTCTTACTGACCTGACAGCATCAACCACATCCACACCACCACCCAACACCCCCAAGAGCAATGGACTGGTGAAGCGTTTGCACAGGAATCTAAAAACTGCCCTACAATGCCATGACTCTGTAGACAGAGGCTAATCTCCTTGTACTCCCCAGCCTTCGGGCAACCTTAAGGAGGACCTTTGTGAAACTATCGTAGAATTTGCCAATGCACAACCTGGAACCTGGGAGAGTTCATCAACCCTCCCCCCAGCGCCACCGATCTTCTGACCTTAGTTGACAGATTACGATTTCACTGCACCAGAATCATACCCCCTTCCTCATCCAGCCACTCTCCCCCTTCCAACAGAATTCCACGTGAGTTAGACTCCTGCGATTTCATGATGCTCCAGGATAACACAATTCGCCCACCTATTTGGGCCAGCATCTGGTGATAAAAAGTCTCGGAACACTTTCATCATTTCATTCACTGGCAAACCCACCACTGTCTCGGTGAACCGAATCAAACCTGCATATATCGAGTGTGCTTCCTTACGCCAGGATGAGACTGCATTTCCTCCTCTCATAATGCACGAGATACCACCACAACCCCTCCTTCAGCTTCTGCCTCAAATAACACACCCACCACTTCTTCCCCTTGCCTTCGTTGGAGGGCTCTCCGACCTGCCCTTCTCCTCCATTGCAAGGACTTTCTCACGTTCGATGTCCCTGTTCCTCACAGCCTTTCTCCTGACCTCTCGATCCTTTTATTCGACAGCTCATTCTTTGTAGTCTGCATGGACACAAGCAGTTGCTGCCTCTTTCTCTAAACGCAAAGGTAACTAGTGCTTTCCACCTCCCCTTGAGTGAAGTGCCACCAGTTATCCCCATTAGACATTTAGCCTGTCCAGCAACTCATCATCTCATGCGACAAGTCCTTGCATCCCATTATCTCGGGGACTTCACCATCTTCAGCCCCACAGCATGATGCCTCCATGCTCCTTCAAGCCTTCCTGCCAATGCAGTGGAGGTAACAATGACTGAGTTTGAGGTCTTTGACGTCAACTGCTGTCATCACCCCTGACCCCTCTCCTATGCTCAAAAGAAGTAATACACTTCACGGCTGCTGTGTTAATATAACTTAGTCTGTTTTTGTACTTTGGTCAAGATAGAATAAAGTTTGGTCAACAAAGTATTTAGTGTTTTACTGGAGCCAAACCCCTCTAACGTCAGATGTAGTTTTTTTGTTATGGAGCTTTAGGACACTGAACATATGGGATGTCAGATAATGCAGACACTGTTCCATGGATCTTGCTCCTGCAATAAGACTAGATTTGGTGGCAATGCTGCATCCAGAAGAGTAGTAGGACCTTGTACACTCACTCTACACGACTGCAGATGATATTAGGTGTGTTTACCATAACATTTGATAAGTCAGTATACATGTTTTGTGAGAAGTTTGTTCTAACTTCATAAACGATACTATGATCTTATGTAATAGCACATCTACAGCCATTTACTTAGGATGGATAATATGTATTTATTACAGAAACTTTACTCTATAACATTAAGGATTTCCTCACTATGGATATTTGGATTAAAATGTAGGAAAACCAATACAAATATTATCTAAGGAATTATATCATATCTAAATCTGGTAGGGCGGACTGAGACAGCCATCCTCCTGACTAAGAGTAGAAACACACTTGAAATAGCCAAGAAACCAAAACTTAGAAAAACACTGGAAAACTTTAAAAAACTAACTAACAAGGATAAAACACACGTTTAAGATATTCGGATGTTGGTTAAAAAAAGAAAAGAAAAAAACGAAAGAAAGAGAGAAAAAGAGAAAGGGCACACACAAGTTATTTTTATAGACATGGGTTAAATTGAAACTTCCTGGCAGATTAAAATTGTGTGCCGGAACCGGGACTGGAACCTGGGACCTTTGCCTTTCATGGGCATGGTTCGCAGGAGAGCTTCTCTGAAGTTTGGAAAGTACAAGGCGAGGTACTGGCGGAAGTAAAGTTGTGAGGCGGCACCGTGAGTCTGGTCGGGATAGCACAGTCGGTAGTGCGCTTGCCCGCGAAAGGTAAAGGTCCCAGATTCGAGTCCCAGTTCCGGCACACAATTTTAATCTGCCAGGAAGTTTCATATCAGCGCACACTCCGCTGCAGAGTAAAAGTTTCATCATGGGTTAAATTGTACGACGCTACTCGCCGACCTGCCGTGGTTATATTGGCACCAATGGTAATGACGGCAACTCAGATGACTAATAAATGTTTCTTCGTGACAACTTCAATTAAAACGAAAATTATTTTTTCTGAACGGTCAAGGCTACATACAAGAACCTGTCAACAATAGAGCAGGTACAGTATTAATTTTACTGCGAGTGAAACGAGTAGCAATAACATTTACTCTGTAGCTCGTGAAAAATATTCACGGAATTCTACACCTCATCTGTTGCCAAGATACGCACTGGAGCCCAGCGAGAAGTGTCGTAAACTTTTACCTAGCCATGTTTTCAAACGAACAGAGCTCTGTGATGGAAAAGCGGATGCACCAAAAATTGTACATTTATAGCAGCTAATTCTTTTTAGTCTAGCGTAAGATGATACAAACCGCGGTAAAACTGCAGAGTCTGTTGCCCGTGTTTTAGCATGGCGCGCATGTTGGCAACAGTAAATAGATAGTTTTTGGACCGGAGATTCGGGCACTACGCGCCCTCACATACTAAAAAAAACTTCTTGTTTAACCTATACCTAACCTAACTTTCACTTAAAATGATCACTGATTAGTACAGATCACAAAATAAGTAAAATATATACCTGCTCTGTGGTTGACTGTTGTGATGTTGCCAACATTTGCAGAGCTTGGGCAACAGACTCTGCAGTTTAGCCCAAACCGCAATAACAGTAACAGTTGTCCATCCGGTACGATACGTTTACATGAAACAAATACTTCGTTTCAGTTCGTATACACAACGAAACGTAAAGCATAGGTAACACTAATTATTTGAGCCATTATTCATCACGAAAACATTTAAAATCCTGAAAATTTACGTCACACACGAATATCCAGGTACAAACAATTAAATGGGGGCAGATATTGAGTGCTGACACAACAGCACAAATATTTCGACGTGCATTTCTTAATCAACATAGGTATTATTAGTTAATCAAACGTAAATATGGAGACATAAATCACCGTACCTCGTAATTCATCAGACACGGTTGTTTCGTCTTCTTCCTTACTGGCTCCTTGAATAAATTTTCCTTTTCTTGGCATGATTCAATAACATAAACACAAACACTCCGCGCACGTACGTCAACTCTCAAAGACCATCTTTAGTTTACACCATAGACTTGTTTATACACTTCATAGCAAGGAAGTTAGGCCGGTTTCCACAGACATAAATTACTTACACATGCAACCCAACTAGAACTCCAGACAGTCAACATACCTATGGAAACACCTATATTCCGTTCACTCTGAAGAGGCGGCTCAAGGTCATGCAGCTGATTCCCCACTCTACACCCTCCCTCCCCTACTCCCTTGCCAGCACACTGCACAGGCAGCCCGCTTAGACAACGCGCCAACAATAATAAGCACTGCCGGTTTTAAAAATTAATGTATCACATTTTAGTGACCTTCATTTCGTTCGTTGCGATATGTATATCACTCCAGAGGTTATTATCAGAAAATAGTTACATTAATAAAGTGACATAGTGAAAAAGTTGTATGTAACTCACCAAACAGAAACTACGGTGGGCAGACATCAGCTTCACCATCTTCGTCATCACTGGAAGTCTCGTCAGTATCGTCACGTAGATTTATTAAAATCCTCTGAATTTGTTCACCTCCAAATCCTTCGTTTGCAAAGTCATCTTCCTGCAATCGCTCCGCATGGGCAACACATTTCTGCTAATCTTCTATTGTCACGTCCTCCAGTAATTTTCTCACATCTCTTAATTTTAAATGTAGAATTCTTTTCTGCTACCTCTCGCTTTACTTATAGTTCAATAGGATTGTACTGAGAGTAATAAGTCGGAAGCCGTATTACTTCATGTCCCATTTTTGTAGCTTGATCATCAAGCTAATATCGCCTAAAACTGCTGCTGTGTTGCCTGACAGTGCAAAGCAATTCGGCTATCGTGTGTGTGGGATCATGAGGTATGCTTTTGTTTTGCAGCCATTCCAAAATATCGGCTTTCTTGAAATTTGAGTTGGGAATTTTTTCTTTAAGCATGGAATGATAGCTTGCATTGTCCATGAGTATCACACATCCTTCTTCCAGGCTTCGAAGGAGATCAGTAAACCCTTCCTTAAAGACTATATTATTCATTTCTTTGTGGTAATCAACACCGCTTTTAGACTGGAACACCAATTCTGTCCCCCTCTATGACACCATATTTGGCCGATCCGGCATTGCAGATTATCGGACGTGATCCTTTACCTAACGGGACCTTTAGACCACCGTTTTTTAGAATCCATCCAGATAAAACCTTTAGAATGGTTTTGATTTACCCATGTTTCGTCGATGTAAATGATAGGTCGAAGATGATCTTCATCTCTCTTGCGGCTACAACTTTTCTCTTCATCAAAAATCTTCGACCGTCATTAGCTCATCTGTACCTGAAGCCAAGTTTTTTCACAATTTTATGCAAAGATGTAATACCTCCTGCAGAGTCTATCTTATCTTTTAAAACATCTTTAAGGTTTTTAAGTGTTGGGTATTCACCATTATCGTAAAATTCTTGGATTAGTGCATCTCCTGTTGAGAATGGTCTTTTTGATCATGGTGCACAGCTAGTTACATTATATGATACAGCTCCTTTCTGTAATTTGAATCAGTCCTCCAAAGTTGTTCGTACAATTAATGAATCGACAATTAGAAATTTCACGGAAAGTCTTCAGCAGTTAGATTGGGATGAAGCCTACAAGGAACCTGATGCTAATTTAAAATACAATTTATTTCATGATACTTTTGTAAGGGTATTTGATAACTGTTTCCCCAAGAAATTAGTCAAATTTAATTGTAAGGAACCAAGCAAAAAACCATGGCTCACCAAAGGTATAAAAAATCTTGTAACCGGAAAAGGGAACTGTATCTGACAGCAAGAGAGAGTAGTGACCCAAAAATACTCAGCTATTATAAAAACTACTGTTCTGTATTAAGGAAAGTTATTAAAAAATCCAAAAGCATGTCCATCATGTCTGAGATTAGTACATCAAATAATGAAATTAAAACAATCTGGAATATTATAACAAGGGAGACAGGGCAACCAAGAACACAGGAAGACAGCATTACCATCAAAGTGAATGAAAAAATTACAAACAAAAAGTCAGAAGTTGAAAACACTTTTAATAATTATTTTTTAAATGTTGTGGAGAATATAGGATCCAAATGTTCATTAGAAGAAGCTAGGCAGTTAATGGAACAGGGCATACCTAGACAGTATGATACAATGGAAATCCCACCCACCTCTCAAACTGAAATTAAGAAATTAATAAACTCTCTCAAGAGTAAAAGCTCTCATGGCATTGATGGTATATCCAGCAGGGTATTAAAAGCTTGTTCCCAAGAAATATGTAGGATTCTTAGCCACATTTGTAATAGCTCACTGGAGCAGGGTGTTTTCCCTGATAGACTGAAATATGCTATTGTCAAACCACTTCATAAAAAAGGTGATACATTGGATGTCAACAACTACCGCCCAATCTCACTTCTGACTGCTCTATCAAAAATTCTGGAAAAAGTAATGTATTCCAGAGTAACTTCATATATTAATAAAAATAAAGTTCTAACAAAATGTCAGTTTGGTTTCCAGAAAGGCTTTTCCACAGAAAATGCAATACACATTTTCACTAATGAAATATTAAATGCTCTGGATAACTGTAAATCACCCGTTGGTGTTTTTTGTGATCTATCAAAGGCCTTTGATTGTGTTAACCATGGAATTCTTCTAGATAAGCTGTGGTATGAGTGGGAAAGTGCACAAATGGTTTAAATCATACCTAACCGGAAGAGTTCAGAAAGTTGATATAAGTAATTCACATAATATATAAAAAACAGCCAAGTCCTCAAACTGGGGAACTATCAAGCTTGGGGTGCCACAGGGTTCGGTACTGGGACCTTTACTCTTCTTAATATATATTAATGTTTGCCTTTCTATATTCATAAAGATGCCCAGTTAGTTCTCTTTGCTGATGATACAAGTATCGCTAACACACCCGAATCACAAGAATTAACTGATGAAATTGTCAATGAAGTATTTCAGAGATTTATTAGGTGGTTCTCTGTAAATGGACTCTCTTTAAATTTTGAAAAAACACAGTATATTCAGTTTCACACAATAAATGGCATCACACAATTAATTAATATTGACTTCAACCAGAAATCTATAGCTAAGGTAGAATATTCAAATTTTTTAGGTTTATGCATTGATGAGGGGTTGAATTGGAAGAAACACATTGAAGATCTGCTGAAACGTTTGAGCTCAGCTACTTATGCTATTAGGGTGATTGCAAACTTTGGTGATGTACAACTCAGTAAACTAGCATACTATGCCTATTTTCATTCTCTGCTTTCTTATGGCATCATATTCTGGGGCAATTCATCATTTAGTAAGAAAGTATTCATTGCCCAAAAGCGGGTCATCAGAATAATTGCTGGAGCCCACCCACGATCATCCTGCAGAGATTTGTTTAAGGATCTAGGAATCTTTACAGTAGCTTCACAATATATATATTCACTTATGAAATTTGTTATTAACAATCCAACTGAATTCAAATGTAACAGCAGTGTGCATAGCTACAACACTAGGAGAAAGGGTGACATACACTATTCAAGGTTAAATTTAGCTCTGTCACAGAAGGGGGTTAATTATTCTGCCACAAAAGTCTTTGGTCACTTACCTAGTAGTATCAAAATTCTGACAGATAGCCAACTAGCATTTAAAAATAAATTAAGAGAATTTCTGAATGGCAATTCCTTCTACACATTAGATGAATTTCTAGATAAAAGTTAGTACTTTAGGAAAAACTTAAAAAATAAAAAAATATAAAAAAAATAAAAAAGAATAAAAAAATAAAAAAATAAAAATTCAAATATTGAGTGTCATGTAATATTATGTATAGACACACTTCATTTAACTGACACGTTCCACATCATTACAAAGTGTCATATTCATGATCTATGGAACAAGTACTAATCTAATCTAATCTAGCTAGTACAAAACACCGACTGCGCTCACAAAATGCTAGTAGTTCCACGTTTACGTCGCTAGATGGCGCGCAATGTGATCTGTTCATTACTAGTGTGATCATCGTGTAAACTGGGCTAAATATCAGTTTGGATCGTGCAACACATACCATTTGTTGATCTAATGCTGTCAGTTCAAACTAGTGAGCTCAAACACCCTCACTGTTTCAAACTGCGATTTCAGTGAAAAGTCACAACTAAGAGAAGCAAGTGAGACAACCAAAAAAATATTCCGCCTTGTGCTATCAATTGGCGAACTGTCTTACTTTCACTCGTGTGTTGTTGAAGAATGTGCTCGAATTAATAAACAAAACGATAATTTGCTTTGTGAAAATGTTAACACTTAGTGGAACTATTTTTAACCGGGCAGCAGTGCTTACATGTTTATTGTGATGCAAAGACTGGCAGCTATGTTTTTAGATTTAAAGGTAATAATTTGGTTTATATTTGGTAAAGACAACGAATGTTAATACCAAATAAACATACCTGTTTAAAATAATTTTCATCATAAAACCTACAACTACGATCTAAATTCACAATACGTATCTTACATTGGAGGTCTGGTTTCGACGAGTATTTGACATGCATTTATACTTCGTATATATAATAAGCCAAGGGGGTGGGCTCAAGTGGTCAACTAAGTAATTTCAAGAAATGTTTAACTGTAGGCCAACTCTATTTCAGTGTGGACGGTGTTAAGTACTGCAATGTAGGAGTAAACTTGTAACTTCAAGGATTCAATAAAAGTTTTACACTTGAAAATACAAAGGTTTTTTTGTAAAATGGAAAGTTTTATTTTATTAGATTTTGTTTTAGGTTTAGGAATGTAGTTTCCCGTCTTTTTCTTTCTTGAGAGTTTCCTTCTGTGATGACATCAGTAAAAGCAGACAGGTGGTTTCGGGTCCTTCAGTATTATTAAAACTTTTGTTTATGGTAGTGGTGGCTAAGGGTGCTTATTTTGGCAACGAGTGATGAATGATCTTAGAAATGTGAAACACATAGAATGATGGAAATAATATTTTATCATAAAATAGATCATGTTGTTTTTGTCTGTGGATGTAGGGTTTTCTCTGTGTAACCTTGTACAGTCAGTAAATTAAATTAAATATTCTGAAGATTTATTTGTCAACATTAGCACACTCGGTCAGCACTTCCATACGTAAAATATAACTCAAGCTCTTATCAATAGTTGCTTGGTAGAACATTTAGTGGCACTGAAAGGTTTTAAAGGAAAAACAGAATTTTCAGAAGTCACTCATGGTGTATTACACATTTACTTATTATATCTTTCAGATTGGTAAGTGACTTACACCACACAATGTTAAAAAAAATCCGTTCATGCATTTTACATGCAAGAACACTGCACTTTCGTTGCACTGACACAGTTGCTGTAATCTGGCCGAATATTCCTGTTAAGATAGTATATAGGCCTACTCGCCAATTTCTGTTAGATACTACTTGCGAATAACCTGAGTTTCAACTATACATTACACATCAAACATTGACATAGCTTTTAGAAGAGTAATTCACATTTGTTGAGGTGTAAATAATGGATGAATAATTCATTTGAAAATGGAACATCAATGTTCTTTATTTGTGTACATTTACATGTAGGATGAGGAATCTCTTATGGAGCGTATGCATAAAGCTTCTACCATACAAATCGCCTAAATCACGGAAGTAGCAGAAATCACAGAAGTAGCAATAGTAGTAGCAGAAATCACAGAAGTAGCATTCAGAGTCATGGAAATCGCAGTGTGATATTGGAGTGATACATCAGTCATGGAAATCGCAGTTTGAATGTGGAGGGGTACTTGTAAACTGCGATTCTAAACAGTGACAAATCGCAACTAAGAATCACAGATATTTATAAGTAAAAGTCACAGTGATCATCAGTATCGGAAAAACGCAGTTTAGCCCATCGCTAGTCGCTTCCCCCACCATTGCTTACGAGCTTCAGCAACTGCCTATAGGTGTTTCTGCTTTCATTCTGGCCTTGCTCGTTTTTCAGGACGGAACACGGATCTAGAATTACTGTTTGTATATGTACATGAAGTGTTTGCGTCACACGAAAATAATGACTTCTGTCTTTAGCTAAATTAATGAATACTTTGTAAAGTGACAAAATTTGCATCAACAATGTGACGCGAACGTCAGTTTATAATTGAGCTGCTTCTTACTTTATATATAGTAGCACTCCATTGTCTGATGTAACGAAATGAATTTGATAACATTGAAACAGTGTTGAAATGCTAACGTTCATAGTATTGCATAACAGTTAATATTGTAAATGTATATTATGTTTCAGTTTAGGCTTAATAACAATTCATCATTAACTGTAAACAGTTTGATCAAATGAACAATTATATGTGGCTTTGGAGATTTAAAAGTAGGCCTAACTTGATCATCATAAAAATCTTATATGAATATAAAGGCCAATTCACACTGTCCGTCACGTCAACGTCATGGCATGGCACCGTCACGTCAAGTTGTATTCACACTGTCTGTCACTGCCCGTCACGTCAATTCGCCGATCTCAATACGCAATGTTGAAAGTGAGGTTATGAGTAGCGATCTGTTATGTAGAAAGTCATAGTTTAATACTAGAATTGAAGGAACAACAACGCTAAATGTTACTGACAGCCAAATAAAACTTCACAGTGTATGTTTTTGGCCAATCTACTGAGAACTGAAACAACATTTCAAAACATCGACATCTATTTTCAAGCGAAAAAATAAACATATGAATACATCAAACAACCCCTATAAGAGCATAAATAGCTTCTGTTTACTTTATCCATTACAATTTGCCCGTTGACATTGTTAATACTGTTGTAAACAACTTAATTTTTGTCTTTCGTTAGAACTGACTTTTTCATTTAAAATGTTATTTAATGAGAAATGCGTAATCAGATTACAATCTTATTCTAATAAACAGTTTGCTTCAGTCTTTTCTGTTACAATGTTAAGTAACATTAACCATTTTTTGGTTTCAGATATCCGACCTCGATTTTGGGGGACACTCAATTGACAAAAAAATTTAAGTCGTTATGAAACATTTGAGATTTACCCCTAAAACGAAGTATAACAACAAAATAAAGGCGAATAAGACTTATTTGCATTTAAACAGTGCAATTGTCGACTGCAACATTTAATTCGTGTGACGATATAGGTTAACTTCCGTGTTAGCAGACGACCGTTCCGTATAAACATGCTTCGCGAGAAAGCTTGACGTGACGTTGACGGGACGGGACGGTCCGTGACAGACAGTGTGAACGCCACCATTAGAAATACATTGCGAAATGTTCTGATGGACGGTGACATGACGTGACGTGACGTGACGGACAGTGTGAATTGGCCTTAATAGGGTTGAAAGCGGCATTGAGATTGTGTAAAGACTGTTCTGTAGAGTAGATCCTAGATTTCTTACAAAATGAAGTAGTGAACCAGTATTTTACAGCACCTGTTACCTATCAGAAAAATGAGACTAATCCTTTACAGATGAACTATTGAAACAGGAACCTTACTTTCCATTTAATACTGCTGCAGGTAGTACTGATATGAACCTTATTGTGTTTTAACTTTTGCATAGTATAAGAAATACAGCTCAAAAGGTTTCTAAAATTGGGTTAAATGTCAAGGTAGCGGCGACGTTGAGCTTTGTTGGCAGCGAAAATGTTCGCTTTACGAGTGTAATTTACTGATTACACAAGGTAAATTCAAGACCCTGCACACCACAGAACCAGAACAGCATTAATTATTTATTTCATGGTCAAAACGAAAGATTGTTCCTTTATACTGATTGTGACAGTTTTGAAACAGTAATTTCTGAGGTCGTTGCTGACATTAGCACATCACACATTACTAAAACTGTTTTCACAATTTATTTTACCGTCCCCAAACACTTCCTACACAATTTCCACTTCTATATTCAGCATTAATGCATCTGTTTTTTTTTTTTTTTTTTTTTTTTTTTTTTCTTCGTCAACTTCTATATAAACTCTGCAGCTAAAAGGTGTGCTGCTACCGCATGGAAAATTTCAATAGGGACCATCTTGAAAGTCGCATAAATAGCGTTTCCTACATCGGCGTGTGAAAACGCTAACATGTATATAGGGAATGGTGGTGGGGTAATGCATGTGTAAGAAATTCATGCCTGTGGAAACCCAGCCTAACCCAGAGATACCTGTTTGCATTGCCCAAACATCTAAAACATTAATTCAGTATGTAGAGATGTCAGCAGACGAAGATGTTCTTAATATTCTGTGTACACTTGCAAAAAAATTAAAGTTATCCTGTTAGAATCTTAGTTAACCATACACTTTGTAATCAATTCAATCATTCGATTTGGCATGCTTGTGCAAGTTTTCAAGCATATGTATGCATCAGCTGTGTTACAAGGAAATTGGACGGTAAATCCTGAGCAGAGAGAATAGTCCCTAGTATGTAATGCTACACCTAGATTTCAGGCAAAAAGAGTTCTTCCTTTCATAACGTGAAAATAACTGCAATGTATCTGAGTTGGTATGCATTCTGTATGTGTTTCTTGCTGTGTCAGACCGTACACTATATGAATTTTACTTCAATAAACATAAATATAAGCATATACATGTGGCGTCTATTGCAAAAGAAAGGGTCACTTCTGATCCTGCAGTTGTTATTATTTCATATTCAAAGAATATATGACATCAACTGCGATTGGATAAAGCCGAAAGTGTGTGCCCAGCCAGGATTCGAACCCGGGTCTCCCACTTTTTAGACAGCTGCGCTGACCACTAGACCATTTGGGACACAGTGATCACCGCACCTGCAAGGAGTACCTAAGCATGCCTCCCGCCAGACACAAACTTCCAGCTTTACCCTGCCCACAGTACTCAAACTCGTAGTCACTTTGTACTAATTCCCGTAAGAGTAAGAGTAAACTTGCCCACTCCTCCCCACTAACGAAAGGATCATTTCCCATCACTGGCATATTATACAGGGTGTTTCACTAAGTGCGTTTGCCTCTGTAACTTATAAAATAATAGGTGACGGGAAATTGTAATGCGGTAGGTCAACACAAGAAATGTTACACTCTCTGCAGAGCTATGAACATTTTCCAAAGAGTTACAGCATAAAGATATAATTTTTTAAATGGAACGATAGTTTTTTCTATTGTGCATTGGAATAGTTGAAACCAGCTGCGTCCAAATCAATTTAAACTACATTCCCATCACTGTTAGTTTGGAAGCTACAGCCCTTCAACGTTTCAGGGGAAGATACCACACACTGTACATAATACATGGCTGTGTGGTGGGTGATGGATGTTATAGCGGTGGGAAGTTGATTTACATGAGATGTTCAAATGTGTGTCCATGTTCCTCAATGCATAATGCAACGCGCCGTCGAAAGGATCTGCGGACGAGATGTAACATCGCCGGTGTAACGGAGCGGCATGCGTCCTTGATGCACCGTTTTAGATCATCTGTGGATGTGGGCTCAGTGACATAAACACGATATAACTCACCTCTCAGTGTACCTGGGAAGTAGTGTGGACCGATGATTTCATCCCCTAGGATTCCACACCACACATTAATAGGTCACCTACGGTGACAGTCGACAGGTCGTACCCACCGAGGATTGTCTGCGGCCCAGTAGTGCATGTTATGGAGATTCACTGCACCATAATTTGTGAACGTGGTCTCATCAGAGAACATAACACTTTGTAAAGACTCGAGCGTGAAATTACGCATGGCGAATGTCACTCTTGCACGGAAATCGTTCCCATGCAGCTCCTGGGTCAGTGACAGTCAGTACGGGTGAAACCTGTGGCCGTGTACTATACGCCACACAGATGTGAGACTGACACCAGCGACTGCAGCAACGGCTTGTAAGCTGACATGAGGATCGTGGTGTAGTGCAGCTAAAACAAACACCTCCATCTCCTCACTTCTTGCAGGTCTTCGTCTATTACTGCCTGTTTCCCAAAGTCGTTGTTCGGCACTTAAGAACGTAATGGCTGCCGGGACTCTTTGACTAGGATATCTCATGGCATACACCGTGGCTGCTTCAGTGGCATCGTGTTGGCACTCGCCGAGCATCAGCAACATGTCAACGTCCTCGTTGTTCGTGTATGCCATCGTCATCCGATGTCAGTAACTGTGGTATATTGAGCCCTGGTTGTTTGTGTGGCTCCAACTGTCGGGTATATGGCCGTGTGCGGCGACAGTTGGCAGTCTAACAGCGCATCGGGGAAGCTTCTCGTTCTGTGGCACCGGCGACGTTACAACTCGGCTGCACCACATTTAGAAGGCGCATTGCATCATGCACAGCGTTTGTGGTATCTGCCCCTGAATCTTTGAAGGGTTGTAGCTCCCAAACTAACAGTGATAGGGATGTAGTTTAAATTGATTTGGACGCAGCTGGTTTCAACGATTCCAATGCACGATAGAAAAAACTATTGTTCCATTTAAAAAATTATATATTTGTGCTGTAACTCTGCGGAAAATGATACAATAAACTATGTTCATAGCTCGGCAGAAAGTGTAACATTTCTTGTGTTGACCTACTGCATTAAGATTTCCTGTCACCTATTACTTTATAAGTTACAGAGGCAAACACACTTAGTGAAACACCCTGTATGTGTGTGTATATATATATATATATATATATACAGGGTGTGCAACGTGACAATATATATATATTGTCACGTTGCAACGGAAAGAGGATTGCCTTCAAAGGCAACTAAAGACAGCACTTATACTGAAAGCACGTTTATTACGAACTCAACATACACGCAGCACTGACTGCCTCTCAGGCAGAGTGCTCTGCTATGTATACACAGACAGTTAACATAAGAAACAAGTAGAATTGGCAAGTGAACGTAAGAAAGATGTAGAACCTTCTGGAATTGTCAATTACAAAGTAATAAATTTTTGCCGGTTGGCGGGATCGAACCGGCGACCTTCTGCTCCGCAGTCCGTGACGCTATCCACTGTGCCACGCCGGCAGTTGGTGTTCGTGATCTCTAGCAGCTATATATATATATATATATATAGCGTCTATTGCAAAAGAATAAACGTCACTTATCATCCTGCAGGTGTTATTATTTCATATTCACAGAATATATGACATCAACTGTGATTGGGCAAAGCCGAAAATGTGTACATAGCCATAATTCGAACCCAGATCTCCCACTTTCTAGGCAGTTGCGATGACTACGAATTTGAGTACTGAGGGCAGGGTAAAGCTAGAAGTTTGTGTCTGATGGGAGGCATGCTTAGATATTCCTTGCAGGTATGGTGATCACTGTGTCCCCAGTGATGTAGTGGTCAGTGCAACTGCCTAGGAAGCGGGAGACCTGCGTTCGGATCCCGGCTGGGTACACATTTTCAGCTTTGCCCAATCGCAGTTGATGTCGTATATTCTGTGAATATGAAATAAGAACAACTGCAGGATCAGAAGTGTCGAATGTTCTTTCACAATAGACGCCACATGAATGTATATATAATATGGCAGTGACGGGCAATGATCCTTTCGTTAGTGGGGAGATGTGGGCAAGTTTGGAGCCCTTACTCTTATAAGAATTAGTACAAATTGTCTATGAGTTTCAGGACTGTGGGCAGGGTAAAGCTGAAAATTTGTGTCTGATGGGAAGCGTGCTTAGGTAGTCCTTGCAGGTGCGGTAATCACTGTGTCCCCAATGGTGTAGTGGTCAGTGCAACTGCCTAGATACTGGGAGACCCGCGTTAGAATCCCGTCTGGGTACACATTTTTGGCTTTGCCTAATTGCAGTTGATGTCATATATTCTGTGAATATGAAATAAATATAAGCGTTTACAGTACAAGATCAACTTATGAACACATTTATGATCCCAAAACCGTGATTGTACTGGTGGTTAAACGACATGAGTTGATTTGCAATAAAGGCTAATTCACACTGTCCATCACATCACATAAACGTCACGTAAAGTTGTATTCACACTGTCATATTGATTCCCTTATCCCAAACCCGATGCTGAAAGTGAAGTTATGAGTTGCGGTTATGTAGAAAGTTTTAGTTGAATACTGGAACTGGAGATGTTAAATGTTATTGACAGCAAAACTAAACTTTACTCTATATGTTTCTGGTAAAACTTATGGCCAGTTCCTGAAATACTAGTTACCTGTCCTGTCATAGTTACCTGTGTGTTATCTGAACGTTAATTACAAAATGGGTTTTCGAGAAAACAGTCACCATCACAGCCGTAGTTACCTGTCCGTTAAAGATAAATGCATGTACCCTGGGGTAACCTATGTGTTAACGTTAGTTATGACTATATCCGCTACATAGCGCTAGTGGGCTTCCAAACAAAGTGAAGAAGTTATTTAACAGTTGCTATTTGTTTGTATTTTTATGGCTGGTTTTCGTGTAATTTTCGAACAATTTTAGAAGTTTTGCAGCTGAAGAATTAAAGTCTCTCATCGTCGTCATCACCGTCTTCTTCATCTTCTTCTGATGCTACGAACAGTTTATCAGAAGAGGATAACTTAGCAGTAGGCCTACTCGGTGATGTTGAAAGACCACGACGCGTTTTTCGTGTTAGAATACATTTTATCTTTCAGACTAAACGGGAAAAACACGGAAAACAACAATCTGTGTTAAACTGGCGGAACGTTCTCTGATGTTGCTTTCAAGGCATTCTGCCGACACCACTCTGTGGGCGACCGCTAGCCGCCACCACCTGTGGCGAAACCACTCCGTCTGCAGACGGACATTTATATTTGGGCTGGGTATGTCTGTGGCTGACCTGAGTCTGTGGCTGACCTGTTCACCGCTTCAGTGCTGCTTTTGTGTAGGGAGGCTCTACGGTCACAATGCACCGGAAGGGCGTTAAAGTACAATGAACAGAGGCAGTAAAAGTTGGCGTCGTTCTGGTCTGCACCTGCGCCCTAGGTTCGGTACGCCAGCGGCGGGCGTCTGCGAATGTTTGTGTAAATTGCCAGAGGTGATGTCTGGGGAAGTTAGAGCGGCACTCTCGCAACGGGACGCTGGCGTCTGGACGGCAGTAAAGTCTTTTCAGCGCCTGCAGATTCGTTCCAATGGTCCGCAAATTCTATGGATTTCTGAGAAATGCTGACTTACATGCAGAATGCAGCGTGGGTCAGTTTTGTGGGGAAGGAGACTGGCGTGTTGAACAATAGCTCTCGTATTCAATTGGTTTCACCATTAAGTAAAATTTGTGATTGGCTTGATGTCACCGATGGGAGGGGCTCGAGAGGAAGATTTTAGAATTGTGGAATTTTGTTGTGGAGAGAGGCGACTCAGGTGTCGGCGGCGCTGCTGGCCACATCGTGCTGTTTTTGGGGACTCTGGTCTTGGCTGCACTCGTGACCGGATAGCGCTGTTTTGAGTTGTGTAATTTTCGGTGTTAACTTTGAATTACTTCAGTGTGCTTTCTGCAGTCAGGTGTTAGTCCTGTGTGGCTACTATATAGTAAATTGAAACTTGTAATATTGTGAAGTGTGTGTTTGCTGTCAGCTACACCACACGTAATCAAAATTTGTACCGTTTCTTGAGAGTACAGTTTTATTTTCACTTCAATATTGTCATCGACAAAACGTGTTCTAATCGTATCAATCCACATTCGCGATCACTGCTGTCGACACTGCACTGCCCTCAGCTGGTCTTCTCCACCTGCAACGCCGTTCAACAGAAAGAAGGTAAGGTTGCGCCAATGCATCTGCTGAGAAATGGGAGTTGAATGGTAGTATTAAGTGGGAGTTTATCATGTGACAGAAGAGACGTCCTTATTCTTGTAGATCAAAAATAGACTTGGTCAGAGTTGGGGTAAATTTTCATTTTTGTATTTAATTTTATACTTTGTGGGTTTGCCACTTCCCTCCTGTGACTTAGCCAGTCAAAACATTTTATTTCGTGTACCAACTTTAGTTACTTTCTGACTTTCATGTAAAGTCACCCATTTAGATATGAAGTGTATTTTATTGTCTTTCAAAACTGATCTGTTTGTAAATTTTATATATATGTGGCGTATGGTCACATGCATTATTGTATCAGGCAGGTTGTAGGATAGAATGTGTGAATATAGTCTTTATTCAAATTTGTGCCTACCTCACATCAACCACCTTTAACCGTAAATATTTTGGAGGGAAAATTCCTCTAAAGATAGGTAGGTCAGGGGGAAATATTTCCATTGCACATAGTGTGAATTTAAAAAAGCTTGCATGTCGCCACTGCATACAGTTAGTAACAGTAAACAGTAAATTCAGTTTATATATATATATATATATATATATATATATATATATATATATATATATATTCTTTTTCTAGTTTTTTTATATTTAATAAATAAAAGTTAGTGGTGACACTTAAATCAGATTTCCACAGAGGTAGAAGCAATATGATTGCATCAATCCAATAAGGAATTTAGCTTTACATATAACATTTTTATTTTAAAGACCACGTAGTTTCAATAGTATGTATGTAAGGAGGTCTAATCGTTGAAATGTACGTCATATGTAAGTAAATACGCCGATGTGACTGTCAAGTTCTTTGCTTTAATAAATAAGGCAATATTCATGCACAGGTCTAATGGAGAAATCTTGGTTTTGGGCACAATAACATAGCACCCCTGGCTTCAACCAATGCCTATTCTCAGGATACGTAACGCCACCTCCCTTCATTCTAACCTCCTTCGTTTCAAACTCCTCACATTTTTACAAACTATGACGCATCTTCGATTTTCCCTTAATAACCGATAAAATCTGAGCAATTGCGAGTTTTGTTAGTAGTGGCATCTGTGATCTGCTTTGAGGTACTATTAGCATCAACAGAAGGAGTTAACCAACGATCGTTGAAATCAGCTATGGGAAACCAAAGGACATTTTCTTCTAGATAAGCTTAAGTATGTGGTAAGAGTGGGACAGTGGAAAAAGTTGAAATAAACACTTCACATGATATAAAAGAAACAATTAATTCCTATATATATATATATATATATATATATATATATATATATATATATATATATATAATTTTCTTGCCATTCTACATCCACGAAGGTGCTAAACTAGTTCTTTTTGCTGATTATATATGTATAGCTATCACGCCTGACAATCAGGAATTAATTGATGAAATTGTGAAATTGTACATGATATCTTGCAGAAAATTACTGAGTGGTTCTCTACAAATGGATTCTCATTACACTTTAAGAAATCCCAGTATATACAGCTTGACAGTGTAATGGCATGACACAATTAAATTTAGACTTTGAACATAAATCTGTAGTTAAGGTAGAATATTCAAAAATTTTAGGTGTTTGGATTGGTGAGGATTTGAATTGGAAGAAAAACACTGAAGATCTGCTGAAACATTTGAGTTCAGCTACTTATGCTATCAGGGTCATTGCAAAATTTGGTGATATACATCTCAGTAAATTAGCTTACTATGCCTATTTTCATCCTCTCCTTTCATATGGGATCATATTCTGAGGCAATTCAACAATGTGTAACAAAGAATCATTGCAGAAAAACGTCTAATGAGAATAATTGCTGGAGCCCACCCAAGATCATCCTGCAGACATTTATTTAGGAAACTAGGGACTTCACTGCTAGCTACACAATACATATATATTCACTCATGAAATATGTTATTAACAATCTGACCCAATTCAAAAGTAATAGCAGTGTGCATATCTTCAACACTAGGAGAAAGGGTGCTATTCTCTATTCAAGATTAAACCTAACTTTGGCACAGAAAGGGATGAATTATGCTTCCACAAAAGTCTTCAGTCACTTAACAAGTAGCATCAAAAGTCTGACAGATAGTCAACTACTATTTAAAAACAAATTAAAGGAATTTCTGAATGACTACTCTTTCTACACTTGAGATGAATTTTTTGATAAAACTTAAAAAAATTTAAAAAAATATAAAATTTAAAAAATTTAAAATCCTTGAAATATTTATGTACAGATAGCATGTATAAACTGACATGTTCCACATCATTACGAAATGTCATATATATGATCTCTGGAACAAGTATTAATCCAATCTATCTGACATGTTAAATTATAACATGATGGTAGCTAACGTGACAGTAACTACTTTTCTAGAGACTGAGCATTAGTGAGGTAAAGTACTGGGAACTGAAACATCATTTCAAACCATCGACATCTATTTACAATCAAAAATATAAATATACAAATACATGAAACAATATTTATAAAAGTATAAATGGAACCCGTTTATTTTACGCATTATAATTTCCCCGCTGACATTCTTAATGGCGTCGGAAACAACTGAATTTTTGTCCTTCATGACGCAGTGGAGTGGCTGAGCAGTCTAAGGGCCTTCCTTCCTTGCACGTGGTAGCTCGCCTTTGAGGTTTGAGTCCTCCCTGTGGCATGTGTGTGTGTTTGTGTGTGCATGTGCGTGCGTGTGCGTGCGTGTGTGTGTGTGTGTGTGTGTGTGTGTCTGTGTGTGTGTGTGTGTGTGTGTGTGTCTGTATGTGTGTGTGTGTGTGTGGTCCTTAGGTTAGTTAGTTTAAGTATTTTTTAAGCGTATGGACGAATAACCAAAGAAGATAAATCTCATAGATTTACAAATATTTGAAGATTTTGATTTTTATCCTTCATTAGCACTGACTTTTTAATTCTAAATGAAAATTGAATAATCACATTACAATCTTATTCAAATAAACTGTTTACTTCAGTAATATCTATTATGATATTGCAAAACATAAACCATTATTATTTTTCACATATTCGACCCTGCTTTTAAGAGGGGAAAAAATTAATCGTTATGAAAAATTGTAATTTACTGCTAAAACAAAGTATATCAGTAACATTATGATTAATAAGACACATTTCTGTGTAATCTATGTAACCGTCTACTACAACATGAAAGTTGACTGACAAAAGTAGGTTAACTTCTGATGTTAGCAGAGATATGTTACGTCAAAACTTTCTTTTTGAGAACGTTTGACATGACGTGACAGTCCGATAACAGACAGAGTGAATGTCATCATTATAAATACATTGTGGAATGTTCTGATGGAAAGTAACGGGATGTGACAGACACTGTGAATTGGCCTTAAATGGGTACCATTTAAAAAACTGCATTCTGGAAATTTCATTTACTTACTTTTACTGCACTCCTATATTTTATGTGAACTGGAAATTATAATGAATAGATGTGACTCTACTTTCTTCAATGGAGTAGCCTACATGTTAAAACGAAATTTCCTTGCAGATTAAATTGAGATGTGTCTGCGTAGAAAAATCATCAATAATATTTGTGAAAATTGTTTGTGGTCGTTTCTCTCTGTTTACAGGATGCACTAGTTGTACCACTAAATGACCCATTGCACATTACATGCATCAGACAACTGAAGGCCAGACTCCTAAAGGTGAAGAAGCAGCAGATGCAAGGAAGCTTCACCAGAAGCCAGCTGCATGGCGGCATCGAGTATGAGCCACCCACCCTGCACCACATACAGAGAGAGCGTCAGAGGTCTGCATATTTCCAACCAGCTTCTTTGGGAGCCAACCTCACTGAGCTCTGCCGAGCATGTTTGAATCAGTCTTGTGGCAACTTCTGTTGCGTTAAGAATCAAGTTGTGCAAGTACAAATACATGTGGTCGGCCTCACGAGTAGCAAGATGAGAGAGATCTAAGAGAGAGGAAATCGGCCACAACATCGGCCGCATTCTTGATGTAGCGGACGTCAGTGGTGAATTGGTACATTTAGTCGAAATAGTGGAACCTGCAGGGAGGGAGGGTCTGCTGGGGGTTGGTGATAGCAGTGATAAGAGACTTGTTTTTGGTTAGAATGTAAATGAAGCGACAATCTATGGCATAGCGGATGTGGTTGATAGCCTCATAGACGGCCAAGTGTTCTCGATCAAAGGCGAAGTACTTCTTTTGAGCATAGTTGAGTTTCTTCGAAAACAACTGCAGAGGGGATGTGACACCATCGACGGATTGGCTCATACTTGCGCTGATGACGTTGACACTCGCATCTATGGTAATAAAATGTTCGGCATCTGGATGAGGATGAGCAATAGTGACAGCTCGAACGAGAAGCTCTTTGAATGGAGAGAATGCAGAAAACATAGCGTCTGTCCAGGGAACAGATCGATCGCCAGATGTGTGTTTGCCGGCCAAGGCGTCAGTGACTGGGGTTTGAAGCTCAGCTGCGCTGGGTAAATGTCGTCGATAATTAACGGTTCGAAGGAAGCGACACAATTCTTTGAAGGTTGAAGGAAGTGGTAAGTTTCCAGGGGAGGTTATATGCCATCGGCAGAATCCATGAAGCGAAGGAAAAGCACCGAGTGTTGATTTAATTGACTTTAGCTGTCATTAAGTTCGATGCCAAGAAGGATTTGTAAATGTTTCTTGTTCTGCTCATTGAAATCACTGAACACTAATATGTCGTCGAGATATGCAAAACCAAACTTCAGGGGAAAAAGAATTGCATTGATAAAACATTGCCAAATTTGAGTTGCGTTTTAAAGACCAAATGGCATGAACTGATAGTGAAATAAACTTATGGGATTAGTAAAAGCAGGCTTTTCAATGGCCTCAGGAGCCATAAGAATCTGGTGGTAAGCACACTTGCAGTCCACAACAGAGACCACTTTTGCACCTGCTAGAGTCTATCTGAAATCCGCAATATTCGGTATAGGATCATTGTCCACAAGGGTATGGGCATTGAGCCTGCGGTAATCCCCAAACATTTGACAAGAGTCATGTTGCTTAGGTACTAAACGAATGGGCGACGACCAGATGCTGGACGAGGTCTCAATGAGACCCAATTTCAAAAGGTCTGCAATTTGTTCCTTGACAGCAGCCAATTTCTCCGGACAAAGACGTCACGGTTTGCTAGAGATGGAAGGCCTATCAACAAGATGGAGTACTGTGGCGTTCCTGACTACTGAGACACCATGGGAGAATGCAGGTAAGCTTTGTTTACTTGCGCGTTCGTCGTTTGTTGTGACTGGTCGAGGAGGTGCCAGGAGGGGAGGGGCGGCGCGAGAAACATGTAGTAT
The DNA here is from genome assembly GCA_026315105.1 of Locusta migratoria. Taxonomy (NCBI): domain Eukaryota; kingdom Metazoa; phylum Arthropoda; class Insecta; order Orthoptera; family Acrididae; genus Locusta; species Locusta migratoria. The sequence continues at coordinate 499,881,991 of CM048744.1, read as the reverse complement.
GACGGGGAGGGGGATTCGGCGACGCTTGTGGCAGCAGAAGTGTGCTGAAGCGCCGGGATAGTTACAGTTCCGGTCATGGGTTCAACTGGGGGAGCCACAGATGCACTGAAAATTGCGTCAGACTTTCTTGGGCGGCCGCATAGAGGCGATGGCGCGAGCGTCGCGGTATCAGACAGCACTACTAGTGGAGCCGATCACGAAGCGTAATAGGAAGAGGAAACCCTAGACGCGGCCCAGAGTGGGACACCGCGCAGGCAAAGCGTCCTGGCAAGGAGTTGGCATGGCAAACAAGTTTTGTTTTATAAACGTCTGTGTACGAGCGACGTTGGGGGCAGAACTGTCACAAGCACTAATAACACTGTGCGTGGGTGCAACAACACTGGGAACACTTGCAGAGGTAACACTCGCACTAACCTTGGAGTGGTAGTCGTTCTGAAGCGACTGTGGAGACGACATTTGCTTCAGAGTGGACGCCAGCTGCGACTCAGGGCCCATGAGGCGGCAGGTGATGTCTTCATTTTCGCGACACAGACAGAGCACATGTTCAAGTTTGCTGGCCGTGGTGGCCGAGGGGACTGAGGCGCTCCAGTCACGGTCTGCACGGCCACTACGGTCGGGGGTTCGAATCCCCCCCTGGGCATGGATATTTGTGCCGTCCTTAGTGTTAGCCGGCCGCGGTGCCCGAGGGGACTAAGGCGCTCCAGTCACGGTCTGCACGGCCACTACGGTTGGGGGTTCGAATCCCCCCTTGGGCATGGATATTTGTGCCGCCCTAGTTCGTAAGTAGTTCATAAGTAGTTTGTAAGTTTAGGGACTGATGACCCATAGTTAAGTCCCATAGACTATACAAACATTTTTTTTCTTTTTTTTCAAGTTTGCTCGACCACTTTGACAGGAGCGACTCTGACTGTTTAATGGTGCTGAAGCATTCATGATCAATGTCTTCCATTTTGTATCACAGTTTAAGCACTTGTTAATGATCATGACACAAGTTTGAGAACAGAGCGGCGAACTTTTCGATCGTCTAAAAACACTCACAGACAGTCGGTGCACAAGCAGAGAAAGAGTCAAGGCTCTACAGAGAACGAGGAATATGTGTGTTTCTGAAGTGATGGAACACCGAACACCCCATAACATTGGGGGAAAGTTTATGGTGAGATAAAAAATTCATGCCTACAATCCGTTCTGGCACATCTCCCACCAAAAAGTTCCATGAGAGCTTACACTTCAGTAACAAACAAACAGTAAAAGTCACTAAACCCACACACGGCAACTGAGTGGCACTGACATCAAAAAGTGGTGGCAGAGAGAGCAAGTGGGCATAGAAGTAGGTAGTAGACATACATCAGCTCCAGAGTCAATAAGGAAACATGTAATCGAAACATTGTCAAGAAGGTACCAGCGATCACACAACAGAGAAATGTCACAAACAGAATGAAACACATGTAGGCGTCTATGCATGTCAGGGCAAGAGGCAGCGCCTAGACCCACCTGCGTTGACGTTTGAGTGGAGACTCGGTGAATGACACTTCCTTGCCGCATCACCAAAGCGGCTGTGGTAGTAACAGTAAGGATAAAAGGAACCTGCACTTGAAGGAAGCAGATGAGTGGAGGCGGTCCATCGTCGGTGTCAGAGGAGTTGCCAACAGGGAGTGCTGGTGAGCAAGGTGGAGACAGCGAAGCTGTCACACTATCTGCGTGCATCCAGGCATCCATGCCTGATTTCCTGTCCGTGGATTCCTTGTTGGGTGAGTGTTGCACGGTTGGGTTGTGGACGAAACATGCGGCTGCCATGCCTCATGCTAATAAGCATTGTACACCCTTTCTACGATGTGGGCATCACTTGGAGGCTGGAGAATGTTGTATGTGAGGGCGTTCTGGACGCTAGCAGAAGTTTACTGGACCAGACATGAAAGTGGAGTCTGGCATATCATGTTCGTTGACAAGAATGCAGAGATGGCCCCAGAGATGTGACGGCTTCTTCTCACCCAGGTGTTCCTCATGGATAAAGTGTCTTATCATGTCTTCAGGGATGTGAGAAACACTCTCAAAGATTGTTTGGCCATGAATATCGAACAGCCGATGGGAGAGGGGTCGCTTGCACAGATCTAGTCGTCATGTTCATGGAGATGTGTGATATGGCATAGGTTGCGAGTTGAATCTTTGAGTGACTAACGGTCAAATATCTGCTCGGCGATGGCGAACCATGCCATAGGAGCCTCAAAGGAGAAAGGCGGTAGCTTGGGAAGGCACCCGCGTGGTGGCGACGGTGGTACCTCCAGAATGTCAGCTGAGGGGTTGACGCAAATATGAAGTGTCGTGAGAACTCGACGCGGCCGTCGTCCCCGGCAGAGCCTCAAAGACGAGACAACAACTCGGTTCGCAGCAGGAAGAGGCGAAACGATGCAGACGACCATCGCGCTTGAGGCACCGGTGTGTGCCGAGAAAGCAGACGGATGCATAAACGAGTGCAGCCGAGAATGTTCCTATGTGTCAGCAGTGTGATAAAGTGGGAGCGATTGTTGAACTCGCGATGCAGCAGATGCATCATGTGATGAGGGTAGCACAGGCGAACCAACAGCACCTTGAGGAAACGTTTAGTTAATATCACCACTGACAGGAAGAGCAGACCTGATCAGAGAATCACTGAAAACGCTCAGTGGTGTAGATAGCACAAGACTAGCCAACACAATACTTGCAATGTCCAGGTCAGCTGTGCAGACCAAAAAGGTGCTCCCAAAGCGTGAGCAAATTGTCCATAATTAACCGAGCAGTTGGTGAATAAGCACCAGAAAAGTTCGTTAACACTGTTCGCAGAAGAAACACTAGAAAACACGAGCGGCGAACGCAGTCCCGAGTTAAGTTTCTGGCGGTACACTGATTTTGATTATTAGTTCTGAGAACGAAAATGTGAAGCTTACGAAGAAATGGGAAAGCACTGAATGTGAGGCGATGAAGTTGGTGCAGCTTTAAGTACCGGCGGAGGTCGCACTGGCGTAGTCATTGTAGTGGATTGCGATACACTGATTCCTGTATTTCGTGGCGCAATTCACACGAAAAAAGTTCCCACTGCACAACGCGCGCAACTTTGGCGTGACGTCACGAGTGCTGGATTGCTGTGCACATCGCTCTCGATTTTTTAATATAATTTTAGGATTAATAAAATTATTTTAACTGTTATTCGTGATAATATTCAATCTAGAGGTGTTCTAGTAAGGGATCGTCAGTTATTTTAGTGTTTGTTGTGCCGTATTTGCTTTAAGTGGTGTTATTTGTGTTCGCCTGTGCGCCGGAATTGACGTCTTACTGCTTTGTTTACATCTGGTGGCGAGTGGTTCCAGCCATAGCGGTCGCCAAAAGCTAAGTTCCAATAAGTGTTTGTGTATTGTAGTTAAATTATTAACGTTAGTAGATTTCAGGGGGTGTTATCACACTGGTTATTTATTAAATGTAGTAATTTTCTACCGGTGTCTTCTTGCTGTTTTTAACATAATTGCGGACGGGAAACTTTCCATTGCGGTATTTGATAACTCTTGGACTCTCAGTGTGTTTAGTAAGTTAGTGAATTTGAACTTGTATAGAAGCAACAGTGTAAAGCTTTTGTGGTAGTGTTATTTGCTCTTTTCTGATACTAGTAGTTGTAGTATAAGTTGTTGTTGTTACTTGATTTGTAGATTGCTGTAGTTAAGAGGTACTTCCTCATTCTTTTGTAGAAACTTGCATAATTTAGACGTCTAGTTTTTCTTAACAAATAATTGTGAAATTTTACCATGAGTGAAAAGTGTGGGCTCTTTCGTGCGTAGTGGACTACAGTGTGGGATTTGTAGTAAGTATTTTCATGGGGGTGGGGATGCAGTGGGGCAGCCAGTGGGCATTGAGGTGAGGTTCTCTCCTGGAATTGTAGGATTTGCAGCAGGAATAAGATGATAGAGGAGCAGGAGCGTTTGATCTGTGCCCTTAAGGTGCAGTTGAAAAACGTTGAAGAGGAACTAGGTAGGCTGAGTAGGGGAAGGGGGGCTGGGGAATGGGAACTGGTAGTTGGCAAGAAGGTAGCTAGGAGGAGGTATTCAGATAGCTTCATGTTGCAAGTTGCAAATAGGTTTGACCAACTGTCAGAGTTGAGTGGAAATGAACCTCCTGTAGCTGTAGGTGTAAGGAAGTACACATCAGGCCTCAGCTGTTAGTAAGCCGAAATCTGTAGAGAGGTCTCTTAGGAAGAAGAAGATTCTGCTGTTAGACAGTTCTCATGGCAGAGGTGTTGGCCAACAGTTGCAGGAAGTACTTGTGATTAAGTACCAGGTCACCAGCATATTGAAGCCTACTGCAGGGTTAGCTCAGGTTACTTGTAACATAGGGGACTTATGTAGGAATTTCTCAAAAGAGATTCAGGTAGTTATAGTGGGTGGGGCTGGGATAAGTGAGACTGAACAGGTCAAATTTCTAGGTGTTCAGATAGACAGTGTTCGAGCAATATGTGGTGTAAGTTCACGAACGTCATGTCGACCCCAATTCAGTTGTCTGGGAATTTTGACATTGGCATCACAATACGTTTTTTCTTTAATGTTGTTTTGTTGTTAATAATATCAGCTTATTCCCACTAGTTAGTAGCTTTCACTTGGTGATTATTAGACAGAAGTCGAATCTACATTTGCATCACACCACCTTGACACTTGTGCAGAAAGGTATACAGTATTCTGCAGCATCCATTTACAATACGCTGCCAAAAGAAATGAAGAATCTTAGCACTAACCCAAACGCTTTCAAATCTAAATTGAAGAGTTACCTCATGGCTCACTCCTTTTAACCTGTCAACTCTTAGAAAAGTTAAACAATTAAGCTAATTCATTTTTTTCTTTATTGATTCTTTTCACTTGGTCTTAAGATTATCGTTTTCTTAGGACTACTTAAAAATTTTCTATTATCATTCTTGTGTAAAAATTCATATATTGACCTGTTCCATGACCATGGAGTCTCAGTCCTCGATTGGGTCTATGAAACAGAAAACCATAATAAATAAATAAATGTCGCTGAACTTAAACTCTGGGTCACCATTGTGGATTAATAGTTGCGTTTGAGCCCCAATGAGACCACATGTATGAGTATCTGTATTTCTAAAACTTTATTCTTAACACAACAGAATTTACTACAAGCCTAGTTCAAACTTATCCAGTAGAGCACAGTGAGGCTGGCTCGCAAAGAAGCCGGTTTGGGAAGTTTTCATACACTCATTGCTATCGACAGGTTTGGGAAGTTTTCATACACTCATTGCTATCGACGTGGAGATCTAGAGATTGCCACAAGGGCCAACAGCAAGTCGATAAAAAAAAAAATTAAAAAAAAAACAAGTGAAAGCCAGTAACAACAAAAATAGACATCGTGGACCACATCGAGGAGCACTTCTCCAACCTTTTCAACAGTCAAGAAAGCAACAATGCGGAAATAATGAGTGTGCTACAGGAAACTCGGAGAGTAGTAGATAACTCAGCCCAAGCCCTGCTAACAGAACGAATCATGCAGGAGGAGCTGAAAAGAATTCTGGAAGAAAGTTGCAAAGTGAAAATGACAGGGGCCGATGACATCTCTACAGAATAATATCTACACTTTTGGGATGACATAAGAGAAATCTGACAGAAGTGGCAAACGAAATGATAAACAGGACAGAGATATCACCCACCCTTCTAGAAGGGACGCTAATTCTGCTCCGAAACGTCAGCAAAAAGCTTCGACGACTACAGGCCTATAACGCTTCTCAATAGCGATAAACTAGATACCAAGTCTCTATTGGAGAACAGGAAGAATGCTATGAGGAAAGCCAACAGCTCGTGGCAGTCTTGTGCAGTGCTTGGGAGGAGCAGCTTCGACGCTGTCGCCACATACAGGGACGTAATAGCGCATGCTACGATCTTACCGATCGACTTCCACAAGACTTTTGATAGGATCAGTCACGAATACCTATAAAAACCCTGATGAGACTTGTCTTTGCCCAAAGTTCACTCAAGTAATAACGAACATTTTGACAAACGCCAGTTTCAAAATAACACTGAACAGACGGACATCCAACACAATAAAAATAGGAAAGTTAGTACGACTATGTTGTCCTCTATCTATTGCTCTCTTTGCCATTAGTCAAAAACGCAAGGGGCTACCACGTACAAAGATCTGCAGTGGTTTGCATAGCCTATGCACATGATATGGCAGTCTTTGCATCTGATGATGAAGATGATGAAGACATAGAGAAAACTCATTAACTGATGCAGTCTTTCGAATAAGCAACGGGTGCAAAAACTAGCCCCAAGAAGACATCATTACTTTCTATCGGTATTGGACGTTTGAGAAAGATAGGACATGATACCAATTAGTGGTCAACCACAAAGTACTAGGTGTCAAGCTGCAGAAATGTCTGGTAAAAATGGCAGCCGACAGCTGGCGCAGCATACTGATGGTCACACAGGGGATTGAGTTGATAAACGTGACGATCCTGTCATGCCTGGTACATGGCCCAAATCCTGAGTGTACCAGTGCAGATAGCATGCACACTGATAGGCGCCATTTACTAGATATTGTGGGGATCTTTAAAGTTCCACAGGAAACATGCTCCCTACCAAGGGAACAAGGAGCGATTGGCCTGGTGGATGTGAAGTCAAAATTAGCTGCCCTGTCATTACACATATTCCTGAAACTGTTGCCAAGAACATCATGAACACTGTATTAATAAGTTACCAATCACAATCTGAAAAAGCCAGTATATGTGAGACACATTTCCCCCAAGCTGCGGCATGTAAAGCAGCTAACGACAGACAATACATATGTGATTGACAAAGAACCTGATCCAAGACACAGAATGGCATGGAGAATATATGGAATGCTGCAAGGAATCACAGCGAAAAGCAAAACTGAAAGGAAGTATCTGAAGCATGACTAGCCCAAGTGTCTGGAAAAATATCTCAGATGAAGCCATATTCAATCAGATCAAAGACTCATGGTACAAAGTCATACACAGGACCACCCTGTAATTAGGTAATGTTATGCCCATGGGCCGAATTTGTTTTTGCACCCCCCCCCCCCCAAAACAACATACTTCAACAATTCCAGAAAACATTAGCAATTAAAATTGCACTCGGATTAAAGAAAATAGTAATTATATAAGAAGAAATTTTTGAAAAAAGAAAAATATTGTTCCTAAATATGTTGACTGACCATGAATTAATTGTAGAAAGTTTCGTTCTAGCATGTCCATATTTCATTATGATCAAACACACATAGACACAAAGGAAACTCAGTAGAAACAAAGAACGATTAGAATTTTAAAACAGAATGTCATTAGTTCCATGGCTATGTTCTTATATTCAGAGTCTACTTTCAAAGTGAGATAGTTCTCTATTGCTAGTATAGCCAGGTGACTGAAATGTTTCTGAGTCTGAGAAGCATACATATAGTTCTTAACCCTCACTAGAACTCAGAAGGATCGCTCACCAGAACAGTTCGTTGCTGGTGTGCTCTATTAAATTTAAAGAGTAAGCCTGATGTTTGGATAAATCTCAAAGAGATATTTCTCTCTCAATATTTTGTTGAAGACAACCAAAGGACCATTCTTAAAAAACAGATCTCAAAAGCAAGCTTTTGAAATGGACACATTCCGTTCTAAAAGAGTCCTCAATATCCAATGAGTAAATTGTGCTGCTCCTCTTTTGCAGCATTATGGTCTTCATCTGGCTCCATTTTCTTCAAAGTGGATAAGAATGAGCTTTCAGAAAACTCTTTGTAGACATCAAGACGTTTATTGAGCTCTATACATAGTCTGTCCAATATGATTAAATAATTGGCCTTCAATTCGTCACGATCAGATTTGTAACTGATAGTTTTACTTTCGGTCTTAAAATTGGAGTCATTGAAAAACTTCTTCCATTTCTTCTCACGTTTTTCTTTTTTTTATTGCATTTTACAAGTTGTTGCATTGTTTCCACTTTTCTCTTACCCATCTTTTCGTACAGTTCAAAAGGCTTAGTCACATCATCCATGAATGATAGAAGTGAAGTATAAAGTTTCATTACTGCAGATTTGTCAACTTCTTATGACTACAGTGTTATGATCACTGCATTGAAACGTTCGGAAATACTCCCCCACATGGTAGCCATGAATGTAACATCTTGAGAGTTAAGCTTTATCAGTTTTCCTTTTTCTTCTGTTTTAATCCAGCTTTCACTGCATCCCAATATTAGCATTTATTCTTTAGCAGACATCTAAACAGACTGACCATATAGTAATGCAAAGAGACTTTAAACTCAAGTTTCCATTTTAAAAACTGACTGTATAAATTTTCAGTGTTCAGTAGAACCCAAAAAAGTTGTAAATTGTCTCTAAAAATCTCAAAAAATGTTTTAGCCACTTTGCAGCATGTTGCTGCACTTGATCCTACCAGATACAGTGGAGTAAGGGATGATAATTGCTAAAGGATTAAATGACTTGATATGAACTTTTAGGCCAGAGTAAATTCTCGGCATATTTGCTGCATTATCATAACTTTGATCACGACAATTGCTCATAATCCAATCCATGTGATTTGAGGAACTTAATTATTGCATCTGTCACTTCGTGCTCAGTATGCCCAGCATTTTTCATAAACTCTACAAATCGCTCTTGTGGGACACCATCTTTATTCACATATCGTATAATGAAACTTAACTGATCACAATATAAAATATCAGGGGTAAATCAACAATAATGGAGAAATATTTTTCTTCAACTACCTCCTTAATGATTTCTTCCCCATAGTATTTATAATTCCTTTGTGGGTGCTAAATGATAAATATGAGGTGTTTCCTTTACCTGGGTTTCCATATTTAGTTGTGTGATCTGCCCAGAATGGATCAAATTCAGCTATCAGCACCAAACACATCATAAAATTACCATTCCATAACGAACCCAATTGTTCTTCATCTACATGAAATGGCAACCGCTCTGAAAGAAGTTTTTTTTACTACTGCCACGATGCTCTATAATACATTTCTCCAGTACTTTACTTCGTCTCGTAACTGAGTAAAAAATTGTTTATCAAGTCTACATAGGGTATTTCCACTTTCTTTGAATCTTATAACGCAGCCACGATGTCCACTGGAATTTTCATGATCAGTTACTCTTTGATTAGCTGGTTTTCAATCACTAAAGCCACTTGTACGGAACTGGGATAAACCCCTAAACAGTTTACATGGTGTACAGTAAAGTGACTCTTGCCTACACGAGTAAAACGAGCAATCACGTTGCATGATGTCTCCATTCAGCAATTTCCTTTCAAACAAATACTTGGACAGAAATCTTCGTTTATCCGGGTATACTCGCTCTGACTTTACAAAAACATCGTCTCTTATTTTTTAATTATTATTATTGATTCCAATTCGTATAATGTAATCTCGTGTTTTTTTCGCCGATTTTCCAAAAGAAGAGATCTTTATCAATCACAAAGTCTGACATAACTTCCCTAAGCCCTAACTCTGGTTCATTTGCTGTGGAATTATTCGTGTGTTGGTTATCAATTTCAGATACATAAATCACCAAGCCAACAACACACTACAGCAAACTGTCTGTTTCTAAATCTGCTGCAAAGTCCCTGTCTGCGAAGTGCATGTAGTCGCAGTAAACGATTCGACTACCGACCCTGGAGCGTGCACAACTCCTCAGTGATCGCGCGCCAGCATGGCAGTCTTGGCAAAGTGAAATTGGTGAATGTGAAATATGTGGAGATGCGCAAACTGACAGTCACCTTGCGGTTGCAGAGCGCAGAAGAGGAGTTGGAGCGGCAGCGGCGACTGCATTCGTGTATGCAACGATGGGGAGCGCGCATTATGTTACATCCTCGTTTTCCACTACTGTCGATACACAAATTACAAACATGTTCGTTCACTGCTGGTGTTCTAATTTTGTGTTCGTGTTGTGCCGCTCAGCCCACACTTTAGCATATTGCCTAATGGGATATTTGTGTATGGCCAATTCCTGGTACCGCGAGCTTTTGCTGCCCTTACGTTCCCTGTATAGCCATCTACAGCTTTGGATATGGCTGCCACACTGTCAGTTAAATGATGATCTCACCTCCATTCATCTACCTACAATTTCTTTCTCACTAAAGAGGCCCCTAGACTGCCAACAATATAGCGCAGTGTTTCATATTGCAGGATACGGTATTATTGACCATCTGAAGTTAAAATTGAAGGCTCTGCAATATATTGCACCATTCTATATTTTTAAGTGGAGATGGGTTCTAAGTCAGTGGGGCAGACGTTCATTTCAGTATTAGAAGTACTTATGGGTTTGCCAGCCTAATGGTGAATGACAAAATGTATAGTGTCCACATTAATTAATTAAAATGCTCAAACCTTGATCTTTTTCTGGGAATAAACTATTCCATGGAAAATTTGGCTCCCTGGGCCTGGGCCCATATGGGTAATGCATAAATTTGGGCCTCCACAGGACTGTACCTAACAATGGGAGACTAGTGCTGATTAACCTCCGCAACTCTGACAGATACGAAGTGTGTGGTGACATAGACACCATGGAGCACTATTTCCTATGTAAAGAGAGAGAGAGAGAGAGAGAGAGAGAGGCAGGATCTGAGCGACCTGCAAGAGAATGCTGGCAATGATAAACAGATCAAACACCCAAGCTATCACAGTCATGGCACTCACCGTCCCTGACAAGAGAATCTTTCCGGGGCTGAAATAGAGAGCAAGCACGTGTCTGTTGGCAATGAAAGTACACTCAGTCATCACAAAACAACTGAAGGACAAAATGAGCTTCCTCATGGACTTGTGCCAGGAGAACCAGAGAGCAAACCGCCACAGAAAATACCGGAACATGTTCCAGAACTACTTGGACATCGCTCTGGACAGCATTTGCAGACGCCCTATACAACCAGGGGATGCCACAGCCACGCCCTCCCACAACATACCTGCCCCAATGGCGCCGCCAACGCACTTTGCCTCCCCCACGGTTCATGAAAGTGAAATATGACGAATAAGTTGTCAGTGCTCTGTACATCCTATATGTGTCTAAATTTCCCATTCAGGTGGTCGAATGAAATGCAAAGTGTATCAGTGTCCTCTGGCATTTTGTTTGTTTACAAAACGAGCAATCAAACACGAACTCTCTTTAAGGAGCAGAGCTAAATTAAAAGTGTAGCATTCTGTTTTTGACATGTATAATGTTTTAATAATTTTGTAAAAATGTCTTCGGAAAAAGCGTGTTTTCTCTCTCTCTCTCTATATGTATATATTCATCTTTGCTGTCTCTCTCCCTATCTCCCCCTATCTCTCTTACTGTTTTCTCCTACTCACGTTCTCCCTCCTTTCTTTCTTTTCTGTATGCTAATTGTCATTAGATTCTACTTAATTCATTACATTTGTAGCATACATTAAAATTACACGGTGCATTATTGCTCATTTTGTTACATATTATCGATTTGTAATTTATCTGTCTGTGAAATTTCATTTTATGTGTTTTTTCTTATGTGATTTGTCTTTATTTTGTCCAATTTTTTTTTACTTCACTCGGATGACTGCCCAACGATTTTCAGATTTTAATAGTTTGCTTGTGTATTTGTCTACTCGAAATTTGACCAATAATATTTATTGCCTCAGACTTCAGCAATGTACATTGGTGCCACTGTTCATGCTACTTCACATTACATTGCCCACTGGCAATTACTCGTTCTACGAATTTCTTTCTAAAATTACCAGTTTATTAGTGCGATTTTCCAGTGTTTTGCATTGTATGTCAGCTTGCATATACGACTGCACAAAGTATCTGCTTAAATTTCAAATGCCCCTTTCACTGTGGTTCCCACATTATCCACACATCTGACTTCAACAACACGCAGATGGACATGTCATGTTAAAATCATAAACGTAACCTAAACAGGTGATGAAGACAATTATGATATTTATTTTATAATTAGTTACTAACTTTCATTTTTACCAATAATATCTAAAAGAATGAAATAATTAAATAAAGAATATCAAATCAAGCAAACTAATTATGGGAATAGACAAAAAATGAAACTAAAAGAGTGAAAAAAAGACAAAGTCTCACAAGAACTGATTACTGCATTAATGCCATTTGAAAAATAATTCAAAAATTATTTCTCTTTCAGAAACACTCATAAAAATGACAGTGAAATATAAAACAAAATGGGAGATATGAATGTTTGTCTTATATAATGACTAAACTAATATGTAAAAGAAGACATACTCATGTAAAATTAATGTAAATGATGTAGCTCCTTTCAGTAATTTAAAACAGTCCTCCAGAGTTGTGTGCTCGATTAATGACTTAACAATTAGTAATTTTAAAGAAAGTCTAAAGTAGTTAGACTGGGATGAGGTTTATAAGGAACATGATGTTAATTTAAAATTTCCCCAAGAAATTAGTTAAATATAATGTAAGAAACCATGAAAATATCATGGCTTACTAAAAGAATAAAAATATCTTTTAACTGAAAAAGAAAGAGTAATTACCGAGAAACAATAAAAATTACAAAATCTACTGTGCTACATTAAGGAAAGTTATTAAAAAGTCAAGAATCATGTGCATCATGTCTGAGATTAGATCCTCTGATAATAAAATCAAAACAATTGGGAATATTATTAAAAGGGAGACAGGGCAACCAAGAGCAAACGATCGGCGGTATTACCATCAAAACAAATGAAAACTTTGAGCAACAAAAAGTCAAAAGTTGAAAACATTTTTAATGATTACTTTTTGAACATTGTAGGGAAAATAGGATCTAAATGTTCATTAGAAGTAACAAGGCATTTAATGGAAGAACCATACCTACACAATTCGATACAATTGAAATTCCACCCACCTCTCCATCAGAAATTAGGAAAATAATAAACTCTCTCAAGAGTAAAAGGTCATATGGAATTGATGGCATTTTCAACAGGGTGTTAAAAGCTTGTTCCCAAGCGATAAGTAGGATTCTCAGACATATATGTAATAGCTCTTTAAAGCAGACTGATAGACTGAAATATGCTATTGTTAAACCTTCGCATAAAGAAAGGGGACACGTCTGAAGTCAACAACTAGCGCCCCAACTCACTTCTGACAATTTTATTCAAAATTTTTGAAAATAGTTATGTATTCTCGAGTTGCTTCACATATTAGTAAAAATAAAGATCTAACAAAATGTCAGGATGGTTTTCAAAAAAGCTTTTCAACAGGAAATACTATGTATACTTTCACTGTTGAAATATTAAATGCTTTGAATAACTGGACATCAGCAGTTGGCATTTTTTGTAATCTCTCAAATGCTGTTGGTTGTGTAAATCCTGAGATTATTCTAGGTAAGCTTAAGTATTGTCGTATAAGTGGAACAGTACACAAATGGTTTAAATCACCATTAACTGGAAGAGAGCAGAAAATTGAAATAAGCAATTCACATGATATAGAAGAAACAATTAATGCCTCTAACTGGGAAGTTGTTAAAAATGGGGTCCCACAAGGTTCGGTCTTGGGTCCTTTGCTGTTCTTAATATATATTACTGACTTGCTATTTTACATTCATGAAGATGCTAAGCTAGGTATTCTTGTTGATGATACAAGTATAGCTATCATGTCTGACAAACAGAAATTAACTGATGAATTTGTAAATGATATTATTAAGTGGTTCTCTACATATGGACTCTCATTAAACTTTGATAAAAACCATTATATGAGGTTTTATACAGTAAATGGCATGCCACAATTGATAAGTTTAGACTTTGAACATAAATCTGTAGCTAAGGTAGAATATTCAAAATTTTTAGATGTTTGCATTTATGAAGGACTGAATTGGAAGAAACACATTGAAGATCTGCTGAAACGTTTAAGTTCAGCTACTTATGTTATCAGTGTCATTGCAAAATTTGGTGATATACATCTCAGTAAATTAGCTTTCTATGCTTATATTCGTTTGGGATCACATTCTGGGGCAATTCAACACTGAGAAAAATAGTATTCATTGCACAAAAGTGTGTACTCAGAATAATTGCTGGAGTCAACCAAGATCATCCTGCAGACATTTATTTATGGATCTTCACTGTAGCTACACAATATATATAGTTACTCATGATACATTAACAATATGGCCCAATTCAAAAGTAATAGCAGTGTGCATATCTTCAACACTAGGAGAAAGGGTGATATTCACTATTCAAGATTTAACCTAACTTTGGAACAGAAAGGGGGGAGTTATGCTGCCACGAAAGTCTTCAGTCACTTAGCAAGTAGCATCAAAAGTCTGTCAGATAGCCAATTACTATTTAAAAACCAATTAAAGGAATTTCTGAATGGCAACTCCTTCTACACTTTAGATGAGTTTTTAGATAAAACTTAAAAAAAATTAAAAAATCAAAACTAAAAATAAATAAAAATAAACAATAAAAAATTAAAATAAAAGAATCCTTAAAATATTGATTGTCATGTACAGACAACATTACTAAACTGACATGTTCACATCATTACGAAATATCGTATATTATAATCTATGGAACAAGTATTAATCTAATCTAATCTGTGTAAGTTATTGCCATCCTTTTTGATATATGAACCGAAAACATGGTTGTCTGATGCATGTGCACATTAACTGGGGAGGTATTGTAACAATGACTATTGTAAATTATCTGATGATACTAATAGTTTCGTATGTAGATTAAGTACTACAGTTCTATGGAATTCAGTATTAGCACGCTTATTCTGTCATTATTTTAGCTATAAAAGGATATACTGACACAGCTTGAAACACAACGCTTGACTTTATCTTGGGGTAGAATCAGGTAACATGAAGAATCATACCTAAATAATAGAAAATGTAAAACTACATTAAAACATTCTTATAAACTATTTCAAAGAAAAACATTTAGTACATGCAGTGATTTTAATTGGTGACTTTCATCGTATTGCATAGCCATAATAATAATAATAATAATAATAATAATAAAAGAAAGAAACACAAAACAAAGCAGCTGTTGTGATGTATACACTTCAGTATCATTAAGAAACAGTTGCCACAGAAATCTAGCATTTGATCTATATATGAATATACTAGTTGGCCTACTGCCACATTGTTTATGATATTCATTATCACAGCATCTCCCCAGTTTATGAGCCTGTGCATGTTTCCAATTTGTTGGTATGTTCATGAAGTAGAACAAGATCATATTTAAGAGGGAGAGTTGTTACATGTGCACAACTCAAAATATTACAGAAAATAGACAAGGTGAAAAAATAATAACAATGTTTTGGGTTCTAAACCACCGCGCACACATATTTACTTCAAAATCTAATGTACTATCCATTGCATTAAGACAGGCAGTTGGTTCATGTCACCTGTATCTCTCATATAATTAAACATAAATGTTAATTGCTAATGCGCCACTTTCAGAATCCATATTATAATTGACTGTGCTAAGAATGATGTGTTTTTGATAATTCTTCAGTGTGCAACTGGTCTGAAATAACAATGCCTGAGTTATAATAAGAAAATCATCAATTATACAAGCAAAAAATCTCTGATATGAGGTCCACCTGATAATTTAACACTGCTTTTTACTTATACCCAAACATGTTTCAGCACCTCCGTGCCGTCTTCATTGGGTTTATTTATTTATTTATGTCTGTGAAATAACAAAAGTATATATAGTTTTAGTACTATCCTCTAGGTGAGTATTAGGCCTAAAAGTCGTATTTCTGATTTTTGGTTATTACGTTGGTTTTTACATGAGATCGTCTTGTAGGATCTTTTTTACATAATTAGACTCTGGTAGCATTGCCATCTGCCATCAATGCTAGCAGTGTCTAATTATATTAAAAGGTTCTTGCAAGACCACCCAACATAAATAAACACCAACAGTTTGTGAAAAGGCAGAATATAGTCAATGTCAAGTTACACGTTTAAGCATAGTTATTTAATCTGTCTTCTTAGGTTCATACACAAGTACACACTAGGAAATCGCCACATATTCCAATAGACAGCCTACTACATCTATGAGAGAAGGAAGATTAGGTGTAAATAGCATTTTTGGTTGTTTCTGTCGTAGCAATTTAAGCTCTTCTGTTAGGTTCTGTACATTTTCACTCTTATATATCGTAACGAATATGGAAAGAAACTACGGAATACTGTAAAAAGACCAAAATGCATTAATATTACCTATTGTCTTCCCCTATTACAAATATAAAAAACGAAAAAAATGCTTTAATAAGATTCGAGCCCAATAATTTCCATATTTCATTCCTGCTGCAGATCACTTTAACCACGAGACCACAATTTTCCACTTTTAAGAGCTACAATTACAACTTATACATAGTATGCTTAGGGAGTTCACCGTTATTGATCTTTTAGTGATATCCCCTTTTAACTGAT
This sequence comes from Locusta migratoria, assembly GCA_026315105.1. Lineage (NCBI taxonomy): Eukaryota > Metazoa > Arthropoda > Insecta > Orthoptera > Acrididae > Locusta > Locusta migratoria. The sequence continues at coordinate 499,865,604 of CM048744.1, read as the reverse complement.
ATTTAATGTACCAATGCGAAGTGTTTGTGAGAAATCTGGGTTAAATTGTACGACGTTTCTTGCTGGGCTCCACTGCTTATGTTGGCACTAATGGTTAGTGGTGGAAATTCCGATGACCAATAAATGTTCTGACAATGAAAATTATTGTTTTCTGAACGGACAAGGATACATACGAGAACCCGTCAACCATACAGCAGGTACAGTATTAATTTTGCTGCGAGTGAAACGAGCAGCAATAACACTTACCTACTTTGTAGCTCGTGAAAAATAAAAACGCAATTCTATAATTCATTGAACATCTGTAACCAACATAAGCAATGGAACCCGGCGAAAAGCGCCGTAAAATGTTATCCAAATCTGCACTGTAGAATTGCCTCAAAATAGTATATTGTCATGATTTGCACTTCAATATGTCTGCAATGTTGTCGAAGGGCAAAGGCAAACAGCGGAAATATACTCCTCTTTCTGAAAGGAATGTATGAGCCCCTGCGTGTTACATCTTCGACTTGTAAACTTTGTCTACAGTGTTTATTTTATTGTGCGTCAATTTCAAATGCACGTCTACATGGCAACATAAACAATGTGCGTGTTAGCAGGTAGATAGTACATGAAGTGAAAGTAAATTAAGGAAATGTAGAAGTAAGACGAAATATAATAATACCATTATCATAGAACAGAAACTCGTATGTGAAAGTAATGACTGAGACAGTAGTTGTAATATTACAAATGCCGGCCGCGGTGGCCGAGGTGACTGAGGCGCTCCAGTCACGGTCAGCACGGCCACTACGGTCGGGGGTTCGAATCCCCCCTCGGGCATGGATATTTGTGCCGTCCTAGTTTGTAAGTAGTTCATAAGTAGTTTGTAAGTTTAGGGACTGATGACCCCGTAGTTAAGTCCCATAAGCTTAACAAACATTTGAACATTTTGAATATTACAAATACAGAGTCAACATAACGTATACCTAACATCCTCCTGATTGTGCGTGACATGTTTTTATTACTCGGACGATAATGTAGACCAGACTGTCAATCATGTCAGTTGTACCTTTCTACATTTGACATATTGTTTTTATGTTACGATCGACAATATTTTGAGAGACGAACGTGTATACTGAATAGCGTAGATGTTACTCACTCAGTATACTATAAAAATTGCTGTATGTTGCCTACTGTTGCTTTGTCCGTAGTTCAACATATGCGGACAATAAATGCATCAAATTGCCGGAAATTTAAGTATTGTGTACTACAACATTTTTTATTTTACTCTATACTTTTTTGCTTTATCCAATAGTACATTATATTTGACGCGTACAGTACGTAACTGTGGAGCTGAACTCGAAATTTTGCATTCTACACCACCGTTATTTACCAATTACCGTGTACTATATCTGTGTCGATGAAATCAAAAGTAATTTGCGTCCTTAGTGCTAGAACATTTTAATAAGTATATATTGTATAGATATACAATATTTCAACTCTCTCTCTCTCTCTCTCTCTCTCTCTCTCTCTCTCTCTCTCTCTCTCTCTCTCTCTCTCTCTCTGTCGCACACATACATTTTCCACAATAGGCAGAGGTGAAAGCAATGGAATATTACAGTCATTTCTTTCCGGAATACATGCAACTGTGTATGAACATATGACATTGATGTACTCTTGGGTAAAATAGTCCCCCATTCAGATCTCTAAGCAGGGACTATTCACAAATAAGTCATCAGGGTAAAACAGTTGGCATCCTATGGATCGGATCAAAGCATGTTAGATCCCTTAATCGGAGGTTAGAAAATTTTTAAAGGAAAATGGATGGGTTGAAATTAGATATTGTGGGGATTAGTGAAGTTCGTTGGAAAGTTGAACATAATTTTCTGGTCAGGTAAGTATAGGGTTATGGGCCTAAATACAAAATCAGTTGAGGACAATACAGGAATAGGTCGAATAATGAATAAAAAATAGGAATTTGAGTTAAATACTATGTACAACATTGTGATTGCTTTATTGTAACCAATATAGACACAAAGCTGAACCCATGACAATACTATAAGTTTATATGCCATCTGACGGCACTGATGATGAGGAGATTGAAAAAATATATGGTGAGATGTTGCCTTCATTCTGGAGACTGATTTGATGCAGCTCTCCATCCTACTCTTATGAGCAAGTCTCTTCATCTCCTCATAAGAATGGCAACCCTTGTGCATTTGATTCTGCCTACTGTATTCATCTCCCTCTGTGATTTTACACCCTGCACACTTTCATCCAATGCCAAATGCATTATTCATTGGTGTCTAAGAATGTGTCCTACCGACTGATCTCTTCTTTTAGTCAAGGTATAACAGAAATTCCTGTTTTCCCTAATTCTGATCCGTATCTCCTAATTACCATGATCAACCTGCCTAATCTTGAGCATTCTTTTGTAGCACCACATTTCAAAAGCTTCTATCCTCTTCCTGTCAGAACTATGTTTTGCCCATGTTTCACTCCCATACAAGGCAACATTTCCACACAAATGCCTTCAGAAAAGACTTTCTTATGCTTAAATTAATATTCAATGTTAACAAATCTCTCTTTTTTCAAAAACGCTTCCCTTTCCATTCCCATTCTGTATTTTATCCTTCGTACTGCGACCATCATATGTTATTTTACTGCCCAAGTAAAATAATAATAATAATAGAAACCTCACCTAGCAACCTTATTGTTTTGTAACCTAATTTAATTCCTTCAGCATGGCCTGATTTTCTTAGTCTGCATTCCATTACCCTTGTTTTGCTCTCGTTATTGTTCTTCTTATAAAGCAAGAAAATATAGAGTAAAATGCACTGTCCATTCTATTCAATTGCTCTTCCAAGTCCTTCCCTGTCTCTGTTAGAATTACATTGTCATCAGCAAAATGCGATGTTTTCATTTCTTCACCCTGAACTTTTAATTTCTTCTCCAAATTTCTCCTTGCTTTCCTTCACAGTTTGCTCAATGTAAAAATTGATAACACTGGAGAAAGGCTACAACCCCGCCTTGCTCCCTTCCAAACCACTGCTTCCCATTCATGCTCTTCAACTCTAATAACTGGTACATTTGGTTTTTGTACAAGCATACAATTCCTTATATTTCACCTCTACTGTCTTCAGAATTAGAAACAGTGTATTATAATCTACATTGTCAAAAGCGTTCCCCAAATCTACAAAAGCTAGAAATGTAGGTTTGCCTTTCCTTAATCTTAGTTGTAAGATGAGTATTGCCTTCCATGTTCCTACAATTCTCCTAAATTCAAACCAGTCTTCGCTGTTGTCAGCTTCTACTATATTTTCCATACTACTGTATATAATTCGTGCTAGAATTTTTCAACAATGACTTATTAAACTAGTGGTTCTGTAGTTTTCGCAACTGTCTGCATTTGATTTCTTTGGAATGGAGATTATTACATTTCTCTTGAAGTCTGAGGGTATTTCACATATCTCTCTCATCTTACACACCAGGTGATATAGTTTTGTCATGGCTGCCACTCCCAGAGACTTCAGTAGCTCTTGAGGGAATTGGGTCCATTCTAGGGGCCTTGTTTTCGGTAAAATTTCAGTTTATGAATCCGCGAGTAGCAGTTCATGTGTAGACGTTGTCAACAGTATAATGAGTGACACAGGTTAAGTCGGCCAATAGGAGTTGCATTCGGGTGGGCACTAAGACTCCGTGTTCCATGTATAGTGGCATCAGGTTTAAAATTTTTGCATGCAGGGTTTTTGCCAGTGGTTTCCAATGAATTTCACTGATCTCATCATTAAATATTAGAAAGTTTGGTATAGGGCCTATTTCATTTTAAATGTTTTGAAACTGAACAAATTTAATTGATATTTGGAATTCACAACAAATTTTTGGAAATTAATTAATGCTGTTCCTGCTTCATGGTTGACAGGTTCTTTTATGTACCCTAGTCCAGTCAATAAATCAATATCTTAAATCAACATATGTTGAGGTAAAGTACCCAGAAGTGCTATTCATATACAGTAAAATGTGACCAATCCGTGTAGTTTACAGCATGTCGACTTCAACATTTGCACAGAATGTTCACAAGATGTGAAAAAAATGTGTTTTCTTCAAGTTTCAATCATAATATTTTCAAATGAATCACACGATTTGTATGGGAAACATCACACATTCCTCAATCACGTTTCTTCACATACACTACTTTTCCAATGCTTTGCAATGCATGAATAATGAATCTTATTAAAATTAGTGTTCACTTCCCTAAGAAAAATCAGATGTTGTAACATTCCACAGATGTCCATATAAGAAAGCTGAAAAAATCACAGTACATGCAATCACCACAATTAAAATCACTGATGATAATAATTTTGCTTACATAGTATGGCCAGAATGCTGCTCTTGCTGGAAAAATCTCTGAAACGATATTCAAGAGACTTTTTTGTCGTTATGATCAATAACCATCACAAAATGTAATTTTAACATTGATTGTAGTACAATATGTTGAAAGATCATTACATCAACTATATGCTGATTTAAAGAGTAAAGGTATTTCTTATCGGCCGTGCGAATGTGATTCCTGATAAGCTGCAGTGTATTACAGTGCAAACATTAACACATGACACACCACTTGCAGACTCATAAAATGCACTTCAGCCTTGTTTTGACTTAGGTCTTTCAGTGCTCATTTAAATTCATCGCTTAATATACATAGTATCTCCCATTTCTTCTGCCTCTATTTCCTCTTTCCTTCCTGCAATATTGTCTCAAAGTTCGTTTCCTTTGTAGGGCCCTTCTATATATTGTTTCCAACTTTTAAGCTTTCCCTTCTTTGTGTTTGTCATCTGAGTCCTTGATGTTCATACACAGCTGCTTTCTTGTCTCCAAATATCTCTTTTCCTTTAGATGGTATATATTTTTCCCTAGTTATACGAATATTATAGAGGAAAAATTCCATACAGGAAAAATATATATATAAAACATAGATGAAGTATACTTACCAGGCGAAGGAGCACAGGTAGTGATAGTAACAAATAAAATACACACACACATAGACACAAGCTTTCGCAACCAAGGTGCGTCTTCAGGCAGAAGGGAAGGAAAGGGAAAGGAAATGATGAGGGTTTTAAGGGAGTGGGTAAGGAGCCATTCCAATCCCGGGACAGGAAAGACTTACCTTGGGGGAAAAAAAAAGGAAGGTAGACAAATACACACACACATATACACAAACGCGCACACACCTAGGCAGACATACTGTAGAAAGCAAAGAAGTTGGACAGAGATACCATTTGAGGCAGAGGCTCTGTCCAGAGAACAGAGGCAAAGATGGTGGGCGGGAATTTGAATTTAGCGGAGGTTGAGACCAGGTGGGCAACGGGAAGAGAGAATATGCTCAAGGGTTAGTTCCCATCTCCGGAGTTCTGAAGGATTGGTGTCGGTGGGAAGTATCTAGATAACCCGGACAGTGTAACACTGTGCCAAGATGTGCTGGCCGTGCATCAAGGCGTGTTTAGCCACAGGGTGAACCTCATTACCAACAAACACTGTCTGCCTGTGACCATTCGTGCGAATGCACAGTTTGTTGCTGGTCATTCCCACATAGAACACTTCACAGTGCAGGCATGTCAGTTGGTAAATTACGTGGGTGCTATCGCAGGTGGCTCTGCCCTTGATCGTGTACACCTTCCGGGTTACGCAATTGGAGTAAGTGGTGGTGGAAGGGTGCATAGGACAGGTTTTACAATGGGGATGGTTACAAGGGTAGGAGCCAGAAGGTAGGGAAGGTTTTGGTCACCCACCTCCGGAAAGGCAATACTCTCACCCTCAGTAACCTCTCCAGTAAACCTCAACCTCCTCTTATTGCACACAAACCCAGTCTCTCCCATCTACTCAATCTCTCACTCCCAACTCCTCTCCCCCCCAAACCTCAAAATTCCAAAGCACACAATCCTGAACCACAACATCCCAATTCAGTAGTCAACCTCTCCTCTAAACCTCTCTCCCAATCTGAAACCTCTGTGCTATCCAAAGGCCTTGCCTTTAGCCCCACTCCCAAATTCAACCAAACAGCCCTTGTCAAAGATTTATTATCCTATACTCGTAGTCTTTTCTGGAGATGTCACTTTGCCATGAAGAAAAATAATCCTACTCCTACTGATCCAGCTCCCCAAGACATCATTCAAATTGAGCCCTGTCTGGAACAGTTCTGTCCTCCGTCACAGCGAGACCCACTGGCTCTTCCTCAAAATCACTCTCTTCAAACCTTCCAGGAATTCCTGACTTCCAGCCTTGCCTCTCAATCTTTCCTGAAAAACCTCAATCCAACTCCCAACATTACTGCAGCTGAATCGTGAGCTATCCATGATCTGAAGGCTGACCATTCCATCGTCATTCTCCCAGCCGACAAGGGATCCATGACCTTGGTACGATCGGCAGGAGTATGTGGTAGAGGACTGCGTCAGCTTTCAGATAGTACCACAAACAAAGTTTGTCAAGGCAATCCCATTCCTGATGTCCAGGCAGAGCTTCAAGGAATCCTCAAAACCTTAGGCCGTGTCCTATGTGGGCGACAAAAGCGAGCGACAGCTTTAAGCAACAAATCTCAACACCGTGTATCGCTATGGGCCTATCCTACGTGAGCGACATCTGCAGCGCCGCGCGACAGACGCGACAACGAGTGACGTTTGAATCTCAAACCTGCTTGAATCTTGTCGCTGTCGCACACGCGACAAAGTGTCGAGTTCGTAGAGAATCGTCTGCTTGTCGACGTTATAAAGGATGTCGCCAGAATTCTGCGAGCTGATTATCCCTGAGGTTCATGAAAGTGCAACTGTTTCTGTATTAACAGAATGTAAAATTGCAGTTGTGCATGTAATTAAGAATTTTGATTGTCTAAAAATCTCGTAAATTTTCTTTTGGACTTTAAATAAGAGTGAAGTTAAATTTTTAAATTGTTTCTAGCATGACAGTCTTTACTCTTTATTCTGAGTGGTAGTTTGATTACACAATGACGAACGTGTTTTGAACAATTACATTTGCGTGCTTTTTAAGCATTTGCAGTAACAACAAACTTACTCCAGAGAGAGTCACACAAGATGTGTAAAATTACGTTTCTAAATAAAATAACTTGCTTTAATGTTTCAACAGGAATTTAATGTGTTTGGTAGGGCTTCATTGGGATACGTGTGTTTGCAATAAAAATGAATATATTGGTATTAACCTGGTAAAAAAATTACAACTTGAAAGCCCACGTCACTACCCATATGTAACGCCCACTGCTAGTAATTCTGTCCAGAATCAAATGATTTACTGTCGTCATACAATAAAAAGACTCATTTTGTACTTATTCAGTTGTTGATGGTTTGTAGTCACAAAAGAAAACCTCAAAAGTATCTGTACTCGTATAAGTTATGAATGAAATAGTGCACGAACATTCTTCACTTAGTAAATTTAATCCACAGCACTCTTTTTACATCGTATTTCATAAAGTAAATAAAACTTTATTGCCTTACTCTGTAGCTATCGTTATTCTACGGTTTACGGGTGCCAAATTTTAGAAACAGCTGATCGCTTCTAGCGGCCATCTTGTAGCGAGGCCATGTCGCCGCTTGTAGCTGCAGTGTCGCGTCGCTGTATGTCGCGCGCTGTCGCACGCTTTTGTCGCCCACGTACGACACGGCCTTAGGCCCCATACAAAACCTTTCACCTGACTCCATTAACCTCATGACCCCACAGACACCCTGAGCCCCCACCTTCTACCTACTTCCCAAGATCCACAAACCCAATCATCCCAGCCGCCCCATTGTGGCCGATTGCCAAGTCCCTACAGAATGAATCTCTGCCTACATAGACCAACACCTTCAACCCATCTTGTGCAGTCTCCCATCCTTCATCAAAGACACCAACCACTTCCTTGATTGCCTGAAATTATTACCCAGTTTGTTACCTCCTGAAATCATCCTTATTACCATTGATGCCACTTCCTTATACACAAATATCCCACATGCCAAGGGCCTCGCTGCGATGGAGTATTTCCTTCCTCACTGACCACCCACTTCCCTACCTAAAACCTCTCTCCTTAATACCCTAGACAGCTTCATCCTAACCCACAACTTCTTCACTTTTGAGGGCCACACGTACAAACAACTAAAGGGAACAGCCATGGGAACCAGGATGGCCCCCTTGTATGTAAACTTATTTATGGGACGCTTAGAGGAAGCCTTCCTGGATACCCAAGCCTGTCTACCCAAAGTTTGGTATAGATTCATTGATGACATCTTCATGATCTGGACTCACAGTGAAGAAGAACTCCAGAATTTCCTCTTCAACTTCAACTCCTTTGGTCCCATCAATTCACCTGGTCCTGTTCCAAATCCCATGCCACTTTCCTCAATGTCGACCTCCATCTGTCCAACGGCCAACTTCACACATCCATCCACATCAAACCTAACTGCATTATGACAGCTGCCATCCATTCCACATCAAACGTTCCCTTCCCTACAGCTTAGGTCTTTGTGGCAAACGAGTCTGCTCCAGTCCCGAATCTCTGAACCAGTACACCAATAACCTAATAAAAGCTTTCACATCCCGCAGCTATCCTCCTGATCTGGTACAGAAGCAAATTGCCAGAACCACTTCCTTGTCCCCCCCCCCCCCCCAAATTCATAACCTTCAACAGAAGAACCCCAGAAGTGCCCGTCTTGTCACCGGATACTTTCCGGGACTGGAGCGGATTCTGAATGTGGCTCTCCAGCAAGGATAAGACTTCCTTAAATCCTGCCCCGAAATTAGATCCATCCTTCATGACATCCTCCCCACTCCACCGAGAGTGTTTTTCTGCCACCCACCTAACCTCCGTAACCTCCTAGTCCATCCCTATGAAATCTCCAAACCACATTCCCTACCTTCTGGCTCCTACCCTTGTAACCACCCCCGTTGTAAAACCTGTCCTATGCACCCTTCCACCACTTACTCCAGTCCCTTAACCCAGAAGGTGTACACAATCAAGGGCAGAGCCACCTGCGATAGCACGCATGTGATTTACCAACTGACATGCCTGCACTTTGAAGCGTTCTATGTGGGAGTGACCAGCAACAAACTGTGCATTCGCACGAATGGTCACAGGCAGACAGTGTTTGTTGGTAATGAGGTTCACCCTGTGGCTAAACACGCCTTGATACACGGCCAGCACATCTTGGCACAGTGTTACACTGTCCGGGTTATCTAGATACTTCCCACCGACACCAATCCTTCAGAACTCCGGAGATGGGAACTAACCCTTGAGCATATTCTCTCTTCCCGTTGCCCACCTGGTCTCAACCTCCGCTAAATTCAAATTCCCACCCACCATCTTTGCCTCGGTTCTCTGGACAGAGCCTCTGCCTCTAGTGGTATCTCTGTCCAACTTCTTTGCTTTCTACAGTATGTCTGCCTAGGTGTGTGTGCGTTTGTGTATGTGTGTGTGTGTATTTGTTTACCTTCCTTTTTTTCCCCCCAAAGTAAGTCTTTCCTGTCCCGGGATTGGAATGGCTCCTTACCCACTCACTTAAAACCCTCATCATTTCCTTTTCCCTTTCCTTCCCTGCTGCCTGAAGACGCACCTTTGTTGCGAAAACTTGTGTTTATGTGTGTGTGTATTTTATTTGTTACTATCACTACCTGTGCTCCTTTGCCTGGCAAGTAAACTTCATCTATTTTCCTTAGTTATACATTCTTGTGCATTCTTGCATTTGCCCTCTAGTCAGTCCTGCTCAGCCATTTTGTTCTTCCTGCCACTCTCAATTCTTAATCATCTGTACTCCATTTACCAGCTTCATTTACAGCATTTTTATCTTCTTCATTTGTCTATTTATTTATTGTCCAGTTTTGCAGTGTAATTTAGTTTACATTTTCCGGTACCCCAATATTATACATTATTATTTATTACGCATCATTTTATTTTCATTCTCCATTTTTCTCTATCTGCCCATAAAATTTCTTCTATATTCCTGGACAGACATCTGTATTCCTTGGATCCATGTAGTTGATGGTCTCCCTCTCTTCTTTCTTCCTGGTGGCTGCCATTCAATTATTGTCTGCGGTAGTCTTTCCTTTGACATCCTTTTTGTATGCCCTTGCCATAAAAGTTGTTTTCCTTCTAGAAAATATATAATTGAATTTTTAACATCCATCTTCTTCCTGATAACTTCATACCTGATTTTTCCCCACCTAGATGTTCCTGCAGATTGTCCCCAAAAGTCCAAATCCATTGCCCTCAACCTCTTTTCCATTTTGCAATTTAAGTGCCCATACTTATGATCCATATGTCATGATGCTTCTGATGATTGTATTGAAGCTTTTTCTTTTTGTTTCTTTTGTGATCTGTTGATCCCATAAGATACCATTTAATGTTCCAATAGTCCACTTCCCAGCATTTATTCTTGAATTAATTTCCTTGTCTTGTTTCCATCTTGTATGATAGTTGCTCCTAGGTATTTGTATTCTTCAATGTGTTTAATTGTGCCCATTCCTTCTTCCAGTTTATGTCTTCTATTACCATGTATTTTGTTGACCTGAAGTCCCCATTTTTATATCCTCTATTAATTTTCTTGTAATGTATTCTGTGTCACCTTTATCCTGTGCCAAAATTAACTGGTCGTCAGCAAATTGTAAGGAGTATATAGTGATATCATTTACTGTGAACCCCATGTTTTTGTATTTTATTTTCCAATTTTCTAGTGTGTTTTCGGTGTATATTTTATAAAGTGTTGGTGACAGACAGCATCCCTGACATAATCCTTTTGTTACCTTAAATCTAGGTGAGAGATAATTTTGTAATTTTATTCTTGCCATTGAGCTTTTGTAAAGGTTCTTAACTGCTTTAATTATGATAGGGTTAATGTTATATGCTTTTAATGCTTTCCACAAGTTGCATAATGGTATATTGTCATATGCTTTTTTTACATCAACAAAAACTAAATGAAGGGGTTGATTTCAAACTGTTTTGTTTTCAATTATTTGCTGTAAGCAAATAGATGAATTATAGTTGATCTCCCTGCTCTGAATCCAGCCTGCTCTTTGGCCTCCATTCCCTTAAATTCCGTTTACAAAAATGTTTTATAATTCTTCCAAAAACTGTCTGTTAAATACATTAGCTATAGTTATTCCTCTGTACTTTTGCATTAATCCTTTCTTTCTTTCTTGTGAATTGTCGATATATATCCTACTTTCCAGTCATCCGGTTTGGCCTTGCCATTTAAAAGTTTTTCAAAGAGGCTTTTTAAAAGTTCATGTAATTTATTGGTACCAGACTTAACCAGTTCTGCTGGTATTCCGACACAGAGAGTCTACCCCAGGAAATGGAACACCTGAGAACTGTATTTAGAAAAAAGTGGGTACTCAGAGTGGCAGATTCAGCGGGCTCTCTGCCCAACCACTACATCACAACCTGTGGAAACGGATGAAAATGCGACGGAGGATGTAGGCACTGTGTTCGTTCCATATACCAGCGCACTCTCGGGGAAGATCACCCCCATTTTGAAAAAACACCAGGTTGGAACTGTCTTTTGTCCGCTGAATAAAATTCGTGCACTTGTGGGGAGCGCCAAAGATGATCTCGGTTTGAGGAAGGCCAATGTGTACCAGATTCCGTGTCAGTGTGGACAGATGATGCGTACCGTCGAGGATCGATGCGTTGAACACCAGAGGCACACATGATTAATGTATCCGATCAAGTCGGCGGTCGCTGATCATTGTTTGTCAGAGAATCATGCGATGGAGTATGAACACACTAGGATTCTGGTACAGATGTTGAGACACTGGGACTGCGTTGTTAGAGAGGACATTGAAATTCGCACAAGTTACGACCTCATAAACCGTGACTGTGGCTATAATCTTAGCAAAGCTTGGGAACCAGCAATTGGGTTAATTAAGAGTAAATCTAGCAAACGTAATGAAGTGATGACCATGGCGGTCAGAGCCCTCACACTGACGTCATCTCAGACGCCTTCGCAATCGGTTCCACATCGCGACCGCGGCGCGGACCATGGAGGGGTCGCTCCGCGGGCCGAAGGTATTTAAATCGCCTGCTACCGGGCTGGAGCCCAGTTCCCTTCGAGCTGCCGTAGCGTGCGGATCTCCGTGCCGGCGCGTTTCCAGGAGCTCAGTCCGTCAGTTCACCTGATGATGGCGACATGTATGATCGCCGAAATATTGTGCCCGTTGGACACTATAGACCGGCAGTACACCCGTGGATATTTCAAAGATATCATTATTTATATACCATCAATGGTATTATAGTACTATAGCATTTTTATTGTTTGTGTTATGTATGATAATATTGTTAATTAAGAATTTGCTTATTTTTCAGGTGCTGATCTTCTACTGCATGGCTATAACCATAATTGTGAGGAATACTGACTGGAGCTTAATGGCTCTTAACTTTGACAAGTGTGCAATGTTGTTGTTGTCCATGGAATATGACTGCTGGCATCTACGGCAAAAGATATGAGTGACACTGATGATACTGATCTTCTTCTGATCATTCCTCCAGATTTTTTTAATGTCCGTTCATCTGATTCAGAGGACTCAGATTGTTCAGGCATTAGAAGAGAGTCTGATATCAGCCACCACATTGTGCGAGATCTGGTTAATCATGTTAATCAGCTTGAGTCCAGAGTTTGTACAATTGAAAGTAGGGAAAATCTAGTTTCAAGTGGCAGAAGTCTTGACTGTTCAGTGGCTGTCGACTCTGCAGATATAAAGCATGGTGATGTGGCACTTAGTTTCTATTCAATGACATCAACAGGTTATAGATTTGGAACAAGTTTAGATTGCAACAGAAGTTCACTGCATACATCTTGGAAGCAGAAGCCACAATCTCTCCCTGGAACTCCAGGCAATCACCAGCAAAGGTTTCAGCTAATACCTGATATTTTAGGACATTCCTACACTAATGCAATTCATGAGCGAGAGAATATCCAGTCCTTCTCAGGAACTACAAGTCATGATGATAAAATAAAGAGTAACACATCACAAACAGATAATTTATTGGAAAATGATTCAGCTCGAACCGTTTTATCTAACAGTAGTGATAGTTATCCTGCATTTTCAGAACCAGATGACCCAGTGACAATGTCTTATCAAGACATGAGTTTCTTGAGTGAAATTGATGAATTTCTTGAAAGTAAAAGGGCAGTTTCACGAGGACATGAAGTTACCTCTGATGCCATGGAAAATAGTGACCTTAAGAGTAAATTGGAAAAGAACAATATAAATAGTAATAAAAAAGGTAACAACTGTGTATCATTTGACAGTATGAACAATCCTGCTTCATTATTTCATCCTGGTGTGAATGCTGCTGCTTATGATAAAAAAAGGCTAACACTGTCTGATGTTGATAAACTACTTTTGGAAATGGATAAAAAACAGTCTGAAATTGAGCAGAAGTTAAATGTTGTTAGGCCATCATATCGCTCTTCAGTATCTCTGTCACACAGTTGTGATAGGCCATCTTCCATATCTTGCGATGACAGAAAGCAGTTTGATGATAGGAATCAAAATGCATTTTCTTCATTAGCTCCTAAGTCTCAAAGTTATAATGGAATTGTGAATTCCAGTGGCAGATGGAAAGATGTGGGTGGTGAACTGCAATCTCCTGTGCATGATGTGCACACAGAAGGCAATAAACCTCCTGAGAAAGAAGTAGAGGAAATTTCAGTATGTAAAAAAATATCTGTGCTAGGTGATAATATTGGTACAGTTCCTGATTTAGGGTGTGGTGTTCGAAACATAATGATGCAGCCATCAAGCAATGCTGAACACAAGACACTGCTAACTAACTTGGCTGACCGGAAAGCACATGTTACAAGTGGAAAAGAAATTGAAAAAAATTGTGGAACAGAGGTATTATCAACAGGTGTATTGATGCCTAATGATAATAATGATTCAATGCTTGACTCAGGGTATGGTGTCAAAAACTTAGTGACCTGGTCCTTAAATAATGCAAATCATGTACCACAACAGAATGTTTCAGTTGGTGAGAGAAACATTGTTGCAAGTACAGATATATTAGCTAGTCATACTTCTGTGAAAAATGTGAATGAACCATTGGATCAGTTGTCCAATATTAACCCTACAGAGAAATCAGATCCAAGTAGTAGAAGTGACATACATGTATCAGTTAGCACTGAAGGAAGGCCAAAAGTGCAGTCCAGCAGTATAAATGATGGAGTATCATGTTATCAAGCACTGGATAGACCATGCCAGTCACTTTCTTATAGTTCAACACACAGTAATTCAAGACACTTAGCCAACATGCATGAAATTAATGAAAAAAATAATAATCAAAAGGAATGCTACGCAGAAAGTAACAGAAGTCAATTTCAGCAGCCAGTTGGAACTACTAGCTCCCCAGTGAACAACCTGGCAGATACGATTGCTCCCAACAAACTCTGGAATGCCAGGAATGTAGGAACTTGTGGTGATGAAGTTGATTCTGGTGCTATGAAACCAGTGGCCCAGGCAACTGTTAGTGGAAAGAACTCAAGTTATGAAACTGATTCTGTTACTATGAGAAGAATGAGAGATATACCGAGTAGTAGGGTGGATTTCAGTGGTCATACATATTCTGGGAAAATTATGAAGAAGAAAGTGGAATTTTCCAAAGAATCATCTAATACTCTCATCAAAGGCAAATCAGGATTGTGGTCCAACGGTAAGGATTATGTTGATATTTCTACAAAATTCCTTTACTTACATTCATGTACCTTCTTGTGATGGAGACTTAGATTGGTTTGCTGTTTTATAAACCATAAAAAAGGAGAATATCCATTAAACAGTTATAATTTTTCTTTGAATTATATTCACAGACCTGCATTTGAAATTTGTCGGTAATTAAAGACCCCCCCCCAAACATTTTTCTTATAATCTAATATAAGCATACAAATTTCATATCATGCCAACATACTATGTCAAGACCTAAAAGGAATTTCACCAGTGGTTCAATTAAGATTTTTAACTCATCAGATGCAAAATTTATAAATTTAGCATATTTTTACTATTTTGAATTTAAAATGTGATGTGTTACTAGTGAAAGTTATTTTTGGGCTTGGTATAGTATGAATTCATATAATTATTTTTTATATAAGAAATGTGTGTGAGACTGCTAGTACATTCAGATAGATAAAAATGGTAAAGTATGAGTGAGGTAGTATAGAGGCAAATCAGCGGAGTTGCATGTAGATGGCAGGGATTCAGATTCTGTCCTGGTCATCCAGATGTCACTTTTTATGGTTTGACATAAACTACACATGAAAAATGCTACAGATGGTTCCTTTATGAAGGACAACACCAGTTTTTGTCTCCATCATTCTTCTATCTGAGCTCGTCTTCAATTTCTTATGACCTAGCCATCAGGGTAAGTTAAACCATAATCTTTCTTTTTTCAAAAAAACTATAGGTTAGTATTCTGCTTGTCCAGCCCTCCTCCTCCCCCCATGAACTATTACACATATAGTCACACACTGTAATTGCCATACAATTACTTCAAACAGCTGAAAGTATTGGAAAGCTGCCAGAGTTACTTTCACTGAGGACATGCAGCTCTTCGTGTACATGATGATGGCATCTTCTTGGGTGAAATATTCTTTAGGTAACTTAATCTCCCATTCAGATCTCCAGGTGGAAGTTACTCAGAATGATGTCATCAAAAAACCGTAAACTTTTGGATTGAATTGTGAAATGTTAGATCTCTTAATCAGGTAGGTAGGTTAGAAAATTTGAAAATGGAAATGGGTAGGTTGAATTGGTGAAATTTGGTTGCAATATGAACATGACTGTTTGTCACGTGTGTACAGAGCTATGATTATAAAATCAGTTGGAGGTAATTCATGTGTATATCTAATTATGAATAACAAAAGCAAAAGGGGGGAGGGGATGATTGCAAGTAAATTACTATGAACAGCATAATAACTGCATTATCATTGACAAGATAGAATAGTAAATGGTTGTGAAAACATACTTGACCTCATAGCAACAAATAATCCAGAGCTAATATAAACTATCAGAACAGACACAGGTAATACTGAACATGGAATTGTCATAGTAAGACAATATCGAAATTCCCAAACCCACCATAATTATGTAAACTAAAATATATTTATTAAAAAAAAGCAGATAAAAATTTGATTAATGCTTTCCTGAGTGAGACTCTACAGTTTTTCAAAACTAACAATGTGTCAATCAGACACGACTTACATTCAAAGAAATAATATTGACAACTATTGAGAGATTTATCTTACATCTTATAAAATAGGCTTTATGTATGTATGTACGTTCCACATCTCCTCTTAAACTACTGGACCGATTTCAACCAAACTTGGTACCATGATCCTTACTATCAGGCAACAATCACTGTCGGGGTAATGACACATATGTAAGGAGGTATGATGTCATAAACAATGAGATGCGCGAAAAACTGCTGCGTCAAATGACAATGCTGCTCATTTTCTCCTAAACCACTGAACCGATTTCAACCAGATTTGGTACACATATTCCTTATGTAAGATGACAATTGCTGTAGGAGCATGAACCACATACAACACATGGTTCAGGAGAAATAACGTCATGAATAATAGGAGTCGGAAAAAAACTGCTACATAATGCGATGAGACTTTATAAATACACTATATGAGAATGATAGCACTTGGCGACTTGCAACAAACTTTAAACATAATTTAAAACCTTTATCAAACTTTTTCTCACAGACAACCACATCAAAATTCTGAAAGGAAAAAAGTTTCTCGCTTACTACTTTTCCACTGTTCATGGAGCAAAACTATGGCATTCACATAATGTTACAATTTATAATTTCTACTCTACCAATTGTACTTGCAGGAAATTTTGCAGACAGAATACACACTTAAAACTAAATGTATGTTCAGAATTGTATTGCAGTACAACACGTAGTTCATGAGATATGAGGACATAAAGAGTAACATTCATGGAAAACCGCCCCAGCAAGCATCACGTTTTAATCTATTACTTCTGTACTACTAACCATATTCACAACAGATTTTACCAAAATACAGCTCTTATACAAATCAATGCATTCCTGCAAAATTTTACAATTGTACAACATATCTATACTAATACTAAATCTTTAAATGTAGGCCTATCACTGTTCGCTTCAATCTTCAAAACTACTGTACAAAGTTTCATGAAGTTTTCACAGGAAACATGAGCAAAGATTGGTCCAGGATATAGGCGTGATTTCATCAAAATAGAATCACGAAGTGTTTTCATAGACCGTCGTGTATGTCTGTTCATCTATTAGAAAATAAAAGTGGAATCATGGAAATTGTTTTAGATGTAGGTTATGCTTCAAGTATGGATTGCGTAGTTCAGCAAACAAGCAATAGAGGTGCTGTAGTGCACCAAAGAACTAATAAACACCGCTGCTGCATAATGAATATGGGGTAGTACAAGAATGAAGCAAACTTCTTTGATGCAATTAAGCAATCCTATGTCTAAGTATACTAACAAACATTGAACATCGTGTTATGGATTTCGCTTTGTGTATTAAATACTTAAAGACATTTCTTTAATTATTTTGGCACGTTTCACCTTTTGTAGCAGAAACTTTATGAAGATACATTGTATCGGACAATGACTTTTATTTACATTTGACATCTTGGATAGGAGTTTATTGACACAGCAATCCAACAAGGATTCTATTTTTACTGACTGAAGTCCGGAACCCTAAAAAGCCATGATACATACAGGCTGTCCTTCAACAACTGTTGAAAAGCACCAGCATATAAGCTAGTACCAAATAAATTAACAAAAGAAGGGGCTGACCAATCCGTGGTACACAAAACGGGTTAGATCACTTGCAAAAGTGAAGGAAAAAAAGCATGCCAAAATTAAACACACAAATTCCACAAGACTGGCCATCTTTTACTGAAACTTGAAATTTAGCTCAAACTTCAATGCAAAAAGCTCATAATGGTTTCCACAACTAAACCCTGTCACACTGTTGGGCAGAATATCTGAAAAAATTCTGGTTGTATGTAACATGTACTAGTGGCAAAACACAATATATTCACTATGTGATAGCAATGGTGATACTACAGATGACAACTCTACTAAAGAGGAGTTGCTAATACAGCTTTCTGAAATTCCTTCAGCAAAGAAGATGAAGCAAATACTCCAGAATTCATATTAAGAACAACCGCTAGCATGCATAATTTCGAAGTAGGTATCCCTGGAGCATTAAAGCAACTTAAATCACTTAACAAAAGCAAGTCTCCTGGTCCAGATTATATAAAAACTAAGTTCCTTTTGAGTATGCTGATGCAATAGCCCCATACCTAGCTATCAGATACAAATGCTTCCTCAATGAAAGATTTATACCCAAACACTAGAAAGTTGCACAATCACTTTAATATTCAAGAAAGCCAATAGGAGTGAACTGCAAAATTACGGGCTTAGGTCACTGACTTAGGTTTTCAACAGAATTTTAGAACACGTTTTTTCCTCAAAAATTATGAACTACCTTGAAGAGAATGACCTATTGATCCTTAATCAACATGGATTCAGAAAGTATTGTTCTTGTGAAACAGCTAGCTCTTTTCTCAAATGAAGTGATGAGTTCTTGGGGATAAGGAATCCTAAATCAATTCCATATTTCTCAATTTGTGGAAGGCTTTTGACACTGTACGTCACGAGTGTCTTTTAATCAAATTGCTTGATTATGGAATCATGCCACCATATTTTGGTAATGGCATTAGTACATACAGAAAAATGACGCAAGAGGCAACGAAAGTGAAGGTTTTTACTAGCTTTTGGAAGTTTGTACTTCCTTCGTCAGGCAGGAGAGGACAGAGAAAGGAGACAGAAGGGAAAGGTTACTCCCAACCTATGTCATGAGGTGGGTTGGATGAATGTGGATGTCAGAGATGTTGAATCTTCAGATATGTTGCATGATAATTACTGAACCATTCCAATGCAAAGCAATGAGGAAAGATCAAGAAGTGAACCGACTAATGTGGCAATGAGGGTTAGATAAAAAATAATTAATAAGTAAAGATTAAAATCAAACACACACACACAAGCAAGGAAGAGGGAGAAATTACTAATGAATAAGTTAGTTGCAGATGGCGGAGGGGGAGAGGTTAAAGTGAGTTTAGACTAGAAGGACAGTGGGAGGAGAGGATGTGTCGGAGGGCAAGTTACCATCTCTGTAGCTCTGAAGGACTGGTGCTAGGAAAAGTATCCAAATGACACGTGATGGAACATTGTACCAAGCTCCCTGTAACCATGTTGGAGGGCATGCTCTGCTGCCGGATATTGATTGACTCCCATGCGAACAGTCCGTTTATGACCATTCATCTGCTCTGTCAATTTTTTGGTCATCGTACCAACATAAAATGCTGCACAGTGGACACATGCCAGTTGGTAAAGTACATGGGTTGTTTCACATGACTCCCTGCCTTGAATTATGTAGGTGTTTCCTGTGGTAGGGCTGGAGTAGGTGATTGTGGGAGGATTCATGGGACAGAATTGCAGCGGGGTCTGTTACAGGGGTAGGAACCATTCGGTACGGAGGGTGGTTTTCAAATGTTGTACGGTTTGACAAGGATGTTGCGGAGAGTGGGAGGGTGGCGAAAGACTATCTCTACAAGGTGTGGGAGGATACTTTGTGGGATGATCTCATTTCAGTGCAGGACTTGAGAAAATCATAGCAATTTGTTAAGGCATTCCAGGCTGGAATGTTACTGGGTGACTAAGGGGATTCTTTTGAGTGGTCTGGGTTAGGAATATTGTTACTGGAATGGGGGGAATGGACTGCTTGGCAGATCTGCTTGTGGACAAGGTCTGTAAGATAGTTGTGGGAGAGGAAAACATAGGACAGATTGTTGGTGTAGGGGATGAGGGATTCATCATTGGAGCAGGTATGTTTGCTTTGGATGCCTAGGCTGTAGGAAAGGGATAGCAGCTATCAAAGTGCAGGCACTATTGTTTGTTTCTGGTTTAATATGGACCGAAGAGTGGATGTGGGACTCAGCAAGGTGAAGGTCAACATTTAGGAAGATGGCTTGGGTTCTGGAGGAGAACCAGGTGAATTTCAGGTTGGAGAAGGAGGTGAGGTTTTGAAGGAAGCTCAGAAGAGTTTCTTCAGAATGAGTCCAGACCACAAAGATGTCATCTATGAATCTATACCAAGCCAGGGGGTGCAACTATTGCATCTTAAGGAAAGCGTAGGAATGGGCCATACTGATTCCCATACCTGTTCTTCTGATTTGCTTGTAGGTCTGGTCCTCAAAGATGAAGTATTTGTGGATGAGGATGAAATTGGCAAGGGATGACAAAGAATGAGGTTTTTGGGAGGCTTTCGGGTGGGTGTTGGGAAAGGTAGTGTTCTAGAGCAGAAAGACCATGGGTGGGGGAGAATGTTTTTGTAGAGAGAGTTGGCATCTATGGTGACAAGAAGCCATCAGGTGGGAGGGGCATGGGGACGGATTTGAGGCATTCCAGGAAGTGGTTTGTGTCCTTGATGTAGGATGGGAGGTTGCGGGTTAATTGTTGGAGGTGTTGGTCTACAAGAGCTGAGATGCGTTCTGTTGGAGCTTTGAAGCCACCTATGATGGGCCGGCCAGGACAATCTTCTTTATGCGGTGTGTGGTTCAAGTGGAGAGAAAAGTTCAATAGAGTAAGTGGTAAGACCTTGTGAGGGACCTAAGGTTTTTAGGATTTTCTATAGTTCAGCCTGGACTGAGGGAATGGGGTCATGAGGAACTGGTTTGTTGGTGGAGGTGTGTGATAGTTGATGCAGTCCCTCTGCCAGGTATTCCTCTCAATCAATTACTACAGTTTCAGAGCTCTTGTCCACTGGTAGAATGACAATGGACCAGCTCTTTCAGCTCTCAGATGGTGCAGGATTCAGCTGTGCTGATGGGAGTAGTGGATATGTTATTAAGGAAAGACTGGGAGTAGGTGTTGGATGTGAGGAATTCCTGCAAGGGATGGATTTGGAGAAGAGCAGGAGGATCCCTTTGGGAGGTGGTTGGAATTGTTTAAGGCACAGTTCAACACTGGCTCTGTTGCCTGGAGGTTGTGGCTGGTTGGTGAAGTGGTATTTCCAGTTCGGGTTGTGGGTGAATGAGTGGAGATCTTTGAACAGGGCAATGTGGTTGAATTTAGGTGTGGGACTGAAGCTTAAGCCTTTTGACAGGACAGATACTCTGGTATAGAGGGGGACTTGGATGAGAGTTTAAGGACTGAATTGGGATTGGTGTTTGTGGTAGGTGGTGCTTGCATTTGCAGATGGTTGTGGCTTTCTACATGGTTGTGTTATAGGGCCCCTACTGTTCGTTATCTTTATAAATAATTTGGGAGACAATTTGTGCAGCTCTCTTTGAGTGTTTGTGGATGATGCTGTCCTTTATTGGTTAGTAAAGTCACCAGCAGATCAAAAGCAGCTGCAAAATGATTTACATAAGATATCTTGCATGGTGCAAAAATAGTCAATTGATGCTGAATAATTACAAGTAGGGTTGTGTCTGAGTGGTTCGGCCGAATCCAGATTCGCCGAATCTAGCACACTGGGTTCGGATTCGAGATTCGATTCATAATGGCCAAATACTACCGAATCCCGAATCCAAAGTTTATATGGAAACCTTCAGTTACGAATGTTGTAGTTAAATTTTGCATAACAGTGCGCTTTCGTTTGCGTTATTTGCACTATTGTTTCATAGATCCGCTGAAAGACATGACGTCATAAAACGGGGTTAAATCGAGTACAAAACGAACGAAGTTCTGAAAAAATGGCACTAGGAGCCGCCACAAGTAAGTTTTCCGTCTCGTCTAAGCAGTGCTACACACTACACAGTAGTACACACACCCCGCTTACATGGGCTCCCAAAACCGGATTTTGTAAACAGATTTCCCAATTCCGCTTTTGGTTGGTCATGTAAACACTCCAAAAGCGAGAAACGATTTACGAAAATCGGTTTTCGTCTTCCGGAAGATGTGTTACATGTAAACGTAGCGAGTGGCTTGCTTCGTAGGCGCAAATGTAAATACTTGCGCTAAAACTTTTGCACTCGTAAAAATAAAAATAAAAAGGAAGTCGAGACTAATTTCCATTTTATTTTCGACTATTGAATTTTAACACACCATTCAACGAAGGAAATAGAACTTTAGTATTGCTCAACTTCAAATGTAGCAGGTCACGTTGGTAACAGGTAATTTCCTAGGAAACGTATACATCGAATGAACGGCAATACAATCGATATATATCAGACATTCAACTCTCGCTCCGCTAGCAGTAGCAAGAAACTTTATTTTTTTTTTTTTCGCTTTAAAATAGATGTCGATGTTTTGACATGTTTCAGTTCCCAGCACTTTACCACATTAAGTTAGCCCAAAACATACATTGTAAAGTTGATTTTGGCAATCAATAACATTTAGCGTTGTTGTTTCTTCAATTACAGTATTATGACTTTCTACATAACACGTTGCCACTCATAACCTCACTTTCAACATGGAGTACTGGAAAAAGCGAATTAACGTGACGGACAGTGTGAATACAACTTGATGTGACGGATCCGTGACATGACGTGATGTTGACGTGACGGACAGTGTGAATCGGCCTTAATGCGTTGTCAATGGACTTTTCAGTCACAAGTTACGTTGTACTCTTAGGTTCCTGACTAAACACATCCTTTAAAATCATGACATATTCGTATAAAACTAAAAATCATAACATTCGCTTCTTCGATACTTATCCCACAGACCTATCGTTTCTATATGAAACACTATCCGATATATATCGATCGCACTGCCGCTTCATTCTGTGTACACGGCTCCTAGGACATCACCTATGATTCTTGCATGAATTGTCTCATTCTAATTTCGCGTATTCTTTCATCGAATTTTGTGAACTGCTGGGGTATGTGAACCTTAGAGAAGCACTAGGATTTCAAGAAGAAAGTTATTTACTACCGTATGTGGAAAAAAGTTCTAATCGTGCGCCTTTTAGGCGGGATAACGTCAGTTCAACAAACATCTGACGTCTGTTTCAATAAATCCGGTTAAATTGTATGACGCTCCTCGCCGGGCTGCAGTGGTTATGTTGGCACCAATGGTAATGACGGCAACTCAGATGACCAATAAATGTTTTTTCGTGACAACTTCAATTAAAACAAAAATTATTTTTTTTTCTTTTCGGACAGTTCTACTCTTCATTCGGTAAAATTTTACGACGCTTCTCGCCGGACTTCAGTTCTTATGTTGGCAACAGATGAACAATGAAGTGTAGAATTGCGTTAATATTTTTCATGAGGTACAGAGTAAGTGTTATTGCTGCTTGTTTCACTCGCAGTTAAATTAATACTGTACCTGCTCAATGGTTGACAGGTTCTTGAATGTACCCTTGCCTGTTCAGAAAAAATATTTTTTTTTAAATTGAAGTTGCCACGAAAAAAAAACATTTATTGGTCATCTGAGTTGCCTTCATTACCATTAGGGCCAACATAACCATTGCAGCCCGGCGAGAAGCGTCATACAATTTAACCAACAAAATAAATTAGCTTTGGATGTGTAATAAATTTTATAACGGCTTATATAAGTGACTATAAAATCAGTAAACATTTACACATCCTATTTTTTAAGAAGCTATTTTTCAAACTTCCAAAATATCTAATCACATTTTCAGGTTATATTTTTGATTCTTCACCTTTGAAAAAAAAAAAAAAAAAAAAAAAAAAAAAAAAAAAAAAAAAAAAAAAAAAAAAAAAAAAAGGAGAGGAGAAGAAGAAGAAGAAGAAGAAGAAGAAGAAGATTTCCTTTGTAAGACTTTATTATGCAATTATTTTTTATTTCATCAAAATGAAACAGTTGGTAATAGAGTGAAGAAAGTTTCTTATTATCTTTAGAGCATTTAAATAACATATATCTCAAAATGTTTCATAAAAATTTCTTTTAAGAGGTTAAGGGGTATTAAAAAATTCTTAAAATTTAAAATAAAAACTCAAATGAAATTTTAATTTCTTAAATTTTACTGTAATATTGTCATTTGAGATCCATTACAGAAGGCTTTATCTTCATCACTGGCTGTGATAGGGTAGTAATTATTTTTAAATACATATACTTGAGTTGACTGATTATTTGGGTTCGAGATTCGATTCGGGTTCGGGATTCGGCGCATGTTATATTTAAGATTCGGTATTCGGATTCGGTTCGGTAAAATTGGGATTCGACCCATCCCTAATTAAAAGTGTGAAGTCATCCATTGAACACTAAAAGAATTCCATTAAACTTAATTTACATGTTAAATTAGTAAAATCTGAAGGCTGTAAATTCAGTTAAATTCCTTCTCTGGCACTACAGTCCAGGATAAACCTTAGCTTCCCCAATGAGCTTTTGCCATCCATCATGGTCATGTGCTTACCTCCTCCAGTTTCTGCATCCGAGCCTCCGTAGGTCTTCTTCCACTCCATGCAGCCATCTTACTTGAGGGTGGCCTTGCCCTCTTTGTTGTCCTGAATTACAAAAGAGAATCTTCTTTATCACCACAGACTCTTCCATTCTTGCCATATGACCTGCCCATCTTGACCTTCCTGATCATATGATTTTTGTTACAGGAACACCGGCATATATAGTGCATGATTTTGCATTGTAACATTTCCACAATTGTTCTCTGTCATACACAGGGCCAATTATTCTTCTCAGAACTTTCCTGTCAAATCCGTCGAGAAGCCTCATATTGGTTTCTGTCAAGGGCCATATTTCTGAATCATAAGTTAGAACTGGTCTAACAAGGGTTTTATAAATAGTGAATTTTGTTGGGTAGGTAAGGAGTATTGATTGGAATAAATTACTCAAAGTGAAATATGCCTTATTTGCTGCTATAAGCCAAATCTTAATTTCAGTTGAGGTGTTGTTAAAGCGGGTGGCTGTGGAACCAAGATACTTAAAGCTATCAACTCTTTCAAATGTGTATCTATTCACATTGAAAGTGGGTGGCATATTGGGTTGATATGCTTTCCAATGGACCATGTATTTAGTTTTAGCTTCATTTGTCATAAAACCCATCTTCTTACTTGCTTGACATAAGGCTGTAAAAGCTTATTTCAATGCTGGTACTGTCTGCGCTATGATGTCTATGTCATCATAGACATAGATATTGCTAAAATCTACACTGACTTGAAAAAGATGGTGCCCATGGTCTGTAGGCTTGCTTCTCTAATGTCCTCCTTCAGTGCTACATTAAACAATAAGCATGCTAATGCATCTCCTTGACATGGTCAATTTTTATTATTTCCAGGGGGTCTGAGAAATTTCCTTGAACTCGAATGCAGCTTCTTATATCAGAAATAATCATTTTAACCATTCTTAGGAACTTTCCATGTATCCACATCTCCTGTAAGGCATGAAACAACTGGTTTTCATTGGTACTGTCATATGCAGCCTTAATGTCAATAAAGAGGTGGTGTGTTCAAATTCTACATTCAAGAGTTTTCTCCAAAATTTAGCGCATGTTGAAAATCTGTTCTGTTGTTGACCTTCCTTGTCGAAATCCACTTTGGTATACTCCAACTTCTTTATTCACCTGTGGGAGTAGCTGATCATGAATAATATTCGATAATCCGATGTACCCAAGGTTCAGAAGGGTTATTCCACGGTGGTTTCCACACTCCATTCAGTTGCCCTTTTTACATATGGGACATAATATTCCTTTATTCTGTTCATCTGGTATCATTTCCTCTTCCCATAGAGAGAGGTATGTTCAAACAGAGACTACTCTAATGCTGCTCTTCCACATGTTAGCAATTTTGCAGGAATGCTATCAGTGCTGGGGGCCTTGTTATTCTTTAGTTTCCTTAAAGATTTTTTTAACATCCTCTAACCCTAGGCCATCCAGTGGCCGTTAATCATCCAATCCTTGCTCACAATTATTAAATATATCCTCTCTCTCTCTCATTTCAACAGGTTGTTAAAGTATCTTCACCAACTGCCCAGAGACTGTTTACTCTCACTTAATATGTTTCCTTCTTCATCTCTAATAGAGCTGGTTATTGGAGCAAATTGTCTTCTAACATTATTTACTGTTATAAAGAACTTTCATGTTTCATTCTTCTTCTTAGACAATTCTATACATTCTATTTCAGCCTTAGCTTATTCCCTTTTCTTTCGGCGATGAGTCATCTCTTAGGTCCTCATTTACTCTTGATAATCCTCCAAGAAGGTTATTGTGCAGTTCTTCTGTAATGTCTTTTGGTATGCAATGTTGTTTTCTTCGGTCACTCCCTTTACACTCTTCATCAAACCATGTGGACCTTCCTGATTTTCTCTTCATCCTCAGTGTTTCCTTAGCTGAAATGTCTATAGCTCTTTTTGTAATTGCCTATTTTCGTTCTAAGTCATTACTGTTTTGCATTGTTCCAGGTTCTCGTTCTGGGGTCTGAGAAACTTCTTGACAGTATGATTCATAAGTTTCTGTTAATTGTAGTGCTGCAGTATTGTACTATTCTTTCCAGAGATTTGATATCCTTGAACATGGGCGAGGAGGGACAGCTTGTGTGTCTCAATCATACAGATAGCTGTACTGTAGGTGCAACCACAGTGGAGGGGTATCTGTGGAGAAGCCACACATATGTGTGGTTCCTGAAGAAGGACAGCAGCCTTTTCAGTAGTTGCAGGGCAACAGTCCAGATGATTGACTGGGTCGACCTTGTTACATTAGCTAACGTGGCTTTGCCATACAGTTACTGCGAATGGCTGAAAGCAAGGGGAAACTACAGTTGTTTCTTTTCCCAAGGACATGCAGTTTTACTGTATGAATATTTGATGATGGCATCCTCTAGAGTAAAATATTCAGGGTGGGGACTACTCAGGAGGATGTCTTCATCAGGAAAGACAACACTTGCATTCCACGGATCAGTGTGTGGAATGTTAGATCCCTTAATCAGGTAGGTAGGCAAGAAAATTTAGAAATGGAAATAGATTGAAGTTAGATATAGTGGGGATTAGTGAAGTTTGATGGAAATAGGAACAGGATTTCTGGTTAGGTATGAAATGTTCAAATGTTTGTAGAACTTATGGGACTTAACTACGGGGTCATCAGTCCCTAAGCTTACAAACTACTTATGAACTAGCTAAGACTAAGGACGGCACAAATATCCATGCCCAAGGGGGGATTCGAACCCCTGACCGTAGTGGCCGTGCAGACCGTGGCTAAAGCGCCTCAGTCCCCTCGGCCACCGCGGCCAGCTGGTTAGGTATGTACAGGATTCTAAAATTAAAATCAGTTGGGGGGGGGGGGGACACAGGAGTAGGTCTATAATTAATAGGAAAATAGGAATGCAGGTAAACTACTATGAGCAGTGCAGTGATTGCATTGTTGAAGTTAAGACAGATACGAAGCCAACACCGACCACAATAGTACAAGTTTATATGCCAGCTAGCTCTACCAATGATGAAAAGAGTTTGACAAAATGTATGACAAGATAAAGGAAATTATTCAGACCATTAAGGAAGACTGAAACTTACTTGTAATGGGAGCATAATTTAATTGTAACAAATACTTGGTTCACGAATCGTGAAAGATGATTTCAGAATGAAACTTTCACTCTGCAGTGGAGTGTGCACTGATATCAAACTTCCTGGCAGATTAAAATTGTGAGCACCGGAACTGGGATACAAACCTGGGACCTTTGTCTCTCACTGGCAAGTGCTCTACTATCTGAGCTAACCCAGCACACTTCATGGTTTATGAAAAAAATAAATTTGTTAACATTAATTTAAGTGTAAAGAAGGCATTTCTGAAGGCATTTGTGTGGAGTGTTGCCTTGTAAGAGAGTGACTGAAGCATGGATGATAAGTTGTTTAGCAGATTGAGGATAGAGGCTTTTGAAATGCGATGCTACAGAAGAGTACTGAAGATTAGGTGGGTAGATCGCATAACTAATGAGGAGGTACTGAGCAGAATTGGGGAGAAATGGAATTTGTGGCATACCTTGCTAAAAGAAGGGTTCGGTTGGTAGGACATATTCTTAGACAAAGGAATCATGAATTTAGCATTGGAGGGAAGTGTGTGGGGTAAAAATCATAGAGGGAAACCAAGAATACAGTAAACAGATTCAAATTGATGTTGGTTGCCAATCCTATGAGGAGATGAAGAGGCTTGCTTAGGATAGAGTATGGTGGAGAGCTGCATCAAACCAGTCTCCGGACTAAAGGCCACAACAGTAACGCTCCTATCTTGGCCATTACAAGAAAATGATCTGAATCCACATTAGGGCCACGAAAGTTTTGAACATCCTACAAGTTAGATGTATGTGTCTGGTCTGCCAGTACATTATTTAATGGTTTCACCATCGTGTGATTTCCATGTGCCCTTGTGTATCTCCTAACGGGGAAACCCTTGTAGATCCCACTATTGTATCATGGGAAACTGGGAAGAGCATCAATCATATTCCATTATCAACTAGATACCTAGGAATTAAAATTACAAATGACTTTCAGTGGAAAAAACACGCAGAAAATATTGTAGGGAATGCGAACCAAAGGCTACATTTCATTCGCAGAACACTTAGAAGATGCAACAGTTCTACTA
The DNA here is from genome assembly GCA_026315105.1 of Locusta migratoria. NCBI lineage: Eukaryota > Metazoa > Arthropoda > Insecta > Orthoptera > Acrididae > Locusta > Locusta migratoria. The sequence goes on along the minus strand of CM048744.1, from coordinate 499,837,040 downwards.
AAGAAACTGCCTACACTACACTTCTGCGTCCTAATTTGGAGTATGACAGAGGATATAGAGAATGTTCAGAGAAGGGCAGATCATTTTTTATTATCATGATATAGGGGAAAGAGTATCACAGAAATGATGCAGTAATTGATGTGCAAGTCATTAATAGAAAGCCGTTATTCATTGTGAAGGGATTTATTTGCAAAATTTCTTTCACCAACTTTTTCCTGTGAATGTGAACATATTTTGTTACATAGGGAGACACGATCATCATAATAAAATAAGAGAAATAAGATTGAAAACGGAAAGATTCAGGTGTTCCTTCCTCCCCACTCGCTATTAGAGAATGGAACGGTAGAGAAATATAATAAAAGTGGTTTGATGAACCCTCTGCCAAGCACTTAAATGTGATTAGCAGCGTATTTAAGTAGATGTAGATACAGATAGTTGCAAAGCCAGCACCCACCACAGAGTTTATACGTTACCTAGCTATGTCCATGATTAGGTAATTAGAAGATTTCTTATGAGATAATGGAAAAATTTCAGAAAGTTAAGTAAGAGGAAAACTTGATAGTGATTGGAGTTTGGAATTCAGTGTTAGGAAAAGAAAGAAAGGAAAAATACTAGGTGAACGTGGACTGGAGAAAAGGAATGAAAGAGGAAGGCTCTTGCTACAATTTTGCACACTTCGTTATTTAATCATCACAAGCTATTGTTTTGAGAACCATGGCAGAAATTTGTATGTTTGGAAGAGACCATGAGACAGCAGAATGTTTCAGATTAATTTTTTAATGATAAGACAAAGATTATGAAAACATGTTTTGAAATATATGGGACAGTCATAGACTGTGTCCCTATCTTAGTGGTTGTGAACTGCTAATCACAACTGAAGAAATTACATAAAGGCAGGGAAGAAAAGTGATGGGACTTAGATAAATTACAGGAATCTGAGGTTCTTGAGAGTTTCAGAGGTAGCATTAGAAAGTGACTGACTGAGAGGGAAGAAAGTTTCACAGTAGAAAATGAATGAATAGTTTTAGAGATGAAATATAGAAGGGTGCAGAAGACCAAATAGGTAGAAGGACAAGGCCTAATAGTAATTCTTGGATATCACAGGAAGTACTGAATTTCATTGATGAAATGAGAATATATAAAAATGCAGCAAATGAAGCAGACAAAAGGGATTGCAGATGCCTAAAATGAGGTTGACTGGAACTGTAGTGCTGTAAGGCATAGACACAGCCGAGAACAAATGTCGAGAGTCGGCCGCGAGAGAGCGCCACGGGAAAATGCGGCAAACGCCAGAGCACGCCATGGGTGAGAGAATGACATAAACAGTGCGGAGTTGTGCTCTGCCCCAGTTGTGTTGTTTACGAGGTATGAGCTCACTTCGCGGGTATTCACACAGCCAGTGCATGCCAGTGTTCTGTGCAGTAGTTGTAAGAGTGTAGTTGTCTGTGACTACAACATTTGGCGACAAGTGCGGTATTTTTTTCTCCGCGCATATTTCGTCTGAAGTGGTTGTTCATCTTCCGCAATGTCTACTGGTTCTTCCGATGAGATTCTGCGTTGCCTCATCGAACAACAGGAGGTTTTTGCATCGGCTATTCACGCTCAAAACCAGGTATTACAATCTCTTGCTACAGCCTTGTCTAGTGGGTCCCATCCCCCGTCCACCCCACAGGTTGTTTCGCCCCTCGAACCCCCTCTGTCTTATCTGCCACCCTTTCCGGCGTACGACGAGTCCGCCGAAGAGTGCGACGCTTATGAAAAACGGTTAAGACAACATTTTCAGGCTTTTGGCTGGTCTGATAGCACCTTATGTCGTGCGTTATTCCTGTCGTGGCTTTCGCCTCGTCTGTATCAGCTCCTTTGCTAACTCGCCCCTTTGCAGGACCCTTCGTCGCTCTCTTTCGATCAAATGTGCAGCCTTTTTTCACAATACTACCGCAAATTGACTCATGTGATAGCGACCCGCGTTGAGTTTTAGCGCTGCACGAAGCAACCACAACAGTCTTATCGGGCGTGGGCCGCGGACCTCCATTGTTTAAGCCGTCATTGTCATTTTGTTACGGATGTGCATAAAGAATTGTATGCCGATCAAATGGTCCGTGACGCTATTATTCGGCTCACCCCCGATCGCGAGGTTCAGGAGCGTGCTCTCCTGTGCGAAATTCCGTCTCTTTCAGAGGTCCTTAACATTGCACAGTCCTTCGAGGTTTCGCGGGCGGCGGGCATCCAAATTGAGGCTTGGTGTGAGGTGGTGGAAATCCAACCCTCTTTTTCCCCATTCCAAGCGGGGTCACAACGGAATGACGTGGTCGCGGCAGTCCGTGCGCAGCCTCAGCCCGGATCAATCGGCCCATTGCACGGCAGCGGAAACTAGGGCCAGGCGGCGTTTAATCATGCAACCGGAAAATGCTTCCTTTGTGTCCCTCCTGTTTTGTCGATCATGATAGACCTGACTGCCCCAAGCGGTGGTCCATGTGTCATCAGTGCCACAAGAAAAGTCACATTGCGTCTGTTTGTGCCTCCAAAATCCAAGATTCCGACGCCGAGATAGACGTAAATTGCGTCTCAGCGATTTCAGTTGTACCCAACAAGCTCTTTATTGACGTCACAGTTTTCCACAAACAGTTGCGTGGACACAGGCACGGCCGTCACCTTATTGAACTCAAAGACTTATTTGGATCTGGGTTCTCCCTCTCTCTTACCGGTGTCACGGAAATTGGTCAGTTACAATAAACAAAATATTCTGATCCTGGGACAGTTCTCAGCCCCTGTTACATACAGATCTGTCACTCGTAGACTCACTTTTCTTGTTGTAAACAATGCTCACATGGACAATTTGTTTGGTCTTGACGCCTTTCTGTGGTTTGGGTTCACTATTTCCGACGAAGTCAACATTGTCTCTGACCAGGTGCCTTTTCCGCAACTAGACTCTTTATGCGCCGAATTTTCGGTGCTGTTTTCAGGGGGTTGGGCTGTGCTAATAAGTTCCAAGCCCACATCACCTTGAAGCCCTCCGCCAGGCCCTGTTTTTTTTCTGCACTCGGCCGGTTCCGCTTGCACTCTGTGACCAAGCCAAAGCGGAGCTGGACCGCCTGGAGGAAGCTGGGGTGGTAAAACGCATTCCATCTAGTGAATGGGCAACTCCCATGGTCATTGTAAAAAAACCGTCAGGGTGGTTGCGACTTTGTGGCGATTTCAAACGTTCTGTGAACGCCCAATCTATCATTGACACTTATCCATTGCCGTGCCCTGACGAGCTTCTTGCAAAATTGGCGGGTGGACAGTACTTCTCCAAGATAGATCTCTCCGGTGCATATTCACAAGTTCCTCTCGATGCTAACTCTCAACGTCTCTTCGTCCTGAACACGCCCTTTGGTTTGTACCAATACTTGAGGTTGCCCTTTGGGGTGGCCAGCGCTCCGGCAATTTTTCAGCGTTTCCTCGAACAACTCACACTGTCGGTGCCTGCTTGTGTTAATTATTTCGACGATATAGTAGTGTCCGGTCCCTCAGCCAATGAACATTTACGCAACTTACATGCACTGTTCACAGTACTACAGGAGGCGGGGTTGACGTGCAAACTGGAGAAATGCCACTTTTTTCAGCCTTCTATCACTTTTTTGGGGTTTGAGGTTTCTAGAGGGGGCAGCAAGCCCCTCTGTCAGAATGTGTCCCCCGCGTTGGCCCTCCCTCAGCCGACATCAGTCAAGGACCTGCAAGTGTTTTTAGGAAAGGTCGCTTATTAACATAAATTCTTGCCAGGGGCTTCATCTATTGCAAAACCCCTGCATGACCTGCTGCGCAAAGGGACTTCTTTCCATTTGTCATCGGCCTGTGAAAAAGCATTTTGCACATTAAAGGAGTTGCTACAATCGGCCCCCTGCTTCGTCACCTATCAACCCGGCCTCCCCCTTGTCTTAGCAACGGACGCCTCCCAACATGGGATTGGGGCAGTGCTCGCTCATAAATATCCGAACGGATCTGAGCGACTGATCGCTTTTGCCTCTAAGACGCTCACTCCGGCCCAAACCAGATATTCGCAAATTGAGGAGGAGGTCCTTGCTATTGTCTGCGCTCTGAAGAAGTTTCATGTCTTTCTGTGTGGCATAAAATTTCATCTCATAACTGATCACAACCCGCTGGTTTCTCTCTTTCACCCTTCGGCATCACTACCCGACAAGGCCGCTCACCGTCTTCAGCGTTGGGCGCTGTTCCTATCTTGATATAACTATGCGATACACTTCTGCCCTACATCCAAACATGCAAATGCGGATGCGCTCTCCCGGCTGGACCGGACCCAGACTTTGATAAGGAAGAATTGCTGTGCTTTCATGTTGACTTAGCCACTCAGCAAGCAGTGGACAGTTTTCCAATCACAGGTGCCAAGGTGGCTCTGGCTAGTGCCGCAGACCCGGTCTTCCGCAAGGTGATCTGTTTGGTCCAGCAGGGCTGGCCTGAGACACTGCCGAAATGGGCATCGGACCCCTTCAGAAACTACTATGCATTTCGACACCGTTTTTCTGTTGTGGACGGCATGCTTCTCCTTGATTCTGAGGATTCCTCTCCTCGGGTCATCATTCTATCGGCCCTCCGCTCACAGGTCCTCAAGCTGCTACACGTCGATCATTGGGGGGTTAATCGTACTAAGGCATTGGCCCGCTGCCATGTGTGTTGGCCGGGTCTGGCCAACGACGTGCCTCGTATGGTTACCTTGTGCTCGCTCTGTGCGCAACATCAAGCCTCCCCTCGGGCAACATTCGCCCCATGGCCTCAACCTTCGCAGGCCTGGGATCGCCTGCACATTGATTTTGCGGGCCCCTTCCTTAATGCCTATTGGTTGCTGGTTATCGATGCCTTCTCTAAGTTCCCGTACGTGGTCCGTTGCCTTTCAACCTCAGCCATGGCCACGGTTGCAGCATTGTCACGCATTTTCTCAATTGAAGGGCTCCCCACTACGGTGGTGTCAGACAACGGTCCTCAGTTTGTATCACACGAGTTTGTCTCCTTCTGCAACACCCGCGGTATCTGCCATGTCCTTGCCCCACCTTTCCATCTGAAGTCAAATGGGGAGGCTGAAACATTTGTTCGCACCTTTAAGACCCAGTTGAAAAAGTATGTGGCTCGGTACCCTTCGGATGTTGCCCCCGATCAATTTCTTTCATCTTTTCGGTTCACCCTTTTTGGTGACAAGAGTCCTGCGGAACTCCTCCATGGCCGGCAGCCCCAGACTCTGCTCCATCTTCTGCATCCGAGCCCGGGACATTCACCCGTGTCTCCATCTTCTCGCTTCCGACCAGGGATGGCTGTCTGGGCACGTGGGTTCGGACGTCGACCAAAATAGATTCGTGCCACCATCACTAGATGCCATGGCCGCCGTCTCTGCGGCATACGCACAGAAGACGGCATCACTGCATGTCACCATGACCAGCTGCGCCTGCGTGTGGAAGATCGGGAGCCCCCCATCACTCAGCCGATGCCCCTCAGGGGCTCAGCATTAGTTTGCTGGGTACGGGCTTGGCGATCCCGGGGTCCTGAGCTGTGGGCTGTGTCGCGCCAACAGTCCGCTACACCGTAAGCTCTGTGCGTGCTTCAACGACCATCGTTCGGCGCGACGGTGGAATGTTGTACGTTTCAGAGCCCGGGGATCTTGGCTTAATCGCCCGGGTTGCGAGGACGGTACAAACCTCTATAAAAAAAACCTCAATCTCAAGGTGTGCTACGTGCCGAGGAGATGCATGGCTGTTGAGGTTGAACAGCCGCTAGCGAGCAACCTCTGAGGAACCTGCTGCACCTCAGTTGTACAAGGCTTACCCAGGCAAGCGGGGCTCTGCCTGGGTGGATCTTATTTCCCTAGCTGCTCGTGGGACAGAAATGAAACGAGCCATAAACAGCGTGGGCGGACGCAAAACCGCCGTCTCTAAGAGAGGAAGAAATGAATTTAATGGTGCACAGTATGACCCCCGTTCGTTCCCTTCCCTGGCCACACCTTGGGAAGAACGTCGGGCCCTTAACCAATCTGAGCCTTACTCCCCCCAGTACTTAGTCTGTACTCGGGCTGATGGGGAATCCTTTACAAATACTAAGCCGCAATTTTTTGTTGACACTATTGAAAATCGATTTGGTGAAGTGGCATCATTTTCCAAAATGAGAAGCAGGTATGTCTTAATACAAATGGCATCTCCTGCACAGTCAAAGGCTTTACTTGCTTGCGACAAGCTGGGAGACGTCGCCGTAAGTTTCACGCCGCATAAGACGCTCAACATGATCCAGGGTTTAATACTCCACCGTGACCTCCTGTCGCAGACTGACGACGAATTGCGCGCCGACTTAGAGCGGCGAGGAGTTCACTTCGTCCGGCACATCTACAGGGGACCGAAAGATCGCAGGGTTGCCACCGGTGCATTTATCTTGGCCTTCGAAGGCCTGAGAAGGTCAAGATAGTGATATACCGGTGTGAAGTAAAACCGTACATCCCTCCCCCTATTCAATGCTTTCGGTGCTGGAAGTTTGGGCATATGTCCTCCCGATGCACTTCCAGCCCCGCATGTAAGGACTGTGGGCGTCCATCACACCCAGACGCACCATGTACACCTCCTCCTGTGTGTGTAAATTGTGGGCTGCAACATCCGCCTTGCTCGCCGACCTGTAGTGTGCTACATAAGGAATGAAAAATCATGGAATTCAAAACCCTGGATAGATTAACGTACTCAGAGGCCCGACGAAAGTATGAGCGTCTTCATCCCGTTCGGATGTCGTCATCGTTTGCAGCCATTGCGTCGTCTCCGATCGCTATGGGGACGTCAGCCTCCCATGTCACGCCACCTTCTGTGGCCCCTGTGGGCCGAAAACACCAAACTGCCCCCTTGACGGTTGGGGGCCCTTCTTCTGTTGCCCCCCCCCCCCCCCCCCCCCACAACCTGTGGGAGCAACTGCCCCACAACCGCTGGGGACTCCAGTCCCTAACACCCAGCCGGAGAAGCAGCAGCCTTCTCTGGCACCTCTTGCCAGGAAGGGGTCCCTGGGCTCCCTTCCTCCTATGGTTTCTCCCACTGACAATTTGGGTACCAGTGAGTGGCTGACACAGCTACTTACTTTGAGTCGTGGTCGTAGGGCTTCAAGGTCCTCCTCAGTCCCTGAGGCTGAGGTCGAGGCCCCAAAGCCCACCCAGCAAGAGAAACCTAAGAAGGAGCGAGAGAAGAAAAAGTCGAAGGCTGCTAAGCAACCATCTTCCACGGTGGAAACTGTACCACCACCGCCGCCACCGCCGCCGTCACCACCGCCTCACACGTCTGAGGATGTGGTGGAACTCCTCGCCTCACCAGAGGACTTGGATATCACCAAGACCTTGGAGGCGATGGATGTAGAGGCCCTGCCTCCCCCAACGCCGATGACCGGTGATTCCGTGGAACAAACAGCACCCTCGATACTGCCATGCCTCAGCAATCAAGAAGTAGCATGATCTTGCAATGGAACTGTGGCGGCTTTTTCCGCCACTTACCCGAGCTGCAGCAATTACTGTGCCGCTATCCTGCTTTCTGTGTAGCCCTACAGGAAACATGGTTTCCTGTCCAACGGACCCCAGCACTCCGCGGCTATCGGGGCTACTATAACAACCGCGCTGACTACAACAGGGTATCTGGAGGTGTCTGCATTTATGTCCTCGCCACTGTTCCTAGTGCTGCCATGCCTCTTAACACGGCTCTCGAGGCAGTGGCTGTTAGACTCAGAACAATGCAGGACATGACTGTCTGCTCTCTGTAGCTCCCACCAGATGAGGTCGTGTCCCTTGCTGACCTCACTGCCTTGGTCGCACAACTACCCCCACCATTTATCCTTTTGGGGGACTTCAACGCCCACCACCCTCTCTGGGGCGGTATACAGCCCTCGGGACGTGGTAGAGACGTTGAAACATTAATGACACAGCAGGACATATGCCTCTTAAACAACGGTGCACCCACACATTTTAGTATAGCACATGGCACATATTCTGCTATTGACCTATCTGTATGTAGCCCGAGCCTGCTCCCACATTTGAGTTGGAGGGTCCACGACGACCTTTGCGGGAGTGACCATTTCCCCATTCTTCTGTCACTCCAGCACTTTGAACCTGCAGGCTACCCATCCAGATGGTGTCTACATCGGGCAGACTGGCGGCATTACACCTCGGCTGCTGTGGCTTCTGTTCCATTACCACGTGATATTGATACGGCAGTCCAACAGGTCACAGCTGTTATAGTCTCAGCTGCAGAGGAGACCGTTCCAATCACCACTGGCTCCCCTCGGCGCAAGGTCGTGCCCTGGTGGACGCCCGAGATTGCTGAGGCCATTCGGGACCGTCGGCGAGCACTACAACGCCACCGGCGCCACCCTACACTTGAAAATCTGATAGCCTTTAAAAGGCTCCGGGCCGGAGCCGTACGACTTATCCGGCAAATTAAACAGGACTGTTGGGAGCGGTACGTTGCCTCTATAGGCTCTCGTGCCTCCCCTTCTCGCGTCTGGTCTCAGGTACGGCGCCTCTATGGATACCGCCCACCAGCGGGAATCCCATCTCTGACCGTCGATGGAACTCTCTGTACTGACCCGGCCGTTATTGCTGAATGCATGGCAGAGCATTATGCGAACTGCTCCGCGACGGCAAATTACAGTGCCACCTTCCGCTCCCTTAAACAACGGGTAGAGCGAAATCCTCTATCTTTCCACGCTCGCCGCCGGGAACTGTACAATGTTCCTTTTACGGAATGGGAGTTTACCACTGCTCTTGCTGCATGCCCCGATACCTCTCCTGGACCAGACCGCATACATGGCCAGTTCGTCCGTCACCTGTCACCGGACTTTCATCAGAAATTGCTCACCTTATTTAATAGGATCTGGACATGGGGTGTTTTCCCATCCCAGTGGAGGGATAGTATTATTATCCCTGTTATGAAACCGGGAGCAGATCCGCTGGCAGTTGACAGTTACTGCCCCATCAGCTCAACAAACGTCCTGTGTAAGTTGCTTGAGCGTATGGTGAGTCGCCGTCTTATGTGGGTCCTCGAAGATCGGAGTCTGCTGACCCCACAACAGGGGGGTTTCCGCCGGGGATGCTCCACTATCGACAATTTAGTGTCATTGGAGTCGGCCATCCGTACAGCCTTCTCTAGGCGTGAGCACTTAGTTGCAGTCTTTTTTGACCTCCGGCGGGCGTATGACACAACATGGCGCCGCCATATTCTTGCTACATTGTATGACTGGGGCTTACGGGGTCCACTCCCAATTTTTATCAAGAATTTCCTCTCGCTGCGCACTTTTAGGGTTAGAGTTGGTACCTCCTTCAGCTCACGCCGAGTCCTGGAGAACGGTGTCCCACAGGGCTCTGTTCTCAGCGTACCGCTCTTTTTAGTTGCGATAAACGGTCTTGCTGCAGCAGTGGGGTCATCGGTTTGTTGTTCCTTATTCGCTGATGACTTTTGCTTATTCTACAGCTCTCCTAGCATTGGTGTCGCAGAAAGGCGTCTTCAGGGAGCCATCCGAAGGGCACAGTCATGGGCCACAACACATGGCTTTACGTTTTCAGCATCTAAAACCCGGGTGATGCACTTTTGTCGTCGTCGGGCAGTTCACCCTGACCCAGAACTGTACCTCGCTGCTGACCAGCTTCATGTTGCAGAAAGCCATAGGTTCCTCGGCTTGCTGTTTGACAACCGACTGACTTGGGGGCCACACCTTCGTCAGCTGAAGCAGAAGTGCTGGCGGCACCTAAATATATTGCGATGTCTCAGCCACACCACCTGGGGAGCTGACCGTCGAACCCTCATGCGCCTCTTTACGGTGCTCATCCAATCACGCCTGGATTATGGGAGCCAGGTGTATGACTCTGCATCACCTTCAGCACTGAGCATCTTGGATCCCATTCTTAATGGTGGTGTCTGCTTAGCAACAGGAGCATTCCGTACCAGCCCTGTGCCTAGCCTCCTTGCCGAAGCTGGCATCCCTCCCTTGAGGTACCGCCGACAACAGTTGCTGGCCTCCTACATTGTCCATGTCCACGCCACGCCTCACCATCCAAATCGCAGGTTATTGTTTGCAAATACCGACATTCCCTCTCCGCAACGTCGACCCAGATCGGGTCTTCCAGTCGCGGTCCGGGTACATTCTCTTCTTTCTTCACTCGAATCCTTTCCTCTCCGTCCTGCATTCTCTTGCCTGTCTAATATCCCTCCTTGGACCATCCCTCGCCTCCAGCTTCACCTGCAACTGTCCTGCGATCCCAAGGCGTCGATTCCACCACACTTACTCAGACACCAGTTTCTGGAAATACTTAGCACATTCCGTGATGCAGACGTCATATACACTGATGGCTCCCAGGTAGACGGCAGAGTGGGTACGCCTATGTTCATGGCGACCACACTGAACAGCGCTCCCTGCCCCCTGGCTGTACTGTCTTTACGGCAGAGCTAATCGCAATAAACCGTGCACTCTACCATCTCAGAGCATGCCCCAGGAAGTCATATCTTATCTGTAGTGACTCCCTGAGTGCCTTGCATGCTCTCTACCACTGCTTCCCCAAACACCACTTGGTGCGATCCATCCAAGTCACGGTGTTCAGTCTTGGCAAGTCAGGCCGTTCTGTGGCATTCATCTGGACCCCAGGCCACATTGGGATTCCAGGGAACGAATGCGCTGATCAGCTGGCCAAGCAGGCCATCACACGCCAGCGCCTGGATATCGGTACCCCAGAAGGCGATATCCGCTTGGGTCTCCACCGAAAGATCTTAGAGGCCTGGAATTCGGAATGGGCAACAATGAGTATGCCCAATAAGCTCCGCGGAATCAAGCCCACGACAGCAGCTTGGAAGACTTCCCTAAGGCCTTCTCGAAGGGACTCAGTCGTTCTCTGTCGCCTGCGTATAGGCCATACGTGGCTAACGCACGGCCACCTCTTACGCCAAGAGGAACCTCCACAATGCCATTGTGACGCTGTGTTGACTGTAGTTCATATCTTGTTGGACTGTCCACTTTTAGCTGCATTGCGGCAATCTTTTAACCTGCCTCCTGCACTCTCTTTGATTTTAGCTGACAACGCCTCTATGGCTGACTGTGTTTTAGGTTTTATTCGCGCAGCGGGCTTTTATCACAAGCTTTAACGGTGGGTTCGTATGCCTGATCTTCAGGCATACATCGCTTATAGTTTTAATCTGTTGTCACTTTTGTCTTGTCAGTCCCTTTTCCGACTGGCAGTTGTATAGTATGTGCAGAATGGCTGGCTCATCCATTATTACCCTAGTGATCAGCCAGCCAACAACATCTGCTGTGATTTTCAGTTGATTATTAGTCCCACCACTACAGTGGTTCCCTTTCACTTTTTATGTTGCAAATATGACCAACACTGTCTTCCTGTACGTCTTTTGTACTAGTTGCAGGGTGCTTATTTTAATCATCCATGAAATCCTGTGATCTCTTAGCTGGGACCCGGGGACTGATGACCACGCAGTTTAGTCCCCTTTAAACACCCAACACCAACCAACCAACTCAGCCGATGCTCCCGCACCAGTCTGCTCCATTAACCAGCCCACAGGCCGAAGAGAGGTTCCTGCCATTACCTGCAAGTTTTCTGCCTCGGCCAGGGACTGAACCAGGTCCCTCCCCTCAGGGACCTATACACCTATATCTTTGTGGTTACAGCCACCACCCATGCTGGATTCATCTCCTCCTGATGCATTGCTCCCTTCGAGTCCACCATCACCATCACCAGGTCAGGGGCCCGAGGTGGAGATGGAGACCGAGCCACCATTACCGGTCCTGCCATATGGGTTGTCGGGGGAAGGGCGCTGACACTGCCCGCGCCCCAAGTACTTCCGACCCTACGCAACGGTACCCGCCCGCAACCTCAGTCAGAGTCCAACAGATGAAGACGTCATGAACATTGCTCGCATCCGAGCCTGCCCAAGGGGAAAGGAATGCTGTAAGGCACAGACACAGCCGATAACATATGTCGAGAGTCAGCCGCGAGAGTGCGCCGCGGGAAAATGCAGCAAACGCCAGATCACGCCACGGGCGAGAGAATGACATAAACAGTGTGGAGTTGTGCTCTGTCCCAGTTGTGTTGTTTACCAGGTATGAGCTCACTCCGCGGGTATTCGCACAGCCAGTGCACGCCAGTGTTCTGTGCAGTAGTTGTAAGAGTGTAGTTGTCTGTGACTACAACATGTAGTATGGGTAAACAGGAGTGACTAGAGGTAAATCCATAAAACTATGGGAAGATAGATGTTGGCGACAGGAAAATTAAAGAGATGTTTAAAGTAAACAAAGGAAGCTGTATGGTTATCAGCTCAGATGGAAAACCAGTACTAGGCAGAAAAGGGAAAGACGAAAGGTGGAAAAACTATAGGTAGAGGGGCCACACAAGGGAAATGAACTTGAAGGCAATATTTTTAGGGGAAGAGGAAGTAGATGAAGATGAGGTAAGTGATTTGATACTGCAGGAATAATTTGGTAGATCACTCAATGGCATAAGTCGAAGCTAGGCCCTTGGAAGTACATGTTTGTAAGTTGTGGGAGACAGGTGCAATGTCCTCAGACATCAAGAAGAGTGGAACACTTATCTTAGAAGATAGGCAAAATAAAAACAAGTCCTATGTTTTTAGTATTTGTAGGTTTGGAGAAAGCTTTTGAGAACATTGCCTGGAATACACTCTTTAACATTGTGAAGGTAGCAGGGGTAAAATATAGGGACTGTAAACTTGTATATGACTTGCACAGTAACCAAATAGCAGATATGAGAGTTGTGGGTGTTAAAGGAAGTAAGATAGGTTTGTAGTATTTTCCCGGTGTTATTCAATCTGTAAAATGAGCAAGCTTGATGGAAAGCAAGGAGGAATTAAATCCTGTCTGTTGATGACATTTCAATTTTGTTGGAGACAGCAAGACCCTGGAAGACCAATTGAATGGAATGGGCAGTGCCCTGGAAGGAGTGTAAAAGATCAATATTAACAGTAGTAAAATAGGATAATGCAGTGTAATTGAAAAGAATTGAATCAGGTGATGCTGTAGCAGTTAAATTAGGAAAATAGCCATTAAAAATGTAGATGAGTTTTGTTGTTTGGGCAGTAAAATAACTTATCTGGAATAGAGAAGATATAAAATCCAAACTGAGAATGGGAGAAAACCATTTTTAAAGAAGGATGTTTTGTGCGCTATTTGATGAGTTTATACAATGGGTTTTTATATTAGTCAATATCTACACTTTTGTTACATGATTTCTAACTTAATGACACATGAGGTGTGACAAAAACTTACATGTCATGTTTCTTCTTATGACAATTTTGTTTTCTGTTTCCATTTGTTATTTTCAAAACTGTCTTTTCCGCACATGTAAAGCTTTTCAAATGTAGTGCTATAGAAGAATGGTGATGATTAGATTGGTAGATCGCGTAACCGACGAGGTGGTGATGTGGAAAGCTGTGTAAAACAAGTTGTTGGACTGAAGAACAAATACAGAATGCAGAAGTAGTTGGGAGTATTAGGGGAAATATGGTAGATTGGTTTGGAGATGGGACGGTTAGAATACTGTCTACCTATTCTGAAAATGTTTGTCTCCCTAAGTCAGCCAGCTGCGGAGGCCAAGGGGACTGAGGCGCTCCAGTCACGGTCTGCACGGCCACTAAGGTCGGGGGTTTGAATCCCCCCTCGGACATGGATATTTGTGCCGTACTTAGAATTAGCTAGTTCATAAGTAGTTTGTAAGTTTAGGGATTGATGACCCCGTAGTTAAGTCCCATAAGCTATACAAACATTTCTCCCTAAGTAATCTCAGATTTTGTAACATTATTGTCAGCAGGATTACTAGTGACATGTTGAAAAATTGGGACTTTTATTGGATGTTCGAGCAGTCCTTGCACAATATCTCAGTGGTGTAACTCAGTGTCTTCTTTATGTGCTACCTGAGAATAGTCCTTGGATTGATCCAGTCCATTATTTATGCCTGGATGGTGCTAGGCACTCCGTAACCTGTCTGAGCCATGTTGAGTGTTCCATCCGTCGCCTGTGCCCAACAGATATGGCTCCATCTTCCCCTCTCATTGTTCTGTCTGTATCCAGTTCGGCCATCCTCTGAGTTTTCTGGCCGTACCTTGATGTGTGTCAAATCCTATCTCTCATGTCTGTTTCTTTGTCTCACAGCTGTTTTCTTGGTATTCACGTCTCTGCCTCACAGCTGTTTTCTTGGTATCCACTTCTGTTTCTTTCTGTAACCAGCCTGCACCATTCCAGACACAGTCCAATAAGCTGCTGGAGTTCAAATTGCCATCCATGCCCGTCTCGACCATCCCCTATAGGTGTGGCTGTCAGCTGAGGTGTGTCAAATCTGATCTGTAATGACTGGTGCTCTGTATCATGGTTATTTTCTTGGTCTCCACTTCTGCATAATCTTGGTGTCCTGCAATGAGTGTTCAGAAGCTCCGAGCCAGATTCAGGACACTTCAAGGTTTTGCAAGAAACAGAAATGGAGACTAAGAAAACATCCATGAAACAGAGAACCAGACATTATAGATCTGTTTTGACATACCTCAAATGATAAACACAACCCAAGAGGATGACACATCAGGAAGTCAGAATGCCAACAATGTGAGATGTCCATTGCAACCGCACCTGGTGGGTGCTTGTCATGCACAGGACACTCAGTGCTGTGCAAACCATTTATGATGCACCTGTCTAGAAACAGAATTGGAGACTGAGAAAACAGTCCCAAGAGAGACTAAAAGACTTTTAAGATCGGATGTAACACACCTCAGATGATGACTGAGCTGGAGACGAATGGCATCTGAACACCAGTGACCAGGCAGGGGCATTGAAGCCATTGTTAGCAACTCAAGAAGACTGTGAATTACACTATTGACATATTGTGCGAAAACAACACAGACATTCAGAAGTATTCCCATTTATTCAACATATCAACAGATTACTAGGAAAGCCTGAAGAATTACATTAGGATTACAACTGATTTTTGTCTCTATTCATGGCTAGTACCAATTCTGGAATGCAGTTTATGCTATGTTAAATGCTAACTTACCTTGCTTTCTTTCTCTAACATTGTGCAACTATGAATTACATGACACTTTGGAGGGGCTATCACTTATTTACAACATACTGACATTTAATACTATAAGAAATTCCAGCATTGACTGTATGTTTGATGTTTATTCAACTTTGCATATTGATTTGAACTATGTTAATAGTCATCATTAGCACATTTATAATCAGTAAGATTGACGTAGGCACAATCTAGAATATGAACGAAATCTTCAGGCATTTTGTACAACATATCTCAAGCCAATCTTTGTAGCAAAGTCATACAAATCAAAATTGAACATGACTGAGGCTGAACAAAGTTCAAATACAAAGTCATGTTCTGTTGAGTTGACTCATTTTGTAAGCATTTCTTTGTGTATCTTGTTTTCTGACATGTTCTACATTGTACAGGCTCTGCTCAGTTTGGATCAATTGGGACCAAAAGTACATTTAATCTCTAATCTGCTGTCACATTATTTATTTTAAAGTGAATTAATATTATAAATCTTATTGTAGTTTGACTCTTGCTAATCTTGAAATAGTCACAATTTATAATAATTTTCAGGTGGTTCAAGTGTGTTACAAATGAAGAGGAATGGTCAGTGTGATAACACATCAACAAGGTAAGATTTGCGTCATTATTGACTTGAGAACACCGTATAAGCCATCTGGTAAAAACTATGGTTTCTGGAGGTGTTCTCATATTCTATTAATTTGGATTTAAGACATGTAAATTAAGAATAAGCAACAGTATAAAGCATTAAATAAAACACACTTATAATACCAACAGCTGCTATGTTATCACCCCAATCTCAATAAAGTCATGATTAAAATGACGTCATAAAACATTAAATTATTCAGACAGTAAGAACTTTAAAATAGAGCATTAAATAAGTCATTACAGGGTCATAGCATTGTAAAAGATATGTGTGAAAATGTCACATGTGGAATTTTGGTTGGGAGAGGAGGCAGGAGGTTTTGGTCTTTGACTCTGTTTGAGCTAAGAACAGGGAGAAAAGAGTTTTTTGCTGAGCCTGGACAGGTGCCTCTATAGAGACTTCTGTGTTAGTTTAACCATGTTACAGTGTATACACAGTGTTTGAATGATGAACCAAGATGACATCCAGCAAACTGTGTTACACAGTTTATTCCTTTTGCTGAAATAAATGCTGAGCTAATGGTGCCCCTTTTTATGTGTGCACCATTCAGATTTTAGGTGCAAAATACTTATTTGACTGTGCATTTTGTGAAGTATGCCACTTGAAATTTTAAACTTCTATGAAATGATTCAAATCTTTATATAGACACACACACACACACACACACACACACACACACACACACACAGGGTGTCCCACTCAACTGTTTCACCCCAGATATCTCTGAAACTACAAGAGATATTGAAAAAGACCTTCACAGTCATAACGTACTGTAGGGGCTTATGAAAGTATGTACTATGAGACAGTCTAAAATGTAAATAAATATTATTTTCCACTCAAACTTATGTTCGTTTTTTTTTTTTTTTTTTAATGGATACTCTATATTATTTCTTAAGCAATCAATAGAATAAAAAAATCACAAAAAGAATGGCATTGGTTGCATCACAATCCGTCAATTACATCCGGAGGAACTGCAAAGCGAAGTTGACATTTGAAACACATGAGGCACGGTGCTAGCGCATGTCCAAGACTCAACCGTGAGTCTTACTTGCGTCTTGGGATGTGTTAGCTGTGTGCTTCATGTGTTTCACACATCAACGGATTGCGGTGCAACCAACACCATCCTTTTTGTGATTTTTCATTCTATTGATTGCTTAAGAAATAATATAGGGTATTCATTTAAAACAACATAAGTTTGTGTTGAAAATAATATTACTTCATGTTTTAGACTGTCACATAGTACCTACTTTCATAAGTCCCTGCTGAACACCAAGAGTGTCTTTCCACCACCCACCTAACCTTCATAGCCTCATAGTCCATCCCTATGAAATCCCAAAACCACCTTACCTACACTCTGGCTCCTACCCATGCAACTGCCCATGTTGTAAAACCTGCACTATGCACCCTCCCACCACCACTTATTCCAGTCCTGTAACCCGGAAGGTGTACACAATTAAGGGCAGAGCCACTTGCGACAACAACCACGTGATTTACCAGCTGACATGCATGCACTGTGAAGCCTTATATGTGGGAATGACCAGCAACAAACTGTCCATTCACATGAACGGTCACAGGCAGACAGTGTTTGTTGGTAATGAGGATCATCCTGTGGCTAAGCATGCCGTTGTGCACGGCCAGCACATCTTGGCACAGTCTTACACCGTGGGTTAACTGGATACTTCCCGCCGTCACCAGTCTTTCCGAACTCTGGAGATGGGAACTCGTCCTTCAGCATATTCTCTCTTTCTGTTGCCCACCTGGTCACAATCTCCGCTAAATTCAAATTCCCGCCCACCATTCTATAACATCTTTGCCTATGTTCTCTGGACAGAGCCTCTTCCTCAACTGGTATCTCAATCCAAATTCTTTGCTTTCTACAAATGTCTGCCTTGCTGTGTGGCTCGCACTTGTTTACCTTTCCTTCTTTTACCATAAGGTAAGTCCTTCCACTCCTGGGATTGGAATGACTCCTCATCTACTTCCTTAAAACCCGCATCCTTCCCTTTTTCTCCTCCTCCTTTTCTCTGTTCCTGATGAAGCAACCAATGGTTGCAAAAGCTTGAATCTTTGTGTTTTGTGGGTTTTTATTTGTGTTTTTGTGTGTCAATGAGCCTGTGCTTTGGGTAAGTTAAACAATCTCTAATTTTTATACATATTTTTCCTACCAGGAAAGTTTCCCTCTATAATATATAAATAAAGTAAAGAAGGTTTGACTTACCATGTGAAAAGACACCAGTTCGTTCACACATGCATGAATAAAAACGTACACACAAAAACTGAGCTTTCGCAACCGTTGGTTGTTCATCAGAAAAGAGGAAGGCAGGGAAGGGAAAAAGAAAAGGATGCAGATGTTAAGGAAATGGGTAGGCAGTTATTGCAATCCTGGGAGTGGACGGACTCACCTTAGGTGAAAGAAGGATAGCTATACAAACACATACACCCACACATATATACACGCACACACGTCAAGGCAGACATTTCTTGGCATATTCACATTCAGACTCTGCTGCTCCAGCACTGTAAAGTATCCAGTGACAAGAGGGGTACTTTTAGAGTCCCTCTGTGGGAGGTTCTGGGTTTGGGAGGAAGAGTAAGTGGCCCTGTTTATTTGCTTTTGTACCAGATCAGGAGGGTAGTTGCGGGATGTGAAAGCTGTCATCAGGTTATTGGTGTACAGGTTCAGGGATTCAGGACTGGAGCAGACTCTTTTGCCATGAAGACCTACTCTGTAGGGAAGGGAACGTTTGATGTGGAATGGATGGCAGCTGTCATAGTGGAGGTACTGTTGTTTGTTGGTTGGTTTGATGTGGACGGATGTGTGAAGTTGATCGTTGGACTGATGGAGGTCGACATCAAGGAAAGTGGCATGGGATTTGGAATAGGACCAGGTGAATTTGATGGAACCAAAGGAGTTGAGGTTGGAGAGGAAATTCTGGAGTTGTTCTTCATCGTGAGTCAAGATCGTGAAGATATCATCAATAAATCTTTTGTATCCCATCCGCATGTCACTTTTGTGTCTCGTTTCCACCAGTTGTCGTAGGTGTCAGTGGCCGAGTAGAAAGAGACTGACACAGGAATAAAGGATGCATGAGTGATGAGTGTGCAGGTACAGAGGTGACCAGCCAGTGGGATAGCAGAAACTGGAAACACTAAGCAAGGTTAGTATAAGAGATATATTTCAAGAAAAATTACATTACTTAACTTGGAGAGCAGCAGACTAGTAGAATGCTGGTACATAGTTTAGATAGAGGCCTGCCTACTGTGATTCCTAGTGCCTATCCGATAGCCAAGTCTGATTCCGAAGTGGCCGATGCAGCAGTCGTGGCCACGAGCGGAGTTGCAGCAGAGGGCGCTTGTGACTGACGTCGTAAGAACGCCGCGCCGTGCATGCATGGCGGCGCGTGGCTGAAGTACGTGGCGCGCACTTCATACTTGTGCGACACCACAAAATCTATACCAAACTTTGGGTTGACAGGCTTGGGTATCCAAGAAGGCTTCCTCTCAGCATCCCATAAATAGGTTGGTATACAAGGGGGCCATCCTGGTTCTCATGGCTGTTTCCTTTAGTTGTTGGTATGTCTGGCCCACAAAAGTGCTGAAGTTGTGGGTTAGGATGAAGCTGGCTAGAGTAATAAGGAAAGAGATTGTAGGTAGAGTTGTAGGTGCTCGGCAGGAAAGGAAATACTCCATTGCAGCGAGGTCCTGGGCATGCAGGATATTTGTGTATAAGGAAGTATCATCAATGGTTACAAGGATGGTTTCCACAATGGGGCGGCCGGGATGTTTGGGTTTGTGGCTCTTCAGAAGTAGGTAGAAGGTGGGGATTCAGGCTGTCAGTGGGCTCATGAAGTAAATATTGTAAGTGGCCTAGAATTCTGAGGATTGATTGAAGCTCAGCCTGCACATCAGGAATGGGATTGCCTTGACAAACTTTGTATGTGGTACTGTCTGAAAGCAGATGCAGTTCCTCAGCCACAGACTCCCGCCAATCAAGTACCACAGTCGTTGATCCCTTGTAGGCTGGGAGAATGACGGTGGAGTGGTCAGCCTTCAGATCACGGATAACCTGGGCTTCAGCTGTGTTGATGTTGGGAGTTGGATTGAGGTTTTTCAGTAAAGATTGAGAGGCAAGGCTGGAAGTGAGAAATTTCTAGAAGTTTTGAAGAGGGTGATTGTGAGAAAGAGGAGGTGAGTCTCACTGTGATGGAGGGCAAAACTGTTCCAGGCAGGGTTCAATTTGTATGGTGTCTTGTGGAGTTGGATCGTTAGGAGTAGAATTAGGATTATTTTTTAGTGGCAAAGTGATATCTGTTTCAAACTGAGATAGAGGTTTAGAAGAGAGGTTGACTACTGAATTGGAATGTTGTGGTTCCGGATTTTGTGGATTAGCATATTGAGGTTTGGGGGGAGTGGAGCTGGAAGTTGGAGATGAGCAGTTGGGAGAGACTGGGCTTGTGTGCAATGAGAGGAGGTTGATGTTTGTAGGGGAGGTTGGTGAGGTAGGGTGTATTGCCCTTCTGGAGGTGGGTAACCAGGAGATTGGATAGTTTTTTGATGTGAAGGGTGGCATGCTTTTCTAATTTGCGGTTGGCCTGTAGGAGTATGTTCTGAACTGCAAGTGTGGATGTGGGAGATGCAAGTATGAGGATTTTGATTAGGGATAGGAGTCGACAGATGTCGAACCCGAATCGAATCTCAAACCCAAATAATCTGTCAACTCAAGTATATGTATTTAAAAAGAATTACTAGTGATGAAGATAAAGCCTTCTGTGATGGATCTCAAATGACAATATTACAGTAAAATTTAAGAATTAAAATTTCATTTGGGTTTTTATTTTAAATTTTAAGAATTTTTTAATACCCCCTTACCCTCTTGAAAGAAATTTTTATGAAACATTGAGATATATGTTGTTTGGATGCTCTAAAAGATAAGAAAATTTCTTCACTCTATTACCAACTGTTTCATTTTGATGAAATAAAAAATAATTGCATAATGAAGTCTTACAAAGGACAGAATTACTTTTTTTCCACTTTTCAAAGGTGAAAAAAAAAAAAAAAAAACCTGAAAATGTGAGTAGATATTTTGGAAGTTTGAAAAATAGGTTCTTAAAAAAATAGGATGTGTAAATGTTTAATGATTTTATAGTCACTTATATAAGCCGTTATAAAATTTATTATACATCCAAAGCTAATTTATTTTGTTGGTTAAATTGCACGCCGCTTCTCGCCGGGCTGCAGTGGTTATGTTGCCACCATTGGTAATGAAGGCAACTCAGATGACCAATAAATGTTTTTTCGTGGCAACTTCAATTAATACAAAAATTATTTTTTTCTGAACGGGCAAGGGTACATACAAGAACCTCTCAACCATAGAGCAGGTACAGTATTGATTTAGCTGCGAGTGAAATGAGCAGCAATAACACTTACTCTGTACCTCGTGAAAAATATTAACGCAATTCTACACTTCATTGTTCATCTGTTGCCAACATAAGAACTGGAGCCCGGCGAGAAGTGTCGTAAAATTTTACCGAATGAAGTGTAGAATTGCGTTAATATTTTTCACGAGGTACAGAGTGTTACTGCTGCTCGTTTCACTCGCAGTTAAATTAATACTGTACCTGCTCTATGGTTGACAGATTCTTGTATGTAACTTTGTCCATTAACAAAAAAATAATTTTTGCTTTAATTGAAGTTGTCACGAAAAAACATTTATTGGTCATCTGAGTTGCCGCCATTACCATTGGTGCCAACATAACCACAGCAGCTCGACGAGAAGCGTCATACAATTTAACCGGATTTATTGAAACAGACGTCAGATGTTTGTTGAATTGACGTTATCCCACCTGAATGGCGCACGACTAGAACTTTTTTCCACATAAGGTAGTAACTTCCTTCTTGAAATCCTAGTGCTTCTCTAAGGTTAACATACCCCAGCAGTTCACAAAATTCGACGAAGGAATACGCGAAATTAGAATGAGACAACTCATGCAAGAATCGTAGGTGATGTCCTAGGAGCCATGTACACCGAAGGTTCGTTCCAGCACCTTCCAGACGGCTTATTTCAAGCACTAAGAAACAGATATTACTGCGCATGCGCAGCTACTGTGACGTAAAAACCCTTGTTTGATACTTGCACTGCTGGAACGCATTTTGCACTGTTTCTGGCTGCAGGCGAAGGTGAGTTTAAAGAAATAATTAACATACTTTCCTTCCTAATAACGAAAAAGTGTAAACGAGAAATATCTGATCTCTAGTGGGATTGCAGTGACTTCGAAATAATCAAAAAACGCGCTACAAACACACACGTATCGCGTGATGGCTACCCCCTCTCTAACTCAGACCTTTCTGCGCATGCGCAATTTGGCAGCTTGACCGCGCCTGAAATAATTTTCCGGGTAGCGCCTGGCTGCTTGCGGGAACTGCTGGAACACCAAACAGCCACACTCCAAGTAGCCAGAAGCAGGAGAAGATGCTGCTGGAACACAATTTCAGCGTTGCGCATGCGCGTCAAGCAGTCTGGCAGCTGCAGGAACGAACCTCGAATGAAGCGGCAGTGCGATCGATATATATCGGATAGTGTTTCATATATAAACGATAGGTCTGTGCGATAGGCATCGAAGAAGCGAATGTTATGATTTTTACGAATATGTCATGATTTTAAAGGAAGTGTTTAGTCAGGAACCTAAAAGTACAACGTAACTTGTGAGTGAACAAGTTGTACTCTTAGGTTCCTGCCTAGCCACATCCTTTAAAATCATGACATATTCGTAAAAATCATAACATTCGCTTGTTCGAATACTGGTACCTATAGTTTAGTCTAACGACCATAGCTTTGACTGAAAAGTCCATTGACAACGAATTAACGCCGATTCACACTGTCCGTCACGTCGATTCGCTTTTTCCAGTACTCCATGTTGAAAGTTAGGTTATGTAGAAAGTCATATTATAATACCGTAATTGAAGAAACAACAAAGCTAAATGTTATCGATTGCCAAAATCAACTTTACAATGTATGGTTTGGTCTAACTTAATGTGGTAAAGTGCTCGGAACTGAAACATGTCAAAACATCGACATCTATTTTAAAGCGAAAAAATTAAAGTTTCTTGCTACTGCTAGCGGAGCGAGAGTTGAATGTCTGATATATATCGATTGTATTGCCGTTCATTCGATGTATACGTTTCCTAGGAAATTACCTGTTACCAACGTGACCTGCTACATTTGAAGTTGAGCAATACTAAAGTTCTATTTCCTTCGTTGAATGGTGTGTTAAAATTCAATAGTCGAAAATAAAGTGGAAATTAGACTCGACTTCCTTATTTTATTGTTACGAGTGCAAAAGTTTTAGCGCCAGTATTTACATTTGCGCCTACGAAGCAAGCCACTCACAACATTTACATGTAACACATCTTCCGGAAGATGAAAACCGATTTTCGTAAACAGTTTTTCGCTTTTGGAGTGTTTACATGACCAAACAAAAGCGGAATTGGGATATCGGTTTACGAAATCCGGTTTTGGAAGCCCATGTAAACGAGATGTGTGTAGCACTGCTGAGACGAGACGGAAAACTTACTTGTGGCGGCTCCTAGTGCCATTTTTCAGAACTTCGTTCGTTTTGTACTCGATTTAACCCCGTTTTATGACGTCTTTCAGCGGATCTATGAAAGAATAATGTAAATAACGCAAACTAAAGCGGACTGTTATGCAAAGTTAACTACAACAGTCGTAACTGAAGTTTTCCATACAAACTTTGGATTCGGGATTCGGTAGTATTCGGCCATTATGCATTGAATCTCGAATCCGAACCCAGCGTGCTAGATTCGGCGAATCTGGATTCGGCCGAACCACTCGGACACAACCCTAATATATATATGGGAAGAGATAGAAAGATGAACTGACTGCAAAAGGGATTGAGTTATATAGAAAGAAGAAAAAGTTGTTAAGAGAGTTTGTTGAAGGTAAACAAACGTTTTTGATACAGTGGACAACTTAAGTTATCCAACAACGTTGAGCACAAGGGTTTGGTAGTTTTATTTGCATCAGAAACATTTTTAGGGGCGGAGAAAATTGAGAAAAGTTTGAGAAAACCGCATGAAAATATGAGGAAAGTGTATTATGAGGACTGGTTATGCAGTTGCAGATTACGATTTTGAGGCCGAAAATGGTTGAACAAAGGAGTAATAACACCAAATCCTGTGAAAAGTCGCCAAAAATGATCAGAAATGTGGAAAAATGGGAATAGGAAATAATCGCGAAGGTGGTAGTAAATGCCAAAAATTATTATTTTCTATGTGATATTGGAAACTGAAGTTGTGAAAAATAGAAATGTGGATGAATGGTTGATTTTATAGAGAAGATGTAGTGTTGTTAGCGGTAGATGTAATATAGTAATAAAAAATGAATAAAGATAAAAAAATAAATAATCCATTAGTAGCACTTACAGGTTAAGGTTTAGAAGTAAATACATATTAACATTCCTGGTAGAAAAAATATGTATAAAAAATAGCGTTACCAAAAGTGTAGGCTTGTTGACAGATACACAAACAAAAACACACACAAACACACAAATTCTAGCTTTCGCAACTGTTAGTTGCTTCAATAGGAAAAAAGGAAGGAAGGAAGGGGGAAAAAGGAAAGGATGCAGGTTTTAAGGGAGCGGATGAGGAGTCGTTCCAATCCTTGGATAGAAAGGACTTACCTTAGGGGAGAAAAAGGAAAGGTAAACAAACACACCCACACACATATACACACCTTTAATTTTTCATCTAATTTGCAACCTCTGATGACTAAGACATCTACTCAATTCTGGGGATTAAAAAAAAAAAAAAAAAATGGGAACTAGAATGAAAAAATGGTCCTATCACAGCACAACTGAAGGAAAATATGTTCTGGCTCGAGTCAAAGATTAAAGGATTAGTATTAACTTCTTGACTTCTTTATGGCAGCTTCAAAAACATTTAAATAACAATTTCATGACGTATTTAAGCAACTATATTTGTTAGTATTATTACCTACTTTATTTGTTAAATTTAGCCTCTTATCACTTTATCAGTTTGGATTTAGGAGAAATGAAGGAACACTGGAAGCTTTACTCGCCTTATGACTTATCTTAGAAGATGGATTAAGGAAAGGCAAATCTAAATTTCAGCTTTTGTAGTTTTGGAGAAAGCTTGTGACAATGTTGATTGGAATACATTCTTTCAAATTCTGAAGTCAGCAGGGGTAAAATGTAGGGAACGGAAGGTTATTTTCATCTTGTACAAAAACCAGACAGCAGTTACAAGAGTAGAAGGGCATGAAAGGGAAATATTGGAAGAGAAGGGAATAAGAGAGGGTTGTAGTTGTTCTGCAATGTTGTTCAATTTATACATTGAGCAAGGTGTGAAGGAAAGCAAGAAGAAATTTGGAGACGGAATTGGAGTTCAGGGTAAAGCAATAAAAACATTGCATTTTGCTGATGACAGATTTATATTTAGTTTCATTATTAGTCATTCAGTATTTGTTACATGCAATAGACTTCATCAATATAATAATTAATGAATATAACAAAACTAACTAAAAATGCTCCTGCCGGAGCACAGAAAAGGCGAATATGTTCTCTGACATAAAAGTGTGGAACCAGCTGCCTCAATCCTCATTCCGACTTCCTCACCAAATATTTTGGCATGTGAACATAGTCACATACTTTTAGCGCATAACTTTATAAATACTTTTGCCCAGTTAAGCCGTCATTGTCAGCAATGTCATCTCACTATCAGTGTTTATATATGTCTCTGTCCGATTGCTTACTGTTTCTCCCACTCCTGCTTTCCGTCTATGTCAAACTTTCAATGTCTTCATCCCTTTCCCTCGCGATTCCTCACTGCTTTCTGTTTCTGCCACTTTCATCAGAGTGTACTGCTTATATAACATGAAATCAATGGTGAGTAAAATTTGGATGGTTTTTTTTATATACCTTGATACATTTGTACAAGTGTCAGACCAAATTAACTATGTAGTAGTTTGCTTTCTAAAAAGAGCTTCACATTCAGATAATTGCTAAACACGCTTAACTATTTCAAAGAACATTGTTAAATGCTATCAATATTATTCCATAAAAAGCATGTTAATATTTTCGAATCCAGCAGAGAATTTAGTTTTATATGATGTTGCTATTTCATGATAATTAAAGTCGTTCACGTTGATCCAACCATTACGATGATGAATTTTGTACGTCCAGTGGTGTGAAAGATTTATGATGATTTGCAACTTTTATAAATGTTATTGGTGAATAAACGGCAACTAGAAACACAGGTTTGTGGCCTCCAAAACAAGAAACCTTGCTGTACGTTCACTATATTAGTTAAAACCATAATTACATGTCTGACCGTATATTACATGCATATTTGTCATGAATATGTGCGGTAACTTGCAATCTACAGATCTCGGTAATGGATAGTATTATCGAAAAAACTTTCAAAGCTTTCTGGAATCATAACATTATAATGCATCTTAAAAATTTCGACGATTTGCCATGAATAGAAGTGTAGATTTTCCAATGCACACAGTTGGATCTTTTGATATCAAAAATTATGATTTTTGTAGCATATCACGATAACGAATACACATTTCCAAAAACTGGAAATGGATTGTCCAGATAAACACCTAAACTACATACACATAACAGTTTAGTTATTTCTTCCTATTGCTCAAGATACGTTACCTCACAATCAGAAATAGTGTTTTTGAACCTACTACTGTCACGTGCTATCATTCACGAACCGATATCTCAAGAACCACATAAGCTATCATTCTGCTCTAAACTTTTAATAAAATTTCAATATGTTATCTACGTTTCATACACAGCTATGTGTAACCTAAAATCAACCATACGAAAAGTCCACGCAATGTGTTTTTACCTCTGCAAACTCTTCAAAATATGTTGCAATAGTTCACTAAACCGGATACTGCATATTAACTGTAAAGTAAACGAAAACAAAAATCACCCCTTCCGAAGATTTCAATCTTCAAGATGTACACAAATATTTTTTTTTTCGCTGAGTATATTTTTTCAAATCGCATGGTAAGTTTCAGAACTGTCTGAATGCTGTCTTTCAGCACAATACGCACTTTTTCTAGCAAAATATCCCTTTTTTCAGCCATATCTTGCTAATGGACTAAGATTTACGAAAACTGAAAAATGCCATTTATAGATAAATGTCTACAGGATGTATTGTAAATATTTTAACAATTTTCTATAGTTCGTTATTTAGATATTTGCGATTCACAGTGCTAAAATTGCTAAAAATTGGGTTTTGTGATTTTGTGGAAAACTATGATAAGTTTCAACCTCTGGATCTCGGTAACGGATAACGATATTGAAAAAATTTAAAAACGGCCTCGAGAATATCATCATAAGAACATATGGTTAAAATTTTGAAGATATGCAATGAATAGAAAGTATCGAAGTGACCATCTGCAAAGTTAGTTTTTTTGGTACCCAAAAATCATGTTTTTTTGAGATTTTCTCAGGAACAACCCATGAATGAATGGTGCTTTTGTAAGCTGTTTAAAGCCCACCATAGACTACATGTCATGTACAAAAGACAACTGAATTGCTCAATTTGGATGGGCTCCAGGAAGTGTGTAACTTTGAACATTTTGACGATGTACTGTATGATAGCTATAGTATACCCATTCTTATAATATCTACACAAATGATCACTAGGCCAAGATCTATCCAGAACACTGTACCCCTTCACTCTGAGATGAATAGAACCTGAGATAATGGCCCCTAAAGAATCGCAAATTCGCACGCGCTGTTTATGAACATATTAATATGATTACAATATTTACAAAGTTATATTAGGCAATTCAAAGAATTATTCTATTCAATAAAAAGGGTTTGATAACAGGGAACTGTGCAGCTTTTCCTTGAAAGTTTTTACAGGCATTTTTGTGACATGTTTACACAGTTTGTTGTACATTTTGATGGCCTTGTAGATGTGAATATTGTTGGATTTAACTAGTAGGTTTTGTGGTAAGAGCAGAGTAGAACACATTCTTGTATTATCATGTCTTCCATTAGTCTCACTTAAATTTTGTGACTCAGCAAGATTGTAATTGACACTTTTTAAAATATATAAGTTACTTAAAGTTAAAAGAGGTTTGCAGTGAGTTCTATTATCTGCTTTTGCCATTATCCTAATGTTTTTTTTTTTCTGAATTACAAGAAGTACTGGGGTTGGAGGGAGTACAAGCCACCTGTGAAAGCAGCCATGTGATACACCAACTCTACTGAAATCACTGCACAGGATTTTATATTGGTAAGACAACGAACCAGCTGTCTGTCAGGATGAATGAGCACCACCAAAACAGCATGCAGATGAACACAGCACTCTGGATTTCAATAGCTGCTTCACTATCCGAGCCATCTGGATCCTCCCCTTCACCACCAGCTCTTCTGAACTGCACAGATGGGGATTGTCCCTTCAACACATTCATTGGTCCTGCAACCATGCTGGTCTCAATCTAACTTCCCATCTCTACACTCTATGCCTAACATATCTCTCCCCCCCCCCCCCCTTTCCTTCCTTCCCACTCATTATTCTGCATTCCTCCAATTCATGTCCTCCTTGCAACTATGTGTTGCCCCTTACTGTATCACATTAATTAATTACTTTTTATTTTATTTAGCTTTTTTATTTTTTCCTTATTATTTTTATCGTTTCAAATCCCCACACTCCTCCACACCTCCCTTGTATCACCCATTTCCTTCATTGCCGCAATTCAAATTCCTGCCTATCAGAGCCTTCATTGCCGCAATTCAAATTCCTGCCTATCAGAGCCTTTATGTTCCATCATGCTACACGGAACTTTCCATCCCCACCTGTACCCGACATCCTTCCTTCTCTACTCCCCACCTCACTCACAGTCTAGACGCTTGTGACACTGGAATGGCCGGACACGGTGGTTGTGTGAGTATAGTAGTCTGAGTGATTGTGTGAATGTATGTGTTGCTTTTTCTGAGGACGGCCATTACCAAAATTTAAGTTGTGTGTATTTGATTATCTATTTGGGTGCCTGTCAGCAGCTCACCGAGCTTCTTTACAGTGAGTTTTTATGATGTTGTTGTTTTAAGGGGAATAAAGTGAGCTTTTACCTATCCTCAGTTATTGACATTCCAATCATATTTTTGGTTTTTAGAATCAGTAAAGATGGTAAATTAGTTTTGTTGCTGGGCAGTAAAACAACGTATGATGGTTGCAGTACTGAGGATATAAAATGCAGTTTTTGAAAAATAGAAATTTGCTAACATTGAATATTAATTTACATCTTAGGAAGTCTTTTCTGAAGACATATGTGTGGACTGTTGCCTTGTATGGGAGTGAAACATGCATGATAAGTAGTTCAGACAGGAAGAGAATAGAGGCTTTTGAAATGTGGTGCTACAGAAGAATGAAGAAGATTAGATGGGTAGATCACATAATTAATGAGGAGGTACTGATTAAAATTGGGGAGCAAAGGAATTTCTGCCATACATTGACTAAAAGATTGGATTGATTGGTAGGACACTTCTTAGACATAAAGGAATCTTGAATTTAGTGTTGGAGGGAGGTGTGTGGGGTAAGAATCACAGAGGGACATCAAGAGGTGAATACAATGGGTAGATTCAAATGGATGTGAGTTACCTTTGTTGTCTACATAAATTCTCTACAAGTCACATTTAAGTGCATGGCAGAGGGTTCATCTAACCGCTTTTATGATATTTTCTACAGTTCCATTGTCTAATAGCTTGTGGGAAAAAGGAATACCTAAATCTTTCCATTTTCAATCTGATTTATCTTATTTTAATTGGTCTCCCTATGTAGGTAGGTGCTAACTAGATATTTTCGCATTCTGAAGAGAAAGTTGGTGAAAGAAATTTCAGAAATACATATAACGCAACAAATAATGCTTTTCTTCTAATGATTTCCACCACAATTCTTGCATCATTTCTGTGACACTTTCTCCCCTATATTCTGATAATACAAAATGACCTGAGCTTCTTTGAACTTCATCTAAATTGTCTCTCAGGCCCACCTGGTGTGAATCCCACAATGTGCAGCATTATTTCAGAATAAGACACAAGTGTTGTCTAGGCAGTTTATTTAGTAGAACTGTTGCAGCTTGTAAGTGTTCTGACAATGAAACATAGCCATTGGTTTGCCTTCCCTGTTGTTGTTGTAGTGGTTTTCAGACCGCAGACTGGTTTGATGTAGCTCTCCAAGCCATCCAGACCTGCGCAAGCCTCTTCATCTGAGAATACCTACATTCTTTTGAATCTGTTTGCTCTTCCATGTCCTTTGCTGTCTCTGACAGAATTACTATGTCATCAGCAAACTGCAAGGTTTTTATTCCCTTTCTTTGGACTTAAATTCCCTATCCAAATATCTCCTTGCATTCCTTCACAGCTTGCTCAATGTAAAGATTGAACAACAGTAGGGAAAGGCTATGACCCTGTCTTACTCTCTTCCCAACCACTGCGACCCTTTCATGCTCTTCGACTCTTATTAATTGGTTGTTTTTGTACAAGTTGAATATAGCTCTTCGTTACCCCTGCTACCATCAGAATCTGAAAGAATGTATTCCAGTCAACATTGTCAAAAGCTTTCTCCAGATTCACAAATGCTAGAAATGTAAGTTTCCATTTTCCTTAACCTATCTTCTAAGTCCTAATTTGAGTATTGCCTCAAGTCTCCTACATTTTTCCTAAATCCAAATTGAGCTTCCCTAAGGTTAGATTCCACAAATTTTTCCATTTGTCTGTAAATTAATTGTGTGTTAGTATTTTGCAACCTTGAGTTATTAAACTGATTAGGTATTGGAATCTCTGTATTCTTCGTGAAGTCTGAGGGTATTTCCCCTGTCTCAAACATATTGCATACCAGATGGAACAGTTTCTTGATGACTGGCTCTCCTAATGATGATAGCAGTTCAGATGAAACATCATCTAATCCAGAGGCCTTGTTCTCACTCAAATCTTTTGATGCTCTGTTAAATTCTTCTCACAGTATAGTATCTCCTATCTCATAGTCCTCCACTTCATCTTCCATTTCTAAAATACTGCCTTCATGTTTTTTTCCCCTTTGTTCAGGTCTTCTATATATTCCTTCCACCTTCCACCTTTCAGCGCTCCCTTTTCTTAGTACTGGTTTTCTGCCTGAGTTCTTGATATTCATACCACTGCTTTCTTTGTCTCCAACTGTGTCTTTTATTTTCCTGTAGGCGGTATCCATATTGAATTCCCGAGTTATACATTATTCTATGGTCTTGCATTTCTCTTCAAGCCACTCCTGCTTAGCCATTCTGCACTTCCTGTCAACCTCATTTTTCAGACGACTGTACTTCCTTTTGTCTGCTTCACTTGACGCATTTTGATATTTTCTCCTTTCATCAATTAAGTTCAGTATCTCCTAGTTATCCAAGGATTTCTGTTAGGCCTTGATCTTCTGCCTATATGGTCCTCTGCGGACCTCACTACTCTTATATCTTAGAGCTACCCATTCTTCTTTTACTGAATTACTTTGCCCAATTTTAGTCAATCCTTGGCTAATGCTCCCTTCTGAAACTCTCCACCACCTCTGTTTCCTTCAATTTGTCCAGGTTCCATCTCCTAACTTTTCTACCTTCCTGCAGTCTCTTAAGTTTTAATATGCAGTTTATAACCAATAAGTTATGGCCACAGTCTATATCTGCCCCTGGATATGTCTTACAGTTTAAAACCTGGTTTCTAAATCTGTTCCTCACTATTATAAAGTCAATTTGGTACCTTCCAGTGTGCCCTGGTCTCTTTCCGTGTACAGCCTTCTTTCATTATGATTAAAACAAGTGTTGATGATCATTAAATTTTGCTCTGTGCAAAATTCTACCAAGCGATTTTCTCTGTCATTCCTTTTTCCCAGTCCATATTCACCTACTACATTTCCTTCTCTTCCCTTTCCTACTACCGAGTTCTAGTCCCCCATCACAATCAAGTTTTCGCCTCCCTTAACTTTCTGAATAATTTCATTTATCTCCTCATACATTTCTTCGATATCCTCCTCATCGGCCGTGCTAGTTGGTATATAAAAATTTGCACTACTGTGGTCAGTGTTGGTTTTGTCTATTATTGCTATGATAATGCATTTACTATGCTGTTCCTAATAACTTACCCGCACTCTTATTTTCTTATCATTATCAGACCTCCTTCTGCGTTACCACCAACTGATTTTGTATATCTAACTTTAACCTATCCTTTTGTCTTTTAAAAATTTTCTAACTTACGTACCTGATTGAGAGATAGAACATTCTACACTCCAATCCATAGAATGCCCGTTTTGTGTTTCTTGATGATGACATCCTCCTGAGTAGTCCCTGCCCAGAAATCCGAATGGGGAACTATTTTACCTCAAGAATATTTTCCCTGAGAGGATGCCATCATCATAACGACTGTAGTTTCCCCTTGCTTTCAGCAGTTCACAGTAATTGCATGACAAAGCCACGTTAGCTGATGGTACAAGGCCAGCTCAGTCAATCATCCAAACTTTTTCCCTGTAACTACTGAAAAGCCTGCTGCCCCTCTTTAGGAACCACACATTTGTCTGGTCTCTCCACAGCCCCTCCTCTGTGATTGTACCTACGGAATGTCTATCTGTATTGTTAAGGGATGTAAGCCACCCCATCTCGGCAGTGTTGTGGTTCATTAGCTACAGTAGAATAATGTCAATACGTTCTTTCCAATTTAAGGTGTTCATAATTGTTACTCCTAGGTATTTAGTTGGATTTGTGGCCTGTAGCTTTGACTGAGTTATCGTGTAAATGGAGTTTAACGGATTTGTTTTAGTGTTCGTATGGATGACTTCACACTTGTCATTATTAAGGATCAATTGCCAATTTTTGTACCATGCAGATATCTTATCTAAATCATTTTGCAATTGCTTTTGATCTTCTGATGACTTTTCTAATTGGTAAATGACAGTATCATCCAAGAACAGTGTAAGAGAGATACTCAGATTGTCTTCTAAATTGTTTATTAAAATATGGTTTATGAGGACGTGAAGAGCCTTGCTCATGATAGAGTAAGGTGGAGAGCTGCATCAAACCAGTCTGCTGACTGGAGACAATGACAAAAACATAACATTTTACCTTGTGACCTACTTACCACAATACATCATAGGTGCATCATTTCTCATGTGATGGCACACATTAATCCCCATGAAAATCTTCTCAGTTTACATCCTGAAATGTAACATTTCACATCAAGCACATATCTTTCACTGGATGTTGAATTTTTCAAATGGCAAGTTACCACATACTTTTGTTCTTGTTTTGAAAACCCTTTTAAAAAGTTCCATAACGTGGATGATTACATGAAAATAAGATAATTCAGTGCTTATAAATTTGAACAAATGAAAACAATAATTAGTCCATTGTTGAACAATTGATCTATTTCTGTTGCAGTAGTGGACCACTGTTGAGTTTGTCAGAACTGTGGGGCAGTGACACTAGTGGATATAATCGGAAATCTTCGAACATAGAACAACGTCTTGAAGAAGAAATATATCGTCGACAGGTAAGCTCTCATTTTTTTTAGATAACTTTGAGTGATATAGTTGCTTCTGCAGTTAAGACATATTTTCATGAAATTATATTACCATCACTTGTAATGTTATTTAATGTGAAACTGTTAATCAATATTTGTACCATGATGAAGTAGAAAGCGAGACCATGCTGTTGGGACATTTGTCTAGATATTCAGTGATTTGTAAATTGGCACTAGAAGAAGAGCAAAATATTGTTGCAATAGGAAAAGATTAGACTATCTAAAATAAATGATGAGTGTGTAATACTGTATGTTAGAGAGATCAAAATTTTAGTACAGCATAGAGCTGGAAGAGAGTCTCAAACTCTTTAAAAATTCTTATTGTTAGTTCAGAATTCTTGAGAAATATCCATTGTGTCCACTATCAGCACTTTAATTTGGTATATTAAATGCAGCTTTTGGTTTGATGCAAAGTGCACAAAGTACATTTTCAATTTAACCATGGTGATCTTTAGTGCTCATGTTCAGAAGAAGAAAACACATGTTTAGGCACTTACAGAACAGTCGAAAGATTAAATAATAAAAGTGTTGTTAGATGATGATTGATGTTCTAACCCATGAGATAGGTTTGATGAAGAAAGAAACTAAAGACCAGAAGCATCTAGAAATTTTAGTAGTGTGAAAACACCAGATAGATAAACAATAAAGATGTAAAAAATGACAGAGTTATGGAATTTCTCATCCTTCAAAAGAATGTCTATCAGGAATCAAATCACTATAGATGAATGAAAAGTGCTTGGAAGAAAAATTCTAGGGTCTACCAGCCACAAAGAAAAGGGAAAATAAGCCTGTTTGTAGATAGCAAAGGATGGAATTTACTGGGTGTACTATGATGTAGTAGTAGATCAGCACAATGAAGCCACATGCTAAATTTTTGTGGGTGACTTCTATTAATCATAACATGGCAACAGCTTCAATAAACAATTATTATTTAATGTTTTTAGCATGGTCAGATGATGTAGCAAGAAATGAAAGTAAAGACTGATCTCTCTTGAAAGAAGAATACATGTACTGAGAAGTTCAAATCTAATTGTCTTTTGCATTGCACATTGTCATGATCTTCCTGATTGGTGCTGTTTAAATAAAGAGTTGCATAATGTGAATACAGAGACCCAAAATACATGCATGAGACATGAAAATGTAACATTTGTTGATAAAAGCTGCATATAAAGAAAATTCCACACAACCCATGATGCAACCCTAAACAAATTAGGGGAGCACTTTGTAATAACGTGGGAATAAGAAATGGTAAACAATAAACTGAGCATGCAGTTCTGTGCAACATAGGTCATCCCCCAAAAGGACAAAAATCATGAATTTTTGTGAGAAATAATCACAAAGTGCCTGTTCAGTGTAACATTGTATTAGCCTGTATGTTACACATTTCTTTGAACAATTAAGCTCTCCATCATTGTTACACCTCACACTGACAGACCTATGCAACACACAGACTTAAATAGACATTAGAACAGTCTATTATTTTTGAAATATCATGCCCAAGGTTTAGGAATCAAAATAGATGTTTTAAAATTACAAGCTTCTACACATGATGAATGAAAACAAAATTACAATTTCTCCTAAAGTTAAAGCTCATCAACAATCCCTACCAAACTCAGTGATTGCTAGAGAAATCAGGGTGGTGATTCTTCTGGAAATCCTGGGGTTCTCAGAGAATTATATTTTACTTGGAAAAATCAGGGAAGTTTTGGGAACTTCAAATAATATCATGGAATTCTGCATTTTTGTTCATTGTGCCATTTATGTTACTTGTTATAACTGGCATTTCAGTATTGTTTGAATTTTAATAAGCGTTTCTGCAAGTTAGGCTTACCCTTGATAAATTGACAATTTGTGTAGTGGATGATGGTAATGGCCTTGCCCCTACATTTAACTCTTGCAGGGGTGAGGTGAAGGCAAGGCAGTATCTGCTGTTTCTGCGGTGCTGGCACCATTAACCTTACCATTGTGACTGTGTACTGTACACTAGTGATGGGCAGTTCGGATCATTTCACTGTTTCGAAACATACGGATCATCTGAGTGTAGTGAGTCGACTCACTGTTTCGGCACATGAAACATCTGGCATGCCGCAGTATCGTGCGCCGCGCCAACTTCCCTGATTCACGTGAACCGCGACAGCTGCAGGGCGCCGTAGTGAGTCGACTCACTACTTCGGCACACGAAACATCTGGCGTGCTGCAGAGTCGTGTGCCGCGCTACATTCCCTGATTCACGTGAACCGAGAAAGCTGCAGAAGGGCGATACAGCCAATACGAAATATCTATGGATTATCAACATGGTTTTAATACGTCATTCACTAGACTTAATTGAACGGCACGGGATTTGTTTTCTACTACGATTTTACAATCGTGTTAAAACGTAAACGTTTCCTAAGTTACTCGTATTTTCATACAAACAAATATTGTAACAAAGCAAGCACCAAATAGTAATGTTCAAATTCCAAAGTGATGAAACTTTTCCAACCTTCAAAATTCCATCATTAAGTCTAAATAAAACAAGAAAGATTATGGTTCAAATGTCTACGTGCATCCATAAATTAATAACTTTTCTAACCAATTAATATAAACAAAATATTAAGATTTGTTCCTAAGACATATTTAATTCAATCAACGGTATTAACACAAGGAAACACATTTCACAATTTACGTGACGAAACCACAAAACTGAACTAAAATTTTTCAATGTCCACATACGTATTCTAATAATCAGATTCATCTTCAGGCAGTCAAATAAAAGAGAATCAGTTACAATTTCTTTAAATTGAAATAAAAAAAAAAAACGTTATTTTCGACATCTTACTGAGAATGCGGTTTCGTCTCACTCAAATTATTTGCCCTTGCTTCGAAAAGACGTTCACCAGGCACAGATGTAGCAACAATACATAACAACGCTTAGTTCACGCGAACTACATCAAAACACCGAAGGTCTTCACTATTTTTCTCTGTGGTATACCAGTTTTAAAACCTCAGTTGAAGGATACCGGTAGCATAATTGAAAATCTCGCGTGGCCCGTTAGGGGAACAGCTTCAAACCCGCTGCACGCCTGGGCGCTGTGTCGAACTCACCCAGGCAGACGGGCAGCAAAGCGCATGTTAACGGTATCTAGCGCCCGATACATGAATCACAAGATTCGTTGTTTCGAAACAGTGCCGATTCAAGTTTCGACTCAGTCGAACAGTTCGCTGACTCGATTCACTGAGTCGAAACATCAACTCAGTAGCCAACTCTACTGTACACACATCACACCTGTTGTTTGTGGTTGCACTCTCCAGTCTGGAGACTGATTTGATGCAACTCTCCACCCTGTTCTATCCCGAGCAAGCATCTTCATCTCCTCATAAGAATGGCAACCAACATCCATTTGAATATGCTTACTGTATTCATCTCTTGGTCTCCCTCTGTGATTTTTACCCTATATAGTTCCCTACAATGCTAAATTTATGGTTTTGATGTCGAAGATGTGTCCTGATAACTGATCCCTTCTTATAGTCAAGTTATGCCAAAATGCCTCTTCTCCCCAATTTTGTTCAGTACCTCCCCATTACTTACATGATCTATCCATGTAATCTTTAGCAATCTTCTGTAACACCACTTTTCAAAACCCTCAATCATACTCCTGTTTCAACTAGTAAACATCCATATTTCACTCCTGTACAAGGCAACACTCCACACAAATGCATTCAGAAAAGACTTCCTTACACTGAAATTAATATTCAATGTTAGCAATTTTTTTTACCAAAACGTGTTTCCTCCCATTACTATTCTGCATTTTATATCCTCTGTACTGCAACCATCATATGCACTTCGACTCTAATAACTGCTGTCTGGTTTATGTACAAGTTGTAAATAACTTTCCATTCCCTTTATTTTACCCCTGCAGACTTCAGAATTTGAAAGAATCTATGACAATCAACGTGATCAAAAGCTTTCTACAAATCTAAAAAAGCTAGAAATGTAGATTTGCCTTTCCTTAATCTATCTAATAAGATAAGTCGCAAGGTCAGTATTGCCTTCTGTGTTCCTACATTTCTCCTGAATCCAAACTGATTTTTTCCTAGGCTAGCTTCTACCAGTTTTTTTGTCCTCCTGTAAATAATTCATGTTAAAATTTTGGAACTATGACTTACTAAACTGATGACACAGGTTTGTGCCTGCTTTCTTTGGACTGGCGATTGCTGCGGCGGAGCGGCCGAGCGCATTGAGGCACTATGCTGCAATGCGTAAGAACAGAACAGACTAGGTTCTGTGTAAGATATTCTTACAAGCCATTGTTTCACATTTTTCAGTCGAAGAGACATTATTTACATTATAATTTTGTCATGTGGTCTTTGTTGTACATAGAACGTTAAAGAACTGGTACTTGTTTCACTAACTAGCTTTTGTATGCAAAAGAGAGTTAAAGGCTTTATTGTTCAAATAATAACATATTCTTCTTGTAAATTATAGAAGTTCTGATGTTATAGAACAATACTTTTGCGACGTGTTAACAAATCAATTGAAAGTATTGCCAATTGGAACAAAACTATTTTTTATGAAAATATTGAATTAATTTTGTAAATAAAATTGCCTTATATTTGTTTTATTAAAAATATTGAAAGACACTAGCAGGTAGCGTACTTCATTACGGTGCTGTGGGTATGTCAGAATATTGAATCCTCACTCAGTAAAATGTTAATGAAAACCATATACCAAGTATTGTTGAAAACCCGTTTTTTCATATTTTTGCAACTTCCAATTTTACTGCTTTGAATTATGTGTAAATTATGCATAGTTAATGACATTTAAAATTCCGTTTGTAACACTATTTATTTCTGCAACTTTTAATTGTAACCTATAACATGTAGTGTTGTTACAATTATTCTCAAAGAGTTTAATTGCTAACAATCGACATAAACCCATCCAGTGAAGTTGGTGACGACGTTATTTAGTCTGTGATGTAGCTGTGT
This sequence comes from Locusta migratoria, assembly GCA_026315105.1. Taxonomy (NCBI): domain Eukaryota; kingdom Metazoa; phylum Arthropoda; class Insecta; order Orthoptera; family Acrididae; genus Locusta; species Locusta migratoria. Next base: position 499,798,765 of record CM048744.1, on the reverse strand, counting down.
GGAAGGTTTGTAAATGTCTACTGAATAGTTTGTATAATACAGTAGAATCCTTATTTAATGTTTTTCTAGGGACCGAAATTTTTTAATCTTTAATGGGGGTTTACCTTAAATTGAGGTTTCGATAGAAAGCAAACCTTTTTCAGAACTGCTTGTATGTATTGTGCGAATATAGGGTGCACCTAAACTTTCGACACTTTTTATAGTAAAAAAATAAATCTCGAATATAGGTTGCACTAATAAATTTTTGTGAAATTTTGTTTTCTGCCACCAGGTGGCAGGCTGTGTACACTTAAACACAAAGTTAAACACATGTATTGTGGAACTATTGGGGTTTGTTCAGTGTATCAGGAGATCTGGTGATGGGAGAAAAAAATCTTTATGAACAACAAGGAGAGCATCGCAGTGCTTCTGTAGCATGCTCAGGTTAGCAACATACATACTACATTTCATGTACCCAAGAGTGCGCCACTTTGATGGGGCCAATGACAAGTGAGAAATGCTTAGGTGCCAGTCTGGTTTGTTATGTTCATAAGGTATTGTGGCGAGTGATTATAGCAGAATATGCCATTAAATATATGAAGTTGACCGAATATATACTCCACCGTGATAACACTGAATAGTGTTTGTGCATGGGCATTGGTTTTGTTACGAATGTGTCATTACTTTTTACAGTACCTTGTGATCCATTTACGATCACCAATCCACCTACTGAGCCCCATGATTTAATTGGAAGACACTAATCATCTAAATCATTGATAACTTGCAGTGGAAATTATTATGTGGTAGAAATTTAATGTCATAATATTTTTCGTTGGAGCATGGGTGTATCACTTCATGCACATTAACAAACAGGTGACTGTGGACATGCACAGTACAGTATGACCATGCTGCTGATCTAGTCTTGACACATGCTAGACACACAGCAGTTCAGCAATTTTGTTCTCTGTTACGTACATCGGCTTTTTGTATATCAGCACAAAGACTCGTTTTCCACTCGCAGGATACTTGTACGGTATATGTAATTATGAAATTTGCTATCAATAATGTGAGGAGGAAAGCCTCAATTATAGGCCTAAAAGCGTCCTTCACAAGCTTATGACGTCTTTTTCATAGGTTTTTATTGTTGCATTACCATAACAAATAGAAATACATACTTGAGAATTTCAACATTTCCTAACGCTAAATGCGGGTTATGCCATAATACGAATTACGTTAAATCGAATATAAAATTGCATTGCACTTATGGAATAATTTTCGGGACTTGAAAATTCTTCTGTTAAATGGGGGTTTACACTAAATTGAGGTCATGCAAAATCGGGGTTATACTGTAAATATGGAAGAAATCTGAAACAATGTATATAAATTTTATATCTACCAACTTCTTATTAAAACTCCCACATGTGCAGAAGCATGAAGAGACTATGAATGGGTGATGGAAGGAAACACCATAAGTTAAGTACAAATGTCTACTAACTACGACTTCTGATAATAACTGAGCTGATCAGATGTGACATTTTCATAAATTATCATACAAGTAGAAGTTGCTCCATTAGACATTCTTACCCTTGTACAGGTTAGAGTGGCATGCAACAATCTGACAACAACAATAATAATTTGTCTCTAAATATTAGAAATGCTTTAGTATGTAAGAAAAGTGTTATTCAACACAGTAAAATTTGTGTTTGGTGCTCTCAAAGAACTGGTATTCTTTGCACTGTGTCAAACAAATGATCATCCCTAAATAATGTCCAGTTTCTGGGAACAACAGTGAAGCATCTTATCTGAAAGATTTCTGTGCTCTGTCTTGCAGTCAAAATACACACAATAAAAATAATGTACAGGACAAAAATAGTAGTTGAAACATCTTAATATTGCTATTTCTTAAAAAAAAAAAAATATATATATATAAAAGGAACATTCGGTACTGTGTTAGCTATTAATATCATTGGACTCATTGACCCTGATTTTAAAGAATCCTCTTTATTTGTGTACTTCTTTGCTATAGGGTTCTCTGGATAGAATAGTTTATGTAAACTCCTTTCTTATATGAATTTCTTAGTAATGTTTTGAATTTTTTTGCATTGATGTCAGTTTTGATGTTTTAGTAAATCTAATACTGGTTATTTATCAGAAATAATTTGAGCTTCCCAGTAATGTCCTTTTTCATTTTTGAAAATTAATTGTGAGTTTTAATAGTGTTAATACATTTTCCTGGTTGAATTTGGAATGAACACAAGTCCAGATGTAATATGTTACTGCCCTTACAAATACAAAGTAAAGGTAATATTAATTTGTATTAAGAGAAATTAATATAATTTGAAGTGATATTCCATTAATTTCGTCATATTGGCAACTTTGTGGTCTGAAATTTAAGAGTGCTTTCTTGTTCTATGCTATAAGCTGATTGACAATTTCGATCAGTGGTTGTTAGCTTGATTGATAAATTATTTTTGTTGGCCTAATTTACATATGGTATTCACCTCAATTAACATTTAGGATTGCATTATGTTCGATTACTGATGGAAATTTTCCATTGAGATGCTAAAATATTCTTGAAAAGAGAGAGATTGGCTGGCCAACACTTACTTAAGTTCTGTGCCATCTACAGTCACACAAAAACACGAAAATAGAAACAAAAAATTGTCAGAGATCTCTGACTTCCATAAATCACCCATAATTTGATCGTGGCCTAGGTCGTGAATAAACTTTCTCTTCTGATCCCTTTCTCTTCCCTCCTGTCGTACTTGATGAAGGAAAATATTGCTGAAAGCTTGTGTCCTATTTTTTGTTTCTACTTTTGTGTTTTTGTGTGACTTTGAAGGATTGCATTATGTAACCATTCAAACACTACGACATGTCATACAAAGTTTACAGTTATGATTTTGAATTGGCACCAATCCAATAATTTGTGTCAAACACCTCGAGAGTCATTTTTGTTGATTATTGAAAAAGTAGGCCTGTGTAGTTGTCATTAATTGATATCCCGCTATATTCACTGGTATCCTTGAATAGCAGAGTTCTTTGATTTTTTGCTTTAATTTTATATGTACTTAAAGACAATTTTATTTTGTTCCATTTATTTATACTTGCCAGTATGTTCCACCAGACTAAACTTAGGAGCAAGTCTCTATGGCTGTGGAACAAATAATAATTGCTAAAGTATATAGCAATCCTATGCACATGTCAGGTCAAAGCACAAGTAAGAAGAACCAACATAACACAGAAATTAAATTAATTTTTTACAATATTTCCAAGAATTGCTCAGTAATTTGGAAGAAGGCTTGCAAGCAATATACGAGGTATGTCCACAAAGTAAGTTCTGTTTGGTTATATAAAATAAACGTGTACAGATACAGAAAAAATATTTATTGTACAAAAATATACAACTATTAAACTACTTTTCTACATATGCCTTCTTCGTAGAAGGTTGCCGCCTGTGTACTCTACCATGTGGTAACATGTTCTTTCAGCTCGTCACCCTCGCTGAAGTGTTGACCACCATGGACAGGTTTTAGGTGTAAGAAGAAAGTCACTACGAGCGAGACTGTACGGAGGATGATCAAACACGTCCCAGTGAAATTCCCATAAGAGTTGTGTGATCACATTCGCCTTGTGAGGTTGGGCAGCACCGTGAAGGGAAGAAAAAGACTCCTTTCATCTCTTCATACACCTAAAATCTGTCCTTGGTGGTCAACACTTCAACGATGATGAGCTGAAAGAACATGTTTGCCACATGGTTGAATACACAGGCAGCAACCTTCTATGAAGAAGGCGCACAAAAACTTGTCCCATGCTATGACAAGTGCCTACAAAATTTCGGAAGTTATGTAAAAAGTAGTTGAACAGTTGCAGATTTTTATACAATAAATATTTTTTCCTTATCTGTTCACATTTGGTTTATATAACCAAACGGAACTTACTTTGTGGACATATCTCGTATATCAAAAGAATGACTGTTACGGAGTAACATTTCAATTGCGAGAATTGCTACGTCATTAGCTTGAATTGGAAAAGTACTTCAGGAACCAGTCACTACATGGGTGTAACAGTTTCTTTTGATTAAATACCTTTGGCTGATGAAAGGTTTGATTTCTTTGACAAGGATAAAAGTTCTGGGTCATTTATAGGACATGATTCCTAGAAACACGACTCAAGGAGTATATAGATTATAGATAAAGATTTTGTGTTGAAAAAGTATCTGTAGCTTTACTCTGATAGTGAGGTATAGGTTAACAGAGTGTTTTCTTTTTTCACAATTGAGCGCGAAAGGTGCAAATTTTTGTGCTGAGGCTTGCGATCAATGGTGCCATTTGTTGTGGTAATCTGTAATTTACGAGGATAATCACTGATTATTTATTATCTACAATATATAAGTATTTCAATATTATCCTGTATGTTTATATTTGTTGATAGTGTTTGTTTTGCTAGTTTTTCCACCATCTCAGTTTCTCATCGCAATCGATATATTACTCCATAACAGTTAAACGTTTGATATATATTGCTTGAAACCATTCTTCCAAATTACCAATTCCTTGATGAAATAGAAGCAGTGAGCTATGAGGGAACTTTTCAGTTTAGTCTTGAAAGTCCATGGATTATTACTAAGCTTTTTGCATTCTTCTGGCACAATGCTGCACAATTTTCTTTACAAGGGTCAAGCAGGTGTGATCCAAATGCAGATTTTAGTTTTGTCTATTATTAACTGAGTGAAAGCTGCTAACTCTTGAGAATTACCAAATATTATTAACAACAAACAACGTTATAGATAATATATACTGAGAGACCAATGCTAGAATTCCCATTTCTACTATACAGGTATTGAGAAGGATTACTTGAACTTTACCTAATACATTGCTTGAACCACCCATTTCTGTGCAATGATACCTTTCTTTAACCTGTCATAAGCAAATGAAAAAAGCAAAGTAGACTTATATGTTAAATTATCACTTAGTTTGGATACTGTTACAATTGTAAACAACATAGTACAAGATCCTGAACATGGGCTTTCCATGCCAGCTTACTATCTATCTGAATGCTTAAAAATTTGAACTGCTCAGTCTAACTTATCACTTACTAACACATATTTGTTTTGTGTATATTGTTTGAATTCTTATGATTGTAGTGAGAATACCAAATGAGAGGTAATTGTAATCTGCTGTGGAACAGATATTTGATAAATTGTTGCCTGAATGAGAGAACTACTGATAGTCAATATGATGCTGATTTAGGCTTGTACAGCTGCCATGTCATAAACCATGTGGGAAAAATTAAAATATAAATTAATGACACCTTTATAGGAAAGATGCTGAATATGTAACATACATGATGTGCAAAATCAGAGGGGAAAATAATATAAAATTAATACTAAGTGATAGAAGTCAAAGATGGGTAACACATTACTTTATGTTAATAGCATTTCTGGACAATGTAGCATTCACAACTGCCCTGAAAACAGCTGATTTATTGGAGATCTTTAATGTGATGTGGCATCAGGAGAGCATTTCTTCGTAATATTGAGGTATAATTACGAAATTAGTGAAATATGCCAAGAGACTTGCAAAGTGTGAAAGACATGTTATGCCTTGTGATGTTCTTTTATCAACCAGTGGAAGCTGAATCAGAAGGTAGAGTTCCAGAACAGCATATCAGCTGTAGTTTAGTAATCACAACACAGTGTAATGATTCCTGTTTTTGTTTGTAAAAAAAATCTCATGAGATGTGGACAGGTATGTATTATTGCATTCACCGAGATGCCCAGATTAATAGTTATTAGTATCAATTAAAGAAATGCAGGAAAACACCTAAATATATATGCCAGCATAGATTGTGAAGGCAAATCTGTGAGATTTACAGGTTTTCTCATGACAAATGTTCACCTACTGCAAATTCTGTTCCAACATAACAGCGCCCTCGGAATCTACGACATATTTGGAAAAATTAATTAATGCTGTTCCTGCTGTATGCTTGACAGGTTCTTGTATGTACCCTTGTCTGGTTAATGAATCATTTGTACTCATAATGTGCATCCTTTTAAATGATGGCATATCAGTAAAAAACAAATATACTTTTTACAAACACCCAAATAAATGTGCCTCTTACTATACGATAGGCATGTTTCATTTTGAACTACAACAATTCCTATTTGCATGTTGCTGCAGTAAGGAAGTGTACTACTGGCTGATTAATGCCATTACAGTGTGCTGTGGTTGGCTGATTAGATCATGTGCCCTGTGTTCAGTTAGTGTAACAAAGGAGCATTGTGCAGTGTAAGCATGAGCTCAGGGTAATGTGCTGTATTTGTTGGATTTCATATTTACTCTTCCATATTATGAAAATTTGGATGGTAAATAAAACATCACATTGAACATATTTCCAAAACATGCATTTTAAGACAAGTACAAGTACTATAGCCATACAGTAAAATTTAACCAAAAAGATGAGCTATATATGTTGACTGAAAATTCTATACTACTTTAAAATTGAGACTTCTCAGTGAAAAACTAGCAGTGTAGGTCAAGTGAAGGTCTCACTATTCATAAGAGTTTAGCATGTTAGCAAATGCATTGGTTGGTATTTTGAAGTAAATCATAAAGTGAAAATTGAAAGTTACATAAATTTAACAATGCAAAATCCAGTTTTTAATGTCAATAATAGAGGATAGCTTTAAAGATGTTTGCTGAGCTGCTCAGCGATCATCTTTATGGTTAGTTATTATCTATACTCTATTATTGAAAGTTATGTAAATTTAATTGAACTTGTGGGATTTTTACGGGGCGTGAGCCCCAGAAAACACACTTTTCTGTGTATCAACACTTTACTGAATCAAATGTATATTGAGATGTGGTTCAACAGCCATAAGATATTTGAGGAAATGCATACTGTAAACCATCAGTTTGTGTAGTTCTCTTCCGTGAAGATGGTTTATAACCGAAACTGGTAGAATATTGAAAAATAATAAACAGCTGATGGTTTACAGTATGCATTTCCTCAAACTTTACTGAATGGCCAGTTCACAAGCTTAACACAGACTGATCGAAAGTAACTGTTGGAGGCGGCTCACCCAAAGACAATCATAAAGATATTATAGTTTATTCATGGTTGATTATGGCTATCTCCCCCACACAGCCCTCCTCCCCCCCCCCCCCCCCCCCCCCCCGGCAGTATGGAGTACTCTTGTTGAGGTGAGGGCCAGCGAAGGTTGTGTGCATGGAGTCTGGGTGATTGACAGCTCCACAGAGTTGTCTGGCAGAGTTGACAGTCCATGGAGGTGGTGAGCAGTGGAACTGAAAACCTCGAAGTCCCTGCGGTGAGGGGGCTGTCAAACCCGACGCACCAGCTGGTATGAGGCTGAGGGTTGTGCAGGCAGGAGGGTTAGTACCACTCTCATAACACCCGAGGGGAGCAGAAAAGCTCATGTGGCATCCAGATTAAATGAAGAAGGAGGGGAGAAACATTTTAGTAGCTCGCACCTACATTGCTGAGGATTGGGGGGGGGGGGGGGGGGAATCGCTGACATCTGTACGTAATATGAAAATCGAGCCTTTGTGCCACGGTGGAGTAGCCGAGCGGTCTAAAGCGCCTCGCTGTAGAGCGCGCGGTTGCTCGCCGTGGAGGTTCGAGTCCTCCCTGGGGCGTGGGTGTGTGTGTTTGTCCTTAGGTTAGTTTACCTAGGTTTAAGTAGTTTGTAAGCTACGGACTGATGACCACGCAGTTTGGTCCGATAGATTTACAGATATTTGAACATTTTTTGAATCGAGCCTTCGTGCAAAAGAATTGCAATGTCGGAAGAGAGTTAGGGAGGAATAGAAACCTCAAATTCCAGAACCAGGGCGTCAGGAAGAGGTTGAAAGCCGAAGCCTCGGAAGGGGGAGGTGGGAGAGTGAGGAGAGACCTCGAACGGTGAGGAGGGGGAAGGAGGAGTCAGAGAGGCGAATTGAGCAAGAGGGTGGGAGGCAGAGGCACGTTGGCAGGAGACGACGGAGAAGCCGAAGAGGCCGGAAGAGAGGAATCTGCCTCAGACGTTATGAGAGGAGGAGGATTGCTCTCGACTGGAGGTGAGGAGGAGGGCTCGGCATGAGCAGGTTTAATGTGGTTTATCGACACAGTGGAAGGAGAGTTATTAATGAGCAAGGTGAAGGTGTTGGGGGAGCATCTGAGCACCCGATGAGGGCCCGAGTAAGGAGGGCTGAGCGGAGGACGGACCATATCGCCCCGTAGCATAACGAACTCACAAGATTCCAGGTTCTTGGGAACAATGACCTGCATAGGAGTGTGACTGCAGGGAGGTGGAGGACAGATCCTTACCCAATGCCGACGCACTTGGTCTACCAGGGTGGGGAGGTCAGATGCGTGAGGAATGGGGGAGGGGGAAACAAGTTTGCCAGGTAAAAATAGGGATTGTCCATAGACAATTTAGGCAACAGTGCCATGGAGATCCTCTTTGTAGGTCACTCGTAACTCGAGCAAAACAAGGGGAAGTGCCTCCATCCATACCGTGTTGTGGCACCAGAGAGAAGTTTTAAGGGTTCTGTGCCACCGCTCTATCAGCCTGTTGCTTTGGGGGTGGTAGGCGGTGGCGTGGATGCGTAAGATGCCGCAGAGGTGGCACAGGTCAAAAGACAGAGCGGATTCGAACTGGCAGCCTTGCTCTGTGGTGATGACCAAGGGACAGCCAAACCGAGAAACCCAAGAATGAGGGAAGGCTTTAGTCACTGTCTCTGCCGTGATGTTGGTGAGAGGGTTGACCTCAGCCCAGTGGGTCGTCCAATTGATAGTGGACATGACAGTGGAAACTGTCAGCCAGCGGAAGAGGGCCGATGAGGTCGATATGGACATGTTGAAATCTCCCTGCGGGAATGGGGAAAGAGCCCAAAGGAGGAGAGATGAGGAAGGTGATTGTATTGTGTTGGCAGAGAAAGCAGGCCCAAGCCCAAGTTTGACAGTTTCGCTTAACATCTCGCCAGATGAAACGTTCAGTGACAAATCTGGTCGAGATGTTAATGCAAGGGTGTGAAAGCTCGTGCATATTTTGGAAAATCTCATGTAAGGGTTGAGAGATGAAAGGGCAAAGCTTGCCCGTGGAATCGTCACACCAAATTTTGACCATCACCCCCAGGAAAAGAGGGTGGAGAGAGGAGGAATGATCAGACACTAGTTGCATAAGGTCGTCATCAGCTGATTGGAGAATGGCAAGGTTAGAGAGGTCAATCAGGGAAGACACAGCATCGACTCGGGAGAGGAAGTTGTCTATGATGATGTCAGCACCCTTGATGTACCTGACATCAGTGGTGAACTGGGAGATGAAATCTAGGTATCAGAAGCGTCTAGGAGGAGCATCGGCCAGTGGATTTTGTATTGCGGCGGCCAAAGGTTTGTGGTCGGTGAGGACATGGAAAGGACGACACTCGATCTCGGAGCGGAAGTGCTTGATGGCCTTGTAAATGGCAAGGAATTCTCAGTCGAAGGCTGAATACTTCCTCTGAGCTTGATTTAATTTCCTTGAGAAGAACTAGAGAGGAGAGATATTGCCATCTAGAGATTGGCTCAGAATGGCACCAATGGCAATTTTGCTGGTATCGGCCGTGGTGAAGATGTCCACCTCCATGTGAGCATGAGCAATAGTAATAGCATTCAATAAAAGTTATTTAAATGAAGAGGAAGCCTCAGACTTTGCAGGGGTCCAAGAGACGGGGCGAGTGCCTGAGGTATTCTTGCCTGCCAGTGCATCAGTAAGGGGGCTTGAATGTCAGCAGCATGGGCAAGTGCTGACGATAATAATTAATAGTGCCTAAGAACTGTCTCAATTCTTTAAAAGTGGAGGGGAGTGGTAATTCCTTGATGGTATTGACCTTTTCGGAGGGACGGGAAATGCCATCAGCCAAAACAGTGTACACAAGAAACTTAACGGAAGGTAGGTGCAGTTGGTCCTTGCTGTGATTTAACTCAATCCCTTCCTTGGCCAAAGTGCCACAAAGAATTTGAAAACGATGTTTGCTATCCTCAACAATGGTGCCAAATAGTAAAATGTTGTCTAAGTAAACAAAACAAAACATTAGGGGAAGGTGAATCTCAGTGATGAAGCGTTGCCAGGTTTGTGCGGCGTTCTTAAGTCCAAGTAGCATGAAGAGGTAGTGGTATAAACCCATCGAAGTTGTGATGGCAGTCTTCTCAACATTCTCCGCAGCCATGGGTATCTGATGGTATGCACGTTTTCAGTCAACCATAGAAAAAATTTTAGCACCAGCAAGAGCGTGAGTGAAATCTGATACATTAGGAATGGGATACCTGTCCATGATCATCTTAGCATTGAGCCTACGGTAGTCCCCACACAGTGTCCTAGAACCATCACTCTTTTTTAATTAGTGAATGTAGGAGGACCAACTGCTAGAAGAAGGTTCAATTGTGCCTGCCGCTAGTAATTCTGTGATTTGTGCATCCGCAGCTGCGAATTTTTCAGCACAAAAGCAGCGTAGTTTACTACATCGGTGAGTCTGAGTGTCCGGACCGTGTCGTTAGTTACTACAGAAATGCACTGCCGAGGGCGAGAGGTAGTGGAAGGCGTGGCGAGGGTCGGCGAGGTTGGCCAGCGTGCGGGAGGTGCGAGGAGTTGCGGTTTGAGCGCGAGCAGACACGTCGAGACGGGCTTCACAAAAGTAGGCAGCATGAATCCGATCAGCGATGCTGATGTGCTTGCTTGGAGACTTGAGGATATTGTAGGCCAGAGCCGTCTGGACTGATAAAGGCAGGTTGTTGGTCCAGACTGCCATCAGAATTGAGTATGGCATTGCCTGCTTGCTGACCAGCAGTTGAAAACGTCTCCACAACTGGGAAGAATTCCTGTTGCCGAGATGTTCCTCCTGCAGAATGTAGCAGATGATTTCATCAGGAGTGCGCGTGATACGCTCCAGGATCGTCTGCTTTGCCACGAAGTAGCGACAAGTAGTCGGTGGCGACAAATCGCAGAATACGTCGGTGCTCATGTGGGTGTGTGACGAGACAGAGATTATGAGAAGCATCATCCAGAGAATGGTGGTTGAAGGTTTGTTCTATTAAGGTGAACCATGTAGTCGGAACCTTGAACGAAAATGGGGGCAGCTTGGGCAGATGTCCTGGCAGCGGAGGAGGAGGAGGAGGAAGATGGTGCCTGAGGTCCTGCATCTGGCACTACAGCATGGGGCTGATGTTGCAGTTGTTGAGGAGGCGCGATGCGGAAGGCCAACGCAGCAGAGGCACCAAATTGTGCTGATGGAATGGGCAGTTGAGCGTGAGACTGCGTAAGAGTGTCACACAATGTTCCAGCCACATGAGCGGATGCAGTAGGCCAAAGTGGGCGCGGTGCTGCAGCGGCATATTGCTCTGCACTGTCCCCAATTGAATCTGCGCGCACAAAAAAAGGTGTGGACGGAGCTTGAGACAAAGGTCCTGAATTAAACACAAAATTCGAAGAAGAGTCAGGAACTAGTCCGCTAGCCAGTACATTAGACACAGGCGGCAAAATATAGTTCTGTGACAGCACGACAGGTCGCGAATGGATACACTGGTGCACATGGTGGAGCTGTGGCTGGCTGTGAATACAAATTTGAAGCTCAGTACCCTGAATTATCTGTAGTTGGTACTAATTGAGAATGTGCACACACAAAATGGTCCTGCAAAACCTGAGCATTATTTGTCATTTGAGCACCGGAATGTAAGTTGGGGTCACAAAGCCGAAGTCCATTGTGTGACACTGTGCATTGTTGTTCCGGGCCGAATTGAATAAGTCCAGAGAAAATTGTTGAGACGTTGAAGCCCAGTGGAAGTTGGACCAGCGTGTTCATTGTGGTTGTAACCATTGGATCACATACTACTGTATTTCAAAAATTAACTTGGCGTGTGTGAGCGAAACACACTGAAACACGCACCACAGCAGTACGGGATCACCAATGTGGGTTTTTCATGGGGAGTGAGCCCCAGAAAACACACTTTTCTGTGTATCAACACTTTATTGAACCGACAGTTCAAAAGCTTAACACAGACTGGTCGAAAGTGGTGGCAACTGAGAGGCGGCATGCCCAAAGACAATCATAAAGATATTATAGTTTATTCATGGTCCATTACAGCTATCACTGCCACAAGCTAAATGTGTTTATTGAAGCACCTCAGTATATGGCACAAATTAGTTCTCATGATAATTTAAGTGTTGAGCTGTATGAGACTGAACTATTTTAGCATTTCCAGAGCAAGGAATAAATAACAGTTGTAAATCACAGCTTTTACCCTCCCTAAGTATCTAAATTCCACTAGTTCAGTCTTTTATAAGAATTTTATGAGTAACAGTGTAAAATTAACAGGCAATTTTGAATTGGTTTTTACTATGCTATGTGAATTCAGCAACTTTCACCAACTTTAGTGGCGGCCGCGGTGGCCAAGAGAACTGATGCGCTCCAGTCACGGTCTGCACGGCCACTACGGTCAGGGGTTCGAATCCCCCCTCGGGCATGAATATTTGTGCCGTCCTTAGTATTAGCTAGTTCATAAGTAGTTTGTAAGCTTAGGGACTGATGACCCCATAGTCCCATAGTCCCCATAGTCCCATAAGCTCTACAAACATTTGAACCAACTTCAGTGTACAACAATCATTGATAATTAACATAAAAAAAGTTGTTAAGTGTAACTTCAGACCTTCTTTGAAGAAAAATATTAAACTCGAAGGATAAGTTATACAGTAGTACTCCAAATTCTTCACAAGTTCATTTTTGCTCTGTTTATAAATGAGTACCAGAAATTCAACATGTTGATTTTGTTGGAAGAGAATAGAAAGATATATTATTTTTCAAAAGCGATAGATTGGGTGGCCAATACTTACTTTGTGCTGCCGATAGTGACACAAATGAAGAAAAAAGGAAACGGACGAAAAAGACAAGCTTTCAGAACACAGTTCCTTCTTCAGGTGGGAGAAAAGGGAAGAATAAAGGATGGGAATGGAAGAGGAAGGTAAAAGTTAGATATAGTGGGGATTAGTGAAGTTCGGTGGAAAGAGGAACAGGATTTCTGGTCAGGTGAATACAGGATTATAAATACAAAATCAGTTGGGGTATTACAGAAGTACGTCCGATAATAAATTAAAAAAATAAATAAATAAATAAAATAAAATTAAAAAAAATAGGAATGCGGTTAACTACTATGAGCAGTACAGCGATCACATTATCATAGGTTGATACAAAGCCAACACTGACCACAATAGTACAATTTATATGCCCACTAGCTCTGCCGATGATGATGTGATCGAAGAAATGCATGAGGAGGTAAAGGAAATTATTCAGTCAATTAAGGGAGAGGTAAACTTAATTGTGATGGGAGACTGGAATTTGGTAGTAGGAAAAGGAAGGGAAGTAAAAATAGTAGGTGCATATGGACTGGACAAAAGGAATGAAAGAGGAAACCACCTGGTAGAATTTTGCACAGAACATAATTTAATCATAACTAACACCAGGTTTAAGAATCACCAAATTAAGGCTGTGTATGTGGAAGAAACCAGGAGACACCGGAAGGTACCAGATAGATTTTATAAGGGTAAGACATAGATTTCTGAACCAGGTTTTAAACTGTAAGAGATACCCAGGGGCAGATATAGACTCTGACCATATCTTGTTGGTCATGAACTGTAGGCTGAAGCTGAAAAAACTGCAAAAAAGTAGGAAAATAAGGAGATGGGACCTGGATAAATTGAAGGAACCTGAAGATCTTGAGTATTTCAGGGGGAGCATTAGGCAACAATTGACAGAAACAGGGGGAAATAAAACATAAGAAGAAGAGATGAAATAGTGAAGGCAGCAGAGGACAAAATAGGTAGAAAGACAAGATCTACAAAAAATCCTTGGATATCACAGGAAATACTAAATTTAATTGATGAAACGAGAAAATATAAAAATGCAGTAAATGAAACAGGGCAACTGGAGTACAGATGACTAAGAAATGTGATTGTCAGGAAGTGCAAATTAGCTAAGCAGGAATGGCTAGAAGGCAAATGCAAGTCTGTAGAAGAATGTATAAATAAGGGAAAATAAAAGAAACATCTGGAGACAAGAAAAGCAGCTGTATTAATATAAAGAACTCAGGTGGAAAACCTGTTCTCAGCAAAGAAGGAAAAGCTGAAAGGTGGAAAGACTATATACAGTGGCTCTACAAAGGAAATGTACTTACAGAGAATATTGTAGGATGGGAAGACGATGTAGATGAAGATGAAATAGGAGATACTATAATGAGAGAAGAATTTAACAAAGCACTGAAAGATCTAAGTTGAAACAAGGCCCCTGGAGTGGTAGACATTCCGTCAGAACTACTGAAGTCACTGGGAGAGCCAGCCATGACAGAACTAAACGAGACAGGGGAAATACCCTCAGACTTTAACAAAAATGTAGTAATCCCCATTCCAAAGGAAGCAGGTACAAACAAGTGTGAAAATTACAGAACCATCAGTTTAATAAGTCATGGTTGCAAAATTTTAACATGAAATACTGTATTTACAGAAGGATGGAAAAACTGGTAGAAGCCGACCTCGGGGAAGACCAGTTTGGATTCAGGAGAAATATAGGAACACAGGAGGCATAAAAGGGATGCAGAGGTTGGGAAGGGAGTAAGACAGGGTTGTAGTCTTTCTCCAATGTTGTTCAATTTGTACATCGAGCTAGCTATAAAGGAAAACATGTAGAAATTTGGAGAAGGAATTACAGTTTAGGGGGAAGAAATAAAAACCTTGCATTTTGCTGCTGACATTGTAATTCTAGCAGATACAGGAAAGGATGTGGAGGAGCAGTTGAACAGAATGGACAGTGTGTCGAAAGGAGCATATAAGATGAACACTAACAAGAGCAAAACAAGTGTATTGGAATGTAGTCTTAGAAAATCAGGCAATGCTGAAGGAATTAGATTAGATAACGAATCAATAAAGGTGGTAGATGAATTTTGTTCTTTAGGCAGTAAAATAACATATGATGGTCGCAGACGATATAAAATGCAGAATGGCAATGGGGAAAAAAAGCATTTTTGAAAAAGAGAAATTTGTTAACATAGAATATTAATTTAAGTGTAAGGAAGTCCTTTTTGAAGGCATTGGTGTGGAGTGTTGCCTTGTATGGGAGGGAAATGTGGACGACAAACAGTGCTGACAAGAAGAGGATTGAGGCTTTTGAAATGTGGTGCTACAGAAGAATGCTGAAGATTAGGTGAGTAGATCGCATAACTTAACAGAATTGGGAGGAAAAGAAATTTCTGGCATACCTCGACCAAAAGGAGAGATCGATTGGTAGAACACATTCTTAGACATCAAGGAATTGTGAATTTAACTTTGGAGGGAAGTGTGTGGGGTGAAAACTGTAGAGGGAAACCAAGAGATGAATATAGTAAGCAGTTTTATATGGATGTAGGTTGTCATTCTTATGAGGAGATGAAGATTCTTGCTCAGGATAGAGTAGGCTGCAGAGCTGCATCAAACCAGTCTGTAGACTGAAGACCACAACAACAACAACAACAACAACAACAACATATATACTTTGACTACCTATACCTGGGAAGTTTTCTTCTCGATGGGGTCAACATAAAATGTTGAATAAAAGGTATGTTTCACTAACAACATTTTAAGTCAGCTCATAGTGCTTAAAAGATGCAGATATTGATCAAATTATTCTGGCAAATTTAATGTGGATAAACAACTAGTAAATTGTGGATCTCAGTTCATTCAGCATTCAGTGAGATATCTTGTAGCAGATCATCATTTACTTACAACCAAGGAATTTAAACTGGCAAGAAGCACTTTGTAAAAGAAACAAAACATATGTGTAGAGGTAAGTCATAATTTAGAACAATGAAATTGAAACAAGTAGTGCACAGAACACACCAAAAGTCATGGGACGTCTTCATAACCATTTTAGAACATTGTGTACATGGAGCACAGCATTGTGCTTATGTGATGATGAAAGCCCAGAATAAGGAAGAAAACACCACTGCTTCCTGAACTTTATACCCACTCAGCAATGAATAAAGCATTATACAGACTTATGGTTTTCCCAAAAGGCTGAAGATGACACTGAATAAAATATGTGCAATGAATCACTAGATGGAGTTACTGTGGAGGAACAAGAAGTAGTTTTGAAAGTCGTGATGAATGGAAAAACTACTGGAATAGACAGAATAAATTCCTAATTAATTAAGTGTAAAGGTTTCTCACTAGATAAGACAAATTCAATTAATAAATGAGTGTTGAAGGAACTTCAAGTAAAGGAAATGCAATAACTGTAAAAAGTAGTGTGGCATCAATCTTCTAATCACTGGCCACAAACTATAATGTAAAGATGACCAGCAACCATATTAGAGATATTACAGAAGTTGTTATTTGTGAGGAACAACATGGATTTATACCATTTCATTCATCCACAGCCAATGTGTTTTTAATTAAAAACATTACAGAAAAACATAAAGGACTTAATGTAGGACTCTACGCAGTCATTAAGTCTTGAGAAAGCTATTTGACCATGTGAGTCATGACAGAATTTGAAATATCCTGTGTCAAATTCACAATATATCCATACAAACTATCAACAGATGTTCCTACAATTGTGTTCAGCTCAAAAGACGACTTTTCTGTCATGATACAACCCTGCCAACAGTGACGTTAGGGCACCTATCAAACAGGCTAGTGTTTGTTGGGTAGTTCTACAGTCACAGCCACAGTCGCTGTGTACATACAATCAGATAATTCATCATGGCACTGAGAAAATGGCTACCATTCCCTATGGTGGAGGGACATAAGAAGTTAATGGAAGTGGACACTCTCAAACCAATGTGGCATGATGGCTTAATGTGAATCGTTCTGTTGTTTCTGGAATCTGGCAAGTTTATAGAGAACAAAATTATATCCCACAGACCAGGACAGGGCCAATCATGGGTGACATCAGAAAGAGAGGACTGTTAGTTGGTTGTAGAAGCAGGTCGGTACCGCCATAGCGCTACAAGGCAACTGTGCTCTGACACTGGAAGAGTTGTATCAAGGCAAAAAGAGATTGGATAGCTTCAGAAGGGTGGCCTTTATTTGCAGAGACTTGCTGTATGCATTCCCCTCAAACATCTTAAGTGGAGGGAAAGTCTTGAGAGCAGGTGTCAACATGCCACCTGGACGAATCACTATTTAGTCTTGAGAGTGATTCTTGACAGACTTTCAAATGGAGGGAAAATGAAGCACAATTTTGGGATCCAAACAAGAGACTGATACGTAAGAGCATCCGTAATGGTGTGGACAGAGATTATGTTAATGACTCAAACACCTCTTTGTGAAATTGTATGGGTTAGTTGGAAAGGTTTACCTGGCGTCAGGTATTGTGATGAGCTCTCGGGACCTTGTGCAATTGTTGCAAGGTGCTGTGGGCCCAGACTTCATATTCATGGACAACAATGCTCGATCTCACAGAGCAAAGGTTGTTGATGTTTTCTTGGAAATGGAAGATATTACACACATGACTTGACCTGCTCTCTTTCCTGATTGAATCCCACAGAGCATATTTGGGATGCACTAGGGAGAATAGGTTACATCATGTCAGTGTCTACCAGCCAGTCAAAGATTTACAAACACCTCCGCAGGAAGAATGGTTTTTATTCTCTCAGTGTGAGATTGATGACATCATTTGCAGCATGCCCCATTGTTGCAGGCGTATATTGCTACCAGAGGTGGTCACACCCCATATTGAACGAATTAACCAGTTGTCAGAATGTTATGCAAATCCATTAACTTGGAAAAACTAAGAAAACAGTATTGATGTTGCAGTTGTTTCTGGTCTGTGTCCTTTAATTTGGTTTTACTTTACTTTGTTTTGTGTCAAAATAATGCAAACTTGCAAAATTTTAGTTTATTGCTTTAATTTAGGATACTAGTGTGCTTTGCAATAAACACAGGTAGGAATCAATTAGCAGAAATAATTATAAACCAAGGTGTAAGACCTACCCGTTTTAATATTTACATTAACTTCATTCATAAATGAAAATCTCATAAAAACAATAGGGATATACACATTACATACACATTAATATTTACATTAACTTCGTTCTCTATAAATGAAAATCTCAAGAAAACAAGAGGGATATACACATATTCAGTGGAATAAGATGAGACAATAAGTTTTGGTCCATTAATTCCATTTTTCAACTCCACTTGTAGAGATCCTTTTGAGATATACACTGCAGAATTCCTGAACTGATTTAGTAATATCAATTACAGAGTATATTGCAGGCCAAAGTATGTGGCTGAATCTTGAATAATTGAATTTGAATGTCCACTGTCAGTGACACTGCCTGAGTCACTATACCTTGATGAAAATAACAAATTGATTGACAATTGGGGCATGGAAAGGAGGATACTGCCAAGTTGCCATTACACACAAACACAATACAGCTCTAATCACAGCTTCTGTGTCATTCCATATTGAGTACATCAAGTGTCCCCAGTTAATATGGGGTGTTTGTCGGGTTGCAGTAGTCTCATTATTTATGTTTGTAATTTCATAGTTACATGCAGCACTGAGAAACAAATCACAGTTATTATCTTATAAATGACTGTGGCCTGCAGTTGACTGGCAACCACCATTGAGAAATCAGAGCAATATTACAACTCTGTACAGAACAGAAGGTGTGCCCAACTCTTAATCAGATAGATTTATTATTATTATTATTATTATTATTGTTGTTGTTGTTGTTGTAGCTGTCCTGTAATCAATTAGGTGTTGATCAGTCAATCAGTTTCTTATTCCAATCCAGGTATAAGTAGTAATGCCATTCGTTGATGGCTGATCTAAACATTGCTGGCAATTGTTCAGTTGAAATTTTTTTAAGTAAATGATTGGCTCTTCAGTACAGACCACTGAGTACTTCTTACATTGTGAAAACTATAAAAACAACATCAACTAATGAGTTATCTGGTAGAAACATTTGTCCAGCTTTTCAGTGAAGGATTTATGTTAATAGACGACAATTCTTGCATCCGTCATTTCATTTTATAAATGCATTTCTTCAAGATAAAGACATTGCAAGAATAGAATGGCCATTGAGATTAGAATGGCCACATGTCTTCCACACATGAATGTTATGGCACATGATGAGATACAATGAAAATGGCTGTTATTTGATGAGATGTCCCGCCATCCAATCTGAGAGATCTACGCTGAATTACTGTTGAGGAGTTACAGTCTGGACTGACAGTCCCTTGTGGACAGAATGCCCTAATGAATAGACGCATGCATCAGTGAAAGAGGATGTGTTACATGTTGTAAGGGGTACTGTGATGTATGTTGCTGTGGGGGCGTGACCACATCGGTCTATACTAATGTGTGTCTTTGGGCCAATGTCTTTGGAGCCAGCTTCTCTGAGCTTCATCAGCCATGAGGGATGAAGACAAGTGTAACACATGGAAGTTTGGGTCTGGTCTGGGAGCGTGCATGGGTGGCCGAGTGGTTAAGGTGACCGCTCGCGAAAAACAGGGAGACCCAGGTTCGAGTCCCGATACAGCACAAATTTTCATGAGTTGCGAATCGATTGTCCATCTTTAGAAAAGCAGCAGATGTCGGAAAATTTCACGATTTATGATGTTTATATGTAAACATGTAATCTCAGTCTGGATCAGTGCTCATAGCTGTCGACAATAATGTGCATTTCTGGATCATACTTATGGTTTCTCTGGGGCTCAAATCCCTCTCGATTCCCATACTGCAAATTGGAACACAACTGCAGAATGTCTCGGTTATTGTCATACAACTTGTCAATTTCTGTTTTAATGAGCAGTAAAGAGAACTGAAATGTTTTTACATAAAGGCTCATTAACCCTTAGAATTGTGGTGATCTAACAATTAAATTTTTTTTTTTTTTTTTGTAATTTATATATGTGTTGTTGTTGTGGTGGTGGTCTTCGGTCCTGAGACTGGTTTGATGCAGCTCTCCATGCTACCCTGTCTGTGCAAACCCCTTCATCTCTAAATAAGAACCAGCTTACTGTATTTGTACCTTGGTCTCCCTCTGGGATTTTAAACCCACATACTTCCCTCGAGTGGTAAATTGATAGTTCCTTGATGTCTCAGAATGTGTCACACCAATCGATCCCTTCTCTTAGTCAAGATATGCCAGAGATTTATTTTTTCCCAATTCTGTTCAGTACCACCTCATTACTTACACAATCTACATACCTAATCTTCAAAATTTCTCTGAGGCACCACATTCCAAATGCTTCTATCACCTTTCTGTCTGAACTCCTTAGCATCCTTGTATCACTCATGTACCATGCTGATATTTAAATGAATTTTGAATGCCAACAAATTCCAATTCTTCAGAAATGCTCTTTCCTTTTTTTGAAAGCATAGCCCTTCTGCATTTTATATCTGCATTTTCTTAGATTAGTCTCCAAGCAAATGCCGGGATGGTTCCTTGAAAGGGCACAGCTGATTTCCTTCCACATTCTTACCCAAACACTCTGAGCAACGGGACATTACACTCCAAGCTTTCTTCCTTCCGTCCGTTTTTTGTGTGTTTTAATGTTAATCTTATAACCCCCTTTCAAGGCACTGTCCATTCTGTTCAGATGCTCTTCCAGGTACTCTGTTGTTTTTGAAAGAATTGCAATGTCATCAGCAAACCACAAAGTTTTTATTTCTTTTCCTGAACTTTTAATTCCTTCTCAAAACTTCTCCTTGCATTCACTCACAGCTTACTCAATGTATAGATTTAATAAGATCGGGGTAAGGCTACAACCCTGTCTTACTCTCCACCCAACCACTGCATCCCTTTCTTGCCCTTTGACTCTAATAACTGCTGTTTGGTTTCTGTACAAGTTGTATATAACTTTTTGTTCCCTGTATTGTACCCGTGCTACCTTCAGAATTTGAAAGAGTGTATTCCAATCAATATTGTCAAAAGCTTACTCCTTCTCTACAAAAGCTAAGAATGTAGGTTTGCCTTTCTTTAACATATATTCTAAGATAAGTCATAATGTGAGTATTGTCTTGCCTGTTCCTACATTTCTCCTAAATACAAACTGATCTTTCCTGAGGTTGGATTCTACCAGTTTTTCTATTCATCTGTAAATATTTTGCAACCATGATTTATTAAACCAATAATTACAGAAGTTTCACACTTGCCTGCACTTGATTTCTGTGGAATTGCAATTATTATATGCTTATTGGTATCTGGGGGCATTTCCCATCTCATACATTTTCCACACAAGGTGCAACTGTTTCTTCATGACTGATTCTCGTAACATTATGAGCAGTTCAGACGAAATATCATCTACTGTAGGGGCCTTGTTTCAACTAAAATCTTTCGGTCCTCTGTCAAATTCTTCTCACAGTATTGTATCTCATACCTCATCTTAATCTACTTCCTCTTCCATGTCTACAATACTGTCTTCAAGCTCATTTCCCTTGTAAATGCCCTCAGTAGATTCCCTCTACCTTTCAGCTTTTCCTACGTTGCTTAGTAATGGATTTCCATCTGGCCTCTTGCTATTCATACACCTGCTTTTCTTGTCTCCAAGTGTCTGTTTTATTTTCCTGTAAGTGGTATCTATCATTCCCCTAGTTATACATTATTCTACGGACTTATATTAGTCCTCTAAGCTCTCTGCACTGCACGTACACTAAGTTTTTGTGATGACTAAATTGTGCTCTGCAAAATTCTACCAGTCAGCCTCCTCTTTCATTCCTTTTCCCCATTCCATATTCATTTTTCAATCATCTATACTCCCTTTTGCCTGCTTCACTTGATGCATTTTTATATTTTCTCCTCTCATCAGTTACATTCAGTAATTCCTGTGTTATCCAAGGGTTTCCAATAGTCCTTGTCCTTCTATCTATATCATCATCTGCAATCTTCACTACTGTGTCTCTTAGAGCTACCCATTCTTCTTCTACTATATTAATTTTCCCCATTTTGGTCACTCCTTGCCTAATGCTCTCTCTCAAACTCTCAAAAACCTCTGGTTCTTTCAATTTATACAGCTCCCATCTCCTTAATTTTCTACCTTTTTGCAGTCTCTTAATTTTTAATGTACAGTTCATAAGCAAAAGCTTATGATTGGCGTCTATATATGCCCCTGGACATTTCTTATAGTTGAAAACCTGGTTTTGAAATGTATGACTCACTGTTATAAAGTTATTTTGATACCTTCTTGTGTCTCATGGTCTCTTTTTTGTGTACAACTTTCTTGCACTGCACGTACACTAAGTTTTTGTGATGATTAAATTGTGCTCTGCAAAATTCTACCAGTCGGCCTCCTCTTTCATTCCTTTTCCCCATTCCATATTCACCTACTATTTTTTCTTCACTTTCTTTTCCTACTACCAACTTCCAGTACCCGATGACAATAAAGTTTTCTTCTCCCTTAACTGTCTGAATAACTTCATTTACCTCCTTATACATTTCTTTGTCTCCTCATCATCAGCAGATCTAGTTGGGACATAATGTTTTACTACTGAAGTTGGTGATGGCTACGTGTCTATCTTTGCTGCAATAACGCATTCACTACACTGTTCATAGTAACTTACCTGCATTCCTATTTTCTTATTCATTATTAGACCTACTTAGAGGTCTGCGTGGATAAGAAAAGTGTTATCTACATCTGCAAGGCTCGTATCCGCAACCACATCTACACCGTGGCACTTTATCCGCATCCACAAGTTCATTATCCACATCCAAAGTTATTAAAGTTTTGAATGGGTAATAGTAATAGATAGCAGTATTTAAAACCATGGTATGTAATGATATAATTATTATTAGAGTGTCATTTCTGTGACAATGTAACTACTTTTGACTTTTCGAATTACTGTAACTATTCTATACCTACTCCAAAACAGGCAGAAAAACATTGGCATTCCAGACAAATACAGTAGTGCTCCGGAGCGAATGTGGTCAGAGCACTACTTCAGCTGTTTAATACATGCATCTTCTTAATTTTCAGTTGTTAAAACTGATAGGCCTGCAGGAGATTTTACTGTGTTTACAAAAAAAAAAAAAAAAAAGAAAGAAAGAAAGGAAATGGTTCTTTCAGAGTTTTACAAAAGGGACACTTTATTTTCACCATATTAATGCACAAGAGGTTATGTGACACAATGCAAAGCATGCCATTTCAAGTGTTAAAACTGCCGTCTACTTCTAATTGGTAACTGTCAGCAAAAAGAGACAATGTCGGCTGCAGCTACAACCAGCCTATACAATCTAACATAGTGTACCTTCCTAAATATGTTACTGTCACTGTACAATGTATCTGATTATGAAAGTTGTTATGAAATGCTATTGTCAATCTTTATTACTTCCGTCACATTTATCTAATACATAAACATGAATGTTTGTTTGTATTTTATGTGCGGCTGTACTGTCCATTCAAATGCGATGGAACTTTGTCAACATATTGCTTGCACTTTTGTGACGGTTATTGACATAATTAAATGACTGTAAGACACTTTGTTCAGGAGATATGGCATAATAAACAATGTGTGGTAAATTGCTGCATCAGACGACAATGTTGCACATCTCCTGCTAAGTCACTGGACTGATTTTAACCAAATTTGGTGCATGTATTGAGGTAACAATCGATGTAGGGGTAAGAACCATGACACATAGTTCAGGAGATGTGACGTCATAAACAAGTATATGGTTAAAAAAAAACTGCAGCATCATGCACCACATGAATGACACTTTATTCACCCTCCAATATTCATGAAATTTTGTACAAGTGACCTTCAAAACAAAAGGAAGATCACATTCTACCTAAGATTTCACAGCTGTGGGTACCTTGCTGATCACCATGAAAATTAACATAGTTATGTAGTTTTTTACAGGTGGAGGAGACAATGGACTGTTTTCCTTCACTAATGTCAAATAACCTCTTTTCAATTGACAAGATATAGTATCCATTCATGTCATGTTCATTTTAAGAAAGAACTGTCACTGTATTCAATACGATGTACGTTGTCACCGGTCAATATAAAGCACTAACTGAAGGCAGTGGAAATTTGGCATGGCACCTGTGGTGGGCAGTGGGCCGGTTTGCCATACAGAAAGCACTTGACAGAACTCACATAAGACATGGTCACAAAAATGGATTATTTGCTGGTCCCTCGGGTACAGCTACTTCTGCTGTGGCCAGGGGATGAGGACAATTGACCTGGGCCCTGCAAGGATTCCAAGAATGTCCACAGGCTTGAAGTTTGCAGCAAACATTTTGACAGACGTACTGGGCAGATACCTTGCTCGTTATCTACATATACCATGCGGATATCTGTGTCGCTTACAGTTTTATCCGCAAAGTAAGAAATACTGTGGATATCTGCGGATATATCCACGCAGACCTCTAGACCTACTCCTGCATCCCCCCCTCCCCAACTGATTTTGTATTTATAATTCTGTATTCACCTGGCCAGAAATCATGTGCATTCACTAAGCCCCACAATATCTAACTTCAGTCTCTCCATTTCTCTTCTCAAATTTTCTAACCTCCGTACCAATAAGAAATCGAACATTCCACGCTCTGATTCGTAGAATGCCAGTGTTGTCTTTCTTGATGACAACACCCTCTTCAATAGTCCCCACCCAGAGATCCAATTGGGGGACTATTTTACCTCCGGAATATTTTATCCAAGAATACTCCATCATCATATATTCATACAGTAGAGGTGCATGTCCTTGGGAAAAGTAACAACTGTAGTTTCCCCTTGCTGTTAGCGGTTCGCAATAGCTACATGGTAAGCCATGTTAGCTGACATTTCAAGGCCAGCTCAGTCACTCATCCAGACTGTTGCCCCTGTAACTATGAAAAGGCTGCTGCTCCTCTTTAGGAACTACACATTTGTTTCACCTCTCTACAGATACCTCTCTGCTGTGGTTGCACTTATGGCTATCTGTATCTTTGAAGCATGAAAGCCACCCTATCTCAGCAATGTCTGTTCTTCATGGGGTTGGAAGTTATATGTATTGGAAAAAATATATTCTATATTCGGGTGAATGTTTATTAGACCATTGAGTAAAAATTTTGTATTAAAAGTAAATAAATTCTTGTCTTCATATTCTGGAGTAGTTCAGAAAGTAAGTTCCATTTCGTAATAACAATAAAATTGTCTACAGATAAAGACTCTATGAAAAATGTATAGGCCTACTTGTCTTCTACCTTTTGATTTGTATTTTTATTGGCGCTGTATTTATCTTTGTGCATACAAAGCATCTGTTTTGCAGCTAATATTCTACACCAAAAGTAGTTGATAGTTATTTGTGGCTACTAGCACCATTTTTCAAATTTCAGTTTGTTTTGTAACAAATTTTAGGTAGCACCAAATTTTCAATTTTGTATTCTGAAAATGGGAAAAATGTACTTCTTAGATCCGGTAAATCAGTACACCTTACATGTGCAATGCATCTCTAAAAAATGGGCTGATTTCAGTATAAGGTAATTTAGCCCTGCCAAACATATTGTGGGGTGCAGGGGCAAGTCACATTGCCTTATTGTATCTGCCATATTTCCAAGAAAACACAAGACAAGCACAGAAGTAAAAAATAGTGCGTTAAGATGCTTTTTGGAAACAAAACTGAAGTACTAAATACAGTGAACAACAAAGTAATACAGCAGACAAAATTGGTTTCTTCGCACAGTAGTCAGGGGTTGAGTTTAGTTCATATGAGTTTTTGCAGAATCGACGTCATTGTGGCATAAAACTGCTGCGAAGGCAACCAGAAATGAGGCTTTTTTTTATTTGATTGCTATAGCTGTGAGTAGGTGTTTATAATTATTTGTCACAAGATAATATAAATCTCACATTGTGACATTTTATGTAAAACAAAAAACAATTCTTAACAAAGAAGAAAGTAAATGTGATTCTGCCTATTTTTGTCCACCTAGGATTTTTATCTTCCACTTTTCACGTATTTAACCTTTGGCAAACTTTTTGGTGTTAAAAAGCAAAAAGAAAAATCCTGGAAAAATCGTGGAAATTTAATCAGTCAATAGAGCGGCCACCCTGATTATGTTTCCTTCACCTTCATGTGTCGTTATAATTGTACTGAGAGACTGTAATTTCAGGCATCCACCATCAGAGCCAGTATTATTCTTGTTGCAGCACTGTGAACACCTGGTACAGGAATTACAACGGCAGCTGTTGGAGGAACGTGAGAAGCTTGCTGTTGCCATGAGAGTCGATGAGAGCAAGGATTATGCCATTTCCCAATTGCGGACAGCTTGGGACAAATTGGTTGGCCATTGGCAGGATCTTGAGGAGGAGCGTAATGAGTTGGCACAGCGCTTGCAAGACGATAGAATTGCTGCTGCTCAGGAGATTACTGCATTGCAAGAGGTATTGAATTCTGTAATTTTATTTTTACTTCACTACATACAATTGTTTTCTTTGTTTTGTGTTTTCATTAATGGTTGTTTGATGTAGGGCATGCGTGAAGGGATTTATTTTTGTCTCTACAAAAGAGGTGCACTTGAGAAGTATTAGAGGTAGTCGAATAAAATTGGGTCAGATGGGAAAAAAAAGTGATTTGCAAACTATAAATAAAATGGAATGTTGAGACAAGACAGTCAATACATGCGTGAAAAATGTTTATTGATGCTTACAGAATCAAGATTGTTGCAGGTGTCAGATGTCTTTGTCTGAAGCTAATCAATTCCTAACAATGTCCTTCTTTAGTGCTCCAAAAATGTGTTAATCACTTGAGAAGAATTTGATACAAAGGATGTTTAAAGATTTCCCAGGATTTTTTGTCAATTTTATTTGGACAAAGAGGTGCATACATGGGTACAATTATGGTTCCATAAGTAACTGGAAACATTTTCCTATCTTTGAAATAAGTCTTGTCTCACTGTGGGGTAAATTTATTAGTAATTTTGGTTATTACTTTTGCAATAACAAACAGTTTATTTAGTTTTTTCCCTAGCTTTTTTGTTTTCATTTGACCACCCTGGTAAATGTAACATATCAGTTAGTCAAACTGGTGTGTTAGAGTGTATTTGAGAGCAATGAATGATGATCATTAATTGATGAAACAATTTTATTTAATTTTGTTTGAAAGTTGGGACTCACATGTTGAGTGTGGGAGTTTTTTTTCTGTACGTTCATGTTGGTGAATGACAATGCAGACAGTGTAACTACTGGATGTGGTGAAGTTGATAGCAGCTCTTCTTTGATCATACTTCCTGTTGATGTTTTCTCTATGCAGCGAACCTCCACCTTGGAGTTTTCTCTAGTCCCCATGGAAAACTAATATAGGTATGAAATCTTGCTGCTTATGCAAACTCTAGTGAGGCATGGTAGTTAACAACACCGAGCAACGTGACATTGTGTGTAACAAGTAGCCGGAAGTGTGGCTGAGACAGGTTACCTTACCAAAGTAATTGGACTATTGGTGGTTGAGCACTCACAGTTCCCAAAGAGCATGGCAGTGTGTGTGCTGTGGAGACATGCTGAAATATTTGCTAGCTGGAGCTTTGTTAAGCCAGGAGAGGGATCGTCCGCTGCTGTAAGTGGAGGTGAACAAATGGAATGCACCACAAAGTTTCCTCATTGCAAGAGGAAACTGTTGGTGCCAACATCGCAAAGGGTTGCACAAGCATCTAGACAGTTTAGATGCTTGTGGCACTGGAGTGGCTGGACATGGTGGTTGTGTGAGTGATTGTGTGAACGTATGTGTTTCTTTTTCTGATGAAGGCCATGTTCAAAAATGTAAGTTGTGTGAATGTGGGAAGTTTTAACAATGTTAATGTTAAATCTATTTTCGTGCCTTTCAGCAGTTCAGCGAACCTCTTTATGGTAAGTTGTTATCTATTCTCCATTATTGACTTGGATTTTCCATTGTTGAAAGTAAACATAAATTGTAACTTTTCAGAAAAAACTACTGAATATTCCTTTAATGTAAAAGTTAAAACATTTCTGAAACATAAATAAAGGTGATAAAGTATTTTTTTATATATTGTAATGAAAATTAAAACATGGAATGTGTCACGTTGCTCTGAGCTGCTAACTGCGGTGACGAACTCTATCTCTCGACGACACAACTGATGTGGTGGGCCGAGCACATGGGAGTAGGGAAAATAGGAACTCTACAACCTCCAAAGGTATCTCTGGTAACAATAATAATTTATTCTGACAAAAACTTAACTTCAGATTCATATTGCTGCGGCGACTTCCGCAACTATAACAAAACCGAAATATCTTCTATACAGGGTACATCACAAAGTCCAAGGCAAACAAGTACAACCATAACATTAAGTCCATGATACAACCAGTCCTAGTCCTGTCCTCGCTAACAGATGCACTCGGCTAAGCCACATGTATGGGTCTCCGGCCAGACTTCAACTGACCTCTCTGGTGCGGCCCAACACCGCTTGTTTCCTGTGGAGGGCACCACTTCTTCACCTGTGTTTCCTGTGGCACCTCTATAGCTATGATGTGTCTTTGGCACACATGTTTAACTTGCGACGCTACAGTCCTCACCCCAAAATGTTGTGCCGTCATCATGTAGGGCTGTTGTCCACGGTGGCGACGGTTGGGTGGTTGGATGGTCTGGATGCCGACGTTATTGATGGGGTGGGAGCCGAGTCTTCAGCCGGCGACAGGCTCCCACCTGCGTCCCAGTATCCACCCTGCGCTCCCAAGGAAATGCTTGGAAAACTTCAGGAAGGGAGCACTTCGATGTCCTGAGCAACAGTCACTGGGACTGCAGCAGAGGGGCATGCCTCTGACAGAGTCAGGGCACTGCGGTGACACCCCCGGCGATCAGGGCGGCTGTTCTGGCAGGGGTGCTGGTGCGGGCTGCGACGGTAGCAAGGATGCGTTGACGTTCATCGGGACTATCTCTGGCTGTAGCAGAGTTCAAGGTTGCAGACCCTGTCTGTGTAACCGATCTGAAAGCAAAAGCTGAGCGGCAGGGTCACAAGATTCACACGAGTGCAGCTGATTAGCATGGTGGTGACACAGCAACCCTGTGACAGAGGACAAAACCAAAAACATGTTGCGGCCAAGCACGCGTTGCACGGTGTCGGCTTCCCAGCATCAATATCCGTGCAAGGTGCGCAGGAGTACGGGATCGCCAACCTGAAAACACAATGTGCGATACTGACCCGTACTGCGTGCGGTAGGATGCAGCAAGTGCAGAAGTGTATGATGTGGGCAGTCATGCAGGAGTTCAGCAAGCAAAGGGCCGTCTTGTGGCATCGCATGATATTTAGAAAGGAATAACTGCAATGCTTGTTCCCTGGAGTGAGTCCCGCGAAGGTTGTCCATGTGTGACTTAAAGGAGCGCACAAACCATTCTGCCTCTCCACTCAATTGTGGGTGAAACAGTGCTGTGTTGACATTTTGAATACCATTCGCCTGGCAGAACTGTTGGAATTCACTTGACATGAATTGAGGTCCCTTGTTGGAGACAAGAGTTTCTGGTTACCCTTAATTCAAAAGATGAAGGTCAGGGCACTGATAGTACTGGCTGCTGTTGTCGACGTCATGGGAACACAAACAGGAATCTGCTAAACGCATCAACCACCACAAGTCATCAGATGTTCCAAGAGGTCCAACAAAATCCAAATGTAGTCATTGCCAGGGACTGCTGGGACGTAGCCATGTTAGGAAACGTTGAGGTGGAGCCGCTTAGTGCTCCCCATAAGCAGTGCAGCATGATGTCATAATCTTGATTTGCGAGTCCGTTCCCGGCCAAGTGCAATGACGTCGGACAAACTGCTTAGTTCGGACAATACCCCAGTGCCCCTCATGTGGCAACTGAAGAACTTACTGTTGGAGGGAATGGGGAGCAAGCACTCTAGTTCGGTCACTGTCAGTATGTAACAAAAGTACCCCATGGTGGATGGATAACGCATGTCTCTGCACACAAAAAATGACACACAAACGGTGATGTGATATTCTGTGCTCTTGCAGATCAACCAATTTGTAGGAGCACAAGCCAAATTTGCATCGGCAACAGTTGCTTGCACCATGTATCTATGATCCGACGGAAAATCCTGAACAGCAGATGCATCTGCGGCATCAATGTGAAAACATGCCTCTTCTGATAAGTGTGTCCTGACCTACAGGCAAACAGGACAAAGTGTCTGCATTGGCATGCTGTGTCGTAGGGCGATACAAGATCTCATAATTGTAATTAGAAAAAAGCAAGGCCCATCATTGGAACTTTTGCGCCGTTGTCGCAGGAATTGGCTTACTGGGGCTGAACAGCGAAGTTAACGGTTTATGGTCCATAAGCAACTAGAATTTGTGGTTGTACAAATAGTGGTGAAACTTTGTGACCCCATATGTGATAGCTAAAGCTTCTTTCTCAATCTGACTATAGTTCTCCTGGGATTTGGCCAAAATCTTCGATGCAAACGCAATCGGACGGTCTGTTGTCCGACCCTGTGGGACAGAACCTCACCCAATCCGTATGAGAATGCATCCACAGCAAGAACCACTGGCTTGTTAGGATTGAAATGTGTTAAGCAAGCATCACTCAGCAAGTGTGTTTCAGTTTGTTGAACACTTCCTGACAGTCTTTGGACCACACAAATGGGACATTTTTCCAACACAGCCGGTGGGCTGCGATTTGTGAAGCCTGAGGGATAAATCAGAAATAATAATTCAATTTTCCAATCACAACCTGTAGTTCCAGGATGTTGTTGGGTGAAGGCATGTCCTTGATTGCAAGAAGGTGAGCTTGTAGTGGGTGGATGCCCTGAGCATTTATTACATGGCCAAGATACTCTATTTCGGTCTGGAAGAACAAGCACTTATTCCTATTGCATTTGAGGCCTTCTGCTGACAACAATTTGAGAGGACACTCCAAATGTGCTAAGTGTTCTTCCACTGTGTGACCTGACACTACGATATCGTCCAGGTAATTCGAATTACATGGTACTGCTACCGTCAGCTGGTCCAAAAAATGCTGAAAAATGGCTGGTGCTGAAGGATTTGGAATTCAAAAAGGCCAGTATGTGTATTGATCACAAAAAACTTCTTCAAATAGTCATCCAACGGCACCTACAAATAGCCGTTCGCCAAATCAATCTTGGAAAAAAACCACACTTCCCCAAGCCGGTCCATTAATTCCTCCGGACGAGGAGGTCTAGATTGGAGTATCAGTAATAATAAGGATAGGTTGCAAGTTACAATAAGACAATTTCTCAGCTGCAGACAGGCACATAGAAAGCATTATCACTTTTAACAACTTAAATTTTTTGCTACAGCCTCCATTGTGTGTGAATGAGATGTGCCTGTGTGAATGTGTGTGTGCCCTCTTTTCCCCACAAAGACTGTGGCCAAAAATTTAAGTTATGTTAATTTGATTGTATTTTATATGTCTTTGCTTGTGACTGAGTGGCTGTCTTTATGT
Organism: Locusta migratoria; assembly: GCA_026315105.1. Classification (NCBI taxonomy): domain Eukaryota; kingdom Metazoa; phylum Arthropoda; class Insecta; order Orthoptera; family Acrididae; genus Locusta; species Locusta migratoria. The sequence continues at coordinate 499,767,394 of CM048744.1, read as the reverse complement.
GAGTTGCATTAGTGAATACAAGATCTTGATCTGGAAAGGGGGGGGGCATAGAAAAGGGGAAATAGCTCACATTAGGAGGCTTTCCTTATGTCCTGGTGGGGGGTGTCTACAGCCCCATAGCATTACCTCCCTGGACTTGCCACTGGTGAGTTGTAAATTAACCTCGTTATTATTGAAGGTAATATTCTCTCACTGAGAAGGTAGTGATACATCTTGAGCAAAGCTGTTGTCTGACTAAGACATTAACATCTGTCACTTTGAAGCACATATGAAACTAACTTCCATATGAATCTGCAGGATGATATGCATTGCTACGCCACAGCTATACCAACAAATGACTTACAGTGTTACTGTTGTTGTTGTGGTCTTCAGTCCGGAGACTGGTTTGATGCTACAGCCTCCATTGTGTGTGAATGAGATGTGCCTGTGTGAATGTGTGTGTGCCCTCTTTTCCCCACAAAGACTGTGGCCAAAAATTTAAGTTATGTTAATTTGATTGTATTTTATATGTCTTTGCTTGTGACTGAGTGGCTGTCTTTATGTGAGTTGCATTAGTGAATACAAGATCTTGATCTGGAAAGGGGGGGGGGCATAGAAAAGGGGAAATAGCTCACATTAGGAGGCTTTCCTTATGTCCTGGTGGGGGGTGTCTACAGCCCCATAGCATTACCTCCCTGGACTTGCCACTGGTGAGTTGTAAATTAACCTCGTTATTATTGAAGGTAATATTCTCTCACTGAGAAGGTAGTGATACATCTTGAGCAAAGCTGTTGTCTGACTAAGACATTAACATCTGTCACTTTGAAGCACATATGAAACTAACTTCCATATGAATCTGCAGGATGATATGCATTGCTACGCCACAGCTATACCAACAAATGACTTACAGTGTTACTGTTGTTGTTGTGGTCTTCAGTCCGGAGACTGGTTTGATGCAGCTCTCCACAATACCCTATCCTGAGCAAGCCTCTTCATCTCCACATAAGAACGGCAACCTACATCTGTCTGAATCTGCTTACTGTATCCATCTCCTGGTCTTCCTCTTCGATTTTTACCCCACACACTTCCCTCCAATGCTAAATTTACAATTCCCCGATGTCTAAGAATGTGTCCTACCAAGCGATCCCTTCGTTTAGTCAAGGTATGCCAGAAATTTCTTTTCTCCCCAATTCTGTTCAGTACCTCCTCATTAGTTACGCGATCCACCCACGTAATCTTCAGCATTCTTCTGTAGCACCATATTTCAAAAGCCTCAATCCTCTTCCTGTCCGCACTGTTTATCGTCCATGTCTCACTCCCATACAAGGCAACACTCCATACAAATGCCTTCAGAAAGGACTTCCTTAGGCTTAAATGAATATTCGATGTTAACAAATTTCTCTTTTTCAAGAACGCTTTTCTACCCATTGCCATTCTGCATTTTATATCCTCTGTACTGCGAGCATCATTTGTTATTTTACTGCCCAAGTAACAAAACTCATCTACCTCCTTTATTGCTTCCTTTCCCAATCTAATTCCTTCAGCATCACCTGATTTTCTTACACTGCACTCCATTACCCTAGTTTTGCTCTTGTTAATGTTCATCTTATATGCACCTTTCAGCACACTGTCCATTCCGTTCAAATGCTCTTCCAGGTCCTTTGCTGTATCTGACAGAATTACTATGTCGTCGGCAAAAAGCAATGTTTTTAATTCTTCACCCTGAACTTTGATTACTTCTCCAAATTTCTCCTTGCTTTCCTTTATAGCTTGCTCAATGTACAAATTGAATAACAATGGAGAAAGACTACAACCCTGTCTTACTCCCTTTCCAACTACTGCATCCCTTTCATGCCCTTCAACTCTGACAACCGCTGTCTGGTTTTTGTACAAGTTGTAAATCATCTTACGCCCCATATATTTTACTCCTGCTTGCTTCAGAACTTGAAAGAGTTTATTCCAATCAACATTGTCAAAAGCCTTCTCCAAATCTACAAAAGCTAGAAATGTAGGTTTGCCTTTTCTTAATCTATCTTCTAGGATAAGCCGTAAAGTGAGTATTGCTTCCCGTGTTCCTACATTTCTCCTGAACCCAAACTGATCTTCCCCAAGGTCGGCTTCTACCAGTTTTTCCATCCTTCTGTATATAATTCGTGTTAATATTTTGCAACCATGACTTATTAAACTGATGGTTCTGTAGTTTTCACACCTGTCTGCACCAGCTTTCTTTGGAATGGGAATTATAACATTTTTCTTAAAGTCTGAGGGTACTTCGCCTGTCTCATACATCCTACACACCAGTTCAAATAGTTTTGTCATGGCTGGTTCTCCCAGAGACTTCAGTAGCTCTGAGGGAATATCATCTACTCCAGGGGCCTTGTTTCAACTTAGGTCTTTCAGGGCTCTGTCAAATTCTTCTCTCAGTACAGTATCTCCTATTTCATCTTCATCTACATCCTCTTCCCTTCCTGCAATATTGTCTCAAAGTTCATTTCCTTTGTAGAGCCCCTGTATATACTCTTTCCACCTTTCAGCTTTCCCTTCTTTGCTGAGAACTGGTTTTCCATCAGTGTCCTTGATATTCATAGAGCTGTGTTTCTTATCTCCAAATGTTTCTTTTATTTTCCTGTAGGCTGTATCTATTTTTCACCTATTTATACATTCTTCTACATCCTTGCATTTTCCTTCTATCCACTCCTGCTTAGCCATTTTGCACTTCCTGTCAATCTCATTTCTTAGTCATCTGTATTCCATTTTGCCTGTTTCATTTACTGCATTTTTATATTTTCTCCTTTCATCAATTAAATTTAGTATCTCCTGTGATATTCAAGGATTTTTTGTAGATCTAGCCTTCCTACGTATTTTGTCCTCTGCTACCTTCACTATTTCATCTCTCAATTTTACCCATTCCTCCTCTACTGTTTTATTTTCCCCTGTTTCTGTCAATTGTTGCCTAAAGATCCCTCTGAAATTCTTAAGAAACTCAGGTTCCTTCAATTTATCCAGGTCCCATCTTTTTATTTTCCTACCTTTTTGTAGTTTCTTCAGTTTCAGCCTACAGTTCCTAACCAACAAGTTATGGTCAGAGTCTATATCTGCCCCTGGGTATGTCTTACACTGTAAAACCTGGTTCCGAAATCTATGTCTTACCATTATAAAATCTATCTGGTATCTCCCGGTATCTCCTGGTCTCTTCCACGTATACAACCTTCTTTTGTTATTCTTGAACCAGGTGTTTGTTATAACTAAATTATGTTCTGTGCAAAATTCTACCAGGCGGCTTCCTCTTTCATTCCTTTTGCCCAGACCATATTCACCTACTATCTTCCCTTCCCTTCCTTGTCCTACTACCGAATTCCAGTCTCCCATAAAAATTAAGTTTTCCTCTCCCTTAATTGTCTGAATAATTTCTTTTAGCTCCTCATATATTTCTTCGATTTCCTCATCATCGGCAGAGCTAGTTGGCATATAAACCTGTACTACTGTTGTCGGTGTTGGCTTCGTATCTATCTTAACAATGATAATGCGATCACTGTGCTGGTCATAGTAGTTTACCCGCATTCCTATTTTCTTATTCATTATCAATCCTACTCCTGTGATATCCCCAATTGATTTTGTATTTATAATCCTGTACTCACCTGACCAGAAATCCTGTTCATCCTGCCACCAAACTTCACTAATCCTCACTATATCTAACTTCAACCTATCCATTTCCCTTTTTACATTTTCTAATTTTCCTACTCGATTAAGGGATCTAACATTCCATGCTCCGACTCGTAGAATGCCAGTATTGTCTTTCCTGATGATCACATCCTCCTGAGTAGTCCCCGCCCGGAGATTCGAATGGGGGACTATTTTACCTCCGGAATATTTTACCCGAGAGGATGCCATCATCATATGTTCATACAGTAGAGCTGCATGTGCTCGGGAAAGGTAACGGCTGTGTTACTATCATCCAGTATTTATGTTTGCTTTACCAAGTAAAAAGGGATATTTTTCACTTCCATAAAGGATAGGGCTCTCACCATTTCCCTCCTTGCAATGCAGGTTCCTTTGTACCAAATGATGTCTATGAAAATACATTTGTTTTCATATCCTCCGTTTTTTCTTTCTTCAATAAAAATTATAGATCTTATTTCTATGTAGGCAATTTTGGAAATTTTACATCATTACAGTATTCTGTTGTACTGCCAATATGTTAAAATTCTGTTACTTGTTATTTAAATGATTTACCTCTAGCTAGTTTGTAGTTATTTTCACCAATTGTCAGCTCCAAACTGTGATTTGAACTGTCTTAATATGGTTCCTTTCACTAATGTTTTTATCGTATATGTATTGAAATGTAGGTTACCACCTTTGCAATTATATTTATTTATTTATTTTATTGTGATTATAGTTATACTTATTGTCTGTTACAGAAAGTGAAGTCTGTTGAAAGAGAACTTTCAAGAGCTCTGGAACTAGCACAGGGTTATCAGACTAGATGTTCTGAAATTGAATGTGAACTAGTTAAAGAAAAGAGTAGTACAGAGGCAACTGTGGCTCTTAGTGAAGCCAAAGTTCTAAATTTGAACAATGAAATTGCCTCTATTACTGCTGAAAGGGACCGGCTATTGACACGTGTATCTGATGTTGAAATAGCCATAACAAAGGTAAGGAAGCTCTTTTTTTATTTGTTAAGTTTGGTTTCTCACTTTAAAAAAAGGGTGTTTGATAAATATTTCAGATCAAATGAAGGATGTAGGTTGTAGAGCAAGCAAGAGGTTTGTATCAAAAGGAGGACTTAAAAATATTGCGAGGGAGTTTAGTATATTCAAATGAAATTTGGATGTATAGCGTAGAAATATGGAATTGACATACAGAGAGACATTCATAGAGAATGTCTGTCCTGTCTGGTTGTTGTGTTTGAAGCAGCAAAATGATTTGGGACTGTTATTTATACTGAATGGCTATTGGGTAACTAAAAACTCATATTAAACTTTTGTGACAACAGAAGGATGTGAAAGTAAATGAAGTAAAATAACATTCATTTATTTAAATGGTTTAGCTCAAAAATTATCATTTAGAGTAAAGGGGCCAGTCATTGAAAAACAGAGGTGCTGAGTCTTGCATGCACACAAAAAAGACTGAAGGCTTGTTCGCTTTTCAAGTTAAAGTACTCTGTTGGCCATCCAAAAAGTAATACCAATGAAAAATCACAGACATATTTATTTGGGCATTAACATATTGTACAAAGGTCACACAATTGAAAATTCAGCCCTCTGTGAAGTGAGGAAGGCAACAAAAGCAGGATAGAGTATTGCCGTCATTGCTGGCTGTAAACTCTGCTACCTACGTTGGCATCGAATAAAAGAGGCTGTGGATGTGGTTTTGAGGTATAGCAGTCCATGATGCTTCCACACACTGCCAGAGTTGTTCCAGTATAGCTGCAGTTGGTGTATCCCATGCAGTTATTCTGCAGTCATCAACCAGATGTTTTTGATATACCCAAGAATTCAAGCGTGAGCTCCATCTCTAATGATCATGCTGTCGATGGGACATTAAACCCTGATCTTCCTTAATGAATCGCCATACTGGTCACGCATCCAGTGTTGCTAGTACACTAATCAGCCAGCATTACATCTGTGAAATGTTGGAGCCTGTTGTTCTCACAAATCCTTTGGAGCTTGCTGACAGCCAACTAGTAATAGAATAATGCATGACCACATACATTCTATGATCAAGACTTTGTCATTCATCAGATTGCATTGTCCCTCCCGGAGTTCGGTTTTGTTGCCTGCTTCAGAAACTCAATTTTACCCTCTCTGCCACCCTTTGAATGGGTGAGAGCACAATGCCACCGTGGCTTCAGGCTCAGGTTTGGATTCACTTTGAACTGAGTTCACTTGTGAAAGAGAGTACTCCGGATTTGGTATATCGCTCGAGGTTTGTCAGACTTCGTTCATGGCTTGATAATAACATTTTTATCTATACAGATTCACAGGTTTCAATACAGGCTCCTAGACCATTGCTTGAATTTCACAGCTGAACTTTTTGCTCTGTATCAGGCTGTTCTGTATATCCGCCACCACTGCCACCCTTCCTGTGTCATCTCCTCTGACTCTCTCAGTGCCCTTCAGTGTCTTAGAGACCCCTTATCCAGTCCATCATGCCGTGCACCAAAACCAATGCTCCCTTCAATTGTCAGCTTACAGCCGCGCACACATTCATTTCCTGTGGGTACCTGGCCACATAGGTGTGCCTGGGAATGAGGCTGCTGATGCAGTGGCCCAGGCTGCAACCTTCCTAGCCCCGACAGTTACCTTTTGTTTCCCATCAAATGATATTCAATCTACCATAAACTCAAGAGCAAATTTTAGCTGATGACATGTGAGCATCTGTTCTAGTTTTGCATTTTATAAACATGAATAACTCATCAAAGGATACTTAACTCTTCATCTTAATATATTTACCCTATATTTTTAGCAATCTCATGATATCATCCTCATTAGCAGTTGTCTTAAATCTCTGATTTTTTAGCAAATACTCGTTAGGGCTTGGGCACTAATGACCTGAACAGTTGTGTGCCCTAAAACCACAAAAAGGAGGGGGGGGGGGGAAAGAAAAAAAAAGAGGATTGCATTGCTGTGTTGGATTCCCTATTCTCCTGATCTCTCACCCATTAAAAATATTGATTCATAATTGAAAACAACCAGCTGGGATACACTATCTGCTGCTACACCAGACCAACAATTTTGGCAATATGTAGAAGTTGCATGGGACTGCTGTATCCCAACACCACGTCCATATCCTCTTTTATTTACTGTTGAGGCATGTAGCAGCTGTTATAGTCAGCAATGGCTTCACATTTTCAATAGTGAACTTTTTACTACATGTTATCTCCCAAATAATTTTGGCAGTGACATCTCAGGTTGTTCCTGGTGTTTTGTTTTCGATGACAAGCAATATATATATATGTCTGTTTAGGTGTGTTTGTGTTTCGATATGTCTGAGTGTGTGTGTATTTGTTTACCTTCCTTTTTTTCCCCTAAGGTAAGTCCTTCCACTCCTGGGATTGGAATGACTCCTTTTCCACTTCCTTAAAGCCCATATCCTTCCCTTTTCCTCCCCTTTTTTCCTCTTTTTCCTGAAGAAGCTGCCAGTGTTGGCGAAAGCTTGTATGTGTGTTTGTGTGTGATTTTATTTGTTTCTCTCGACGAGCCGGTGCTTTTGGTAAGTCATCTCTTTTCTATTTTTAACAAAAATAAAAATAGAAAAGAGGAAAAAAGGGGAGGAAAAGGGAAGGATACGGGTTTTAAGGAAGTGGAAAAGGAGTCATTCCAATCCCAGGAGTGGAAGGACTTACCTTAGGGGAAAAAAAGGAAGGTAAACAAATACACACACACTCAGACATATCGAAACGCAAACACACCTAGACAGACATTTGTAAAATGTAGAAAGTTTTTACAAATGTCTGTCTAGGTGTGTTTGCGTTTCGATATGTGTGAGTGTGTGTGTATTTGTTTACCTTCCTTTTTTTCCCCTAAGGTAAGTCCTTCCACTCCTGGGATTGGAATGACTCCTTTTCCACTTCCTTAAAACCCATATCCTTCCCTTTTTCCTCCCCTTTTTTCCTCTTTTTCCTGAAGAAGCTGCCAGTGGTGGCGAAAGCTTGTATGTGTGTTTGTGTGTGATTTTATTTGTTTCTATCGACGAGCCGGTCCTTTTGGTAAGTCATCTCTTTTCTATTTTTATTTTTGTTTATCCCACTGGGAAAGTTTCCCTCTATAATTTTCATTTCATCAATATATATATATATATATATATATATATATATATATATATATATATATATATATATATATTATAGAGGAAAAATTCCTAACAGGAAAAAAATATACGTAAAAAATAGATGAAGAACACTTACCAGGCGAAGGGGCACAGGCAGTAATAGCAACAAATAAACACACAGACACACACACACTCAAAAATGCTAGCTTTCGCAGCCTAGCTGCTTCATCAGGCAGAAGGGAAGGAGAGGGAAAAGGAAATGATGAGGGATTTAAGGAAGGGGGTAAGGAGCCATTCCAATCCCGGGACAGGAAAGACTTACCTTGGGGGAAAAAATGGAAGGTAAATAAATGCACATACACCCACACATTTACACAGACACAAGTACACTTAGGCAGACATACTGTAGAACTGTAGAAAGCAAAGAAGTTAGAAGTTAGACAGAGATGCCACTTGAGGCAGAGGCTCTGTCCAGAGAACCAAGGCAAAGATGTTAAGATGGTGGGTGGGAATTTGAATTTAGCGGAGGTTGAGACCAGGTGGGCAACGGGAAGAGAGAAGAGAGAATATGTTGAAGGGCTAGTTCCCATCTCCGGAGTTCTGAAGGATTGGTGTCAGTGGGAAGTATCCAGATAACCCGGACGGTGTAGCACTGTGCCAAGATGTGCTGGCCATGCACCAAGGCATGTTTAGCCACAGGGTGATCCTCGTTACCAACAAACACACAAACCCTATGCACCCTTCCACCACCACTTACTCCAGTCCCGTAACCCGGAAGGTGTACACGATCAAAGGCAGAGCCACTTGCGATAGTACCCACGTGATCTACCAACTGACATGCCTGCACTGTGAAGCGTTCTATGTGGGAATGACCAGCAACAAACTGTCCATTCGCATGAATAGACACAGGCAGACAGTGTTTGTTGGTAACGAGGATCACCCTGTGGCTAAACATGCCTTGGTGCATGGCCAGCACATCTTGGCACAGTGCTACACCGTCCAGGTTATCTGGATACTTCCCACTGACACCAATCCTTCAGAACTCCGGAGATGGGAACTAGCCCTTCAGCATATTCTCTCTTCCCGTTGCCCACCTGGTCTCAACCTCCGCTAAATTCGAATTCCCACCCACCATCTTAACATCTTTGCCTTGGTTCTCTGGACAGAGCCTCTGCCTCAAGTGGCATCTCTATCTAACTTCTAACTTCTTTGCTTTCTACAGTTCTACAGTATGTCTGCCTAAGTGTACTTGTGTCTGTGTAAATGTGTGGGTGTATGTGCATTTATTTACCTTCCATTTTTTCCCCCAAGGTAAGTCTTTCCTGTCCCGGGATTGGAATGGCTCCTTACCCCCTTCCTTAAATCCCTCATCATTTCCTTTTCCCTCTCCTTCCCTTCTGCCTGATGAAGCAGCTAGGCTGCGAAAGCTAGCATTTTTGAGTGTGTGTGTGTCTGTGTGTTTATTTGTTGCTATTACTGCCTGTGCCCCTTCGCCTGGTAAGTGTTCTTCATCTATTTTTTACGTATATATATATATATATATATATATATATATATATATATATATATCTCTCTCTTTGGTCCCTACATAATAGTTGTTGGACATCCCAAGTGAAACTTCTGTAAGTAGGTGGACTGTGTTAGGGTGGGTGTTTTGTTGGTGAGGTAAGTAAAGGGCAGGAAGATGGCTTGGGTATGGTTTGACTACAGGTATTGGGAGAGGAGACATCCAAGCAGCTGGACATGAGTGTGAGATGGAAGGGATGTAGGCATGCAACTTTGGCTAAAAAAGCTGGACTTAGAAAATAAAAAAAATTAATTTATTAGTCCTACTCTCTCATGCAGCAATGATACAGATAGGGATACCATTGGTGTAATCATAGCAGAGGGCTTTCTGTGGAGAGACGAGACGAACTTGTCATTCCTGAAGGAGTACAGCAGCCTTTTCAGTAGTTACAAGGGCAACAGTGTGTATGATTGACTGAGATGACCTTGTTATACCAGCTAACATGTCTTTGCCATATTGTTACAGCAAATGCTTGAAATATAGTGGAAACTATAGTCATTTATTTTCCTGAGGACATGCAGTTTTACCGTATGCTTATATAATGATTTCGATTAGTATGGAAATTCTCCACAGAGATGATAAATTATTATTCCAAAGAGATAGATTGACTGGCCAGTAATTACCTTTTTGCTGTACTGCCGATAGTTACACACAGAAAAAAGGAGGAAAATAACAAGCTTTCGGAACTGTGTTCCTTCTTCAGGTGGAGAGAAGGGAGAAAAAGAAGAAAAAAGGAATGGGAAATAAAGGGAAAGGTAAGTCATGAGGATGGTGTTAGAGGAATGTGGCAGGGGAGAGGATATGTTGTAGGGCAAGTTCCCACCTCTGTAGCTCTGAGGGATTGTTGTTAGTTGGCACTATCTAAATGGCATGTGTGGTGCAACACGTGCCAAGGTCCCTGGAGTCATGCTGGAGGGCATGCTCTGCCACAGGATATTGGGTGTCCCCCAGGCGGACAGTCCGTCTGTGACAATTCATCCCCTCAGCCAATTTGTTAGTAGTCGTACCAACATAAAAGGCTGCACAGTGGACACATGTCAGTTGATATATGACGCGTGTTGTCTCACATGTGGCGCTGCTTTGAATAGGGTAGGTTTTTCCTGTGGTGGGGCTGGAATATGTGGTAGTGGGAGGATGCATTGGACAGGTTTTGCAGCAGGATCAGTTGCAGGGATAGGAACCGTTAGGTAGGGAGGGTGGTTTTGGGATGTTGTAAGGTCAGACGAGGATATTGCGGAGGTTGGGAGCATGGCGAAAGGCTACTCTGGGTGCAGTGTGAAGAACAGCTTGGAGTGATGATCTCATCTCAGGGTATGACTTGAGAAAGTCATAACCCTGTCAGAGCAGTTTGTTGAGGCATTTCAGGCCGGGATGGTACTGGGTGACTAAGGGGATGCTTCTGGGTGGTCTGGGCTTAGGAACATTGTTGTTGGAAGGGGAGGAATGGATAGCTTGGGAGATCTGCTTGTGGATGAATTCTGTAGGGTTGTTGTGGGAGAGGAAAGCGTTGGATAGATTGTTATTGTAGGTGGTGAGGGATTCGTTACTGGAGCAGATATGTTTTCCACGGATGCCTAGACTGTGGGGAAGGGAACGTTTAATATGGAAGGGATGGCAGCTGTCAAAGTGAAGGTACTGTTTTGGGTTTAATATGGACTGAGGTGTGGATGTGGGACTCGGCAAGGTGAAGGTCAACATCAAGGAAGGTTGCTCAACTTTTAGAGAAGGACCAGGTGAATTTTATGTTGGAGAAGGAGTTAAGGTCATGAAGTAAGTTCAGAAGGGTTTTTTCACCACGAGTCCAGACCACAAAGATATCATCTATGAATCTATACTAAACCAGGGGGTTGCAAGTTCTGTGTCTTCAGGGATGCCTCTTCCATGTGGCCCATGAAGAGGTTGGCATAGGAAGGGGCCATCATGGTACCCATAGCTGCCCCCTAGTTTGTTTGTAGGTCTGGCCCTCAAAGGTGAAGTAATTATTGGTGAGGGTGAAATTAGCAAGCGTGACAAGGAATGAGGTTTTTGGGAGGTTTTTGGCTGGGCGTTGGGAAAGATGGTGTTCCAGGACTGATAGACCATGGGTATGGGGGATGTTGGTGCAGAGGGATGTTGTATCTATGGTGACAAGGAAGCTATCAGGTGGGAGGCGCAAAGGAATGGATTTGAGGAGTTCCAGAAAGTGGTTTGTGTCTTTCATATAGGATGGGAGCCTGCAGGTTATAGGTTAGAGGTGTTGGTCTACCAGAGCTGAGATGCGTTCTATTGGAGCTTTGAAACCTGCTACGATGGGATGGCCAGGATGATTCTCTTTATGGATTTTAGGGAGTAGGTAGAAGGTCGAGGTGCGCGGTTCATGTGGAGAGAGAAGTTATATACAGGCAGCGGTGAGACCTTGTGAGGGAGTTAGGGTTTCAAGGATTTTCTGTAGTTCAGCCTGGACTGCAGGAATGGGGTCATGAGGAACAGGTTTGTAGGTAGAGGTGTCCGAGAGTTGTCGCAGCCCTTCTGCCACATACTCTCCTCAATCAAGTACCGCAGTTGTGGAATCCGCTGGGAGAATTACAATTGAGCAGTCTGCTTTCAGCTCTCGGATGGCTTTGGATTCAGCTGGGCTGATGTTAGGAGTGGTTGGTATGTTTTTTAGGAAGGATTGGGATGCATTGCTGGGTGTGAGGAATTCCTGGAATGCCTGCAAGGGATGGTTTTGAGGAAGAGCAGAAGGATATTTTCGGGAGGGAGGTCGGAATTGTTCAAGACAGGGCTCAACAGTGGCTATGTTGCCTGGAGGTTGTGAGTGGGTGCTGATGTGGTATTTCCAGTTGAGGTTACGGGTGAGTGAGAGAAGATCCTTGACCAAGGTAGTGTGATTAAATTTAGGTTTAGGACAGAAGGTTAAGCCTTTAGACAGGAGTTCCGGAATGGAGAGGGATTTGGATGAGAGGTTAAAGACTGAATTGGAATTGGTATTGGTGTTGGGTGGTGTCTGCATGTGGTGATGGTCGTGATAGGTTCTGGGTGGGGTGTGTGCTGGGACTGGAAGATTCAGTAGGGAATCCAGGCTTGGTTTGTTGCCAATGAGTGGGGGGTTTTGAGGGTGGTGTTGTGGTGGGTGGTTGCGGATGATGGGAGGGATACCACTTCTGAGATGATGGACCAGTAGGGTGGATAGTTTTCTTAGGTGTTGTATGGCATACAGCTCAAGTTCACAATTGGCTTGTTGTATGATGGCTCCAAGTTGTTAGTTGAGCCAGGTGCTGAAAGGAGAAGTAAGTGAGAGAGAGAGAGAGAGAGAGAGAGAGAGAGAGAGAGAGAGAGAGAGAGAGGAGCTGTTGGGAGTGGTGGTTACAAGAGGCAACATAGTGTTGAAAGACAAGGTTGGTGAGAACTAAGGGCTGCTGAATTTGGAATTGAAGAAGAGAGTGATGGAGAGAAGGATTACACCCAGAGATGGGAACTTTTAAAGTGAGTCCTTTGGAGCTTGTGCCAAATGACAAACAGAACTGGAAGAAAAGAACGTGGGACTGCACTTTGGCTATAGTAAATGCATGTTTATGGAAAGACTAGAGGTACTGTGATATAGGGTTGGGATACATGGTGAATAATTGCTTGGAAGAAATAATCAATAAAAATAAGTAAATATAATATGTATATATATACACAAACAGGGACTATTAGGTCCTGTTGTGTAAGGAGTGGCGGAATGGAAAGAAATATTAAATGAAATTTAAATTTTTCAAAAATATTGTTACTTTTTAGGTTTTTACAAATGATTTTCTGGCGAAAATACAATATCCAAGAGCCAGTGAAAAAGGGAAATGGTTGAAAAAACATCGTAGGGAGCCGAAAACGGGTCTTTGGCAGTAGATAAAGAATCACTAGCGGCACATAAAAGATTATTAATAGTCCATTAAAGATTGCCGACAATACATTAAAGCTTACCAGGGTGCAAAATTGGTGGTGTAACGACTTATAAACAACAGAAATGACATTATGGATTAGTGTTAACGAAAAAGTCGGTGCAATTTTCATCAAAATAATAGTTAGTAAACAATGCAACAATGTTGGGTTATTGCAACAATCTCTACGTCTATTTAGTAAATAAACGGATATGGGTGTAAAAAAGCAGATATGGGTGTAAAAAAAGTATAAGTGTAGGCTACATATGGGAGGTTAGTAAAATTTAAGACATTAACAGAAGGAATACGGACAACAATGGCGAGAAAGGAGTTTAGACAACATATTTAAATGATAGCAAACAGATAAAGATAGTTAAAACATTAAGAAGGATGTAGACCACAAAGGTAAAATTTGATTAATATGGAAATTCTCCACAGAGATGATAAATTATCATTCCAACCTCCGCAATATCCTCGTCCAACCTTACAACTTCCAAAAACCACCCAACCTACCTAATGGTTCCTGTCCCTGCCACTGATCCCACTGCAAAACCTGTCCAATGCATCCTACCACTACCACATACTCCAGCCCCACCACACGAAAAACCTACCCTATTCAAGGCAGAGCCACATGGGAGACAACACACGTCATATATCAACTGACATGTGTCCACTGTGCAGCCTTTTATGTTGGTATGACTACCAACAAATTGACTGAGCAGATGAGTGTTCAAAGACGGACTGTTTGCCTGGGGGACATCCAATATCCTGGGGCAGAGCATGCCCTCCAGCATGACTCCAGGGACCTCGGCACATGTTACACCGCACGTGCCGTTTGGATACTGCCAACTAACATCACTCCCTCAGAGCTACAGAAGTGGGAACTTGCCCTCCAGCACATCCTCTCCTCCCACCATCCCCCTGGCCTAAATCTACGTAACCCCTCCTGCTCCTCCATCCTCAACTCACCTATCCATTATCCCTTCCCTACCTCTCTCTCTCTCTCTCTCTCTCTCTGTGTGTGTGTGTGTGTGTGTGTGTGTGTTTCCATTTCCATCTTTCCCAGTTAATCAAATGTGTTTTAGAACCCCCCTCCCCCTCACTTACACACCTCAGCATCTTTCAGTTCACTCATCTTTTCTTCTCTTTACTGCTCGATCTTTCGTCTCCGGTTATATAAATATTAAGACGAAAAATTCCTAGCAGGAAAAATTATATATAAAAAACAGATGAAGATTACTCACCAGGTGAAGGAGCACAGGTGTGACAGCATCACAAATAAATACACACACACACACACACACACACACACACACACACACACACACACACGCAAGCTTTCGCAACCCAGTTGCTTCTTCAGGCAGAAGGGAAGGAGAGGGAAAAGGAAATGATGAGGGTTTTAAGGAAGGGGGTAAGGAGCCATTCCAATCCCGGGAGAGGAAACACTCACCTTGGGGGAAGAAACACGCCCACATACTCACACATTTCGATATGTGTGAGTGTGTGTTTATTTGTTTACCTTTTTTTCCCCCTAAGGTAAGTCCTTCCACTCCTGGGATTGGAATGACTCCTTTTCCACTTCCTTAAAACCCATATCCTTCCCTTTCTCCTCCCCTTTTTTTCTCTTTTTCCTGAAGAAGCTGCCAGTGGCGGCAAAAGCTTGTATGTGTGTTTGTGTGTGATTATTTGTGCGTACCAACGAGCCGGTCCTTTTGGTAAGTCATCCGATATATATATGGGTGTTTGGCTCAGCAGTAAGAGATCAGATTTTTATTGAAAGGTTCGCGGGTTCGATTCCAGATGATGATAATGTAGGATCACAGGAGGCAATACTCACTTTATGGATTATCTTAACAGGTAGAAGTAAATGCAAATCTACATTTCAAGCTTTTTTAGATTTGGAGAAAGCTTTTAAAAATGTTGATTGGAATACATTCTTTCAAATTCTGAAATCAGGAGTAAAATATAGGGAATGAAATATTATTTACAACTTGTACAAAAACCATATAGCATTATCAGAGTTGAAGGACATGAAAGGGATGCAGAGGTTGGAGGGAGTAAGACAGGGTTGTAAGGTTTCTTAAATGTTATTCAATTTGTACACTGAGCAAGCTATAAAGGAAAGCAAGGAGAAATTTGGAGAAGGAATTAAAGTTCAGGGTGAAAAAATAAAAACATTGTGTTTTGCCAATGACATTGTAATTCTCACAGACAGCAAAGGAAGAGCAGTTGAAAGGAATAGACAGTATGTTGAAAGGTGTGTATAAGTTGAACATTAACAAGAGCAAAACAAGGGTAATGGAGTGCAGCCTAAGAAAATCAGTCGATACTGAAGGAATTAGATTAGGTAATGAAAGAATAAAGGTGGTAGATGAGTTTTGTTACTTGGGCAGTAAAATAAAATGTGATGATCTCAATACAGAGCATATAAAATACAGAATGGCAATGGGAAGATAAACATTTTTGAAGAAAAGAAATTTGTTAACATTGAATACTAATTTAAGTGTAAGGAAGTCCTTTCTGAAGGCATTTATGTGGAGTGTTGCCTCATATGGGAGTAAAACATGGAAAATAAACAGTGCAGACATGAAGAGAATAGGGCACTCAACAGCGAGGTCATCAGCGCCCATTCGATTCCACCTGGCGGCAAATATTTTTTTGCTCCTTGGCAATGCCTACACTTCTGACTTCACAATTAACCACAACATCATATTTGTTATTTTGTATTTATATGTGCACAACAGTAGCATGTAGCATGGAACATCATTATTTAAAACAAGCATATTATCTTGCAAACTTGGGGTTGTGAATGGTCCATAAGGTGCAAACATGAATAATTGAGAGTTTAATTTGACCTTGGTAGCTAAATTAATAGAATAACCTCTATGATATTGTGGTTAATTGTGACTTCAGTCTACATCTACATCAATACTCTGCAAACCACTGTGAAGTGCATGGCAGAGGGTTTGTCCCACTGAAAAAAGTCATTAGGTGGTTTTTTTCTATTCCATTCATGTATTGAACATGGGAAGAATGATTATTTCAATGGCTCTGTGCATGCTGTAATTAATCTAATCTTGCTCTCAGGATCCCTACGGGAACAATATATGCATGCGGTGTATGCATTGCCAAGGAGCAGAAAAAAATTAGCCACTGGGTGGAGTTGAACCTGCAACCTTCTCAATACAAATCCGATCTTTTACCGCTGCCTGAACACAGCATCACAGGAACCATTCATAAGATGCATATGGTGATAGATCCATTTCAAACTTCCTTTTATTTCCTAAATGCTTGGCCATCTGGAGTTCCCTTTTGGGGCACTTTTGTGTCTCACCATGGCCTACATGTACAATAAATTTGAACGAATTTGGCGATTACATGTAGGCATCTTCTCCTTGTAAGAGAAGGGTAGGTTAGCGTTAGAAGGGGTAAGAATCATGTATGGTATTAAAAGCTTTTGAAATTTGTTGTTACAGGAGAATGCTGAAGATTAGATGGGTAGATCATGTAACTATAAAGAGGTACTTGACAGAATTGGGAAGAAAATAAGGAATCAATTGGCAGGAAACATTCTTAGACCTCACACAGTCTTTCCCATCAACTTCAGCTGGTCATTTTCAATCCAGAATTGCTGAACATTGGTATCATCTTCTCTGGCTGCACTGCCAGCCACACCTCAGTTCACATCAGACCCATTAACCACAAAAAGTATCTGCTTTTTGATAGCTACCATTCCTTCCTTACCAAAAAATCTCTCCCATGAATCTTTGCATATCTGCAGTGATGAGGACTGCCTTGTGCAATATGCCTTGTGCAATCTCCTAGATCTAGTACACAAACAGATTTCCTATTCCATATTCCCACATACCCCCAACAACAAGCTACAAAAAAGTTCCACCCTTATTATCCAGTACCACTTTTGATTGGAACAACTGAACCAGATCCTTCACCAGGACGTTGAGTATCTGTCATCATGACATGAATTGAGGGACATGTTTTCCATCCTCACCCCCACCAGCCTGCAGCAGGAAATCCTAATTGGAGTCCTAGTCCAACATAAATTTTCATCTGTTTCCATTGAATGCATTTTAATGCCCTAGAGCAACCAGAAAGATCTTTACAGGCAATGTTAGAAGTATGTTTTTAATGGTGATTACTTAGAGGTACAGTAGAGGTATTTTGTTTGTAGAATTTATCAAAGTTTTCATACACAACTTGTACCTGCCACTGTTGCTTCTGCAATGGAATCTTAAAATTACTATATACAGTAAAACCTCATTTTTACGTTCCCGGTTTTTACTTTTTCCCGCCATTTGCACCATTGTTAGACACCTGAGTTAGACACATTTTAAGACTTCTGATTGTGTGCTCTCCCACTGGCAAATCTCACACTGTGTCTTTAGCAAGCTACTGTCCAAAATTTATCCTCCAATATATAAAGGACACCAACCTCTTCCTTCACCAACTGTCCACAATCCCCAACCCTTTATCACCTGCATCTTTATTTGTCACAGTTAATACCATCTCCCTATAAACCAGACACGGCCATACACCCCTCCATGAGAGAGGAGGTCCATTTGCCACACCCGTGCACTGTGTGCAGCAGCGTGTGGGGCAGAGGGGCGAACAGGAAGAGCAAGAACACCACTACAGTCAGGCAGGGTAACCTGAATTTTATGTATGAGCAGATAGCGCTCACGCTTGCTACATTAGGAATGCCAGAGCAGCCAATCAGGAGTCGAGTTACGCTGGTCAATAAGATTTATTTGATGGTGAACAGAAAAGATGCTTGCTCTTTCAAAATGCTCACAAATGATAAATATTTAAGGTACTGATAGGACATGTAATTTGTTGATCATCAAAAACTTTTACATACACTGCTTCGATTTGTTTACATAATGCAATTGTAACGCTCTTTCTTATTGGCCATGGCAATATGACTCTTGATTGGCTGCTTTGCCTTCCCTAATCTAGAAGCCCTTTCATAGAAAATTATGTATACTAACTACTGCCTCTCAATATATTTATTCCGTAATGAAATTTGTCATAAATAATATATCCCCTTTTCCAACAAACTGCTCAGTTCATACATATAATACTAGGAACAAAAGTGATATACACAAGGACATAAAAGCGCTTACTTTAGTTCACAGAATTCAATAACACACATTTTTAGTACTTTGCCAGTAACCAGCAGAACTCAAGTTAGCCAACACAACTGTTTCATTTTGAACTTAAGTAAATACAAGTACACAAAAATACGTCATTTTCTGTAACAGATTACATGTGGCACTAAACTTCTGAATATTCTTATACAGTAAAGAAGCAGACAACATGCTACTGACAGAAATAAGTATGTAAAGGAAATATAGCCATCTGAAGATGGGCAAGGTAGCCTGAAACCAGTAATGGATTTAGAATAAAACATTTTGAAAGGCATATTTGGCTGGTTGCATTATTCACTAACAATTATTAATGGGCATGGAGTTCACAAGATTCAGTATGGATAACCTAACTGTAAAAAATTTATCTACAAATAACAGATCAGTTTAAGAGGAGCCTGAAAGACATAGTAGTGGCCAACTCCTTCTACACCATTGATGTACTTTTGAATTGTACATATTCATACTATTAGTATTTTTATTTCAGATTGTAAAAACAAATAATAATTAAAAAATAAAGAAAAATAAAACAAATCATGTAGTGACATGTTCCACATCCAGGAGAATCTCCTCAATACAGATCTATGGATTGAGCAGCGAATCTAATCTTAATGTCATGAGGTGTTCTCTCTGCGAAGAGAAGATGCTGGCTGGTGGGGCTATGCCAAAAGATGTCTAGTTGGAAACATAGCTGTCTTTTGGTCTCTGTAACCAATGATAGTAGTGGGATGACAAAATTGACTTAACTCAAAACTGTCACAGGAAAAGAAAGAAATGTCTGCCTTATCAGATGGCCGTTGCAAGCTAGGATGTGTTGTCTGCTAAGAACATATAAACATATATGTAACAGAGGTGTGCCACAGCAGTGTCAGGAATAGAATTTCTTTGGCCCTAGGTTAAAAACATGAGTGGGTACATATTGGGCAATGTAAGAAGACAGGCTTTATAATATCTTGCCAAGTGTGTGAGATGGCTTTTAACTTTACCCTAGGTGCCTTTTAGTAGGAGAGATAAAGCCAAACCAATCATTACCTATCTCACAAACACCTCTCCTTGCAGAATACAGTTGGC
The DNA here is from genome assembly GCA_026315105.1 of Locusta migratoria. NCBI lineage: Eukaryota > Metazoa > Arthropoda > Insecta > Orthoptera > Acrididae > Locusta > Locusta migratoria. The sequence goes on along the minus strand of CM048744.1, from coordinate 499,747,943 downwards.
TTTGAAGTTTAAGGGGCCTAAATGGACTATTCAGTACCAAAGAACCCATCTGAACTGCCCTTTCAGAGATAAAAATGCCTTAATATATATGTATATCTTCTTCTGTACTAATGATAAGGCTGTAAATGTAGGTAATTTTCAATAGTTTTCATACGATACTTGAATGAAATATGTGGGCATGATTTCATCAAAACTGGAGCATGTTAAAACAAGATATCATTATTCCAAGTGTTTTCAGTAATTGTTGTGTCTGTCTTTTCATCTATGATGACTTCAAAACTACTTCATAAATTTGCATGGTGTTTTCACAGGTAACATGAGCATATCTTGGCGCTTCCTATAGGCTTCATGTCATAAAAATTGGATCATGGGAAAGAAGAAAGATATTGTAATTTAATTTTTTTTATCTGTGATCATCATGTCGGTCTGTCTCTCTGAATACATTAATCTCCAAAACTACCAAATGAAATTTCGTGGGATTTTTACAAGTAACCTGTGCATATCATGTGGTTAATAAAGCCTTAATTTTATCAAAATCGAATCAGAGAAAATAATGATATTATAGTTTAAACATTTGTCTAAAAGCAGTTTGTGTGTGTGTGTGTGTGTGTGTGTGTGTGTGTGTGTGTGTGTACAGGCTAATGTCCAGAATGGGAATTCACAGATAGTGTGTGGCAACATGTATGCTTCAAAAGAGATAGATTGGCTGGCCAGTACCTACCTTTGTGCTGTACTGCAGCACAAATGAAGGAAAAAAAAGGGGGGGGATGGAAAAGGACAAGCTTTCAGAACACAGTTCCTTCTTCAGGAGGGAGAGAAGGGAAGAAAAAATGATGGGAACTGAAGGGAAAGGTAATTCACGACCTAGGTCATGAGGGTGGTGTTTGAGGAATGTGGAAGTCAAGATTCAATTTTTACTCACTTAAGGTCTGGAACCCATAAAAGTGATGGCATGTAGAGCCGCTTCTTTAACATATGTAGCAAAGCACAGACATATAGCTTATAAAAATATAATTCCTTGACTGTGCTAATTTTATTTTCTCTACAGTTACAGTGTATTAAAACAGTAATAATAATAATTGTAAAATTGATTTACTGGGGGATGGCTTAGGTTTCAAACCATATATAGGAATATTCAGCCATGTTCAACATTTTTGACAGACCCACTGAGGTACTTAGACAATAAACTGAATTCATCAATATTGAAGCATTCCTTACCAGTGTGCCAACTTGTTCACTCAACTTCACCATAGCAATTTCTCTTTCAAAGTCTGTAAAGGCAGATATTAGATGGCATAGATGGCCTTAATTTTTTTAATGTGTCCGGAAGGATGACAATGGTGACTTAGTTTTTCATACTTGTAGTTATGAATTCGCACACAGTGTCATATTTAATTTCTTTGAAACTCCTGCTTCCATTTCAGATCAATTTTAGTATGTATTGTTAATTCCAAATGGGTAGAGTATGGCTGCAAAGTTGAGGTTCATGCAAAAGATTTTGAAGTTTTCCTCATAGTTAGATTTGTATTTCTTCAACATCCTTTAATTTTAGCAACATTTATATGTATATATTTCATGTTAAACAGTGTTTTAATAATAATGATTTATCAGATGAAAATTCTAAAACATTCATTTTCACATCCTTCCAGAAAGATGGGCAATATTCCAAAACTAATGGTGTGATTCTGAAAAAAATCTCTTGAAACGTTTTTGTGCAGTCATATGAAGGTATATTATACCTTTTGAAATAAAAGTAAAATCAAAAATAATTCTGAGCTATATGGTTTAATGACTTTCATAATTTATATCTGCATTGCTGTACATATATTATTTTGTAATTGGATCATGTGCAACATATTGGGAAACGGTTTTTACCTTTAGAAGTATTTTGAGATAGTCTTTTAAGACAGAATACTATTTAAAGAAGCCATTGGTACCCAACTGACTAAAGTGAATCTTTGACATTAATATATGTTATTTGTTAAATGTACAAATTGAAAGTTTGATTATTATTTTCTTTGTCAATATTGTGAATTCATTGTCTAAATCACTTCACTTAGCCGGCCGCGGTGGCCGAGGTGACTGAGGCGCTCCAGTCACGGTCAGCACGGCCACTACGGTCGGGGGTTCGAATCCCCCCTCGGGCATGGATATTTGTGCCGTCCTAGTTTGTAAGTAGTTCATAAGTAGTTTGTAAGTTTAGGGACTGATGACCCCGTAGTTAAGTCCCATAAGCTTAACAAACATTTGAATTTTCATTTTCACTTCACTTAGGCTTCTAGATAGCTCACTTTTTGGAAACACTACTTCTGATAAGGGAGCAAACAAAGTAATTGATCTGTTAACTCTAATTTAATTTTTCTTTGTTCCACATAAATCACTGGAGTTACATGTGCCATTGCTTATATTATCCCTCTTCTTTGACCGAGAAAGTACAAAATTGTGTATAACAAATATAGATTGTTTAATTTACCCAAAGCACATGCTCGTTGACAGATACAAAAACACACACATATACAAAGATTCAAGCTTATGCAACAGTTGGCTGCTTCATCATGAAAAGAGGCAGGAAGGAGGGGGAAAAGGAAAGGTGCGGATTTTAAGGGAGTGGATGAGGAGTCATTCCAATCCTGGGAGTGGAAGGACTTACCTTAGGGGAAAAAAGGAAAGGTAAACAAGCATGCACACACACACACACACACACACACACACACACACACACATATCAAGGAAGACTTTTGTAGAAAGCAAAGAAGGTGGACAGAGATACTAATTGAGGCAGAGGCTCTGTCCAGAGAACAGAGACAAAGATGTTATAGAATGCTGGGTGGGAATTTGAATTTAGTGGAGGTTGAGACCAGGTGGGCAACAGGAAGAGAGAATATGCTGAAGGGCAAGATCTCATCTCCGGAGTTCTGAAAGATTGGTGTCGGTGGTGACGGTGTAATACTGTGCCAAGATGTGCTGGCCATACACCAAGGCATGTTTAGCCACAGGGTGATCCTCATTACCAACAAACATTGTCTGCCTGTGACCGTTCATGTGAATGGACAGTTTGTTGTTGGTCAGTCCCACATAGAACACTTCACAGTGCAGGCATGTCAGTTGGCAAATCACGTGGGTGCTATCGCAAGTGGCTTTGCCCTTGATCGTGTACACCTTCCGGGTTATGGGACTGGAGTAAGTGGTGGTGGAAGGGCAGGTTTTACAAGGGGGGGGGCGGTTACATGGGTAGGAAGGTGGGAAGGTGGTTTGGGGATTTCATAGGGATGGACTAGGATGTTACGAAGGTTAGGTGGGCGGCGGAAAAACACTCGTAGTGGAGTGGGAAGGATGTCATGAAGGATGGATCTCATTTTGGGGCAGGGTTACAACCTCCACTAAATTCAAATTCCCGCCTACCATTCTATAACATCTTTGCCTCGGTTCTCTGAACGGGGCCTCTGCCTCAGCTGGTATCTCTGTCCAACATATTTGCTTTCTACAAATGTCTGCCTTGGTGTGTTTGTGTTTGTGTTTGTGTGTGTGTGTGTGTGTGTGTGTGTGTGTGTGTGTGTGTGTGTGTGTGTGCGCGCGCGCACTTGTTTATCTTTCCTTTTTTTCGCTAAGGTAAGTCCTTCCACTCACGGGATTGGAATGACTCATCATCCATTCCCTTAAAACCCGCATCTTTTCCTTTTTCGCCTCCTTCCTTCCTTCCTTCCTTCCTTCCTCTTTTCCTGATGAAGCATGAGTTGTTCCGACAGCCATTACTGATTAAGTCCAACGCAAACCGTGTGTGTCGAAAACAAACTCATTACCATTTCTTGATGGTACTGTCTCTTCATAAAAATTGTTCAAATAAATTACTGTTGTTTTCTGTAGGAGGACCAGCTAGTCTTTGCATCCTACTATAACAACTGCTTCTGATGACTTTCTCTTGATGATACTTTTAAAATAATGTATTATACTATGACCAGATTCACTGGTTTCACATTCGTTGGGGGTTATTTCCATGAAACTATGTACATGGAACTCGGGGCTTTTTTGCAGCCTTGCAACTGAATCATTTCTGTTGTAACAGCAAAACCACAGTTCCTATTTCGAATTATGAAGTCAAGCAAACATGGGGATATTTACATTTTAGCCCTTGAAATGCACAATGAGTCTTCGAACATTTTAATAGTTTCTCCTCACTTACACACTAGCGTCAAACTTTTTTTCGTCACCATCAAATTTATGTCAAAGTTACACACACACACACACACACACACACACACACACACACACACACACACACACCGAAAAAACTATATTTTCGCAGCACATGCATACGCTAGAAAACACTTGAAACACCTGGTAACACGCCTTAGTTTGGCGTCACCTCACTTGGGGCGCCCGGATCGGCATGTCGTCTTGCTTTTGATTTAGTTTTGCATATTTGTTTTGGGTTTATTGAAAAGAAAACATTATTTCGTTAACATTGTGTTTTGATTACGAAAAAGTTTGATTATACAAAAAATAAAAAAAATAAAAAAAATAAAAATTAAAAAACCTGCGGCCTATATGTGCGGCCTATATTCGCGCAAATACGGTAGTAAGGACAGTTTACAACTCACATCAAAGATGTTGCGATGAGCTGCGACAGGCACATACAAAAGACACACACATACAACACTCTCTGCTATCGGCCATTGCCTTCTTCAGAAAAAAGAACACTGATGCAATCACACAGGCACACAACACAGTCATACAACCATCACATCCGGCTGCCGCACTTCAAATCATGTTTTGCGGCGAATCGGAGACAGGTGGGAAAGGGAGGGAAGGGAGAGGATTGGCGATGGGTTACATGGGAGTAACGAGATGCAGCTTAGGAATGGAGTTGGGAGGCGGGTGAGGGGAGAAAAATAAAATAAAATAAAAAATGCGTGCACACTGCAGGTACACAAGACCGCGCGCGCACACACACACACACACACACACACACACACACACACACACACACACACACACACACTCACGCTCACGCAAGTGCACACATACACACACACGCTCATGCGAGTGCACACTCACACACATGTGAACTCGCACACGCTCATACACACACACACACACACACACACACACACACACCCGATCGCACATTCACACACCACGCAAAATAGGTGAGGTTTGGGATAAAAAGGTAAGAACTGTATGGGGAAAAATCAGGAAATTATCGTAGGTTGAAGGATAACTCCCATATGTGCAGTTCAGAAAATCTGGTGGCTGATGGGAGGATCCATATGGCCCGAGTTGTGAAGCAGCCATTGAAATCAAGCATGTGCTGCACTGCATGTTGTGCCACAGGGTGGTCCACCTTGTTTTTTGCAACAGTTTGGCGGTGGCCATTCATCCTAATGGATAGCTGGTTGGTGGTCATGACAATATTGAAAGCTGTACATTGTTTACAGCACAGTTGGTAAATTACATGGCTGCTATTACAGGTGCCCCGGCCTCTGGTAGGGTAGGTTAAGCCTGTGACAGGACTGGAATAGGAAGTGCTGGGTGGGTGGATTGGACAGGTCTTGCAGCAGGATCTTCCACAAGGATATGATCCTTGTGGCAGTGAGCTGGGTTTTGGGGTGGCATAAGGATGAACTAGGATGTTGTGGACGTTGGGAGGGCGACGGAACAGCACTTTATGAGGGGTGGAAAAGATCTTGGGGAGGATGTCTCTCATTTCTGGGCACGAGGATAGAAAATCAAAACTTTGGCGAAGGATGTAATTTAGTTGTTCGAGTCCAGGGAAGTACTGGGTGACAAGGGGGGGCACTCTTTTGTGGATGGTTACTGGTGTTAGGAGGAGGATTTGGGATGTGTGAGGATATGGCACGGAAGATCTGTTTGTGGACTAGGTCTGTGGCGTAGTTTCTGTCTGTGAAGGCCTTTGTGAGACCCTCAGCATATTGAGAAAGGGAGTTCTTGTCACTGCAGATACACCGTCCACGGGTGGCCAGGCTGTAAGGGAGGGATTTTTTGATGTGAAAGGGATGGCAACTGTCAAAGTGTAGGTACTGTTGGTGGGGTGTTTTTGTATCTGTCAATTAGCCTGTGCTTTGGGTAAGTTAAACGATCTATATTTTTTATACATATTTTTTCCACCAGGAAAGTTTCCTTTTGTAAACTACTGAAATTAGTAGTTGAATGCTTGTGAGAACTGTCCTCCATCTTTCTTTTTTTTTCTTGATTCTTGCTTTCTGTACATGTCATTCATCTAACAGGATAGAACCCTCCTGAAGGAAGCGGAGGCAGAAATGAAGAAAATGCAAGAGACTATGAATAATCAAGAGGCAGAAATTCATGCACTCAAGCAACAAAGTGAAACATTACTGCTAAGGTTAAATGAGGCAAAGTCGAAGAACCAGCTGTTGGAGAATAGTAAGACAGCTGTTCAGAAGGCCTTGGAAGAAACTAAAAAGAAAGAGGTAATCTTGATGCATGGAAATATTCATATTATATTGATATTTTAAAATTAAATTTAAAAGAAGTTTAAAGACCTGAGTTGGAGAACACAGTTCAGAATAAATTATTGTGCCCTAAATTACAAATGACTTCTTATTATGTTTTTTTAATTTTGTAATAACAAAAATAGGTTCAGAATTGGTAACACATTGTGTAAACAGTTCATTCAGTTTTGTAATATTTACATAACTACAGTACAATATTTAATTTTTGTATTATGTACATAGACTCAGAGAACAAGAGTATTAATTTGTTTACTGTAAAGTTCCAGCTTGAAGAACTGTTTATTGTAGAACATGTTCTAAAGACATAGATTGGTTGAATTACATATAGTCACAGAATTAATATAATTGAACATATATGTCAGCAACAATTTTAAATGATATGGAATCAAAGGTATAATTACAAAATTATAGTTTAGCCAATTTAATTATAAATACATTTCATTCCATTGCATGATGGTGGTGGTGGCGGCTGGTGCAGCAACAGTGTTGAATAATTAAAAAATGCTCAGTCTCTGTTGCAATACTGGATGAACAGCCAATCTAAAATTGCAACAGAGACTGAGCATTTTTAATAATTATAAATACATGAGGAGAGTTATTATTATAGAATGTAAATAATTTAGAAGTAAAGGAAACACTTGAATGAGTGGCCAAGGTTAAACAATAGGCAAGCACAAAGTTGAGCTTTCAGTTGCACAATATGGAGCTGGTACAATTTCAGTGAATGCATCATAACCTGGTCCATCTGGATCCTTTCTTCCATCACCATCTTTGCTTAACCATACAGATAGAAGTTACCCTTGCAACACTTGATGTGTCAGTTATTGAATTAGCAACAAATGACAGTTATTTATAAAACCATAATTGCTTACCATGTACTGGATGAACAGCCAGTCTAAAATAGTTTAGGGAAATAATTCAAAAATTTTATTTCAAAACTTTGCCTAAGCTTTACTAGTGTTCTTCCACTGCGACATACGCCTTGACAACTTGACCAAGGCTGTCCACCTTGCGGGACAGAGCTGGCCAGAACCAGTATTGACTACTGATTCTAAAATCACACCACCCATCTGGCGTCTGTGCTGAAACTACTGACGTTTCCATGCTACCATGGAGCCAGTAGCAGACACCCACAATTGATCATGTGTGCTACTGCACTCAGAGGTGCGAGATTGAGTTCCTTCGCTCTCTTCTGTTTTAGTTCTCGTACAGAACAGACTCGCTCGAGAGGCCCAGCCTCTATGCGGGATGAACGGCCGCGTGCCGTCTGCTCCCGCCTAGCGGCTGTTTGGTATCAGCCACCAACTGTGTGAACAATTACCGTAACCTTTACCTTTTCTGTTTTCTAATCCACTAAATTAGACTGGCACTCATTCATTGCATCTGAGTCCTGCCATGTATTCTGTACTTTAGAATACCAGTATACCAAATATTAACTTAAAGCCTGTCTTTTATTTGCCAATTAGCCACCCTTTCGTAGGGCACCCACAAGCCTTTACAGCTTCACCTTCTATCCCGACAACGCTTCCAACCCATCGTATTTTGTACATCAGTGGAATGGATTGAGCAATTTTAGTATCATCCTTGGGATAAAGATTAAGTGCTGTACAACCAGTTACATAGATTTTTGACACAAGAAATATTGTGACACTAATGTAGTATTTACCTGGGATAGAGCGACAATGAATAACAACTTAGCATCAGTCCAGTAAGAGTCACTTTTATTACAGAAAATATTTGAGTGATTACATTATGGTTTGAAATCCAGGCATGAAGTAACTCTGTCCAAAGACAGTTTATGATGTGGTGGCAGTTGACCATCAAAAATATCATGACTACAGATGGTCTACACACACACACACACACACACACTTTGGCACCCTACTAAATTGGGGACCCTGCAAGCAGCCACTACTAAATGTGGCATTTCCTGCGTAGAAATCTTGCAGGTGGCAGCCCTATTAGATTGATGATCCAAGTGGCTGCTTGAGTCTGAAACTAGTCGTAACAGTCACACAAAAATTAAGTTTAACTGTAATCCCAAACCTAGTCATATTAATGACAGAGTCTTGTTTTACTTTCTTACAGTGTATATATATCAAAAATTGTGCCGGAAAATTGTTTAATATAAGTTCTCCTACTCCAATGAAAATCAACTATATAATAAGACAGTTTACAACTCACCACAAAGACATTATGACAAGCTCTGACAGGCACATAAAAAATATACGCACATACAACACTTAAGCTACTGGCCATGATTTATTTCAGAATACAGAAAATTGACATAGGCACACATCACAGTCTCACAACTACGAATCTCTGGCTGCTGCACTCCAAATCACAATCAGCAGTTTGGGAATAAGAGAGAGGAGGGGAGGGAGTATGGGGAAAGTTTTGTCACGATGGAGGGGATGGATACAGCATGGCCTTACGGAGCATGTACATATTAGATGTTTATAATGAGATGCAGCTTAGAAATGGAATCAGGAGGTTGGTGAGGGAAAAGGGGGGGGGGGACCAAAATGTGTACACACACACACACACACACACACACACACACACACACACACACCACACGAAATGGGAGAGGTATAGGACAGAGGGAGGACTGTTGCATGTGGAAAAAGGAGTTATTGTAGATTGAGGCCCAGATAATTTCAGAATGGGAAAATGTACTGTAAGGATAGCTCCCGTCTGTGCTGATCATAACAGGTGATGGTGGACAGGAGGATGCAGATTGCCTGGGCTGTGAAGCAGCCATTGAAATCAAGCATATGTCCTGTTGCATGTTGTGCCACAGGATGGTCTACTTTATTTTTTACCACAGTTTTGGTGATGACCATTCATCCTAATGGATAGCTGATTAGTGATCATGCCAATATAGAAAGCTGTGCAGTCATTGCTGCACAGTTGATAAATTACATGACTGCTTTCACAGGCTGCCCGCCTTTGATTGGTTAGCAAAGCTTGTGATGGGACTGGAATAGGAAGTGCTGGTGCCTCGTATATTAGCCATGCACACTGGGCCACCATGCTGCGATGCACATGTCTGTTCTCTATCAGGGGTTAGAGTCCCCCCTTGGGCATGGGTGTTTGTGTTGTCCTTAGGTTATTTTACCTTATTTTATGTTGTTTGTAAGCCACAGACTAATAATCTAGCACTTGAGTATGATAGATTTACAAACATTTGAAAATTTCAAGTGCTAGATGGGCAGATCCCTGTGGCTGTGGGTTGGGTTTTGGGGTGGCGTAAGAATGGACTTGGATATTACGAAGGTTGGGAGTGCAACGGAATACCATCTTAGGGAGGGTGGGAAGAATCTTGGGCAGGATGTGTTTCATTTCTGGGCATGAGGGCAGAAAATCAAAACGTTAGTGAAGGATGCAGTTTAGTTGTTCGAGTCCAGGGTAGTACTGGGGGACAAGGGGAGCTCTCTTTTGTGAATGGTTACTGGTATTAGAGGATTTAAGGTGTGTGGGATTATGGCATGGAAGATCTGTTTGTGGACTAGGTCTGTGAGGTAGTCTAAGAAAGCCTTTGTGAGATCTTGATCTTATTGAGAAAGGGAGTTTTTGGCACTACAGATATGCTGTCCACAGGTGACCAGGTTGTAAGGGAGGGATTTTTTGATGTGTAAACTGTCAAAGTGTAGCTACTGTTGATGGTTGGTAGATTTAATATGGACAGAAGAGCATATGGAGCCATCAGTGAGGTGGAAGTTAACATCAATGAATGTCGCATGGTGGGTTGAGGAAGACCAGGTGAAATGGATGGGGGAGGAGTAGTTGAGGTTTTGAATGAAGGAGGATAAGGTGTCCTGGCCTGAGTCCAATCATGAAAATATCATCAATAACCAAAACCAGACCAAAGGTTTGGAGTTTGGGATGCTAGGAAGGATTCCTCCAGATGGCCCATAAACAGGTTGGAATAGGAGGGTGCCATGCGGGTGCCCATGGCTGTGCCACAGATTTGATGGTAAACTTTCCCCTCGAAGGAAAAGTAGTTGTTTGTCAGGATAAAGTTGGTGAGTGTTATGAGGAATGAGGTACTTGTCACAGTGGATGCCACCTTTAGATACATCAACATCCCACATTCATGTGTTTGTTTTGTTTCATTTTGCTTCGCTTTTCTCCCCTTAACCTTTCCCTACTCCATTCCTAAGCTGCATCTCTTTCCACCCATCTAATATGTACATGCTCCATAACGCCATGCTGTATCTGTCCCCACCACCATGATGTTGTAACCTTCCTATACGCCCTCCCCTCCTGTCCCCTTGTGTGAATGTGAAGTGTGCCTCTGTGATTGTGTGAATGTTCTTTATTTTGAAGAAGTCCATGACCAATAGCTTATGTGTTGTATGTATGTGTCTTTTTTATGTGCCTGTCACAGATCGTCATTACATCTTTGCATTGAGTTGTAAATTGTCATTATATTGTTGAATTCCAACCTGAAGTTTCCAATGAAAATTGTCACAAATTGGAGATTTTGAACAATACATGCCAATATTATCTTGGTTTGCCTAAATCATAACAAGTTAATATTCCCTTCCAATAGGGTGCAGCTTTGCCTTCCTTTTATTTTTGTAAGTATATCATTATCAGTGACATTTTCATATTTGTTTGCACTGTGAAATGGGGTGGGGGTAATTGTTAACACATTGGACTTGTATTTGGGAGTGAGAGTTAAAACTCCCATATAGCTGTCATGATTTAGCTTTCCTTAAGTTATAATGGGCAGTGACTGGTTGAGCTTCCTTGAAAAAGATGCAGCTAACTGACTTCTTCATCGTTGTTAAAGTCAACTTGTGGTCTATGTATGACGACCACATCTTTGAACTTTTGATTTTTCCTGTTTTCATCCCCATCCTCCACCCCACCTTCACTTTTAAGTTAGTGTATCAAAAAAGTTTGTGATTGCTTCATTTATTACTTGAATGAAGTTGTTTCTTTTCTTATGATTTGGTTTGACTTCTGGTTAAAATATAACTGTCTCAAGTGAATCCTTACTATGTTGTTGGACTGTAAGTTTGTGTTTTCCTTATGAGCAGTTTTTGATTTTTTAAAACTCATCACTTTTTTCATGTAAGTTCAGAAGGAGACACAGAGTGAACTGAAGGAAGTTATAGAGAAAATGAAGCAAGAGAAACTAAAACTTCGTGATACATATCAACAGCAAGTAGAAACATTAGTCCGTGAGAAAGTCCAAGAATTCCAATCGCAACTGGATGCTGCTGAGGCAGCTTTGGAGCAAAGAGAGAAAGCACTTGCTGAAATGACATCACAGCAAATCAAGCTTCTTACAGAAAAGTGAGTTAAATATTACTTTTTCTTAGTCCTTGTATTCTCTGGAGTAGCAACTTTTAAAACCCTGAGGTAGTATCTATAATATTTGTGGAAGGCACTGTTGTGTGTTTAGATGAGGATCATCTTGTCTTTTGTAGAGTAGTATTTCAGTTTAATGAAAGATATTTATATGACCCAATATTTATATGACAAAATATTATTATTATTATTATTATTATTATTATTATTATTAACCCTTAAGTACTTGCGTCGGGTCAAAATGATCCGAGTGAATTTTCTTTTTTTAAATTTCTTTCGTACATATCACTCTGAAACTTGTGATGCACACATATTTTCCTCTATTGTTGAGCTGCTTCTGATAGAGTATTGGGGAAACATTGTTGGTCTCATTGTTTCTCGTTAAACTGCGATTATTGTGTGTTTGACCCACCACAACTATTGGCGTTCTGGCATTATTGTCCCCACCTCACCTGAAGAGACTGTTTGTGTTCCATTGTGGCGCAACCCTAGTCTGAGTATTCTGCTGTGAACTACAGAGGCTGCAAGTGTTCCAACAAGTCTAGTTCTTTTTCTTTGAGTAAGTAAATGAATTTATTTGCATATTTTATTTTTATATCATAATTTCTTGTTCTGTCATGATGAAAGTGACATTGTTGTTCCCTTTCTTCACACAGAATGCCTAAAATATTCACTGATGAAGAAATTATGGTGGAATTATTTCATGACGACGCTGATGATGATTCCGTAGGAGGATTATCTGAATTCAAAGAAGACATTGTTGAAGAAAGTGAATGTGACAGTGATTCAGAAATTAATGCAACTAAAGGAGATGAAACTGACGCTATGAAAAATGACTTGGGTACAGACGGTAAAACCAAATGGCACAAACAACCATTTAATCAAAGTGGTCGCATTAAGAAGCATAACATTGTGAAGACACATCTACCTGGAGCTCAAGGCACAGCAAAAGGGTTAAAGACACAATAGGAAGCATTCTTTATTTATTTCGAGGAGAATATAATTGACAAATTGGTTATGTACACTATCACGTTCATTATGAAAATTGCCACAAATTTTGAACAGACTCTGGGTGCTCAAGCTACAGATCAAAATGAAATGAAGGCATTTGCTGGAACATATAGAGCTTCCCATCTCCACTTCAATGATCTGTGGGGGTAGGATGGACCTGAAATTTTTTCCCTTAGCATTTCACATCAGAGATCTTTGTTCTTTTGCTCTGTTTGATGTGACAACACTGCTGATCGAGATGAGAGAAAGAAGTCTGCCAAGCTACCTGCTACTCGTGAATTTCTGGCACTAATAGAGGAAAATTTCATGAAAGCATGCACCACAACTACAGATCCACGAATGTTAGGGAGAGAATAAAGTTGTTTCTAATAGACAGAGATACTGAAGTACCACAACTCCAATGACTTCAAATGCTGGAGAACAGAACTGCAACAAAAATGGGCAAGCAGAAGAGCTGTTACATCTAAGTTGTGGAAATAAAATCCGCTACCAGTCACAATTATTTGGCAGTTTATTAGAACACTACCGGTTTCGGGCTTGTGCCCATCCTCAGGTGTTTACATTCAGACAACTGTTTAAAGAAAATGTTAATTACTTTGTGCTTATCAATACATAGGTATCCTATAGATATACAGATATATAAAAAACAAATATGGTATGTGGTGGAGTGATTTGTGCTAAGGCTCTAAGTGTACTCACACTCCACCACATACCATATTTGTTTTTTATATATCTGTATATCTATAGGATACCTATGTATTGATAAGCACAAAGTAATTAACGTTTTCTTTAAACAGTTGTCTGAATGTAAACACCTGAGGATGGGCACAAGCCCGAAACCAGTAGTGTTCTAATAAACTGCCAAAAAATTGTGACTGTAGCGGATTTTATTTCCACAACCTATTAGGTTGGATAATGGATAAAATTCGCTGTTACATCTGTCCAAGTACAAACGACCACAAACATTCAACAGTGTGTTCTAGTTGTACGGAATCTATAAGCAAAGTACATTCCAAAGTTATCTGCACAATATGCTTGGCAGACGGAAGTATTTTGATGGTTCAAAAGCTTTGTATTTATTAATGGAGAACATTTTCTAATGTGTTAGTTAAGTTTCCATTGTAACTCCCATTGCCATTAAATGATGTCAAGTATATGCTGGATTTTTTCATATATGTTCAAATATCATTCTTAAATTGTGACCTTTAGCTTTTCTCAGCTGTTGGAATATGCACTCAGCTTAATTTGTTTTGTTTTGTTCACTTTAATAAAGGGGTGGTTTGAAAAGAAAAAAATTGGGAGAAACCGCCACACACACACACACACACACACACACACACACACACACACACACAAAGAGGGGGCGGGGGCATCGTGAAGGGAACTAACTCTATAATCTGGGAATTCTAGGGTAAGCTGGAAAACAATACATCAGTTTTGCAAATGCCTGTTGTTGTTGTTGTTGTGGTCTTCAGTCCGGAGACTGGTTTGATGCAGCTCTCCACAATACCCTATCCTGAGCAAGCCTCTTCATCTCCACATAAGAACGGCAACCTACATCTGTCTGAATCTGCTTACTATATCCATCTCTTGGTCTTCCTCTGCGATTTTTACCCCACACACTTCCCTCCAATGCTAAATTCACAATTCCTTGATGTCTAAGAATGTGTCCTACCAAGCTATCCCTTCTTTTAGTCAAGGTATGCCAGAAATTTCTTTTCTCCCCAATTCTGTTCAGTACCACCTCATTAGTTACGCGATCCACCCACCTAATCTTCAGCGTTCTTCTGTAGCACCACATTTCAAAAGCCTCAATCCTCTTCCTGTCCACACTGTTTATCGTCCATGTCTCACTCCCATACAAGGCAACACTCCATACAAATGCCTTCAGAAAGAACTTCCTTAGGCTTAAATGAATATTCGATGTTAACAAATTTCTCTTTTTCAAGAACGCTTTTCTACCCACTGCCATTCTGCATTTTATATCCTCTGTACTGCGACCATCATTTGTTATTTTACTGCCCAAGTAACAAAACTCATCTACCTCCTTTATTGCTTCCTTTCCCAATCTAATTCCTTCAGCATCACCTGATTTTCTTACACTGCACTCCATTACCCTAGTTTTGCTCTTGTTAATGTTCATCTTATATGCTCCTTTCAGCACACTGTCCATTCCGTTCAATTGCTCTTCCAGGTCCTTTGCTGTATCTGACAGAATTACTATGTCGTCGGCAAAAAGCAATGTTTTTAATTCTTCACCCTGAACTTTGATTCCTTCACCAAATTTCTCCTTGCTTTCCTTTATGGCTTGCTCAATGTACAATTGAATAACAATGGAGAAAGACTACAACCTTGTCTTACTCCCTTTCCAACCACTGCATCCCTTTCATGCCCTTCAACTCTGACAACCGCTGTCTGGTTTTTGTACAAGTTGTAAATAACCTTACGCTCCCTATATTTTACTCCTGCTTGCTTCAGAACTTGAAAGAGTTTATTCCAATCAACATTGTCAAAAGCCTTCTCCAAATCTACAAAAGCTAGAAATGTAGGGTTGCCTTTTCTTAATCTATCTTCTAGGATAAGCCGTAAAGTGAGTATTGCTTCCCATGTTCCTACATTTCTCCTGAACCCAAACTGATCTTCCCCGAGGCCGGCTTCTACCAGCTATTCCATCCTTCTGTATATAAATCGTGTTAATATTTTGCAACCATGACTTATTAAACTGAGGGTTCTGTAGTTTTCACACCTGTCTGCACCTGCTTTCTTTGGAATGGGGATTATAACATTTTTCTTAAAGTCTGAGGGTACTTCGCCTGTCTCATATATCTTACACACCAGGTGAAACAGGTTTGTCATGGCTGGTTTTCCCAGAGACTTCAGTAGTTCTGAGGGAATATCATCTACTCCAGGGGCCTTGTTTCAACTTAGGTCTTTCAGGGCTCTGTCAAATTCTTCTCTCAGTACAGTATCACCTATTTCATCTTCATCTACATCCTCTTCCCTTCCTACAATATTGTCTCGAAGTTCATTTCCTTTGTAGAGCCCCTGTATATACTCTTTCCACCTTTCAGCTTTCCCTTCTTTGCTGAGAACTGGTTTTCCATCAGTGTCCTTGATATTCATAGAGCTGTTTTTCTTATCTCCAAATGTTTCTTTTATTTTACTGTAGGCTGTATCTATTCTTCCGCTATTTATACATTCTTCTACATCCTTGCATTTGCCTTCTAGCCACTCCTGCTTAGTCATTTTGCACTTCCTGTCAATCTCATTTCTTGCCTCCCATCTGTCTCAAATTCCAAAGGTACACACTATGGCCATAGATCTCCCCTTATATCGCCATTTCAGATTTCCGTAATAGGTCAGATGTTATTGCCCCATCTGTAGTGAAGTAGACGAACTTTCTGCCATCATCATGTATTAATAAATGTATATCTACATTAGTAAGCCATATGCTGAAAGATGATAGCTTGTGTGTGTGTGTGTGTGTGTGTGTGTGTGTGTGTGTGTGTGTGTTTTCTTTCTGAGGAAACCTTGTCCAAATGCTTGTCTTTTCCTTGTGCCTGTCTGTGGCTCAGTGTGATATTTTGATGGTGAATACCAATCTATCCTTTTCATAATATTGTTAATATTTGAAATTGTTGTAAACCTCAGGAATAACTTGTGAGTGTGACACATGTTAGTTAATGCAAATGTGAAATGTGTGCCTTTTTATTTTTTTATGTGCTGCAATCTCAGACATTAATTGACACAATTATTTTTATTCTTCAGCAACATTGTACATTTCATGAAGTCAGTATTTCCTTCTTAATTGTTGTCTGCGTGGAATTTGACAGTAATGTCTTGAATGAGTAGACGGTTGTCACCAAATTTACAACTAACAGGATGGAAGAGGATAGAAGTTCTCCAAAGAAAGTTAAAATAAGGAACTGACTTTTTTTTCTATCAGAACATGCATCAGTGTTGGAAATGCCTCATTTATATTCTTTAAATATAGGAGCATTAATTTCTCAGATTAAAAAGAGCAACTATTTACAAAGAGATCATAAACTGAAATAAAGTATCATACAGAGATAATGTAGGTAGTTGAATAGAGCTCTGTGATTGTTACTGATGGAAATGTTGAAGCATAGACTATGATGATACTTCAGACCACATATTTATTTGGAACCACACAACTGCAGTGCTGGATTTATACCATTTTACCATTATAATTTATGTAGTGATGCACAAGTGTCAGCTTGGAGCACCATGTTCATAGTGAAAAATGTTGGAAAGCTTTTGATATTCCTGCCGGTTTTCAAAGCGAATTATAAATGGGGATTTAAGAAAGTGTGATGCCTTTTAGTATAAAGTGGCTTCAGTGAAATGTCATTGCAAATTTGTTAGTAACTCACTAGGATTTGGATTTGAAGTAAATATTATACATAAGTAACACACACATACAAAAATGACACTTTCATGTAGACTGTGGTATGTATTGCCAGAATATATATGCCTTATGGTTATTGATCTGTCCAAATATGGCTTTTATACTTTTATCAGTTGTTTTTAACCAAGTCTTTACATGTCATTTACCTTTTCTTTTATGTGTGCCACATTTATTTTACGATTGCTGCTATTTGCTTCTAAAGGGCAATTCACAGTGTCTGTCCCATCACTTTCTGTCAGAACATTCTGTAATGCATTTCCAGTTGTGGAATTTGCACTTTCTGTTAGCGGACTGCCTTGTCATGTCACACCATGTCAATGTCTTCGGGAAGTAAGTTTTGACGGAACCATCATCTGCTATCATTGGAAGTTAACCTATTTTCATTACATTGACTCATGTTACAGTAGGTAATTACATGGATTACAAACACTTATGTGTACTTATTTTATTATTATCTCTTTTTTTAGTGGTAAATTACAAATGTTTCATGATGACTTGTATATTTTTCCCATTGAGTGTTCTTCCAAAAGCAAGATTGGATATCAGAAATCTAAAGATGGTTTAGGTTTTACAATAGAGTAAAAGAAAACAACAGTATATATGAATAAGATAGTAAGTTATTGAAGGTATTTTCATTAAATGACATTTTAAATGAAAAAGTCAGCACTAATGAAGGAGAAAACTCAAGTTATTTAAAACTTTATTAAAAATGCAAGGGGGAAAGTGTAATGGATAATGTAAACAGGCTCTTTTTACTCCCTTATTAACATTATTTAATTTGTTTGTATGTATATATTTTCACTTGCAAATAGAATTCAATGTTTTGACATGTTGTTTCACTTCCCAGCACTATACCACAGTAAGTTCATTATAAAGCTTGCTTTGACCACTAATAAATTCTGTTACTATACTATGACTTTTTACGTCATGGATGGCTACTCATAACCTCACCATAGGGTATTGGGCCAAGAAAATTGACATTGCAGGCAGTGCGAATGCACCTTGATGCGACACTTCTGTGAAATACCTATTAATGTGAATTGTCCTTAATTGAAGTAGCTGTTAAATTCTTTTGTAAGTTTGAGTTAAGCTGACCCAGGATATATGAATGTGCCTTCAGATATATTACTGTGTGTAACTTAAGTTTATGAAATCATTTCTGATGCTTCATTGAAGATAATTCTTCAGAGCACAGTTATCAGTTGCCGTTTATTGTTCAGCTCGGGTTGTGGATTGAAAGATTTACTGTATGTTTGTTTATTTATTTGTTTGTGGTTTTTCTTTGAGGGAAGTGGTCTCGCTATCCCTTAAAGTGTTGCTGTCACTTTTCTTTAGCATTTCTTTCTTTTTATTATAAAAGTATCCCTCTCTTGCCTAATTAACTTTTGCTCTGGGCAGACCCAGGTTTTTCTGTTTAAGTGAATTTGTGTATTCCTTCCTAAAGAGCTGAGGCTTTTCACATCACTGTAGCAAGTGAGGATTACTTTCAACAAACATAAATGTGGCTCAGACTGATACTACTAGTAGCACAGAAATTGTAATATAACAATGTAATTTTTATCAGCACCATGAAATGTTTGAACTAATGATGTATCAAAGAGAGGCAAAAGGATTGTAAAATTAGTTGCAACTGCTTCAGCTACTATATTTCTGTGTGTTCAAATAGAGGTGAAAAATTAAATTGTTGTTTTGAACAGTAATTAGTGTGATTCGCTGTGCCGAGAAGGTACCTTTAATCAAAGGAAGTGTTCTGTTTTTTTAAAATGAGTATTAGCATTTATAGTCTTTAATTGAAGATTTTAAAGTACCATAATTATATTTCTAGATTTTATTAGTCAAATAGCATTAATGAAAACTATTTAAATCTGACCAATAAGCCATAAATAAACAAAACTGACCAAAATGTAACTGAGTTGATATGAAAAGTGCCTACTGCTTTTTGTTCGCGCAAATATTTCCAATTATTAAGCAGTTAAACCTTTGGTGAATGCTATGTTTCTTGCTTTCAGATATCAGATGGAAGTAAAATTACTGGAGGAGAAACAACAAGATGAAATGAAATTGTATAAAATACAGTTAGCACAGGCAAATCAGCAGATTGCCAAGTTGCAGGCACAACTTCAGTTGCAAAGTAAACATCGAAATGAACTTTTGGAGCAGCTTCATGATGCAATGGAGGCTCAGTGGCAGGAGGCATTGCGTATGGTGGTATGTCTCAAAATCTCCAAATTTATTTATTTCCGTTTTTTTTATTTAGCCTGATTATTCCAAGAATATATGTAAGGCAGAAAAATTACAGACATTCATTAAGTTGTTTCTAACAGTCTCTCTCTCTCTCTCTCTCTCTCTCTCTCTCTCTCTCTCTCTCACTCTCTCTCTCTCTCTCTCTCTCTCTCTCTCTCTCTCTCACACACACACACACACACACACACACACACACAGTTTCTATCCATTCTCCCTAAGTATTTTAGTTTTGATATTATAAACCATCATTGTTCAAGACAAATACATTTGGGACTGATGTTACTCCATAAGAGAAATGTTCTTAAAAATTGTTAGTTCTGAAATATGATGTAGTTTATTGCAATTTTGTGTGCAGTAATAAGAATGTCACGTTTTGAAGGTAGGTTGGGAGCAGCCATTGTGTTATAATTTGGTGAAGACAATTTTCCTTTTATTGAAATACTGAATGTGGTGTTCTTAAAATTCACATTATTCTTGTCACATTAATACATAATTTGGACTATTTTAAAGAATTGGCCAATATAGGTGGGTAACCTCTCTTTTTATATACAGTAGTCTAGTCCTACTTAACACTAGAAGGACCGGCATTAGCGAACTACCTAAAAGGACCGCTACCGGTCATTTTGACTGGTGAGGTATTTCTTTATTTTTTCAGTTTTACTTGTGGAATTAACTTAGTTTAATTTTTTAAATGTTGCAAGGGTATTATGTTTACCCTACTGATGTGCTATGCGTAGAAGTTTGTATAGAAATTTTATTTAATTAATTAATGGATCAAGGTATTAATAAATTGTAAAACATTTGAAACTGAATTTACAAATGGAAATAAACACATAATAAAAACAAATTATTTCAAATCTATGAAATGTTTTCAATCAAATCCACCATCTTTGTCAAAACATATTGCTCACACATACTGAACACTTCCAGCACCCAGACCACATAATATTATTGCCCATCAATACTCACCCTGAACTCAAGTAACTTCCTCTGACTGTAAGTTTCTTAGCATTACCTGTTGGCCCTGGAGTTTCCACAAACACATTGTGACACCCTAAACTTCCAGGTACATCGTCGCCTGGTGCATTTGGAGCCCACACTGTTCCAGCAGCTGCAGTCTCTTCACTACCGACTACTGTATGAGATTGTTTTCGTTTTCTTCCTCGGCTGCAAGTACGAATTTGTGGTGTCACAGAAATCAAACCAGTAAGCTCTCGATTATTTGCATGTTTTTGTGCAGGTTCCGAATCTTCATCTTCCGAATTTGACAGTTCACCTTGTTGTGTACCGTCGGCTTGTTATTCTGTATCATCGTTATCATCCAACTCATCAAATTCAAAAATATCTTCTTCTTCAGAATCTTCTTCTGGTAAACTATTCAAATATTTCAGTAATTCTACATCTGAATGAAAATTCTATGCTTCATATTAACGAGGAGAGATAAACCTCTGCTGAGCTGAACAACGTACTGACAGAGTACAGCAATACATTATATCCACTCAGCTACGAAATAAAGTAAAAGGGAAAGAAAGAAGGGGAACAATATCACAACAATGAATAATATACTGGTACACTAAGCAGATGAAAAAAGTAAATGTTGCTCCTTTAGGGACATTGAACATAAAAATCTCACTGGTCAAAATGACCGGCTGTGGTCCTTTAACGTACATAAAATTCAGAAAAACTGTATAACTCATTTAGTTTTCATAATACATATTTGTATTTTATGGAAATTGTAGACCACCGAAATACATTTAAAGTCATGAAATATAAGCATGCTAAAATAAAACATACGCGATTTATTACATGTTAAACAACGCTCACCGGTCAGACTGACTGGCACGGTCCTTCTAGTGTTAAGGAGTTTCCCTTAATATTTATATGAACGATATGAGTCTGTGGATCAACTGTACATTGCGGTCAAATTGCTTTCAACTAACAAAGTTTTATTGTGTGAGTCATATTTATTTTTTATATTGAACCTCAGATTCCTTTGGAGGAACACATCAGAACTGTTGAATCTTTGCGGAATGAGTATATCTGTTTCTGTTTTCCCCAGGTGCGAGAGAAACTTAAAAAGATGATACAAGTCCACACATCATCTTCATTAAGAGATCAATATGAGGGCTGGGGATAGATATGGTTGTGGAGTAGATGTGGGTTGTGTGGGGAAATAGTTTACCATGGATGAGACCTGTGAGGGTGACTCCTGTCTGAGCAGTTCAGAATGTCTGAGGGGGGGGGGGGGGAGGTCATTGGTGGCGATCTATACGTATTGGATCTCACAAAAGCCTTCACTGTTAGACACTATTTCTCAAGATCTAGTCCGCAAACAGATTTCCTGTGCAATATCCCCACACATACACCCCAATCCTCTGTCCACCCATGATAACTTAATACAAAAGAGTCCTTCCCCTCATCACCCAATAGCACCTTGGACTGAACAACTAAATCACATCCTTTGTCAAGGCTTTAATTCTCTTTCACCTTTTTCTGAAATGAGAGACATACTGCTAAAGATCCCTCCTACCCCATCCTGAAGTTGTGTTCCATCGCCCACCCAACTTCTACACCACCCTAGTCCATCATTATGCCACCTCCATGCAAAGCCCATACGACAGGGTTCATATTGCTGTGGGAGACCTTGGTGCAAGACCTGGCCAATCCATCCACCAGCACTTCTTATTCCAGTTCTGTTACAGGCTTGCCCATTCAAAAGCCTGACAACCTATGAAAGCAGCCACGTGATTTAGCAACTCTGCTGCAATTATTGCACAGCTTTTTAAAACAGTATGTCTACCAACAAGCTGTCCATCAAGATGAATGGAAACTGTCAAACTGTGGCCAAAAGCAAGGTAGAGCACCCTGCAGCACAACTTGCGACTGAGTATAACTTGCTTGATTTCAGTGGTTGCTTCACAACCCAGGCCATCTGGATCTAGGTATTCCCCCCCCCCCCCCCCCCCTTTCAGTCCCTCCCCATTACCAGCTTACACAGATGGGAGTTATCTTTAAGGTATATTCACCTTGTTAACCACTGTGTAAACTGTATTTATTTTATGCCCTTCTCTGCTCCTCTACTTTATGTTCCTGATGTTATGTCTCATCTGATGTTATACCCTTTACTTCAAAATCATTCTTCACTGAACCTAAGTACTTTCTTCTTGGGTTACCTCGACTTCTCTTATCCTCCACTGCCGAGCTCATGAGTGTCTTAGGTAACCTTGCGTCTCCCATGCGTGTAACATGACCCCCCATCTCAGCCTGTTCGCTCTATCTGCTTCAGCTAAAGGCATTGTGTGAGTGGCAACACTTGAGTAGCCAAGTAAGTGGTCCTGACAGTTGGGATACCAGTTACTTTGGACTAAGGTTGGGCATCTCGAACATATTTTGAGTTGTGGCCACCTTTGTGCTCAGACTGCAAAGACTATCAAATCCACCGGTTAGTCCCTCAACCGTTAGGGTAAAACCCAGTTGGGCCTTGGGCTAGTGAGGCTTCCCAGGTACTTCAATATCATGCTGGCAACAATCAGAGCAAAATTTGTGCATGTTTAGTTTACAAATCAGCTCAGTGAAAACCTTTGTTAGTTTTTCCTACACCTGTATAGTTTCAAAGATACCACATTCCTCAGACCAAACAGCTTGCCTGATCTTCAGTAAATAAGTTGATAAGCATTGGGATGGGGAATTTCCAAAATTTTAAATGGTCCCATATAAATATCAAAGATCTTTTTGATCTCAGCAGATATGGCTTTAGGTCTCTTTTGTGTTCAGACTAAAGCAAGATCTCCAATTTTGAATGCTACAGCACTTACCTTATTGTCATGACTCTTCTTCCTTGCTTCCGCCTTTTGCTTTAAATGTTCCTTCACAATTCAATCTCTTTCATGTGACGTCAAAGCGGTACACACGGGAAAATTAATCAGTTCAGAAATAAGGTTTTTAGGTGCCTGATTGTGCTATGTAGAAGGCTATTCATAATTCTTCAAAATCTGCTACATATTCTGACATGTGCTGTGTTTGTGGTTACAGTAAGTTTGGTACAATCTGCCAATCTCACACATGTATCTTTCTGCTGGATTGGATGCTAGGTTATAAACTGAAATTTGTATATGTTTGATGTTTGATTTATCAATAAATGTTTTCCATAGCCTTGAATTAAACTACTAGTCATTGTCCGATAAAATAGACTTTGGTTTGCATACTGTATTCAAATAATTGTTCTCAATGAGCTGTATTACACTGTTACTTTTAGCTTTCTTGACAGGATAAAGTCTCACTAATTTGGAAAAAAAACATCAACTATGAGAAATATAAAACAATAACCTTCTTTACTCCTTGGGAGAGGGCCATAAAAATAAATTGCTACCAAGTCTAAAGGCTGGTTGGGAAGAATATTTTGCATTTCACCCTGACAAGTTTTATTGGTCACTTTAACTCTCTGACATCTGTCACACAATGAGATTTTTTCTCTAACTTTCTTAGCCAGACTATAAATGTAAATGTTTTCTTGTATTTTACTGATGCACTTCTGTGTACCACAGTATCCATAACTTTCGTGAATGTACCTCTCACGTTTCTCAAACTCACTCTCTGGCCAACATAATTTCCAGAATTCATTGTCAGTGTTACTTCTCTTAAACAAAATACCCTGGTGCAAAATATAAAAATCACTGATCTTCTCATGACCCACTTTTCCTAAGTTATTTCTTATGAATCCCCAGTTTTTATCTTCTCCCTGCAATTTCTTAATCTTATTACACATACCACTGATTAACTTCTCATCTTTTATATTTTTCAAATATCTAAATTTAAATTCCTTTTCTACTTCAGCATCAAAAATTTTCGGTTCCCCCTCCCAGTGGTAATCTAGATAGGAAGTCTGCAACATGATCAGTGCATTTTATGTATTTTTGTTAGTTCCTGTCGTTCCCTCTGGAACATAGGGCCGAAACGAAATTTCTCCACCTGATGTGATTTCTGGCAAGTCTCTTCACTTCACTCCAGGTTTTCCCATCCTCTGCAGCTTCTCTCTGTATCGTACTTTTCCAGATGTGTTTGGGATGACCGTGTTTCCTAACTCCCTGAGGGTTCCAGTCCATCGCCACATTTTCAATAGCTTCATCAACAAATATAAAAAATAATTTTCCTCTTCTTCATTAAAATGAGTATTATACTTGCAAGCAGTATCAGCTTCAATCTCAGTGTCACATTTGGAATAACATGTAGAAATGTCACTTGATTCATTAACCTGTAACTGCACATCCAATTTGTCATCAGAACAATTACTTTGATAATTACAAACCTCAACATTAGTTCTTTCAGCCCAACTGTAAAATTCATTTAAGTCAACTTCAGCAGAAATGTGTCTCATTTGAGATGTTTTAATTTCAGGTTTTGAGTAATAAAAGACATTCTGAAAGTAACTACATAGGGTGTTTCTGTCATTAGTGTTGGTGTTGCTGTTGGCTCTTTGTGACACTGTGTATATTGCTCTACACTTGCGGACCTTCAAGGGAGCAGTTTTCAGTTTCCCAAAGTGTTTGTGTGTTGTACATTTTCATAATTACTTTGACTATTTCCATTATACTATGCTTTTTTGTTCCCATACTGATTTTGACCATTGTGTTGGTAATTGCTTTTGTGGTTTTGATTCCCTTCACCCCCCCCCCCCACCCCCAATGACTATTGCTTTCTCCCCAATTTTGATTCCTTCTGTTTGAATCAGGTGGATTGTTCTGATTGTAGTGTTTGTGTCTGATACTTATCAAGTTTGTCTACGAAATTTAAAAATGACATTGTCTGGGCTGTAAACTAAATCTTTTTGTGTGGCAAGAGAAAGGCATCTTTCAAAGTGGCAATTTGTGTGATTGTGTCAAATGGAGTGTCTAAATGCAGTAGCTTCTTGATCTCAACTTTGCAAAACTTTTTCATATTGCCAAAACTTTCATCGTAAAATGGGCCATTCAAAAATTCATTTTTAATTCTGGCTTGTTCTGTACTAGATCAAAATGTGTTTAGGAATTCCTTTTCAAATCTACTATATGACCAATCATTACAGCAGTTTTTGTTTGCCCACGTTAATGCATCTCCCTCCAAAATCTTTTTTACTAACAAAATCTTCGTGCGATCACACATTTCTGATGCAAAATTATTGCGGGAAATTTGTAAGAAATAGGTAGGATGAAAATTTTCATCTACAACTAAGCTTTTCACTGGAACTGCATTCCACATGGAATAAAACATGCCACTGTGAGTGTTGGTGGCATTGCTACATTTCACATTTTACGGTATCATTGGTTAATTTTTCTACATTCAGTGCATTTTTGCGTAATTCTAATCCAAATTGATCCACTTTTGTATCTACAACACTTATGATATTTTTAAAATCAGTGGTAAACTTTGTTGAGACATGCTTTACATCTTGATTTACTACGTCAATTTTCTCTGTTGCGTCAGAAATTTCTTATTTAAGCATACTGTTTGCTTTACAGAGCTTTGAATCAAGATTTTTTGAAAGTTCATCGTTGATCTTATGGCAATTTTCTTTAATATTATCAGATAATTCAGTTTTTAAAATTGTAACTTTTGCATTAACAACGCTGTTGCATGTGATAACTATTTTTGATTTGAAATCCTTTTTCAATGTTTCTAAATCATCTTTTGATGCTAATTTGTTTTCTAATGACTGAAATTTGTTGTTTATAAATTCTAACAGACCTAATGTTTCACATGTTTGACCTTTTACAGTATCGTCATTGATACTAGCACTCTGTTGAGCTACTTCATATTTGTCACACATCTCCTCCTATTTTACGAGCACATTGTCTGAATTGAATAAACAGTCAAAGTCAGAATCACGACTACGATTAACACTGTTGCTAGAATTTAAATTTGGAGATTCCATTTTGCAGATCACTTGAGAAAGTAATTAAAACAGTACCTCTTTACTGATGTCTTCTCCATTGAAATTTGAGTAGAGTTATTCACATACCAGTACCACTTCCTCGCTCCTCATTCTGATGTTGGTTTTGTGGATTTTCTGCAGGAATGCACGAGTATCCCGGCGTCGAGACACCAGACGTGATAACCGCCTCTTGCTGTTTTTTTCTAGTATAGACAAAATCACAATGCCAGTTGCACCAAGTTGTTCATGGCTCAATCTGCAATAGCGACTGACAGTTGAGCTTAACAAAATTATAACAGATGGACGGCCATCACCATAAATTAGTTTAATGAAATATTTGGCCTCGTTGAATCATAGGGGCTGATCTCCACTTTGGTTTTCCTGACTGTGGAATCACACGTGGTTAAGTTATAAACAACAACTCAGATTGTCTTGAGATATACTTTTACTTCCGATACTTCGCACAAAGCAAAATTAAACTTTTTATTTAAAAATACTTATTTATCAATACATTAGAAAATTATTACAGTCCTGTGGTACGGCAGCGCTATGCTGCTCTCTCCACAGCTCAACTCAAAGAGAGCCTGCACAACGTCTTTTCAAAGCAGTACAGGAACAGATATCACACCACTACTCTTACAAAGAAGATGATAATACTGATATCAAAATGAAACATTTAAATACTACAAAGTTACATCTAGTAAAACATTAATGAAAATTTATATTAAGAAAATCAATTATTAAGGGGTGGGCAATTCTATTTCACACTGATTGTTTGAATGAGAGTGTGTTCTACACTGACGATGGCTGTGGCTGAAAGCCTTAAGTTCATGTGTGATTGCCTATTTTATGAGTCTGTAGCTTGACAATCGTTTTTGTGACGAGTTGCAAGCTATCCTCATTTCAAGCTGGACTTTCCTGTGCTACATATCTGCTGTAGCTTAACTATACCTCTCTTATGTGAATAAAGCCTGCATATCTTCATTTTGTTATATAATGAGGTACATGGAGAGAGAATAGGCTCCAATGCTTTGTTTATAAGTATGTTTGAGGATACTGCAACAGACATTTTCTTCTTGTCACTTGTTGGTGCTGAATTTCAGTGAGATGATCTTCCATTGTCACTTGCTTGTCAGTTTGAACACCCACTTCTTTTGGACCATGCCTCTTGCTTTAGTGCTCACCACACCCTTGCATGTATCAGCTTGTTTGTTGTCTTCATTTCCATTTGCAAATGAAAAATTCTTTTAGACTTCTTTGTACATAGAGAAGGTCTTTCATCCATTATGTACTGCCTGTTAATAAAGTAGCACCATATCAATGCCTACTGCAGAATACAAATCATATAGCAGAATATAGGAAAGTTGTCCTTGTCATGTTCCATGAGATACACCATTTTCCCCAGATGAAAAATTGAGTTCATGCTTACCCTAGTAATATGCAATTCACACATTATTTTCACACACTTACTTTAGTTCATGTTGGTTACTTTTCAACTTATTTTTGCAACTAAGTTTATGTATTAGGTTGTTATACTTAACATAGTTAAAATGATGAAGAAAGAAAGAAAAATGGGGGGGGGGGGGGGGGGGGGGAGACCAGAATGTTATTTGTCTTTCTAAAATTCAGAATTCTATTGTATCAGTTGCCATTATATTTGATAATACTGGTGCCTTGGTGTGCTATGCTTTACACTAAACTTGAAACAAGTTCAAAACATTGATACTTTGAATTGACTAATTGTGCTAACTGTGTTGACTGTAAACTGCTAAAACCCACATCACAGACTAACATTAATTCATGTTAGCCAGTAGACTGTTTGCAATTTTTTGTCAATTTTATCTTTTATTTCTGTTTAGTAATTAGTTTTTGTATAGTATTAACTATGGGTAGAAATTTGTAGCTGTATGTAGATTTATCAGTTCTTTTATAGTATCAGAATGACTTTCTTATTGTGACATTGTGGTTCAAAGACATGTTCATTTTTATCATAGTATCAAGTAATTGCTTATTTTGTTTTGAGTTTCTGATGTAAACTGTCATATTTTTTATTCTCCCATCAGCAAGGCAAAGGGGACGCATGGACTATAGATCATCAGTTTCATGACGAGAACATCCCCACTCACTTAAAATCTCCATCTACAAAGGATCATTCTGTTTCCGTGACTGAAACGACTGCCAGTGACAAGGTGTGTAAAAAGAAACTGGAAATGCTTCATATTTTGTATTTCTTGCTGCTGCAGTTTTCTTTATACATTTTTACTGTATTGTTTGGTTATTCTTGTAAGCAGCTATTTCTGCAATCATATTCAGTGTACTGAGACATGTGCTGTTTGCTAAAGATTATCATCTTCACTCTTATAATTAGTTAATGATGATTATCACAGGTGTTAAATTCCAACAATGGAAATTCCAGGTTGGGATATCAATAATGTAATGAGAATAGGTAGCATCTCACTGTAAATATGATTACTGAGCCTCGGGGGAGTTACAGAGATGTTTGGGAGGGGAGGGAGGAACTGTAAAATGACAGAAATAAAATAAAATACAAAATAGAAAATAAAATAAATAAATTGATATCTAAATATTACATAATATATAAAAATAAATGAGTGAAATTTTTTTTAAAAGTGGTGACACACAGTTGGAAGGATGACATTAACTGGAGGGAGACACAGGATGGCGAGAGGGGGAGGGAGTGACTGTTATGCATGGGATGCAGGGATGATAAATTATCTTGGGGTGAGGCCAGCATGTTTCAGGACCGTAGAATTTGTTGTAGGGACTACTGCCATTTACACAGCTGAAAAGAGCTGGTAGCAGAGTAGAGGTCTGCTAAGGGCTGATATGCCTGGGTAGCGAGAGATTTCAGTCGGTTATGTGACTACAGATGGGTATTTACCTGAAAACTTCTACCCACCCGATTTCATATTAGATACCCGACTCAGACCAATATCATTTTTTGATTGGGCTTAGAACATTCAAATCACAATGGGGACTGTAAATCACTTATCTCAACAATAGAAACTTTCTTCTTCTTCTTTATATTTAAAGTAGTGTGTTTGAGTGTGTGTGTGTTTCTATTACATACACACCTATAGTTTTGTTCCGATCTTCAAGAAATTGTGCACACTTGACTATCAAAACAAACTGAAGGTCACTGTCTACAAAAAAAATTCATATGAAGCATGGTGGAGGGTGCTTTACCTATGGATTTCAACCATGTGTACGGTTTTGTACTGATCGTAAAATTTTGTACGCTTGACGTTCAAAGCAAAAGGAAGGTCCCTGTCTACATAAAACTTCATCTGGTGCATGGTGGAGGGTACTTTATCTACGGTTTTCGACAAAATCTAAGTTTAGTTCTGATCTTCATCAAATGTTGCATCTCAAAACAAGAGGAAGCGCATGCAGCTATTACTTCTTATTAGAGTCCACAGTAAAAGTATTCAGCAATACTTTACGACACGATTCCACCCATCTGTTTTGACTCATGATGTCATCAATATGTCGGCAATGACATATGTACTCGTAGCCAATATGGCGACCAAAAACTCATGTAACATGAACATATAAATACACGAAAATTAACGTAAAATAACATTAAAGGGACAATCATGAAAATGTGGGGGTTTTTGGCGGGAACATTCAATGTGGGAAAATACGACATAAAGCCAAACGAAAGTAGAAAAATATAATTTCAAAAGCCACACAAAAATATGCGAAATAAACTAAAACGACCTTAAAAACTATGCCCGGAATCGAATAGTTCACTTGATATAATAATCAAATGAAGAAAGCGATATCAATCTACACTTACTAGATAGCTTAAAAATAGTATTGTATGCTTCAATTAACATATACTACACATAAAATCAAGAAAACAATACTAATCAAGGCCCTCTCAATTCCCATCAACACTAAATGGTATCAAATACTAAAATTGAACTATAATACACCTAAAATGAAGATGGCATTACCAATTCAGTGGCATTATTTTACAATGCGATTACATCTGTCTGCTTTGACCCATGACAACATGTTGATAAACCCGTCTATGGGAGATTATCTTGATACTTATACATTGTAGATAATAAATAATCGGTAAAAGTCTCGATCAGCGGCATGGCCTAATGTACTTACGTGACATGGTGCGACAGTTTTGGGAACAGTCGCTGTGGATGTTTGGATGAATGGTGGCACACAATGTTAACAAGATGTGAAAATGAATGTGATAACATCACTTGCATTACTGTTTCATACTGATCATAGAGTAAATAAAAAATGCTATACCTGCTCTATGGTTGACTGGTTCTTGTATCTACCCTTGTCTGCACAGTAAAAGTAATTGCCCTCATAAAAGGAAGATTTAGAATCACGTGATTACTATTTCGTACAGATCATAAAATAAATAAATCATGCTATACCTGCTCTGAGGTTGTAAGGTTCTTGTATGTACACTTTTCCGATCAGTAAAAGTAATTGGCCTTGTAAAATGAAGATTTAGAATCACTTGATTACAGTTTCTCACTACTCAATATGTACTACATTGCCAACCTAACACTGCTACGGATGCACCGCGATGCTCCCCATGTTGCTAATCGAGACTTCAGCCTAAATAATCTTTGTTTATCCTCATAAATTACAGATTACAACAACAGAATGTACCCTCAATCACAGATCTTAGCCCAAAAATTCACATCTTCAGTGCTTACTTGTGAAAAGAAAACCTCTCTGTTAAGCTATACCTTAATATGAGTGAAATACAGATCACTTTTTCAACACAATATTGTAATATATAATCTGAACCTTACACAAAAATCATCAACTACCACCACCAACAACAGAAATGACAAAATACCCATTCTGTGTAACATCCCCCACAAGAGATCGCCACTCGATACTTACACACGCCATCTATAAATATACACATCTCAAAACTACTGCGCGTGTGATGATGTCATACAACACAACACACTGATGTCGCAAGTCAAGGCCGATGGGTGGAATCATGTGCTATAAATGACCCAAGTATTCACAAATAAAAAATACCAGATCATGACAAATATGCAAGAAAACTTGGTGATCGTTATCAAACTACGTGAGGCAGGGGTCTCCTGTGTGTCCAGGGTGACTTGGCAAGTGACGAGGTGTGCATCCTGCCGACAAACCATACTGGAGTGGTATAGGGTTGGACTAGGATGTGGAGGTTGGGTGAATGGTGGAACAACACTTTAGGAGGGGTTAGAAGGATCTTGGGTAGAATGTGTCTCATTTCAGGGCATGATGACAGATAATCAAAGCCCTGACAAAGGATATGATTTAGCTTTTTCAGTACAGGGTGGTACTGGGTGTCAAGAGGGTCATCCTTTGTGACTAATTATTGTGAGTGGTGGGAGGATTGGGGGTGTGGGTATATGGCACTGGGAACTTGTTTGTGGACTAGATGAAGAGGATAATGTCTCCCTGTAAAAAACCTTTATTAGGCCTGCGGCATATTGGTTAAGGGACATCTCAACACTACATATTTGCTGTCCACGGATGGGTGGGATTTTTGATGTGGAAGGGATGAGAGCTGTCAAAGTGCAGGTACTGTTGGTAATTAGTAGCTTATTGCAGACAGAAGTGTAGATGGAGCTGTTAGTTAGATGGGGTTAACATGCACCAAGGTGGCAAGACGGGTTGAGAAGGACCAATTGAAGCTGCTGGGAGAGGAGGAGGTTGTGAAGAAACAAGAATAGGGTCCAAATCATGATAATATCATCAATGAACCTGAACTAGAGAATGGATTTGAGAGGCAGGCCCATAAATAGGTTGGCATCGGAGGCTGCCATATAGTGCCCATGGTTGTGCTGCAAATTTGGTTGTATACTTTTCCTTCAAATGAAAAGAAAATGATTGTTAGGTGTAATTGGTAAGAGTTATGAAGTATTGCGCTTGGAGTCTGAAGGACATTGGGGAAGGTAGTGTTCTGGGGTAGCAACACTGAGGGTATTCGGGGTAGTAATGTAAAGGGAAGTAGAATCAACAGTGATGGGTAAGGATCCTGGAGATAAAGTAGTAGGTATGGAGAGTTAGTGAAGGAAGTGTTCAGTATTATTGATGTGGGAGGCTAGATTTCGATCAGTTGACTGGAGGTGTTGGTCAATGAGGGTTGATATTTGTTCAGTGGGAGCACAATAACCAGCCACAATTGGGCATCCAGGAATGTGACAATTGACAGAGGACTTCTGCCACACAGTCACTGTTATTCATCACAACAGTGGTGGAATCTTTTTCTGCTTGGAAAATGATTAGGTTGGCATATATTTTGAAATTGTGTAACTGTCCTTTCGTCTGCTGAAAGTTTCATATTTTTAAGAAGGGGCGTGGGGAAGGTTGGTGATGTTACGTTGGAAGTGAGGATTTTCTGGAAGGTCACCAGGGGGTAGATAGGTGGAAGTGAGAAAGGGTGATGGTTGGATCATGGTATGAATTGGGAGAAGCAGGGTTCAGTGTTGGAATTAGGTTGACTCTGATTGGAGAGATTGGTGACAAAGTAGTGTTACCACTGTGGGGATTGGCAGAAGGGGAGGAGGACTTTAACAAGACCAACATGGTTAAATTTGGGTGAGGTTTATTATTATTATCATAAATGTTATTTAGGGGCCATTTTTGTTACTTAATCCCTTACCACCCTTATTGTGATTGTGTTATTAGTAATTTTCAAAATTTGATTCTGGTTTCTTGGCTGTCACGTTTCATTAGTGTTTGTCTTGCCTCTGTTGATTCACTATTGACAAGAGACAGTCAGGATTAAATAATGTTAAGATTACCCTTTTACTTGGTGATTGAGCTGAATCCATTTACAAATGTAGTAGATGATTTATTGTCAGTACCTGTTGCTTTGTTGTACTTGTACATGTCTTATTTGATTCATCATCCATAATACTTCTTTTTCTGATTCCTCTGACATCATCTGCTGCTTTCCCCTATGTTTTATAATTCTCACTGTTCAGATGAAATTGTGTATCTGAAGCTTGATATTTATCTTCATTTGTTTCATGTCACTGTTTACAACCATCTGGTGCATATGAAAGAATTTATGTTGCAGAGAGAGAGAGAGTTATATGCTGGTGTAACTTTTAGATAAAAAAATCCATTTTCACGGTTAAATAGGGGGGGAAAGAACTAAAAACACACAAGATCAACTCAAACCCCCGGTCTCTCTCTCTCTCTCTCTCTCTCTCTCTCTCTCTCTCTCTCTCTCTCTCTCTCTCTCTCTCTCTCTCTCTCTCTCTGCCATTCACACACACACACACACACACACACACACACACACACACACAGGGCTTCTGTCTACAGTTGGTCAGGACCTACTTTGTTTAAGGTGACCAAAAGTTAAAAATAATATGTTCTATTACTCATCTCTGTCTGTGACACAATATATTCTCTGTGTGGTGAGAAGCAATCTGTCCTTTTCATAATGTTGTTATTCCAAGCTGGATATTTAACTGTTTGATTTTAATTAAGAATTTATGTTTATTATCTTTCATGTAACACTATTACTCATCTTTTGTGAGAAAATTTATTTTTTGTTTCCTGCATTAAACATTTCATTAACATATTCAGTGGTTTCTTTCTCTATCCTGTATTTTGAGATGCCAGAAGTCATGGTATATCTGCATGCACAGACACAAATGGCATTAGTATCACATACAAAAGGTTTAAAAGACTGGTGCATTGCTACAGTTGTCTCTTTACTCCGATGATTTGTGTGATGACCATACAATGTGAATTAGTGGACTTTGGATTAGTCAGTTCAAGACCAGCAACACTACCTGAAATATCCACGAAAATAAATGTGATGCATCTATTAGCATAGTTTGGCATTGATGGGCCATGGTGGTAAATGACAGACTCAATTGCATCCTTTGCTAACAGCACCTGTAGTCTCTCTTTTAAGATGGTGACCATCTCGTTTTGACCCTAGATGACTGGAAAACTGTGGCTTTCGCAATTGTTGAGTCCATACCTTGTCAATTGTTATACTTTGCAGGGTAAAATAAAGTCTGACCATAAATTAGGAGTTATCCTATGACTTTGGCACCTCATTGTATTTAATCAGGCTTTTCCATTATCGCTTCACAACTCAATTGGAAGTGTAAATTTTTTACTGACATGCAGGTTACTTCACTGGCAACAGGGTCACGTGCAGTAGCAGCACTGCAACAAAAAGAAATTTGGTAGAAACAATTATACAAGAAAGTGCTAACAGAATGCACAATTTTTGCTAGAGAGAGATAGGTAACCGGTGATGCATGAAGCAATTACATGTAAATGAAAAAGAAGAAGAGTACTAATAGTTTATTTGCATCTACAAAATAACCAGTACTGAATTAGTAACAAATTAAAAACTAAGTAATAAAAGGTGTAGATGTAAAAAGCAAAAGAGGTAATATTATTGTGTGTTTTTGTTTGTTCTCTCTTGACAGTATCAGTTTGCAAAGATGTTGGATACTATCAAAAATGCTGCAGCTTTTCAGGAGGTGCATCCCTCTGATGTTCCTCCATTGACTCTCCCTCCATCAAGTGCAGCATCGACTGCAGATGACGATCCTTTTAGTAAAGAAGATCAACTTACCTACAGAGTACAGGAAAAGAAGCAGCATTCTGTTAGCCCAGGAGAAGAACTCAGGAAATATATTCAACAGGTAATGGTGTGAAAGTTTTATAAGTGAAGAGTGTTTAATGGAGAGGGGATAAACATGCAGAATTAATATAGTCGAGGTCAGTAATTTTTTAATTTAGCTAAATGATTTACATTTAAGCTCTTATCATATACATCAAACATTATTCTGTTGGAATTAATGAAGTATGTTGGTGCTAAAAGTCACTATTCACAGTCCTGTATTGCTAGTAAGTATTAGGTCACATGGACTTACAGAATTTCTATGATTCTATTACATCATAACTTTTTACCACATTAAGTACTTCACACCATTTTTACAGTTGACATGTGGAACTCTAAAAAAGCAATGGTATGCAAAGCCCTCTCTTTAACTTCTGCTATAAAGCACAGACATCTAGCTAGTATTTTGATAAGAACTTTAAGTTTTTTTGTTTTTGTAGTTTCCATAGATTAAAGAAATTAATGGAGTAATGCAAAAAGAAAAAAATTGCGCCAAGGCAGATATAAATAATTTATCACATCAGGATGTTGGTTTCGTGATAAATTGCATTATGCATCATATAAGAAGGATAACCAAGTTCTAGCATGTGTTGGAATTTGATAGGACCATATCATGGCCTGTCAAACCATGCTTTACTTTTACATGATATTGCTACCTATGTTGGTTACTGTCTAACAAGTGCCATGTAAATATGGAGTTGATAGGTGTAGTAGGACTAAATTCAAAGACATCAGTGACTCAAAAAACTTTACCTGAGTGTTTAGAAATATTGTGCACTTGTCCATGCAGGGTTGTGCAGAAATTTCACATAACTTTTGCCAGGAAATAGGCTTATTTGCACCAAGATAAAGAGTCCACATGACTAGTGGAACGTGATCTTGAGTGGAACAGGCTGTGAGCATTGCTGCCAGTGTTTTGTACCTTCCTCTGTTGAAGCAGCAGATAGAGGTGACTCGGCAGTGTTGCATTCAGTGGCAATATTAGATAAATGAGTGGTACCAAGTCAGCTTTTCAGACAAATTTTGGAATCTATGTACTACATCACAATAGATGTATGTGTGTGTGGAGGCTTTTTAATTTATTATTATTATTATTTTATTTTACATTGTTCTGCAGGACTGAATCAAGGAGCAAGTTTCCCTGGCATGGGATAAGTCAGTACATCAGATTTCAACAAAGCAGTAGTAATTGATAAAGTGAAACATATAGTAGTCCTATGCACATGACATGTCTAAGCATAAGTAAAAAGAACCAACAACATAACACAGAAATTAGCTAAATATTTTAATTTTTTCAGGAATTCCTCACTAGAATAGAGAGAGTGAGCCATAATGAAACTTTTCAGTTTAGCCTTGAAAGTGTGAGATACTGCTGAGCTTCTTGAATTCTTGTGGCAGCTTATTAAAGCTGGATGTGGCGGAATACTGTACACCTTTCTGCACAAGGGTCAAGGAGGTGTGACCCAAATGCAGATTTGGTATCTACCTAGCATTAACCGAGTGAAAGCTGCTAACTTTAGGAAATAACCAAATATTATTAACAACAAACCACATTAAAGATAAAATATATGGACAAGCCAGTGTCAGAATTTCCACACTACCAAACAGGGGTTGACAAGAGGTACGTGTGCTCACCTCATATATTCTTCAAACTGCCCATTTATGCGCAAGAAATTCCCTGTTTAAAGGGACTGATGACCTAGCTGTTTGATCCCTCTCCTTGCTGTTTTTCCTATTTTTATTTTTCCTTATTTTTCATTTCAAATCTCCCCCCCCCCCCTGCCACTTTCTGCCTAAAGTCCTCTACATTTCCCTTTGATCCTTTCCCACTCCTTCCCTTCACTGTATTCATTGCCACAATTTAAATTACCACCTATCAGAGTTTTTACAATCCATCGTGCACCGCGGAACTTTCCATCCCCACCTTCACCCGGAATCCTTCCCCCTCCAATCCCCACCTCACTCAGAGTCTAGATACTTGTGGCACTGGAGTGGCCGGACATGGTGGTTGTGGGTGTGTATATTTGTCTGAGTGATTGCGTGAATGTATGTGTTTCTTTTTCTGATGAAGGCCATGACTGAAAATTTAAGTTGTGTGTATGTGATTATCAATTTTCGTGCCTGTCCGCAGCTTAGCGTGCCTCTTTACAGTGAATTGTTACCTATCCTCCATTATTGAAATTTCCAACTGGATTTTCCTTTGTTAAAATACATCCAGTATCAATTAGATTTATTGCCCAGCTTGGTTATAGCCTTAGGTGGCAGCCCTTGAGTGCTTTCTTTGTTTTTTTACCCACATGTCGCCTGTAAATTTAATCATTTATTATTCCTACTACAATTTGTACACACACAATAAGTAAGAGTTTCTTATTTTCTGTCCTTCCTATTGTTGAAATACACTGTAGTTGATAAATTGTTCACAAGAACATGGACAATTGAGTAGAAAAGAATTTTAAAATAGACAACATTTAGTATCTGTATGCTAGTTTCCCCACATTTACTGTAGGTCTTCTTCTAGATCTACAATGTTCATAATAGATCCAAATTTATTTAAGCATATTATGTAGTTTTAAACATTCAGCTGTTACTTTCATCAGAATCAATGATAGAAATGAGTCAGGATATAATTACTATTTGTTGTGAAAAAG
Source organism: Locusta migratoria (assembly GCA_026315105.1). Lineage (NCBI taxonomy): Eukaryota > Metazoa > Arthropoda > Insecta > Orthoptera > Acrididae > Locusta > Locusta migratoria. Next base: position 499,710,217 of record CM048744.1, on the reverse strand, counting down.
AGTCCACTATGACTGCAATAAGTTTGTATTTTAAAAGCACTACTACAGTACTGCCTCATCCAGTGCCATGTGACCAGCATTTACTCATGGCACAGTTTTGCCTGCCCTCTATCATTAGTACGTTTTATATATGATCACTGCTGCAACATTCAGCTTTTTAATCATTTTGACATAAACTTTGGGTTCAGTATTTTAATCATCTTGACGTGAACGCTGACTAAAATGCACAGACATAATATTTTTTAAAGAATTTATAAGCTCCTAATGATGCATCTGCAGAATGTGAAACCCTCAGCGTTTTTTAATAAAAGATTGTAGGAGTCAGAGCAGATTTATTTTTCACGATGACTACATTTGTCTGTGGATGCTCACTTTCCATAACATTACTATTTGTGTGGCATATTATACATAGCAGATTGAATGCAATTGTTACTATCTCAGGAAGCAGATATACCATACAGCTGTTACTATGTATAATTATCAGTTGAATGCTTTATTGGGGGCAAACCACACTGCATTCAGTTTGGTGAGGCAAAATCTGATACTCTTGTAACCAAATTTATTATGGATGACACAGACTAAAAAAAAAGACACTGCTGATTGTAGGTGTATTAGCTATCATGGCATGTTACCAGTATGCAAAATCCCCATATACTTCAAGATGTAAAGATATTATCTTTATCAGTTATGCAAAATATCACAGCTTTCTTAATTGGGTAATAGTGATGCTTCTTTTAATTATCAAGTTAACTCCATAGAAGTCTACTATTTTGGTCATTTGTAGACACCCAGAATTTATCTGATACAGTTTCAGGAGAAATAAAAGTTAAATATGACATATAGTGCACAAACTCCTAAGTTGTTCGTTGAGCACCAGACAGGCGCATAAGGCAATCTCTCTCTCTCTCTCTCTCTCTCTCTCTCTCTCTCTCTCTCTCTCTCTCTCCCTATCTCTCCCTCCCTTCCTCCCTCCCTTTAAACACACACACACACACACACACACACACACACACACACACACACTGTAGCCTTTGGCCACAGCCTTTGTCAGTGCTGACATTCTCATTCATACAATAACACAGCCACAACTTACTGACACCCTACTATTCTATCTGGCTGTTGCATTCTGCAGGGCATTACTCTGGACACAACAGCCGTTAAGGATGGTTGTGTGTTAGCTAATTATGGTTGTGTGATTGTATGAATGAGAGTGCTTGTTCTTTACTGACAAATAACATGCATGAAGACTGAGTTGTATGTGGGCGATTAAGTTTCTTATTTGAATGTTTGTGACTTGGTGATAATCTTTGCTATGAGTTCCAAGCTATTCTCATTAAATTGTTGAGTTCCAAGTTGGACTTTTCATTGTTAAATAGTGCACATAGTTATTTGCTATGAAAACTGGGCACTTCATTTAATACATTTACTTGAATTTTACCAGAGGATGTCTGCAAGCTAAAATCAGCCTCTCATGTTGGATTTATTGTAGAATTGAATGGATAAGTGTAATGAGAAGACACCTCTCTTCCTTTGATGACTTGCAAAACTATATACAACTTAAAAATGAACAATCAGTCGTTAGGCATTTGACCAACATTTTCTTTCAAGATAATGAGAAACATATCATGCGTTCATATTTTCAAGTTGCTCAGAAGACTTCACGTTATAATCATCTGTGATGATACTTTATTAGTTAAGTAGCACTCTGAGTCAAATTAGATACTTGGTTTCCTTTGTACTATGTAGATGAGTCTCTTATCTCCTTTAAAATGGTACAAGAAAGCACTAAAAGCAATAAATAGAAAACGGATGACTCACCCAAAGGACAGGCTGGTCTACAGATACAAATAAAATCACACACAAACACACATACAAGCTTTCGCAACCGTTGGTCACTTCATCAGGAAAAGAGGAAGACAGGAGAGGAGAAAGGGAAGGATATGGGTTTTAAGGAAGTGGAAAAGAAGTCGTTCCAATCCCAGGAGTGGAAGGACATACCTTAGGGAAAAAAACAGAAGGTAAACAAATACATGCACACTCACACATATCCAAATGCAAACACACCTAGACAGACATTTGGGACGCTCCCTTCCCCAGTTTCAAAGAGTAGACTGAAGGTCACAAGCCATTCACTAGGAGATACACACACCACTGGTAGAAGGGCTTCCTGATCCTCATTGGCTCTTGAAACTTCAGAGAAGCCCTCCCAGCAGTCTGAACCAAAAGAACAGCAGGAGGACAAGCAAAGAAAAAAGAGAACTAAGAAAAAATCGCTTCCGACGGCACTCCCGCCATCAGTCTCTCAAACTTCCGATTCTGAGGATGGATTGGAGATGCTAGTGTCCCCTGAGGACCTACCAGTCACCAATGTCCCAGAATCGATGGATATTGATGCCACAAGTACTAAGGCGGCGGCAAAAGGAGATACTGAGGTGTAAACTGAATGTTCATGATGCTCATGGCATCACAGTACGCCAACAGCAATATCCTTCATTGGATCTGTGGTGGTTATTTCCACCGTCTAGCTGAATTGTGCCATTTATTGTGCCAATTTCCTGTGCTGTGTGTAGCCCTCCAGGAAACTTGGTTTCCTGTTCAACGGACCACTGCCTTTCATGCTTACCGGGGCTATTAGAAAAATCGTGCAGTGTACCACAGGGTTTCCAGAGGTGTTCGCATCAATATCCTCACCAATGTTCCCAGTGCACCAGTGTCACTTCACACTGTGCTCGAGGCAGTGGCTGTGCGGATTCGGGCAGGACAGGAGATCACTATCTGCTCTCTATACCTTCCTCCGGACAAGGCATTGTCTTCTGCAGAACTAGCTGCCTTGGTTGCCCAACTTCCCCTGCCGTACCTCCTGTTGGGGGCCTTTAATGCCCACAACCCCTTGGGGGGTGGAACTGAGATTACGGCCTGTGGTAGAGATGTGGAGTACCTTCTAGCACAGCTAAATATTTGCCTTCTTAACAACAGAGCTGCCACACACTTCAGCTTGGCCCATGGCACCTACTCAGACATAGATCTGTCCCTATGCAGTTCGAGCTTACTTCCACACCTTACTTGGAGGGTACATGACGAACTTTGTGGAAGCGACCATTTCCCTGTCATCCTGTCGCTCCCACAGTCGCCACACGCAGGCTGCCTGCCCTGATGGTCACTCCATCGGGCAAACTGGCCGGCTTTCACCTTGGCTGCTACAGTAACAGCTCTGCTCCCAGATGACGTAGATATGGCTGTTGACCATTTCACTAGGGCCATTGTTTCCGCTGCTGAAGCCACAGCCCTGAAATCCTGTGGTTTGCTCCGTCGTAAGTCGGTACCCTGGTGGAGGCCATCAGAGAGCATCGTCGGGCGCTCCAGTGCCATTGCCGCCATCCTTCTTTGGAGCACCTGATTGCTTTTAAAAGGCTCCATGCCGAAGCTCATCGGCTCAAAGCAAAGCCAAAGCTCAAAGCAAACGAGATAGCTGGGAGAGGTATGTAGCCACTATTCGCTCTCGGGCCTCCCCGACTGAGAATGTCCACAGACCCAGCTGCTATTGCGCAGTACATGGCAGAATATTATGCTCGTAGCTCAGCATCTGCATCTTACAGTGTGGACTTCCACACCCTCGAAGAGCGTGTTGAACAATGGCAGCTTTCATGTCATACGCGCAGCCAGGAAAAATATGTTGCACTGTTCAGTGAATGGGGGCTTGAGAGTGCCCTAGCTACATGTCCTGACACTTCTCCAGGACAAGACAGTGTTCACAGCTGGTTCGTTCGTCACCTCCCTGTGGATTTTCAACAACGTTTTCTCACCCTGTACAACCATCTCTGGGTGAAAGGTGTTTTTTTGTCCCAATGGCAGGATAGCATCATCATCCCGGTGATGAAACCGGGAGCCGATCTGCAGATGGCGGAGAGCTACCACCCAATAAATCTCACCAACATTCTGTGCAAGATCTTGGAAGGTGAGTTGGCGGCTCATATGGATTCTTGAAGATCAGGGACTCCTTGCTCCCCAAGAAGGGGGCTTCCACCATGGAGAGAGAGAAACATGCAAGGCATGCTGTCCCTCACGAAGTGCCTGGCAATAAGTTTTTTTTTTTTTTTTTTTTTTTTTTTTTTTTTTTTTTTTTTTTTTTTTTTTTTTAGGATAAGGATCTTTATTTAGGAATGATAATACACAGAACATCACCTTGAACATTAATTTTTTTTTCTTTCAAATGGTCCTTCAACTTTAAACCAAATATGTATTCCCTCTTCAGAAAGAACACATCTCCTTCTCCTCGTCCTCAAACAAAATGCTTTATCAGAAACAATATAAGAAGTACCATAACTCTTCCTAGATACCTCAGAAATATTTCAAGTGTGACAAGCAATAACATCTCTCTCACAGAAAGATTCAAGACCAGGCATTCTAGCTTTACTTGTATGAACAAAAGCAATAGTAAGCCAACCAGAACTGCCAAAAACTTCAGTGGTCTTTACAGTAAAGTCAAATCTTGCAGCCACAAACATAATAGGTCCGTGAAGAACTTCTTCCTGTGCAGTAGTCCCAACACCAGTATCACTAGGTGTAAGAGTCACATTAGCAGTCGCCTTATACACAGGCAACATACTACGTCTCCTGTAATAACAACGGCATGGCATTGTGATACAATGCTGTTGCTCGTGCAGCTGCCTCACGTCGAATGAGTCACGATGCCCGCTGCGCTAACGCCCTTCCTGCCTAGCACACATGCATGATAATGCCTTGCAATAGATAATCTAGTGTTGTTGAAGTCAGCTATCTGCACTGCTTTCACCAGGCGTGAGCCCATGGTTGCAGTCTTCTTCGATCTTTGCAAGTCATACGGTACCACCTGGCACCACCATATACTGGCTACGCTGTATGACTGGGGCTTACATGGTCCCCTACCGATGTTCATAAAGAACTTGCTCTCACTCCATACTTTTTGGGTTAGGGTCGGTACCTCCCTCAGCTCTCATCACATCCAAGAGAAACGGTATCCCCCAGGGCTCCGTTCTCAGTGTACCCCTATTTTTAGTTGCCATAAACGGCCTTGCGGCGGCTGTAAGGTCATCGGTCTGTTCGTCCTTGTTTGCCGATGACTTTCGTTTATATTACAGTTGTGCTAGCATTGGTGTCGCTGAAAGATGTCAGCAAGGAGCCATTCAAAAGGCACAATCATGGACCTCAGCGCACGGCTTCTCGTTCTCAGCATCCAAATCCCGAGTGATGCACTTTTGTTGCCGTTGGGTCGTTCACCCTGACCCAGAACTCTACCTTGCTAACAAACAGCTTCATGTAGCAGAAACACATCAATTTCTCGGCATGCTGTTTGACAATCGACTGACTTGGGGGGCCACACCTTCGTCAGTTGGAGCAAAAGTGCTGGCAACATCTAAATATACTGCGCTGTCTTGGCCACACTGTCTGGGGTGCTGGCCGTCAAACTCTCATGCACCTCTTTAAGGCCCTAATCCTATCCCACCTGGATTATGGGAGCCAGGTATATGCCTCTGCCGCACCTCCAGCATTGCGGATCTTGGATCCCATTCTTCATGGTGGTGTTCGTCTTGCAACAGGGGCTTTCCCCAGCAGCCCTGTGCCAAGCCTCCCCTGAGGTTTCACTGGCAACAGTTGTTAGCTCCATGTCACCCACGTTCATGCTATGCCGCACCATCCAAATCGCAGGCTTTTGTTTCCAAACACCGTCCTTCCCTCTCCACAATGTCAATCCAGATCAGGTCTTCCAATCTCGATCCCGGTATGTACTCTCCTTTTCTCACTCGAGTCCCTACCTCTCCCTCCCACATTCTCCTGCCAATCTCATATCTCTCCTTGGTCCATTCCTCACCTACAGCTCTGCCTGCAATTGTCCTGCGATCCAAAGGCGTCGGTTTCACCACATACACTTCATCAACAGTTTCTGGATATCCTTGGCACATTCCGTGATGCAGAAGTCGTATACACTGATGGCTCCCAGGTGGAAGACAGATTAGGTTACACCTATGTTCATGGTGACCACATTTATCCATGCTCCCTGCTTCCTGGATGTACCATCTTTATGGCAGTGACTCCCCGAGTGGCTTGCAAGCTCTCAACCAGTGTTTCCCAAACACCACTTGGTGCGATCCGTCCAAGACTCTGTGTTCAGTCTTGGCGAGTCTGGCCATTCTGTGGCTTTCATCTGGACCCTGGCCCACATTGGCATTCCAGGGAACGAATGAGCTGATCAGCTGGCCAAGCAGGCCATTGCCTCCCGGTATCTGGATATCGGTACCCCAGAAAGGGACATCTGCTTGGGTCTGCACCCCTAGATCTCCATGGTCTGGAATTCAGAATGGTCGACATTGAGCATGCCCAATAAGCTCTGTGCGATCAAAGCTTCAACAGCAGCTTGGAATACCTCACTTAGGCCTTCTCGAAGAGACTCGGTTGTCCTCTGTCACCTGCATATTGGCCATAAATGGCTCCTCACGCACAGCCACCTCTTACTTCGAGAGGACCCACCAACTGCCGCTGTGGTGGTCTGTTGACTGTGGTCCACATCTTGTAGGACTGTCCACTATTAGCTGCATTGCGGCAGTCATTTAACCTGCCTTCTACGCTTCCTTCGCTTTTAGTTGACGACAGTTGTCCGTGTTTTAGGTTTTATTCGTGCAGCTGATTTTTATCATATGATTTAATGGTGGATGCCTAAGCATGATCTTTTGGGTGCCCACCACTTAAACAGTTTTAATCTGTTGTTCCTTTTGTCTTGTCAGTCCTATTCCATATAGGATGACTGGCTCATCCATTATTATCCTAGTGATCAGTCAGCCATGATATTCTGCTGTCGAGTTTTTTTAACTTAGTTCCTGACTTGGATTTTTTACCTATGTGTCTTTTGTGTAGTCAGCGAACTGTTCATTGTCAGTTGGCTCGTTTTGTGTGTCTCCGTTCTCTTTGTCTGTTTTTAGCCTCTGACAGTGAGCTCTTATCTAGGAACAGGGGACTGATGACCCAGATGTTTAGTCCCCTTAAAACAACAACAACAACAACAACAACAACAACCCTGCCTCTCTATCCTAAATCTCTCCTATTTTGAGTGCTGTGTGTGTGTGTGTGTGTGTGTGTGTGTGTGTGTGTGTGTGTGTGTGTGTGTGTGTGCGCGGGCGCGGGCGTACGTGCGTGTACATGTGTCCACCTGTCTGTGTGCGTGCAGCATGTGCACATATATATATATATATATATATATATATATATATATATATATATATATATATATATATATATATTCCCTCCCCTCACCTGCCTCACCACTCCATTCCTAAGCTGCATCTTCTTACTCCCATCTAGCCAGTGCTGTACCCGTCCCCACCACCATGACACAACTTTCCTGTCCCCGCTCCACTCTCCTCCCCTATTTAAATGCCTCAGAGCATGATTCGAAGTGCGGCAGCCGGAGGTAATGGTTGTATGACTGTGTTGTGTGCCTGTGTGATTGCGTGAGTGTTCTATTTTCTGAAGAAGGCCATGGCCGATAACTGATAGTGTTGTATGTGTGTGTCTTTTGTATGTGCCTGTTGCAGCTCATTGCCACGTCTTTGTGGTGAGTTGTAAACTGTCATCATTATTATTATAATAATCGAACAGTTACCGTGATTTGAGAAGTCAAAAGTAGTTATGTTGTCGCAGAAATGACACACTAATAATAATTATATCATTACATACCATGGTTTTTAAATACTGCTATCTATTACTATTACCCATTCAAAACTTTAATATCTGCGGACACAGATAAAGAACTTGCGGATGCGGATAAAGTGCCCTAGATACGGATGCAGTTGTGAATATGGAACTTGCGGATGTGGTGCAGAATGGGTAACATTTCTCTTATGCACGCAAACCTCTACCTATAAACTTATAGTTTAGGAATTATGATGTCATAAACACTGAAATGCATGGGAAACTCCCACATCCTATTTGTTCATATGTTATGTGCTGCCATACCATTCATCCAGTTGCAATGAAACTTTGCCCACTTCATCTTCAAAACAAGAGGAAAGTCAATGCTACATAATATTTTGTATGGTGTATGACAGAGGGTACTTTACCTATGAACTTTGACAAACTCTATGCTTTTATTCCAATCTTGATGAAATTTTTCAAACTTAATGTTCAAAACAAGAGGATCAGCACCGTCTGCCTAATATTTCATAAACTGCATGGTGATGGGTACCTTCCACTTGACAGATCAGCATTAAGGTTAACAGAGTTATATAATGTTTCACAGATGAAAGAGGCAGTGTACTGAGGAGGTGGAGGAGAAGTTCGACAAAGAGATTATGAGGTGATTGGCAGAGAAAGGGATAGAATGGCAGAGAGACAGATAGGAAGGGATGAACAGAGGGAGGGTAGCTGAGGCAATGGATAGAGAAAAAAGGACAACCATGTACAAACTGAACATGAGGGTACCAGTAGACATATTTCTGAAGAAGGACCTTAAATGCCCAAAAACAGTCAATAAGTGTAACTGGTTGCTGGAATTTCAAAAACCAATTATTATTGTGGTTGTCCCAGAAAATTCATAGATATCTGCAATGGTGCATACATTTATATGCAAGATTACAGTTATTATGGAAATATGCAAATATCTGCATCTAAACACTATCAATTGATAATATGATAATGCTGGCATTGGCATAACTATCACACACCTGTGTGAAGTTCTGTGTGTAAATGTGTGTGTATTTACTAAGTTTGCACTAATATCTTTAAGGGATTTCAGATGACGATTTGGTCATGATGCTGTACGAATTTAACTTCTCTCTCTCTCTCTCTCTCTCTCTCTCTCTCTCTCCACCCCCTCCCCCCCTCCCTGTCTCCCCCCTTCCTGAGCCTCCTCCCTTCATCTCTGTCTTACTTCTCTTATTTTTGAATGCTACATTATAATTCCCAAAGGAGCAATGTTAGCTATTCACCAATGAAATTATATTGTGTGTTTATTTTACTGTAGTGTTGCTTCTGACATGTTAAGAGATCTTTTCTGTAGCACTGTGTACTGTTTTTGTTATTATCTTTAAAATTTTCATTTAAAACTCTATCTTCTTTGGTTGCTTGAGCATGTATGAAATCCTTTGTAGGTGATTTCTATTTCTTTTTTCTAGGAGATTTGCCTTCTTTAGCTTTCTGTCTTCTTAATATATTTGCTAATTCTTTGGTTTCCTGGATGATATAGTTATTATTATTATATGCCAAAAAGGTTGTAGTGGTGCAGGGTTAGATATTTGTTTATATTTAATATCATAAATAACCTGTTTTTTGTGTTTCTGTAGAATGTCTGTTGGACATTGCTAATAATGTGGAACATTCCAATATTTTTATAAAGAATAATTTTTCATTGATTGTGAGTAATATTAACCATGTTTTAGCAGTCCTGAAGTCACAAATTCTCCTAAATGGTATCAAATGAGAGGCACACCCTGAATGTGATAGACTCCTTATTAATTTCAGGTATGACGTAAAACTACTTCATTATGGTTGATGTAGTGAAATTTATATGAAGATTGGTAGAAACACTACACTAATATTGAAAATGGCCATAGTTTGAAAAGCAATAAATCATTTGAAATATTGTGATCCCTTAACTTGTCCAGCATATGAATATTCAAAAAACTTATAGGTATGCAGCCAGGTATCGAAATTGACATTGGCCGCTGTTTCAGCAGGAGACCACCCTACCATTCTCAAGGCTATACTGCTGTGAGGAAGCAATGTTGAAAGGGTCCAACCAGTTAAAACCAGATCTTTTTCTGTTGCACCCATGTACTGGGCAAAGATGAGTTGTCCCCTCAGATTCTCCATGATAAGCTGACATCTAAGTGTTTCTTTAATCAGGTGGTTGGTGTGAAATATTTGCACAAGGCTCTTTGTGGTGGGCACACTTGACCGACCACATGATTGAGGATGGTTTTCTTGGGTGAAACATTGAGAAGTGAGGATGCAGTGGTGTGCGCCTTGCTCCAAAGAGCCTTGTGTTGATATTCCACACCAACCATCTGATTAGAGGAACACTGAGAGGTGAGCTTAGCCAGGAGAATGTGAAGGTACTTTGCCCAGAATACGGATGCAACAGAAAATTACTAGTTTTAACTGGTATACCTAAGTTACATATCGGTTTGGACCCTTTCAATCTGCAATGATATTTAAAACCTCAGTTTTCAATGACAACAGCAAAGACAACACTCACCGAGCAACAAAGCAAACAGTGCCATCATATGAACAATTATGATAACCATCCAAAATATCAATAATAAACATCTGTTTTCAGTGGGTGAAGTGGCATTAATTTTGTCCCTCTGTTTTTACAAGTATTTGAGCAGGATTTAAGCAAAAACCTCCATCTCTATTCATAAGGTTATCCTTAGTTTTATTTCAATCACTTCCTTGATAACAAAATCCCAATAGCTGAGGCCGGCCACGGTGGCCGAGGTGATTGAGGCGCTCCAGTCACGGTAAGCACGGTCACTACGGTCGCGGGTTCGAATCCCCCCTCAGGCATGGATATTTGTACCGTCCTAGTTCGTAAGTAGTTTGTAAGTTTAGGGACTAATGACCCCGTTGTTAAGTCCCATAAGCTTAACAAACATTTGAACATTTTGAACAATAGCTGAGAGTGCATGCCAAAATTTCTGTTTTGGTGTATTCAATAGGGTGCCTGAGTCTAGGCAGTGTTTAGCAACAGCAGATTTGTTGGTTTGTTGTAAACATGTGTGATGTTTATGCTCAATTCATCGGTCCTCAACAGTCTTGGTTGTTTGACCAAAAAATGACATGCCACATCTTCATGGGATACGATAGGCACTGCCTTCCAAAAACCGAGGTCATCCTTTACAGATCCCAACAATGTCTTAATTTTAGATGGTGGTCATATTTATGTAAATTATGGCTAATCTTGTTGGAAATGCTGCTAATGTATGGCAGAAAGGCCATTGACTTGGGTGCTGCCTCTGTGCTATCATCAGTAGCCCATTGCACATTATGTTGATAGTGAGACATTCTTTTAATATGTCTTTCACTATAACCTCCAGTGGGACATCTCAGATGACAAAACTTTCCAGGTCTGAAATGATGTGAGCCTTACCAAGGTAAGAAAAACCTCTTCACACTGACTGGATGCTGACAACTATCAGCCTGCAAATACAAATCAGTGTGAGTTGGCTTCCTATAAACAGCATACCTCAACGTACCATATACCTTCATACGTTGCTTGTAGTGGCCATTTGAGCAGCAGCTGATAATATGTATTTTCACTGTACTGTTTTTAAAGAAAAGCAGTGGCAAAAGGCGTTTTCTTATACCTTCATCCTGACCAAAACGTCAAGGATGTATCTGCAGGCTGATAGTTGTCACCATCCAGCTGACTGTGAAGCGGTTCTTCATAGCTTTGTGCACAGAGGTCATGTCATGTCAAGCTGTCCCATCTGGATGTCACTTTTTGCCAGAATGGTTATAGTGAAGAGCAGATTAAAAGAGCATTGCACTACTGACCTAATGTGTATCAGGCTAGTGATGGCGGGACAGAGGTAACGCCAAAGGCAATGGCAGTATTTCCAAGAAGATTTGTTGTATTTTGTATAAATATAATCTGAAATGTTTGTTTCAATCACCATCTAAAATTCATCATTGTTAGGGTCCATAAAGGATGATCTTAGTTTGTGCAAGGCAGATATATATCGTACACCATGCAGCTTTGACACTTCATGTATAGGTCAAACAATTAATAATGATGAAGATCGACGTATTGAGCATAAATGTCACACACCTTTACAACAAGCCAACAAATCGGCTGTTGTTAAATAGTGTCTAAACACAGGTCACCATCTGGAATATAATGAAATTGAAATTTTGGGATACACTTCCAGGTATTTGGGATTGTGTTATCAAAAGAAGCCATTGAAATTTTAGGATACACTTCCAGGTATTTGGGATTGTGTTATCAAAGAAGCCATTGAAATAAAAATATCGGATAACCTTATGTGTAGGGATGGTCGTTTTTGCTTAAATTTTACATGGAATTCTGCTCTCCCACTTGTCAAAAAACACAGGGACAAAATTAATGCCACCTCATCCATTGAAATCTGATGTTTATTACTGATATTTATGAAGGTTTTCATCTTTGATCATGTGATGGTGCTGTTTGTTTGTTTGTTTGTTTGCTTGCTTGGTGTGTTTTGTCTTTCCTGCTGTCACTGAAGACCAAGTTTTAAACATCGTTGCACATTGCTTCCTCGCTGCAATATTGCCTTGAGAATGGGAATTGCTTCTTCGCTACAATATTGCCTTGAGAATGGGAAGGTGTTTTCCAGCCGAAATATCAGCCGATGCCGATTTCTATATCTGGCTGCATACCCATAAGTTTTTTGAATTGAAATATTGTTCATTTTACAGTCACTGGTAAATCTTATTAAAAGAGGACTTAAGGGAAATAACAGTAATTGAATGTTTATCAAATAATTTCTTTTTACAGATTGGGTACATTACATTATATTGCTACACTCTGTCCTCAAATCACACTCAACTTATATGAAAAAGGAAGTGAAATTTTCAGACTTTTTAAACTTTTGCATAGTCTTGCACAGGTGGTCTGTAGATGTTGAACCACCTTTCTAAAAGAGAAACAGCAGATTGACAAAAGTATAAGTCAAGTAGGATGAGATGAAAATGATGGGAAGGCTCATTTGTAATGCTATGTTATAAACTAGATGGCCATTTTCAAGTTACCTTCTTGATTTTAACTCTCAATTTTTACAATTGAAAATGAGTCATATGACATAAATAGATAACTACCATAGATGGATCCATCCACTGAAGGATGGCATATGATCGGTATCCATTCATTACCTCTCAGTTTACAAAGAAATTAGCTTTATATGTAAACAGCTTTATCTGGAAAACAAAGGATTTCATCTAGCTTGTGTATCACCCTTTCTTCAAACTGAATCCTCTCCTCTGCCCTGTCCTCAATGACATGCTGTAAGTGCCATCACCTGAACCCTCACTGAACAACTGTGGTTGCAGTTGCTTCATCTGCAACCATTTTCAGTTGTCCAGCTTTTGTTTTGTCCGCAACAGAGCTAGTTTCGTGGAATTTCATAAGTAGTTTCACCACTGTGCTGACATGGAAAATGTGGTGATGCATGTGGGCAACGTTGATTAAAATCCTTCGCAATAACTCTCCTGATATCGAGCAGAAGAAGAATAAAGCTTTTTACAAATGAAAGACAACATTGGTTTTCCTCATATAATTGTCTGTTGGATTGATATTACATGATTACCTTTTCCATTTAAAAATTATGGGTTGCATTCAAGACAATAGCTTCCAAAATAGAGCTTCGTATTAGTGACAGGAGCTCATGCCCCTCCCCCCTCTCCCTTTTTCTGTTTCATACTATTTAACTTTTATGTTTCTGTTTATTCATCAGTTTTTATTTTAGAAGGAAGGTTTCACATTTATGTGCCATTCTGTAAATCTCTGGACTTGCCTAGCAGCCTGATACCTCACAGTTTTCTGCAATGCATTGATCAGCATGAATACATTTTCTTGTCTTGAAATCTTCTGGGTTATATAGTTATCAACTATTAGCTTGCTGTACCATGTTTCATCAGTTTACTTACATGGTTGTAATATTCAGCCACAAATTCTGCAAATGATCATATTAACAGGTTACATCAGTGTTACAAGTCAAATGTTTATTATTAAAACATACAGTGGATTATAAGATTATGCTGCAGTTGCAACATTAGGAGTAATTTAATTTTGCCTGATTGGTAAACTATTTTCCTGTGAATACTTTTAAAATTAGCTTAGAATAGCATGATTTATGCAGTTACAATTGTTACAGAATTCTGGAATAGTCTAACAAACAAATTACATAAAGTTGGGTCAATAGCATAGTGAAATTTCATCTTCAGTGTAAAAATAAATGTGCAGTTTCTTCATATATGTTGTAGCTAACAAGTACTGTTTCTCACTCACAAGCTACCAACAACCCTTTAGAGAATTACATCATTTCACAGTTAAAATCTGTTGTGCCTTGAACATAAGAAACAGATGTTAACTATATGGCCGAATACTCTCTTCTTTGCATGTTATCCTTTTTCAAAAAAACATTTCTTATTGAAACAAATTTAATTAGGCACAGTAGTTTATGTTGTTGGAGAATATTGTAATAACCACAATCATTAATAAAAAGATAGTTAATAATGTAATTGATTAATAGGACCATGTGATGCAAGCAGAAATAATATTTAACAGGATGCTATTGTTAAAATTGTTTGGCAAAGGTTTCAGAACATCTGATGCCTGCATGTTTCCTTTTCTGGAGTGTAGAATTTAGCAGAGTTTGTCAAAGAATATTTAATTCATGACAGACAAATTGCACAGCTTATTAAGTGGCCATAGACTAAGTTGAGAGGCAAACTTTCCCAGTAAGGAGAACAAGAATACATTCTATTTGTGGTCCATATTATGCTAAGGGGGACATTAAATGAAATACTCTCTTAATTCTGAATTCTTTTAATTTATTAGTTATTGCTAGAGCAAATATTTGAAAGTTCAGTGCATTGAAGCAACATTTTCTCTATTCTGCTGTAAGAAACCCAAGTTTTCCCCACCCTTATTTGACTTCTGTATTTGGCTGTACGAGGTCTGTTCAGAAAATTCTGGAACCTCATCCATGAAATTATATTATACTTATTTTTTACATATTGTGCATGGTCTCTGTTGAAATAGTTCCCCTTCCACCCCCCACCCCCCTCCCCCAGTTGATATACCACACTAAAGGACATTCCCACTTCTAGAAGCAGTGTTGGTAACCTCTTGCTGGACTGCACAAAGTGCCGTCTGTGAACTTCCTTTTATTTGTCTATTCAAGAAAATTTCAGTCTTTCAATGCGGTTTTCAAACTTGGTAATAAAAAAAGCCTTTACGGGGTAGGTATGGAGAGTATGGGAGGTTAGGCAGTACTGTGATTTTATTTTTTATGCAATATTCATGGATGAACAAGAATGAATTATGATGCAAGAGCCATGAATTGTCACCACATTTCAGGCCATTTCCTTTTCATATTTTCTCGCAGGCATCCTAACATGTCCCAATAGAGCCATCGATTAACAGTTTCTCTCTGTGGCTTGACTTCATGAAGAATTATTACCTCAAAATGAAAGAAAACTATCGGCATGGCTTTGGTATTTGACCTAACCTGATGAGCTTTTTTTGGTCTTTGAGAACCTTTTTCCAGCCAATTGTGAAGATTGAACCTTGGTCTCAACATCATAAGTGTTGACCACATTTCATCAGCACTTATGACTCTCTTAAGGAACAGCTCATTCTCATTAGTGCGAATCAAAGCTCTTAACAGATTGTGAGTTGAGATCTTGACTCATGAGCTGTGTGTGCATTCCAAGATGTTGTGACTGAATTTCAAGACATGCTCCAACTAAAATATTACAATCTACCTGAATCTCTTGTGCAGTCAACCTTTGACTGATTTTTATTGATGTTTATGACATGAGTATCATCAATAGACATGGAAGGGTGTCCTGAATGAGGGTCATCTTTAACTACCATCTGGTCATTTTTAAACCACAAAACACCCATTAAGCACTTATCACCATAGACTTTCTACATTATTTGGTGCGTATCTGTTAAGGGTTTCTTTAGTTCTATGCAAAATTTAATGATGGTGCATTACTTCTCAAATTCTGCCACCTTGAAATTCATTAACTGCGCAACACAACGTTCTACTCAATACAACACTGAACAATAATTAACAGACATTCAATAATAAAACTTCTGGCAGTTACACACTCAGCATGGGTGGTGCAGGTTGTCAACCGCATTTCACTTCTATACTCCATTGGCATGAAATTACAAATGTTATGGAATTTTTTGAACAAATCTTGTATATCATGAATGGCCAAAGATGTGCATGATAACAATTTATCAACTGCTCATCAGATGGGTTAACACATTGAGCCCAAGTCAATAAAGGCATCTAGATTGTTTCATTTGCTAAATCATTTCTCAGGAATCCCACATGTATTATTTTACCATGTACAAGGAAATCATGTTCATTTTCTCACTGGTATATATGAGCTTATTGAAGTACACTCATAGCAAATGAAAAAGGTCAGTGAGAGAGCAGAGAAATCAGTGGTGTGTGGTTCCCAGCATGTGGTTTCGTGACACACCACTTCAACAGATTTTTCTGCATTTTCATTAACGAACGTTTCGTTTGATGAATTGAGGCAGGGTGCACCATATTCCAGTCCTTTTCATCATAGAAATAAATCCGTTTTTTACCAGGAATAGAATCCATAACTCCCATGTTAGCAACCAACAGTTTTGTAACTAGACTTTGACAGTGGTCTGTGATCAGGCAAAAAATCCAGTATCCACTAAATTATGGAAGAAACTGACAAAAATGTGAATCCTGCTGACTCTATTGTCACGACCAGCTGAGCTATGTTCCTCAGTTGTGGATCTATGCTGCAAACACCTTAATCAATGTGGTCCAATGGGTTTGAATCTGAGGTGTTTTGTTGACATAGATGTATAGTAAAATCATCATAGTATTTTTCAAAACACACATATACTATTATTTTTTGGCACTTTGCATTATCCCGCTTGTAGATGCCATCACACCGAAGAACAACAAAATGTTTGTAGAGATGAACATGGGCCCCAAGAATTGTGCATTCTTGTGTTGATATGTTGAAACTTCCAGAATAATATAAGCCATGGCATGCTACAAAAATATTACTCAGACCATAAGGCTCGCTCCATTGACCTGAACCCTTCTGATGGTTTACAGCTATTAGCTCTCAGGTGTTTCATGCCATACATGTCAATAGCCATGTGTCTGATGGAGCTTGAAATATGATTCATCTGAAAAGGGCACATCGCTATACAGTGGGCATGCTGATGAACAGTTTTCAGCATAGGTGCATTAAACAGGTACCTGCTGCACAGGACCATTTGCAGCTACATTCACTGAACAATCATTGAGGAGACATTGTTGATATCTACCTCCTACTGCTAATGGTACCACCTGTTGTGTCTGAGTGGCTATTGCATGTTGATGGTGAACATAGGCAGTGGTCACATTATTGCAACTGAAGCTATATTACAAATGCTAGTGAGAATCCACAAAATCTTTTAGTTTTCTGAGTAAATTATTTCTGTAAATAGTTTCATATATTAAGTTAAGAGGCAGAGGAATGTTGTTGAAATGATTACTGCACTCAAACTTGTAGGGGCCTAATAATTAATTACTCAATTGTATGTGGAGGTAATGTGCCACCTGACTGTTCTTAGAACAAATACACTACATCAACATGGCACCACTGATTGGATCTTCTCTCTCTCTCTCTCTCTCTCTCTCTCTCTCTCTCTCTCTCTCTCTCTCTCTCTCTCACACACACACACACACACATTAATCTGACATAGGAAGATATCCTGGTTGATAAACAATACAAAAGAAACAGTAAACAAAAAGTTACTGTTTTCATTAGTGATGTACATTTCCATAAGATTCCTCTAATGACTCTCTCTGGCATCTGTTTCCCCACCTTAATTTTATGTGATCATACCACTTAATATCATTAGAGACAGCTTCTTGTGGGTTGTTTCTGCTTCCAGTTGCGGTACATTTTGCCATTGTCATAATGAAGTAGTAATGAATCTCTTCATCGGTTTACATGCAGTATGTCATACAAGGTGAATTGTGTAAAGCTTGACCCACAAACACTGCGGAAATGGAAAGTGCTATTCTTATGCAGTTTTCACAGAATGGATTGGTACTCAGGGGCTCATATTGTTAACCAATAAACAGATTTTAATAATACATAAAAGTGTTTTTTTTTTAATATACGCTTTTTTTAAATGGAACATTGTCTATTGACATTACCCAAATAAAAATAAGGCAAATTACAATGCTTGTGGCATTTGTTGCAGGACTCCAATATCATTTGTTTATGAGATTTTGTATTGTGAAAATTATTCAATCAGACACTTGTTTGCCCATGTTTGCTTACATCATGCTTGTATGTTCCTTAATGCATTGCAACTTGTTAGTTATTTAGTGTGAGGCAGTCCATGCAGTAGGTTGTTAGTAGATGATGGGATTTACTGATGCAGAAAAGGCTATCATGTTCATGGCGCATGAAGAGTGTAGGAATAATGCAGTTCATGCTTGTAATGTGTGTGGAAATATATTCCAACAGACATCACCCATCTCTCTTCAACCAGTTACATTAATATGGAAGTGAAACATCTAAATAACATAAAAGAAGGAAACAAGTGATGACAGAAGTGAGGAGAAATTAATGTTTTGGCTGTTATTGCAGTAGATCCACACATTAGTTCCCACACAATGGGACAAGGAAGTGCCATGAGCCAGGCAAGTCTCTTAAGCATTCTCCATTGACATTGGTTCTAACTGTGTCACATTTCTCTCCATCAAGAGCTGCTTGGAAATGATTGTTAGAGTAGTGTTACCTTCAGTACATGGGAATTAAGACAGGATACTCCTGATGCATCATATATTGTATTTAGTGATGAAGACACGTTATGCTTTATTTTCTTTTGACAAACCCCATTGGCTCCATCAGGTGAAAATCAGCATTCATGGAGTGTAAATGTGTGGTAAGGGGTAATCATCCTGTATATATTTACTATGAAATATCTGTTTCCAAGGAACAGACATTGGTGTTGATCAACAGTGTTACATGTTTGAGATATTTATTAACAATTTGTGAAATCATCCAGCTTCAGCTGCACTTCATAATATGACCTATAATTCTGTGACACTTGAAAATTTGTGCTGCAAAAAAACAAAAGAGATCAAGCTTCAAGTCCAGGTTTGGTACAATTTTGTGTGTCACAGAATTATAAATTGAGCTAATGAAGTGTAGCCAAAATAAATAAAAAATAATAACAACAAAATAAAAAAAATTAATTAATTTAAAAAAAAGGGCAAAATGTGAATAAATATATGAACAGCCAAGCCCGTACACATGTATTTTATTCTCTTTGGTCATTGTGCATTTCACTTCCATCTTCGAGTGTTCAAACTTCCTTAGACTAGAGGTTTTCAAACTGTATGTTGTGGCTCAAAGGGATGTCATAACCTTACATTAGGTGCTTCATAGTGGTTTCATAAGCATAATAATTTTGTCTTTGAATTTTCCATATCTATCTTGTATCTGGTGGTCTAGCAAGTAAGACTTGTGACTATATTAGTGTAGTAGTAGTATTCATTGTTGGTATTATATGTACTACAGTATGTGACATATTTGTTTTGGTTAACTAACAATCATTTTCAAAATTAGTTTTGTTGAAGGCTAGTTTTTAATTGTTGTTTGATTTCTGTTTCCCTATCAGCATGGGAAATGCTTTAAATGTAAGTACACAGTGTGATATTTCAAATATATTTTGCAATTCTAAAAGACATGAACAGACAATAATGCAGGATATATCACAAAAGTTCCACAAATTGCAGTTTTGTGTGTTCTTCTGTTGGAAATGAACAACCATAATGTCTTATTTGCTGCAACATCCTAGCTACTGGTGAGCAAGCTTCCTAATAAAATGGAAGTCATTAAACATGTCAAAATTCCTACAGAGGCCCAACTTTCATTTTGCAAAGATATGTACTATTTAGCAAGAGCAATAAACCTTACAGCATAGGAGAAGACCATATTTTATCAGATTCTCTTCACTTAGTATTTGTGAAGTGATTTAGCTGCCAAGCAACTGGGAAATCTATCAGTAACACACTGCAGTAGTTGTAATCAGATACCTGATACTGATGATGACACTGATGCTCATTATGTTTGAGAACTCGAAGTTAATGGTGATTTTTCCACCATGTGGATGAAGCTACAGACATAAAAGCATTATGTCCTTTGATGAGTGGTTTATACTGGGTAAATAATTTCATTAAGATTTATTTTATTTTATTTATAATTTATTTGAAATATATAGTGCCTATAATAGATAATTGCACCAAACAAATGGAAATGAATGTTGGTAACACAAACTTTCATAAATTAATTTTAATTCATCAGGAAAGAGGGAGGGGAATGAGGTTACAACCTAGACCGTGAGATACATATGGTGTGAAGGGTAATAGTTTGGAAGTCAGACGTTGCATAATACATAGTGAGCTATGTCAGTAGCAGAGTGAAGATGATAGGTCAAGAAGTAAATCTCATCATAGAATTTCTGTAAGACTAATAAAATGTTTTAAATTTAATTTTACTGACTGTTGGACATTTTATCTGAGTAGGCAAAATTTTGGTTGGCAGGATTGTGAACCCCTTTTGTACTAAAGACAAGTTTAATGTGGAATGCGAATGCAATTCTTCTGGTATTGTAATTATGTGTGTCTTTGTTCCTTTTTAACACTTTGAAGACCGACAGCTGAGGTACACTCTGGGTCCTGTGTACTGACCATTTTTACCTTTCTCTGAAATGTCACTGGCACGTTCCTATTTAACATATCTTTAAACAGAAAACATATCACTAAAGAACAGTCTTTGAAGTTTATTTTAAGCTTTTATTTTAATTATATTGGTTGATAACAAAATTAATAACATCATTATATAATTTTCAGTTTTGGCTTCACCAAAAAAAAAATTGTTTCTTAGTTTTGTGTAAATTTGCAGGAATTATCTTATAAAATTTGTTTGTTACTCAGAAAATGTGACATATTTGACAGAACAGTAAGCAAGAAATGGCAAACAGTAACATGAACATTGAGTCTCATGTCTACGTCAATGCACAATGGTGCAGCATGTCACGAAAGCTGCTATGCATGTCTTGCCATTTCTTATGAGGTAGTTCTAAAACTGGAACACAGAGGACAGCAGCAGTCAAGGGACATGCAGGCAGTTGTTCCATGCAAAACTACCACAGTAGGCGGCCTGCTTCCGGACGGCTAATAGGCTGGGAGCGGCACGCCATCATCCACCCGACCTATACTTGGGCGTGCTCATTTTGAAGCAATTCTGTAGCCTGACCTATGCACGGGCTCGGTTGCCAAAGTGTTAACTGTATTGTGAAGCTCTGGTAAAATTGACTTCCTGCAACAGATGTTTACAATAAGAATGTGGAGCAGTATCACTTGTTATTCTTAGAATACATTTTTGAGCATTTCTCAAAGATGAATATCCCTTGGCATTATTGAATAAATATATGAAAAATACACTCATGTTCAGAGAGCACACACTATGTTCTGAAGAAATGATTAGCATTTTAGTCGCCTCAGTTCAGCATGTGTCCTGCTACCTAGTAGGCAAAGGACACACCATTGGCTCTGATAACTTGTTCCATTTGTGATGGTGCGAATGGCATCCTGTGGTATAGACATCCATGCTGCATTCACCTAGTTCCAAAGTTCATCTGTAATCAGAATGAAACTTCACTCTGCAGCGGAGTGTGTGCTGATATGAAACTTCCTGGCAGATTAAAATTGTGTGCCGGAACCGGGACTCGAACCTGGGACCTTTGCCTTTCGCGGGCAAGCGCACTACCGACTGTGCTATCCCGACACGACTCACGATGCCGCCTCACAACTTTACTTCTGCCAGTACCTCGCCTCCTACTTTCCAAACTTCACAGAAGCTCTCTTGCAAACACGCAAGACTAGCACTCCTGGAAGAAAGGATATGGTGGAGACATGGCTTAGCCACAGCCTAAGGGATGTTTCCAGAATGAAACTTCACTCTGCAGCGGAGTGTGCGCTGATATGAAACTTCCTGGCAGATTAAAATTGTGTGCCGGAACCGGGACTCGAACCTGGGACCTCTGCCTTTTGCGGGCAAGCGCACTACCGACTGTGCTATCCCGACACGACTCACGATGCCGCCTCACAACTTTACTTCTGCTAGTACCTCGCCTCCTACTTTCCAAACTTCACAGAAGCTCTCTTGCAAACACGCAAGACTAGCACTCCTGGAAGAAAGGATATGGTGGAGACATGGCTTAGCCACAGCCTAAGGGATGTTTCCAGAATGAAACTTCACTCTGCAGCGGAGTGTGCGCTGATATGAAACTTCTTGGCAGAGTAAAATTGCGTGCCGGAACTGGGACTCGAACCTGGGACCTTTGCCTTTCGCGGGCAAGCGCTCTACCGACTGAGCTACCCCGACACGACTCACGATGCCGCCTCACAACTTGCCCACGAAAGGCAAAGGTCCCAGGTTCGAGTCCCGGTTCCGGCACACAATTTTAATCTGCCAGGAAGTTTCATATCAGCGCACACTCCGCTGCAGAGTGAAAGTTTCATTCTGGAAACATCCCTTAGGCTGTGGCTAAGCCATGTCTCCACCATATCCTTTCTTCCAGGAGTGCTAGCCTTGCGTGTTTGCAAGAGAGCTTCTGTGAAGTTTGGAAAGTAGGAGGCGAGGTACTGGCGGAAGTGAAGTTGTGAGGCGGCATCGTGAGTCGTGTCGGGGTAGCTCAGTCGGTAGAGCGCTTGCCCGCGAAAGGCAAAGGTCCCAGGTTCGAGTCCCGGTTCCGGCACACAATTTTAATCTGCCAGGAAGTTTCATATCAGCGCACACTCCGCTGCAGAGTGAAGGTTTCATTCTGGAAACATCCCTTAGGCTGTGGCTAAGCCATGTCTCCACCATATCCTTTCTTCCAGGAGTGCTAGTCTTGCGTGTTTGCAAGAGAGCTTCTGTGAAGTTTGGAAAGTAGGAGGCGAGGTACTGGCAGAAGTAAAGTTGTGAGGCGGCATCGTGAGTCGTGTCGGGGTAGCACAGTCGGTAGTGCGCTTGCCCGCGAAAAGCAAAGGTCCCAGGTTCGAGTCCCGGTTCCGGCACACAATTTTAATCTGCCAGGAAGTTTCATCTGTAATGGTTGGTAATGGGTCACAGCATTGCACCCATTGTTTCACTATATTCCACTCCAACACTACACATAACAAATTTCAAATTCAACCACGTTTACAGTTTTACCAAAACTTCTGTATGTTATAAGCACTCAAAACCCCTAAAATTATTTAATTACCGCAGTCCCATTCCACACCTAGGCCAAGCCATTAGTGCGGTAACCTCAAGTATATGAGAAAAAAACACTAATATATGTCATCATCGTCTTCCTTTCAGGTTGTCTGTTGCCTATTCTGAACTCACAAACAGTCATTTCCATCTTTTCCGTGCTCTTCCAATATCTCTTTTACCATTTGGTTTGTGTTTCAGGGTCTTCTGGGGGATGATGTGCTCTCGCATTCTAAGAAGGTGTTGCCTCCAGTTTTCTTGATATTGTGTGATTTTCTCATTGATGCTGAAAAAATTTAACTCTTTTCTGATGCCATCATTCCTAATCATGTATTTTCTAGTACAGCCTTTTGTTTTTCTCATGTACCTCAGCTCTACACTTTGTATTATATTCTCTTGTCTCTTTGTAGTAACCCAGCTTTTGATTTCATAAGATAGTACAGGGACTGCCATTACTTTACAAAATTTTAAGATAGTACCTTTTTGTATCTGTGTCCAAATTTTCTGCTTATGGTACCACAAAAAGCTTGGAATTTTTGTATTTTATTTTCAATGTTGGAATCAAAATCGAGATGTGAGAGATTTGTTCTAAAGGTGAATTATCCAAGACAATTTTTGATATGATTGGGTATTTTCCTCGGAAAGCCAATATTTTAGTTTTATTACTAGAGATTTTAGAGTTATATTTCCTGTATCTTTCATTCAGCTGATATACTGATCTTTGGAGGTCATCTTCATTTTTTAAAATGATGATGATGTCATCTGCAAATAGAAGCACATTCAGGTAGTCCTGATTCGATATTTTAATTCCTTTGTTTACTTTAAGCTTCCATTTCCGAAGAATGTAGTCAATGTATATATTAAAGAGGGTATATGTATTGAACTATTACCTCTGGAATGTAATATTTCAGACCTGACGCATTTCACACAGTGGCCATTGTTAACATGAGAAACGTGACACAGACTACACAAAACACTACTTTGTACTAGAGTTTGTAAAGAGAAGTACAAACCATAATATCCACTCTTGATATAAACAAGATCTCTATTCAGACATGGATCTGAGGTTTGTATAAAACTAGAAAATCTTTATGGTCAAATGACAAATAATGAATTTATAGCTAGTGACAGATTCACTCACATGTGCTTTAATTGATCAGAAAACATTTGCAACATTTCAGGTCACTTCTTTATCTTTCCTCTTCCTTACAAGACCCCACAGTTAATTCTTCCTGAATCGTAATATTGCAGCAATTTTTACATAATAATTTGAAACTTTTATTTTTGTCACTGAACAGCTGAAGCCCCCCCTCCCCCCCTAGTGTGTCCCATCTCTAATGACCACACTTCCGATGGGAAATTGAACTCTAAGCTGTCTTCCTTTTTGGCCCACTTTAGGTTATGGTAGTAACACTAAAAGTGGGCCTTTGCGATAGACTTATTTGAATAACTGAATTTGTAGAGCAGAAAATTCTCTACAACTTTGCTCTCTTATGTGTTTTTTGTATCTTGCGTAGTTTCTGTGATATTTGCAAAAATAACTGTGATTTTGTGATGTCTGTCTGTCTGTCTGTTTGTCTGTCCGTCCGTAATGTGTTCCACTTTTTAAGTCGAACCGTTTAACAGATCAGCGCCAAATTTTACAGACATAATAGTTGGCCACCAGAACCTCCCTTTTTCAAATTTTTCGGACAAAAAGT
Source organism: Locusta migratoria (assembly GCA_026315105.1). Lineage (NCBI taxonomy): Eukaryota > Metazoa > Arthropoda > Insecta > Orthoptera > Acrididae > Locusta > Locusta migratoria. Next base: position 499,685,471 of record CM048744.1, on the reverse strand, counting down.
ACGTTAGTAACACATACATACATACACAAACATACACAAAAAAAAGCCCTTTGCAACGTAATTGTAATTGCAAATGAACCTTTCATCTGACACAAAAATTGAATAACCGAATTTGTAGAGGCGAAAATTCTCTGCAACTTTGCTTTCTTATGTTTTTTGTTTTTTTTTTTTTTTTTTTTTTTCATATCTCGTATCATTTGAGAGATATTTGCAAAAATCATGGAGACTTGACATCCTCCATTGAATTAATGAAAACCAGCCGTTTGGAGATGTCATATGACTTTCCACGCCCAGAACTCTCTCTGGCATATGCCATCCTGCGTTGCGTATTTGATGATTTTCTTATTGTAACTTACACGTTGTCATTTCAAAGCAATGGTGCTCTGAATTAACAAAAACATGTCTTTCTTCGTACGATAAATGATAATCTAGTGTCTAAAAATGCCATAGTAGAATCAATTAACAACTGCCATCAATAGTACAAGATCAAATGTCGCATATTCTAACTGTTAGCCGTAGTGTAGTAGGCAGCGCCTTGGACTGTAATGCTCATTGTCAGTGGCTTGGAACCCCGCCAATACCAATTTTTTTCTCCTTTTTTCCTAAAAGGGTTTCGGGCACTCTTTATTTACTAAATAGAGCTATGTTCTTCAATGTTTAGAGTTGTGCATATGTAATATGCTCCCTCTAAAGTGCGTGTTTGTTCTATTTCGTGAACATGAGTGTAATACATACCACAAATTGAACAATGGTCTCCTGAAGCATGTGCACATAAACTGGGAGGATACTGTTATAATGAACATTCTGAACAATGTGTTGATACAGGTAGTTTCATATATAAAGGAAGTTCTAGATTTCTGTGGCAAGTGTAGTTCCTTAACGAAACAGAAGGAAAATGTATACATCCCCTTCCCCTCTCTCTCTCTACATCCACCTTTTTCTCTCCCATCTCTCTGTTGGTTTCCAATTTCCCCTCTCTTGGCAAATTTTTCTCCAAGGTACCCACTGTCATGTACCATACAAACATTTGTGTATCCAGTAACCTTCCTCTCGGTTTAAAGGCCATGTGTGCAAAAATTCATAAAGATTGGAGCAAAACTATGTATTTTGTAAAATTACGCAAGTTAAGTACCCTCCACCCTGCACCGAACGAAAACGCTTCATCAACAGCCGAAATTGCATGCAAACTTTGTTCAGGTCCCTAACAAATCCCATTTTCCAACAATTGACGCAAAAATCTGGATATTCTCATGTGGTGGCCTCTCATTATTTATGACATCTTATTTCCTGAGCTATATGTCGTGCTCTTGTGTTTTTGGGTCAGGAACCTTCGTGGGCGTATGGTGAACAGTTCACCAAAGGTTCATTGCACTCGAATGAATTGTTTATGAACACACAGAGGATATACAGACAAACATTCATTTACATATATATAGATTTATGGAATATATTGACAATCATTAATTAGAATCAATGCATCTACTAAAAGGTTTGTCTTTGACACGGTTTCTATGAACACTTATAACGTAGATGGTTATACCTTTCCTGTAGTTCAGATGTGACTTTGTTCATGTTACTCTATTCTGTGCTAAAATAAAGAGCAGATATTTTGTTTCAAACTGTGATTATGTTTTCTTTTACTGCTAAAATCACAAATGGAGTAAGTGTGGTAATATTGAATTCCACATAACACTAGTACTTAATATATAAATTATAGAGGGAAACTTTCCCGGTGGGATAAACAAAAATAAAAATAAAAATAGAAAAGAGTAGTATGTGTGTTTGTGTGTGATTTTATTTGTTTCTCTCGACGAGCCGGTCCTTTTGGTAAGTCATCTCTTTTCTATATGAAACGAAAATTATAGAGGGAAACTTTCCCGGTGGGATAAACAAAAATAAAAATAGAAAACAGATGACTTACCAAAAGGACCGGCTTGTCGATAGAAACAAATAAAATAAATAAAATCACACACAAACACACATACAAGCTTTCGCAGCCTAGCTGCTTCGTCAGGCAGAAGGGAAGGAGAGGGAAAAGGAAATGATGAGGGTTTCAAGGGAGTGGATAAGGAGTCATTCCCATCCCAGGACAGGAAAGACTTACCTTGGGGGGAAAAAAAGGGGGTAAACAAAAACACACACACCCACACATTTACACAGACGCAAGTACACTTTTTTGTACTTGCGTCTGTGTAAATGTGTGGGTGTGTGTGTTTTTGTTTACCCCCTTTTTTTCCCCCCAAGGTAAGTCTTTCCTGTCCCGGGATTGGAATGACTCCTTATCCACTCCCTTGAAACCCTCATCATTTCCTTTTCCCTCTCCTTCCCTTCTGCCTGACGAAGCAGCTAGGCTGCGAAAGCTTGTATGTGTGTTTGTGTGTGATTTTATTTATTTTATTTGTTTCTATCGACGAGCCGGTCCTTTTGGTAAGTCATCTGTTTTCTATTTTTATTTAAATAAAGATTTTTGACTTACCTAAAGTACAGGCTCGTCGATAGGAACACCAAACACACACAAAAACACACAACCATTCGAGCTTTCGCCACCAGTGGTGGCTTCTTCGGGAAAAAGAGGGAGGAAGGAGAGGAGAAAGGGAAGGATACGGGTTTTAAGGAAGTGGACAAGGAGCCATTCCAATCCCAGGAGTGGAAGGACTTACCTTAGGGGACAAAAAGGAAGGTAAACAAATACACACACACTCACACATATCCACATCCAAACACACTTAGGCAGACATTTGTAGAATGGGTTTCTACAAATGTCTGCCTAAGTGTGTTTGGATGTGGATATGTGTGAGTGTGTGTGTATTTGTTTACCTTCCTTTTTGTCCCCTAAGGTAAGTCCTTCCACTCCTGGGATTGGAATGGCTCCTTGTCCACTTCCTTAAAACCCGTATCCTTCCCTTTCTCCTCTCCTTCCTCCCTCTTTTTCCCGAAGAAGCCACCACTGGTGGCGAAAGCTCGAATGGTTGTGTGTTTTTGTGTGTGTTTGGTGTTCCTATCGACGAGCCTGTACTTTAGGTAAGTCAAAAATCTTTATTTTATACCATTTTCCCACCTGGAAGGTC